>CM041776.1:396497341-397097341 GCA_023374045.1 Limonium bicolor | reverse complement strand
ATTTCATACCATTACAACCATGTCGTTGAGCAGAAGCAAAAAAGACAAAAATACCCCTACTAGTTAACAAAGTACTTTTAAAGTTCACAATATGCCACTAAGTGTTAAAAAATTCACTAAAATTCACAAAAATTAAAAATATTATATAAAAAATAAATAACTATACAAATATTTGAAATATTTTATAATTTAAAATAAAATTAAAAATTTATTAAAATATCATTGAAAAAAATAAATATTTTATAGATTTTAAAAAAATACTTAGTACCATAAAATATACTTTCTAAAGACATAATTTGTATCAGTTTAAATTATTAATTATATTTTAACTAATATTTATTAAATGTATTTTTAAAAATTTAAAATCTACTTTGAAGATGATTTTATAACATAATATTTTTAGTTATGTACAAAATACTACTCCCTCTGTTAATTAATATATGTCGTTTTAGGAATTGATTCTTGTTCAAAAATATATATTATTCTAGCTTTCTGACACACTTTTTTCTACTTTTAGCCCTATTATTCAACACAAAAGTAATTATTTTTGAAATGGAAAAGTAAAAAATAGGTGTACATGCATTATTTTTCCACTTCCTTAATAATTGCGCAAGTTTCTAAAATGACAGATATTGTTCAACAAAGAGAATATGTGAAAAAGTTTTCTAGAAAAATAGAATATAATTTTTTAAAATATTTTTTCAATATTATTTGTTATATAATAATCAAAATAACTTATATATATTTTTAAGAATAATTCATATATTTTTAAGAGTAAATTACTCAGAACCCCCTTCAGGAATGGGTATAATACAGTTAACCCCCTTGTGTTTATCATAATTATTGGTAACCACCTTGAGGTTACGGTATATCTGACTATGAGCCCTCGAACTATAACATTTAAATCAAAACATTAACTACATGCTGACCCATCAGCTTAATCATTATTAATGCCAGTCTGGACAATAAAGTTGCTTAATCAACATCGTTTAACTCTTCCTCAGATGCATTTTTGAGATAGGGTTGACGTTTTTTTGGACAATAAGAATGCTGATTAAGTAGTGTTTTTTTCAAGCATGTGATTAATAATGTGATTAAGTTAATGGGTCAACAAATGATTAACGTTTTGATAATGGAGTTATAGTTTGGAGTCAAAGATACTATAACCTCAAGGTGGTTACCAATAATTATGATAAATACAAAGGGTTAACTGTATTTTGTCCAATCCTAAGGGGGTTCCGAATAATTTACTCTATTTTTAAAAATATTTTTTTTATTTATTCAATATAAATTATTTAAAAATGTTTAACTAATCTTTATGAAATCTTTTAGATAAAAATTATATTTTGTAGATATATTATGACATAATATTTTTGTCTAATTTGTAGATAATTTTTAAAAACTTTTTTCCTATTTTTATATATTTTATAATATTTTTTACTGTAAGTAATATTTTTATATTATTTTTAATTTTATATGAATTTTTTTAACACATAGCATATTGTGAATTGTACTTTATTAAACTAGGACTTTTAAAAAATATAGTGGCATTTTAACTTTCTTTTTAGAAAAAAATATAATGGCATATCGAGTATTTATGCTTGTGTGATTTGGGAAATTTGTTTACGGTTTGTTCAATGTGTTATTAGTTAGAGATTTAAGCGTGGGAACTAAAACAATATAATCAGATGACAACTTAGTGGACTTGTATTTATTGCTACCGATTTCTTTGTCGTTTCCCGTCGAAACAAGTTGGGATTAGTAACAAAAACATGCCCATTTTCGGTCCCAGATTATCTTCATGAAAATATACCAATCAACCTACTCTGCAGAGTTGCCGTAACATGATTTTCATGAAATATATACATGATTCGAACACAAGTACGTGTGATTATAGAACTATATTATTCATCTTTCATGAAATAAAAACCCTTATAAAAGTGTTTTCATCATCCATCTCACTCACTAAATTTAGCTGCAGCTACCACCATTTACTTGGTGGTACCATTGGCCCCACGCGTAGGATCAGCTGTTGCAGTTCTACGTTCGTAAACCAAATGTGTTGGCTTGTTGCGTATCAGATTGACTTTGGTCCTTCCACTACCGAGATTCTTCTCTCCATGTTTCTCAGCTGAGTTTTGGTCTTCCTGTTTATCATCGATGGTGTAGGTTCCACCAGCATCATCAGACGCTGGTGGACGAAGTTGCTGCAGCTGGGCGATGTCATAGTCTGCCATCTCAGAGTCGTAGAATGGACTGCTGAAGTCAGCAATGGGTTTGGAATCAGCCATATCACTGCTACGGTAATGTACTTGAAAGTGCTTCACAACAGATCGGAGATTGATCAGGATTAGGAGGCGTTAGCGGCAGTTCGATGTTGTCAGTTATGTTATTCCAATTGAGATGGAATTTGCTGTTAACTCGATGGGATGGGTGATGTTGATTAGGATAAGTTTCCTGATTCTGAGAGTTAATAAATGCGCGACATTGATGGTGTTGAGCCGAGTTATGCTTTTGTGTGGCAATTTTTGACACGTCGAAGTTGTTAACAGTTGATGCGGTGGATAACTTTATGGAGCAACACGATGCACAATCCTTTTCTTTTGGGTTTCAGGTGTTGGGTTATGAGATAAGAGCAAAGCATTGCAATTTCCGACGTGAACTGTAAGATGGCTGCGTGTAATGTGGCACAAAAATTAGTGAGACGTATCTCATAGCAGACAGTCCAAGAAGGGTCTTATTGAAAATGATAATCCTGATCTGTTTCACCTACCCATCTAGAAGAGGTAGTTACCCTTCCACCGTCATTTACTGTTGTTGTAGTTCATAATTGTAGACTTTCCTAGCCTCCATATTTGAATATGGTAGATTAACGTTGTATCAGTTTTCTATAAATAGATTCATATCTGAATGAATAAATCATCCCCTTTGAAATCTAAACTCACCTTCTCCCATTGTTATCAGTGGTATCAGAGCCAGTTCCACTATCCTTCAATTCACGCTTGAAACTCCAAACTCAAACTGTATTTGTTGCTATATACATCAGTCAGCTAAAAGCCAGCCTGCATATTCCGAGAGCTCCAGCAATCATAAATGATTTTTCTTTCTTATCTTCCCCCATATCTATCAGTCGATTGAGTTCAAGAAAGAAAAAAAAAGTGAGTGTGTTTTTTCTGCGTGTTGAAGAAGAAGAGTGCACTGCTTTGTTGAAGAAGAAAAACAAACAGAGAGAAGCGCTGCGAAGCTGCCACCCACCTCAGTCGAGAAAAAAAAAGGAAGAGGCTAAGTGCCACCCACCTCACGTAAGTCCAAAACAAAAAAGGGAGTTAGTCAAAAGAAAAAAAAAGTCCGAAAGAGTGTTGTGAGCAAAAAATAAAAAGGGAAAATTACATCGCCAACCCATGACGTTTGGCGAAATTACACGCCCCACCCACAAGGTTACAAAAATTCCTTTGCCCACCCATGTGGTTTCCACAATTTTACATTCAGCAACTTTTCTAATATTTGATCAACTTAAAAGATAGTTAAATGTTGTTCAAAATTGATGAAACTTTACATGGACGATGCTAAGGTGTTATATTATTGTTCAATGCCAAATCCAAAGTTTTTTAAGGTAATATATGACCTGTGGGACCCAATGAAACATGAGACACGTTCATCAGGTCCCACGGATCATATATGAGCTTAAAAAACGTTGGATTTCACGTTTTACCAAAATATATCACTTTAATATCGTCCATGTAAAGTTTCATCAAATTTGGAATCATTTAACCATCTTTTAAGTTGATCAAATATTATAAAAGTTGCTGGATGTAAAATTGTGGAAACCACATGGGTAGGCAAAGTAATTTTTGAAACCTCGTGGGTGGGGTGTGTAATTTCGCCAAACATCATGGGTGGGCGATGTAATTTTCCCAAATAAAAAAGTTACGTGTGTTTGAAAAGTAGAAGTGGTCTACTCTATTCTAGCTCCTTTTATTTTAAAAGAAAAAAAAGAAAGGGAAATAGAGCTCACGTGAATTCACAAGAAAAAAAAGTTGTATGCGACCTCCTTTTTTTCAGGATAAAGTTCAGGTTTTTTTTTAAATATCCTAGAATCAGGTGAACAGTTTTATTTTTCAAAAAAACAAAGGGAGTTAGTGTCGTTGAATAAAAAATAGTAAAGGCCAAGTGAGAGATTTTTTTAAAAAAAGGCCGAGAGCATTAATTTAGTGTGAGTGAAAAATATAGAGTAGTTTTCTGTGAAAAAAAATGAACGGTTCTTCCGGTTCCAGTTCCAGTTCCAACATCTCTATTCCTATGTTAGACGGTAAAAATTATAATCGGTGGTCAATCCAGATGCGGGTAATATTTGATTATCACGAGTTATTTACAGTGGTGAATGACGATGTTCCAGAGCTTGTGGTGAATGCAAATGACGCACAGAAGGCTACCCACAAGGAGAATACAAAAAAGGACAAGAAGACACTCTATTTAATTCATCAAGACGTGAATGATGAGGTGTTCGAGAAAATCAATGCAGCAACTACGGCAAAAGAAGCTTGGGAAACCTTGACAATCACTTTCAAAGGTGCGGAGAAAGTCAAGAAGGTAAGGTTACAAACCTTACGACGCTAGTATGAGTTGCTACAGATGGAGTCTTCAAAGATGGTGTCAAAATACATCAGCCGGCTCCTGGCTTTAACAAACCAAATGAAGACCAATGGAGAGGCGCTCACAGAACAATCCAAAGTGGAGAAGATCCTGCAGTCACTAACACCCCAGTTCGACAGTGTCGTAATAGCGCTCGAAGAGGCTCACGATACAGCTAAAATGACCGTGGATGAGGTGACGGGAACGTTGCAAGTGCATGAGCAACTTATGAATGAAAGAAAGATGAAGAAGCCAATTGGGCAAGCATTGCAAGCTCAAGTTTCCCTTTCTGACGACCAAGACGATGAGCCAAAGAAGAGACAAGGTGGTTCCATCCAGAGAGGAAGAGGTCGTGGATCATATAGAGGTCGTGGTGGCTACAACAATTATGGTGGCCAAAGAAATCAAGATGGCGGTGAAAATAAATCAAGTTCCAACCGTCAACGAAATCACAATAGAGGTCGTGGACGTGGTAGAGGTAGAGAACGAGGAAGGTATGACAGACCTGATGTCCAATGTTATGCATGTCATAAATATGGTCATTATGCTTCAGAATGTAGAAGCAAAGACAGAAACCAGAGAGTTAACTATGTGAAACATAGCGATACAAGTGATGATAAAGATCATACACTTTTGATGGTCACCGACGATGGGGAGAGACCAGATAGCCAGACTTGGTTCCTTGACACCGCCTGCACAAATCATATGTGTGGAAAGAAGGAGTTGTTCACCCATCTTGATGAGTCGATACACACCACAGTAAAATTTGGAGATGAAAGTAAGATCCCAGTTGCAGGTAAAGGAAAAATTCTCATAAATCTGAAGAATGGGGACCACGGGTATTTTTGATGTCTTCTATGTGCCTAAGTTGAGAACGAATTTATTAAGCATTGGCCAGCTACATGAAAAGGGGTATGATATGAAGCTTCATGGTGGCAAGCTTTCTGTTTCTGACGAAAAGGGTACACTAATTCTCACCGCTGCTATGACTAGAAATCGTATGTTTCCGGTTGATATCTCTAGTGGTGCTTATCATTGCTTGTCTACTATAACCAATGATGAGTCATGGTTGTGGCACTTACGGTTTGGACATATGAGTTTTCATGGTTTGAAAAAGTTATCCCGAGAAAAATGGTGAAGGGTTTACCAGATATAAATCATCCTGAGCAGTTGTGTGAAGCCTGCACCGTCGGAAAGCATCACCGATCACCGTTTTCAGAAGATGGAAAACGAGCCACCCATCCTCTTCAGTTGGTGCACTCTGATGTCTGCGGTCCAATGAGTACCATGTCAAATGGTAACAATCGGTATTTTCTGACCTTTATTGATGATTTTTCTCAAAAACTATGGGTCTATATGTTACAGAAGAAATCTGAGGTGTTTGAATACTTCAAGAAGTTCAAAGCTCATGTAGAAAGACAAAGTGGCTACTCTTTGAAGGTGTTGCGCACTGACGGCGGTGGTGAATATGTCTCCAATGAGTTCAAGGAGTACTGTGAAGAACAAGGGATAAAGCATGAAGTAACATGTCCCTACACCCCTCAGCATAATGGTGTCGCTGAACGGAAGAACAGAACCATCATGGATATGGTAAGAAGCATCTTGAAAACCAAAGGGATGCCAAATTCTTTCTGGGCGGAGGCTGTCTCCTGTACAGCATATATACTGAACCGCTCTCCGACGATAAGTGTCTCAGGTCTTACTTCTAAAGAAGCATGGACTGGTGTCAAACCAGGAGTAAAGCATTTGAAGGTATTTGGCGCTATAGCTTATGCGCATGTTCCAGCGGAGACAAGAAATAAGCTGGATGATCGAGCAGAGAAAGCAGTATTCATTGGATATGAAAG
This sequence comes from Limonium bicolor, assembly GCA_023374045.1. NCBI lineage: Eukaryota > Viridiplantae > Streptophyta > Magnoliopsida > Caryophyllales > Plumbaginaceae > Limonium > Limonium bicolor. The sequence continues at coordinate 397,090,862 of CM041776.1, read as the reverse complement.
GGGAGGATATAAACTATTCAATCCAATGACGAAAAAGGTAATATTCACTCGTGATGTTACTTTTGCTGAAAATGAATCATGGGATTGGAATAATAGTGGTGTCATAGATCCCAAGAGCCATAATATCTCCCTTGCTAAAGAGTTAGAAGAGCCAAATCCAGAGGGAGGAGAGTTAACACCTAATCAGGTCCAGACAGATGTTGGTAGACCACAGACAGATGTTGGTAGACCACAGCGTCATCGCCGACAGCCAGTACATCTTCAAGATTATGAGGTAAACCTTGATGATGAAGATACTGATAATGAAGAGATTGTGCATTTTGCTCTATTCGCAGATCTTGAGCCAGTGACAGTGAAAGAAGCCCTTCAAGATCCAAAATGGATAGCGGCCATGCGTGATGAAATTGACGCAATCGAAAGAAATGGTACATGGGTTCTTACCGACCTTCCACCAGGTCAACAAGCCATCGATGTGAAGTGCGTTTTTAAGACAAAAATGAAACCAAATGGTGAGGTAGAAGGATATAAAGCAAGATTGGTGGCAAAAGGGTTCAAGCAGAGACCAGGCGTTGACTACCAAGAAGTTTTCTTACCAGTTGCTCGAATGGAGACTATAAGGCTGATTATTGCCTTGGCTGCTCAAAATAAGTGGAAGATTCACCAGATGGATGTGAAGTCAGCTTTCCTCAATGGTCCACTTGAAGAAGAAGTGTTTGTCAAGCAGCCTCCCGGCTTCGGTAAATTTGGAAGTGATAGGAAAGTATACCGACTGAAGAAGGCCTTGTATGGATTAAAACAAGCTCCCAGAGCTTGGAATAAGCATATAGATTCTTTCTTTAATACGAGTGGTTTTACAAGATGTCCTTCAGAGCATGCCCTGTATGTGAAGGTGGATAAAACTGGCGGTATGTTAATCATTTGTTTGTACGTTGATGATTTGATTATTACAGGCAACCGTCCCACAATGATTGAATCCTTCAAGAAATCCATAATGAAGGAGTTTGAGATGTCTGACCTCGGACTGATGTTATACTTTCTTGGCATTGAGGTAATTCAAAGAAATGATGGTATTTTTATCTCTCAGAAGAAATACGCCGCTGATCTCTTGCAAAGGTTCCAGATGTCGAATTGCAACCCAGTAAGAACTCCCGTGGAGGTTGGAACCAAATTATCAAAGAATGAAGAAGGAGCTTATGTTGATCCAACCTACTACAAGCAGATCGTTGGCAGTCTCAGATATCTAACTTGTACGAGACCGGATATTACTTTTGGTGTTGGATTGATCAGCAGATTTATGGAGACTCCCCGATCACCACATTTGCAAGTAGCTAAAAGAATCCTACGATATGTGAAGGGAACCTACGACCATGGATTGTTCTATGGGTCAACTAATGATGTTTCTATTGTAGGATACTCTGATAGCAATTGGGGTGGAGATGTAGACGATCGAAAGAGCACTTTAGGCTACTGCTTTAACTTTGGAATGACTGCGTGCTCATGGTCATCCAAGAAGCAGTCTATTGTAGCGTTATCAACCTGTGAAGCAGAGTATGTAGCAGCAACAACAAGTGCTTGCCAAGCAATGTGGTTGCGGTACCTAATGAATCACATCAATATTCCACAAAAGAAGCCCATGATGATCTTTATTGATAATACTTCAGCACTTAACCTGACAAAGAACCCAGTCATACATGGAAGAAGCAAGCACATCGAGACCCGTTATCACTATTTAAGAGATCAAGTTGCAAAGAGCAAGATAGAAGTGAAGTATTGTAGATCTGAAGATCAAGTCGCTGACATTCTCACCAAACCTCTAAAGTATGATGCCTTCGTCAAACTAAAGGAAAAGATGGGGATGACTTCGATAAAGATTCAGGATTAGGGGAAGATATTGAAAATGATAATCCTGATCTGTGTCAAACCACCCTACCCATACTCTAGAGAGTTAGGCACCTCCATTAGTTGCAGTTCACCATTGTTGAATTTTGAAGCAATTAGTAGATTTCAGTATGTAGTAGTTAGCCCTTATTTTGACTACGCAAGGAATTATTGGAAAGAAGCCTTTATAAATAGGCTTGCACTTCAATGAATAAAATATCCCTTACAAATCCCAACACCTCGTTCAAAGTTATAGGTGGTATCAGAGCCAGTTCCATATCCTTCAATTCACGCTTGAAACTCCAACTCAAACTGTATTTGTTGCTATATACATCCAGTCGGCTAAAAGCCAGCCTGCATATTCAGAGAGCTTGAGCAATCACAATGATTTTCTTTTTCTCCCCCATATATCAGGCGATGAGTTCGAGAAAGAAAAAAAAGTGAGTGTGTTTTTCTTGTGTGTGAAGAAGAAGAGCGCAACTGGCTTTGTTGAAGAAGAAAAACAAACAGAGGGAGGAAGCGCTGCGAAGCTGCCACCCACCTTAGTCGAGAGGAAAAAAAAGGAAGAGCTAAGTGCCACCACCTCACTAAGTCAAAAACAAAAAAGGGAGTTAGTCAAAAGAAAAAAAAAAGTCGTAAAGAGTGTTGTGAGCAAAAAAAAAAGTTACGTGTGTTGAAAAGTAGACGTGGTCTACTCTATTCTAGCTCCTTATTTTAAAAGAAAAAAAAGAAAGGAAATAGAGCTCAGTGAATTCACAAGAAAAAAAAAAGTTGTATGCGACCTCCTTTGTCAGGATAAAGTTCAGGTTTTTTTTTTCAAATATCCTAGAATCAGGTGAATAGTTTTATTTTTCAAAAAAACAAGGGGAGTTAGTGTTGTTGAATAAAAAATAGTAAAGGCCAAGTGAGAGATTTAAAAAAAAAGGCCGAGAGCATTAATTGAGTGTGAGTGAAAAATATAGAGTAGTTTTCTGTGAAAAAAAAAATGAACGGTTCTTCCGGTTCCAGTTCCAGTTCCAACATCTCTATTCCTATGTTAGACGGTAAAAATTATAATCGGTGGTGTGTATCGACTCATTAAGATGGGTGAACAACTCCTTCTTTCCACACATATGATTTGTGCAGGCGGTGTCAAGGAACCAAGTCTGGCTATCTGGTCTCTCCCCATCGTCGGTGACCATCAAAAGTGTATGATCTTTATCATCACTTGTATCGCTATGTTTCACATAGTTAACTCTCTGGTTTCTGTCTTTGCTTCTACATTCTGAAGCATACTGACCATATTTATGACATGCATAACATTGGACATCAGGTCTGTCATACCTTCCTCGTTCTCTACCTCTACCACGTCCACGACCTCTATCGTGATTTCGTTGACGGTTGGAACTTGATTTATCTTCACCGCCATCTTGATTTCTTTGGCCACCATAATTGCTGTAGCCACCACGACCTATATATGACCCATGACCTCTTCCTCTCTGGATGGAACCACCTTGTCTCTTCTTTGCCTCATCGTCTTGGTCGTTAGAAAGGGAAACTTGAGCTTGCAATGCTTGCTCGATTGGCTTCTTCATCTTTCTCTCATTTATACGTTGCTCATGCACTTGCAATGTTCCTGTAACCTCATCCACGGTCATTTTAGCTGTATCATGAGCCTCTTCGAGCGCTATAACGACACTGTCAAACTGGAGTGTTAGTGACCGCAGGATCTTCTCCACTTTGGACTGTTCTGTCAGCGCCTCTCCATTGGTTTTCATCTGGTTTGTTAAAGCAAGGAGTCGACTGATGTATTTGACACCGTCTCTGAAGACTCCATCTGTAGCAACTCATATTGGCGTCGTAAGGTTTGTAATCTTACCTTCTTGACTTTCTCCGCACCTTTGAAAGTGGTTGTCAAGGTTTCCTAAGCTTCTTTTGCCGTAGTTGCTGCATCGATCTTCTCGAACACCTCATCATTCACGCATTGATGAATCAAATAGAGTGCCTTTTTATCCTTTTTTGTATTCTCCTTGTGGGTAGCCTTCTGTGTGTCATTTGCATTCGCCACAAGCTCTGGAACACCATCCTGTACCACTGTAGATAATTCATGGTAATCAAATATAACTCGCATCTAGGTCGACCATCGGTTGTAATTTTTTCCGTCTAACACCGGTATAGAAATATTTGAGCTAGAACTCGAAGACCCGTTCATTTTTTAAAAACTTCTCCTCGGTTGCAGGCTAGAGATAGCTTTGTTTTGCTTTTGTATGACAAATCACACGTACAAAGACTTGGAGGATGAAGGTATGACGCAATCGAAAGAAATCGTACTTGGGTTCTTACCAACCTTCCACCAGGTCAACAAGCCATCGACGTGAAGTGGGTTTTTAAGACAAAAATGAAACCAAATGGTGAGGTAGAAAGATATAAAGCAAGATTGGTGGCAAAAGGGTTCAAGCAGAGACCAGGCCTTGACTACCAAGAAGTTTTCTCATCAGTTGCTCGAATGGAGACTATAAGGCTGATTATTGCCTTGGCTGCTCAAAATAAGTGGAAGATTCACCAGATGGATATGAAGTCAGCTTTCCTCAATGGTCCACTTGAAGAAGAAGTGTTGGTCAAGCAGCCTCCCGGCTTCGGTAAATCTGGAAGTGATGGGAAAGTATACCGACTGAAGAAGGCCTTGTATGGATTAAAACAAGCTCCAGAGCTTGGAATAAGCATATACATTCTTTCTTTAATGAGTGGTTTTACAAGATGTCCTTCAGAGCATGCCCTGTATGTGAAGGTGGATAAAACTGGCGGTATGTTAATCATTTGTCTGTACGTTGATGATTTGATTATTACAGGCAACCGTCCCACAATGATTGAATCCTTCAAGAAATCCATAATGAAGAAGTTTGAGATGTCTGACCTCGGACTGATGTCATACTTTCTTGGCATTGAGGTAATTCAAAGAAATGATGGTATTTTCATCTCTCAGAAGAAATACGCCGCTGATCTCTTGCAAAGGTTCCAGATGTCGGATTGCAACCCAGTAAGAACTCGCGTAGAGGTTGGAACCAAATTATCAAAGAATGAAGAAGGAGCCTATGTTGATCCAACTACTACAAGCAAATCGTTGGCAGTCTCAGATATCTAACTTGTACGAGACCGGATATTACTTTTGGTGTTGGATTGATCAGTAGATTCATGGAGACTCCCGATCACCACATCTGCAAGTGGCAAAGAGAATCCTACGATATGTAAAGGGAACATACGACCATGGATTGTTCTATGGCTCATCTAATGAAGTTTCTATTATAGGATTCTCTGATAGCGATTGGGGTGAAGATGTAGACGATCGAAAGAGCACTTCAGGCTACTGCTTTAACTTTGGAATGACTGCGTGCTCATGGTCATCCAAGAAGCAGTCTATTGTAGTGTTATCAACCTGTGAAGCAGAGTATGTAGTAGCAACAACAAGTGCTTGTCAAGTAATGTGGTTGCGGTACCTAATGAATCACATCAATATTCCACAAAAGAAGCCCATGATGATCTTTATTGATAATACTTCAGCACTTAACCTGGCAAAGAACCCAGTCATACATGGTAGAAGCAAGCACATCGAGACACGTTATCACTATTTGAGAGATCAAGTTACAAAGACCGAGATAGAAGTGAAGTATTGTAGATCTGAAGATCAAGTTGCTGAAATTCTCACCAAACCTCTAAAATATGATGTCTTCGTCAAACTAAAGGAAAAGATGGGGATGACTTCGATAAAGATTCAGGATTAAGGGAGGATATTGAAAATTATAATCCTGATCTGTTTCACCTACCCATCTAGAAGAGTTAGGCACTGTTCCACCGTCATTTACTGTTGCAGTTCACAATTGTAGACTTTCCTAGCCTCCATATTTGAATATGGTAGATTAACGTTGTATTAGTTTTCTATAAATAGATTCATATCTGAATGAATAAATCATCCCCTTTGAAATCCAAACTCACCTTCTCCCATTGTTATCAGGTCTGAATTTAAAAAAGGCTATCTTATATTCTTATGTTGTTTGAAGTGCAGTTTAACAGCTATCAAAATTTTAAATAGATACATTATACGAAGTCTTTTTTTTTGAAAAGGCGAACAATTTTATTAAGAAAGAAGTTTGAGTACAACTTCCGGAATGGTTTCCGGTGTCCATGAACCCGTCGATTGCGTTGTACGGGCATGGTTAGCTAAGTTATGCGCTAACAGATTGGCGTCCCTAGATATATAAAACCAAGAAACATCATGGAATACGCCTAACGCTGCCAAAATGCGATCTAAGATGGTGGTTGTGGAAGACAGCAGGGTAGTATTGGTGCCACTCTGCAAGTACTGTATAAGGGCTTTACAGTCCGACAAGAGGCGCAACGATTGAACACCCACTGCTCTTGCGGCCTGCAACGAATCCTCAATTGCTTTGGCCTCCGCATCCGCAACCGTCATGTCTGCTCTAAAACCAAAACCCCCTGCCGAAATCAACTTTGTATTCACACGACCCACCCATGCAGTCCCCACCCGCTTATAAGCATCCATACTAGCATCTGTGGAAAATTCTGGCCACATAGGATTGGCCTGACGATGTTGCTCCAATGCATGAGAGGATGCTTGATCCAGCCCCATAGCCTGTTGGAGAAAACTTGTTGCTTGGCACCATCCCTGCTCGAAACACTTGACTTGGCCATGAGAAACCTGACATCGTGCATACCATAACTCCCAAAAGAAACAAACATATCGCGTGACTTGCTGTACTGATTCTACCAAAATAAACTGAAAGAACCAATTCTGCAACCCCTTATCAGTTGTAATGTGAGATGGCAAGCAATACCCAAACTGTGTCCAGAGAGGACGCACCGTTGGACACGAATAAAAAACATGGAACATAGTTTCATTGGAGTCACATAAACTACAAGAGGTAGGGATATCCCTGCGAATCCTATCTTTGATAGCGGTTTTGCATGCAATTGTGGACGTAATAAACTTCCATGCAAACAACCGAACCCGAGGCGGGACATGCAGTGCCCAAACTTTCCTATAAACCTTGGCTTTGAACTCTTGGGTCGAGGATGATGGTAAAGCCGCACGTTTGAGTGCTAAAGCTGCATAGTATGCCAATGAGACAATGTATGTACCTGTTTTAGAGAGGCCCCAATACCAAAAATCAGAGGTAGGCATCTCAGCTAATGGCGAGACAATTGGATTTGCAACAATGTGCTGAATATCTGTTGGATCACACCATAAGGCCAGTAGATCCTGATTCCATCTATTGTCCGACGTGATTAAAGTGGTTATAGACGCATACCTGTGCACCTGAGGAGGAAGATACCAAGGAAAAAGCTTTCCTCCCTCTTTAGTCTTGAGCCACCTGTCTGTGATCTTAGTTTGAGTTCCTGTGACAATGGCCCGACGGCTGCCCAATTCCAACAGATGTCTAACTTGTAGAAGTGCCCTCCAAATAGGACTGGATGATGTAGTCGGTAGGACTTGAAAACAATTATCACCCTGCAGATACTTAGCATGATAAAACGCGAAAGAGAGAGATTGGTTCTGTTAAAATCCTCCACAGCTGCTTTGCTAAAAGAGCTTGATTGAAACAGCGCAAGTCTCGGAATCCTAAACCACCCTCTCGACGATCTTGACACAGACTAGACCATTTTGTCCAATGAATCGTATGAGAATCCTTAGTGCCCCCCACCAGAACTGGTTAATCATTTGCTGGATCTGCTTAAGAAGGGAGCTTGGAAGCTGGATGATAGACATAGCATAAGAAGGTATGGCTTGTAAGACCGCTTGAACCAACAAGGTTCTGCCAGCTTGAGAGGTCTTACGAGGCCAACTTTGAATTCGTTTTGCTACTCGATCCTTAATATAGCTGAAAACTGAGGACCTGTTTTACCAACTGTACTTGGGAATCCCAGATAAACTCCTAGATCCTACTGATGATTCGCTTGTAATGTTACAGCTATACTTGCCTTCAACTGCCGATTTAACCCAGCCGAGAACATTACCGCAGACTTATTGGGGTTAATACACTGACCAGAGGCAGCTTTGAAATCCTCTAATATGTCCAATAAAGCTTCTGCATTGGATGTTGTTGCCTCTCTAAAAAGAACAATATCATCAGCAAACAAGAGATTAGAGATTGGAGAATCAAGCCCCCGGAGACGGAAAGGACGAAATAGACCAACCTCTGTGGCTAGATTAGGAGCTGAAGTTAAAGCCTCCATACAAATGATAAACAACAGAGGAGATAAAGGGTCTCCTTGCCTTAGACCACGCTGAGGATGAAAAAACTATCCTGGATACCCATTGATCATAATAGCGGTGCGGACTGTTGTAATACACTGGCGCACCAATGTGATCCAAGCCGAATGGAAACCCATGGACGAAAGGACATCCAAGATGAAACTCCACTCCAGACGGTCAAAAGCCTTAGACATATCCACTTTGTAACAAAATGACCCTTGGTCTTTGCTGTTGATCGGCGCATTGAGTGCAAGATTTCATGAGACAGCAGGATCTGATCTGATATTAAACGGTTATGAACAAAAGCAGCTTGATTATGGGAAATAACATCTGGAAGTACATCTGATATGCGATTGACCAAAGTCTTGGATATAACTGGTAATAGTGTTGCATAAAGAGATTGGCCTGTAATTGGTGATCGATGTAGCCCCCGCTGATTTTGGTATTAACACGATATGAGTATCATTCAGTGATGGAGGAACCATATTCGCATTGAGAAAATTGAGACAAGTGCACAGAAAATCCTCACCGATTGTAGGCCAGAAGGTATACAAAAAAGTTCCATTAATGCCGTCAGGCCCTGGCGCCTTCCCTGGATGCATCTGATTATATGCTTTGATGACCTCCTCCCTAGTATAAGGCTGCCCCATGGCCTGATAATGATGCTGAGGAACTCTGTTGACAATACATGCCTGTATATGCGGATCCGGAGCTGGTTGTGTTGAAGTGAACAAATCCTCAAAATACTGTCGTGCTACCTGCTCAATTCCATTCCAAGACGTTTGCGGTGGGTGGGCAGCTGATGATAGGGACGCAATATAGTTGCATCGACTACGCATCCTATATCTCCCAAAAAAGAAAGTCGAGTTTCGGTCACCTGCAAGTAACCACTGCTGTCTAGATCGTTGTTGTAATCTCATTTCTTCTTTGAGTAAAAGAGAGTCATACATTTGATTCAATTCATTCCAACGAGTGATGTGAGATGTGACCGGTACAGCTGAGGCAATTCTATTGATTTCTGCCTGTGTTTGGTGTAATAAGCGCTTCTCCACCCAAAATTGCCTTCGTCCCCAAGTCCGGAGCTTCTGGCCACACCTCACCACTTTGTGAAATAATCAGATTGCATGGAATCCCAAACAGATTGGACTAATTGTTTGCATTGTGGGTGAGAGGCCCAACAATTTTCAAACCGAAAAGGTTTTGGTCCTTGATGTCGCACTGGGTGCAAGACTAACTTAAGGGGTTTGTGATCTGAGTGACCCCAGGAAAGATGGAAATTTGTTGCTTGTGGAAACACAGTTAACCATGCAGTATTACAGACAAATCGATCCAGACGACTATGGGTTGGGCGATTGTCTCTGCTCTTATTAGTGAAAGTGAATGCAGAGCCCCTAAAACCCAGATCTTGAAGATCACAGTCGATTAAGCAACTTCGAAATGCATGCATATTAGCAGCATACCGTCTACCTCTACCTCGGTGTTCATGGAAATATAAGACCTCATTGAAATCACCTCCCAATACCCATGGCCCTTGCCATTGAGTTTTAAGATACGAAGTAAAGCCCATGTTTTCCATTTAGCACGATAATCAGACCAACCGTACAGACCCGTAAACCGCCACTGAAACCCCCCCTGAGAACCAACAACAACATCGACATGATGACTTGAAACACTAAAAATCGAAACATCAAAAGAAACTGACCAAAACAACGCAACACCCGCCCTCCTACCTTCACTGTCTCCACCCACCCAGTAATAGTTACGATAAGAGCGCGCAAAAGTCCTAAGTTCAAAAGTTGACAGTTTGGTTTCAGTTAAAAACACAAAAGCAGGTGCTTGCTGATGAATCACACCTTTGATCCAGCGAATAGCAGCAGGTGCACCTAAACCCCTGCAATTCACCACCAAGATTGACATTATATAGGGCGATACTGGGTGTCCCCCACATCGCCTTTGCAGTTGAAATTCCTGTCTCACTGTTGCCACGCTTGGTCACCTCATCACCACACTGGACCTCTCGCAGCTCTGAGTCAGAAGATGAACACTGAACCTGGATGAGCTTGCGCTTGCGACCTTCAGAAACTGTGGGTGAGTGGGTTATCTCTTCTTCCTCTAACATTGGCTCTTCATTAATATCCACCAGAACATGAACTTCACCCTGTCCTTGATTATGGGCAACAGCCTGTACGCCAGTTTCTGCATGTCCTTGTTCGGCCTCATCAGCTTCATCAACAGCCCCTTCCTCAGCTGGTATGATGCCAGGGCGGGGTGGTGGAGAAAAACGACGTGGTCGGACAGAAGTATCACCTCTAGCATCATAGCTTGGTCTGGACCCACCAGCCGTTCCAGCCTTCAACCAAATCCCATAGTTTAATTCTTCCTGGGTAGGGTCGGTGCGATAGGGGCAATCCCTCAGGAGATGAGTGAAGAGCCCGCACAGAAAACAAATATTAGGCAACTTCTCATAGGTGAGAGGCAAAGTATAGGTTCTTCCATCAGCAAGAACAGAGGTAAAATGCAGGATAGGGCGTGTAACATCCAGGTTAACCTTAATACGCATGTAGGACCCAGCCCGACGTCGATCAAATTCCGCGTAGTCCATGAAAATACCAATCTGGTTCCCAACCCTCTTAGCAAACAATGATGCATGAATTGAAATGGCACGTCATGAACGTGTACCCAGAACGGAACCCACTTAAAAGCATGGTCCCGGGGTGCAGTAGCTCGATCAACTTCAGAAAGCACCAGTAGACCCCCATCATGAGTCCATGGCCCACGGGATAAGATGGAGGCAACAAAAGCCTCATCTGGCAACCGAAACAAGAGAAGCCCGTCCTCCAGTTGACGAACCCGGAGTGTATATTCACATCGCCAAGCCTTAGCAAGAGTCTTTTCCAGAACTTTGATATCAACGTGCCGGGACATCACAACTTGCTCAAAAAACAGCATTGAGTCAGCGCTTCTGTAGGTGCGTGAAGAAGATCATCCACCTGAATTGGCTCTTCCTCAGCAGCAGTGAGAGTAAGTTGCGCACAGTGCGAGGCTAGGTCGTCGACCGGTGGCGGAGGTGGTACGCCGGCCATTAGTAGTAGGCAAACAAGAGGAAAAGTGGAAACTTTCGAGTGAGAACGCAAAAATCTGTGAAGTGATGAAAGTAGAAACTGAGGAAACGGGTAAATGAAGCGATTTGTTGAGGCAGGAGTAATAGCACGGAAGAGCAAAGGATGGTTTAAGTAGGGTTTAAAACGAGAAGGAAAACAGCCAAGCATATCTAGGGATAGGGTTAATGATGATTTGCATGCAGCTAAGTAAAACTTGGTGCTAAGATAGATAGGAAACGTGTGAGGGCGTGTATAATCCATTGACAGCTCAATAGAGGGAAGAAAGTAGATTGAAGGCGCGATGCATGCAGCATAGAAGACGAAGGGTTAGGCAACGGTTGGCTTGGGAGAAAACCCTGTTCGGCAGGAAAGAAACGAGACCACATTAGAAATGCCGCGGGATGCTACATTATACGAAGTCCTTGCAGTATTTTTCTTTCAAAAATTTGTGTCGCTGCTTCATAATCAAAATACACAAAAGATGTCCCGAATTTCGATGGTTACATTGAGAGACTCAAATTTGCTACAAACTGATCTAGGATAAAATTGTGCATCGTGCCACTAGTTAATACCAATTCAAATTCTAATTTCCTGAGTGAGTACTCTGTTTTATCCAATTTACTGATACAAAAAAAGCTCGCAATTTCCGATACTCCGCTGTTCCTTTTTAAAGCTGGTTGACACCTCTACAGAAGATTGCCACATCGATCCGCTAGAACCATTTTGTAATACGAGTACGATTCAGGATTTTCCCGTGGGTTATCTTATTCAGATAGATCACCACAAGACGAAGACCCAATTTTACAAAGTGAATTGACTCGATTTGAATCCGACAAATAAGATAAAAAAGGATTGACCAGGGTTTAATAACTTAATTTGATCAAATTGATCGAAAATTAAAAGGTTCATGTTTAATTTTGTTAAGATAATGACTCAATTTCTTATGGAGTTATCTAGTTAAATGAGAAATTTCGGAAAAGATTTTAGCCGTTTATCTGACTCTCAATTTATTATCTTATTAAATCTCGCCGATACATTCAAATTTGATAAGTTCAAGATCGATCCAATCCTGACTTTGAAATCTCTCAGTCGAAATTGACACACAATTATTGGAAAAAGAATATACCAAGAATTCCGATCACGATGAAATTGACGATTCCATGTTGGCATATTTCTTGGAGATCTAGATCATCTTACCAAGATCATCCATGTGAAAAACGGAGGGCCAGTACTCAACTTCTAGATTCTCCGATCCAGCATAGTTTAGCTTCCCATTAACCAGTATATGATTCTGGATCCTAGGATCCAACTTTTTTGGAACTGCTGGCTTCGGATCATATTATATTATTCAAGTTATGGCCCCGGATTCAACTTTAAAATAAAAGGCCCATCAGTCTTAGCAAAGCTAATATTGGACCCAAATTAATTTAACATGTTTTGATCTGTACTAGCTCATCTTGTGTGGGCTTACAAATCTGAGGTATTATCGTACTCCGTTCCGAGTAAAAAGCCGCATAACTTGATCACTTGAGCTTCCGAGTAAATTACCTTAGCATTGACTGAAGATCAGATTATAGAAATAGGTCGACTGGACCTATGGATCATAATATCAGACGATGATCAAGCCGCGACCCATATGTATATACTCCCTCGTCCCACTTGACCGTCCTATTTACTATTTGGACATGTCGTTTGATTTCAATTTTTAACATAAGATAAATTAATTTTGAAATTTAGTTTTGTATATGATCCTTATATGACAAACTATATAATACAAAATTTGTTTTATAAAATTATTTTACCTTATATGTTTAATATTGAGGTGGAAAAACGTGCCAAAAAGCACAGGACACTTATGACGGGACGGAGGTAGTATAAGTAAATATATCAGTCTTCTATTTATCTAGACGTAGGGAAGAGGTGAAGTAATAGATGGATTCACTTGTCTGCGAGAATCCGAACCCAACAAATTGAACACAAAGTATAGTACTTGTTGCTTTATTAAGCTCAGAACACACATTCCCTAAAAAAAAAACAAAAACAAAAAAGCTCAGAACACAGAGCTACATATAAGATGAGCCAGGTGCCGAGGTCGCAGCAGACATGGGCTATAATAATATCATGTCTGCCCTGCACAACACAAGCCTAGCTAGTTGGTATATAGTAAAGACACATAAAACATAAACTTGATCAACACAGCTGACGATTGAAGAACTATAATCGACTTCAAAACGCCAGCAAACACACTTTCCATATAACTTAATTTGGAATAAAAACTCACACTTCTACTCTATCCAGTTAGCTAGCTGGGCCCGCTTCCACATAAGATTGCAAGTAGAGATACACGCCCCATGTTTAACGTCGTCCACCGCCAGCACGCCTGACTCCGCTCTGGCCGCGCCCTTCTTCCTCTCCCTGATCTCTTTCTCCGAGACCTCCACCAACACCTCCTCCTCCTATGCCACGTCCAAGGTCAGAGAAGTCAGTCTCTCCAGTCTCTCCCCGACGCATTTGCTGTTGTTGACCACCGCCGGACCTGTCATACCCACCACCAGATTCAAGCCCGGCTCCATATCCACCTGCACCTCCATAACCAGTGGAGCCCAGTCCTTCTTGAGTGGCTCCGAAGTCACCTCCTCCCATGCCTCCCATACCCCCACCAGTGGTCCCATAATCTGCTCCTCCCATCCCACCTCCAGCTCCACCAGTGGTCCCATAATCCATTCCTCCCATCCCACCTCCAGTCCCACCAGTGGTTCCAAAGTCTCCTCCAATTCCTCCCAATCCTCTTCCCGTATTACCAAAGTCTCCTCCTCCCATTCCTCCGGTCTGATGGCCGCCCTGTTGCTGCTCACGACCCGTGTCACCTCCTCCTCTCTGACCCTGACCTGTACCCCTGCGTTGGTCGGCCATTTCTGCTGAGTATCACTTTCAGTTGGATTTGAAATATCTTAGTACTGTTCTTGTATTTGTATATCAGTGTTTAAAATACTACTTGTTCGCTCCGCTGTGATCAAAATGAACGCGCACCTTTGAAGTTTATATAGTGAGATTGATCCCACCTCCTACTAAAACGCGGTGGTTCGAACCTTGAAGGGATAAGGGATCGACATTGTTTGTCAGGAAGTACTCTTAACACAAAACAGTTCCAAGGGATTCATCGCCGCAGTTGTCAACACGTGCCTCATGCATGATTTAAGGTACGGGTTCCACGTACGGGAGCGACTCATGTGGCATGATGGTGATGGTCCCTATCAGATAGGTCGACGTAGATCTACGGAGGTAACACGTCGCCTGGGATGATCATCACACGCCTACTTTGAGATCCGAGCAAATATTTGTACGCGGCGGGTGGTGCTAGAATCTGATTAGAACACGTATATAACTAGATATTTACTCCACTTGTTCGAGTCACTACATATTTGGAACATTACTATTTAAGAATTACCATTTACTTTTACTTCACCTACTGAGAATATGATAATAGGAAAGTATATTGTATTATTATTAGAATGAGAAGTATCGTATATGAATATAGAGAGTACAACAGCTCCGAGATATGTAGCCTATACAACTATATATATACAGCATAAGAAGCAAACTATCCGTTACAGTATAAGGTAAGTAATGTAACGGCATACAAGACTTATGTGAAGGACTCAAATCCTAACACTCCCCCTCAAGAGAAGAACTCCTTAAATTGAGTTTTATCTTGCATCAAATGTAGGCCAATCTGTTGCAGAATGTTCCGGTAGCTCTTTCCTGGAAGGGTCTTCGTCAAGAAATCAGCAAGTTGGTGTCGTGTGGGCACATGATGGACTGAGATTACACCTTGCTGTATCATTTGTCTAACATAGTGGATGTCCATCTCGATGTGCTTTGTTCTCTGATGGAGTACCGGATTCTTCGCTATGTAAATAGCTGATTTGTTGTCGCACCGCAGAGGGATGGGATTAATGTTGTGTACCCCAAGTTCATTGATCAGCCTGCTCAGCCATGCTAGCTCGGTTGTGACTATCTTCCATCGCCCGGTACTCTGCTTCAGCAGAGGAAAGTGACACGCTTGCTTGCTTCTTGGACTTCCATGATATGGGAGAACCACTTAAGAAAATGTAAAAACCAGAAATAGAACGTCTTGTGATTGGGCAGCTTGCCCAATCACTATCACAGAAGGCTGTTAGTGTTTCATCAGGATTATTATTGAGTAAGATCCCATAATCTATTGTACCTTTGATGTATCTTAGAGTATGTATTGCAGCGGACATATGTACATCAGTAGGAGATTGCAGAAATTGACTCAATAGTTGTGCAGTAAAGGCAAGATCAAGTCTTGTATGAGTGAGAAAGTTAATCTTACCAACCAACCTTCTGTAATCTGTGGGGTTTGCCAATACTGTTCCTTCTTCTGGTTTGAGCTTCAGACCTGATTGTAGGGGAGCTGCTGTATCTTTGGTGTGTAGCAGGTCATAATCTTGTAGTAATTCGAGACTGAATTTCCTTTGAGAGATGACTATGCCCTTGTCATGTTGCAAGAATTCCATCCCAAGAAAGAAACTGAGATTTCCAAGATCTTTAATGCAGAATTCTTTGTTCAATTGGTTTTTGACCATATGTATTTCATCATTGTCATTACCAGTCAGAATTATATCGTCCACATATACAGCAATAAAGGTAGTTTTATGACTGTTTATTTTGCAGAACAGAGAAGGATCATTTTCTGATATTTTATACCCAATACATAACAGAAAATCACTCAATTTAGCAAACCACTGCCTAGATGCCTGTTTAAGGCCATAGAGGGATTTTTTCAGTCTGCAAGCATTAGCATTATCATTGTTGTTTAAACCTTTGGGATCTGCATGTAGATCTCCTCATGAAGGTCCCCATGAATGAAAGCATTATTCACATCTAACTGAGAAATAAACCAGCTTTTCTTAACAGCGACAACAATAAGGGTTCTTATAGTAGTCATTCTAACTACTGGAGAAAATGTATAATCTAATCCAAAACGTTGATTGAATCCTTTTGCCACTAATCTAGCTTTGTATCTCTCAATAGATCCATCTGCTTTCAGTTTGGTTTTAAAAATCCATCTACACCCTATAGCCTTTTTATTCTTGGGAAGTTTAGTTAGTTCCCAGGTATTGTTTTTGGTAAGGGCATCAAGCTCCTTGTTAATAGCCTCAATCCAGTGTATTTTTAAACAGGCCTCTTCATATGTGGCAGGTTCACGGATTTCAAGAACTTTTCCTATATTGTTCTTGTTTTTGAAAGAAGAAAAAAAGGGCTAGAGTAGGTGGCATCAGTGAGGGAGAAAAGATCAGGAATGTTTCGGTCAGTGGTAGCAAAATTGTGTTTGGTTATTCTGTCTGTGATAATCTGGGAAAAAATATCGGGTTCTGAGATATTGGTGTAGACATGGTAGTCACTCAAATGAGTGGGAAGATGTTTGGTGCAAGTAGATCGCCTGAGATTGGTATTCACTAGTAGAAAAAAGATCTTTAGTGTCGGAGCCTACAACATCGGTTTTTAAGAAACCATGACAATAGATAATCTAAGGTGTCGGTTTTATATTGAAGCGAAGCAGTAGGCTAATTTTTTTAATTGTTAGTAAAATTTTGTGGCGGGAGCTTGCACGGGAGCTTGCGCGGGGTAGAAAATTTCAGCTAGAGTGTCGGTTTTATTAGGAAGTAACACAATAGCTTAATATGGGTGTCAGTTTGAGAAACCACCGATGCCTCAAATTTTTCATTTTATTTAAAAAAAATCAGTTTTTTTGCCTAGTGCTTACCGACACCAAACCCTAATTATTTTTTCTAAAATTTCCCATTCTCCTTCCAGTGTTCGCCAATCTTTATTCTGCAGATATTGAGCAGGACCTCCATGCTCTGCGCTCCCTTCTTCTCCCTGCCATCTGCGCTCTCTTCATTATCTTCTTGTGACCGTGCTCTACAGTGCTAATTCACTGAGCTGCTGCATCTCGTACATAAGATAGAAGACGGACCGAAAACAATTCACTCAGGAACCGGTAATTTCCTCGAACTTACCTTCTTCTCTCTGGCACGAAATCAGTGTTTTCTCAATCGAATGTGGTTCTCGATCTCAGCGTCCGTCTCTTCTCCCTGTCTGAGTTTTTCTTCATTGTCTGGTTCAACTTCTTCTAATCTTCCGTCAGAACATCTCAAGATTTGTTTTCCCGAACTCGTCGGTGTGGTTCTAGAGCTTGCAGGCGGCCACACGTTACTCATCTATTTTCTTCTCCCTTTACTCAGTTTGATTTTGTGTATATCTGCGTATCTAGGTTTTGTCGGGAACTCTAACTCCAGTTTGGCTTCCTTTTCTCCCTTGTTCACATCTATTGCATTCGGAGTTCAATGTATTCGTGTTAGGCTCCGTCGGATATGGGTTCAACTTTTGGAATCAGCCATGTCAAGACGGTGACATACTGGATTCCACAGGTTTTGCTCGTAACCTCTTCATTTCTGCAATCTCCTCTGCATTTGTTTCATTTTCATAGCAGCAGGTCAAGACGGCAGTAGCAGATCAAGGCGACATGACAGCAGAGAACGCGAGAGAGAAAAAGAGTTGAGAGAGAGGGAAAGGGAGATTGAAATGAGAGAAGGAAGGTAATAGTTTATCCTGCTCCGTCAGCTGGTCTTATAATTTGGTTTGTACATAATGCCGATGCTTTTCATCTTAAGTTTTGCAATGTGGGTGCTCTCTGTATGTTACTCTGGTCCGATTGCAATTTTGAGAATCTGAGATGCCTTTGTGTTTGGGAGTTTTAACTATATATATGAATGGTCGTTGATTTGTCTCTAGAATAATGGAGTGAACAGATATTTTTGAGTAAATAAATTCATTACTAATTTTTATACTCATATAACTTTGAGAATTATTTTGTGGGAAAACTAATATATGATGTAGCATTTAGATATTGACGGAGAGAATGCTGCCCTGTGTTTGAAACAAGAGGACTAAGGCCTTTTGTTCTTAATTTTTTTCAGTTGTGTACTACTTCTCCCCAATCACCATGACTAGTTTCTAAATAGATATTTTATCTTGTAAAGAGTGTCGAGGTGACATTTTTACCTTATGCACGTCTTCTTTCGAAAGGAAAATATGGAAGAAGAAGAGAGATACATGTGTAAGCTTAAGATTTGTGAAGATGAAGCAACAACATTGTCAATCTGAGTATACTGTAGTATGGTTCGTGACCTTTCTCAATACTACTTGTTCTCATGATTCTTGCCATAAAACAGAAAGATAATGACTTAGTGCTATAACTGAACTTGAAATCTTTGTTGAAAATATATATAGATACCAGCTATACTTGGGGTGATGTGCTCCAAAATATCTGTTTGTGGTTATCCTTCGCAGGTTTTAACCTCTGACAATCGTTAATCCGATATTGTGCTTATTCATTTATTTCAAGAAAGACCTTATAGTTGCTCGTTGGTCTTTCCTTTGCTGAAGTTACCATTTATAGTCCTTTTAGATGAGGTTGGACGGGACTGAGCTTTTTTTTCTGGGGAATATTTGGCCTAGTTGAACTTATGGACATGTAAAGTTAACTAAAATGGCCTTTTGAAGTTTAATATGGCCAGTTGATGAACTTTTGCTGCTGCTTGTTGTATCTTCTCCAACAATTTTTACCATCTTATAGTACCTTCTGGTTTGCAGAAGATTTAAAGACAAGAAAGATGTAGCTGAGCCTGAAGCTGATCCAGAAAGGGATCAGCGAACTGTTTTTGCTTATCAGGTTTTTTGCTGTTTTCATTCTTGTCCATTCTGTTATCCCTTTTGGTCATTATGTTTACATCTTTGTACTTGTAACTGACCTTGTGACATTTTTTATTTTGTGTCTGTTATAGATGCCTCTCAAGGCGGCTGAGAGAGATGTATATGAGTTTTTCTCTAAGGCAGGAAAGGTTAGTCAAATAGTGCTGATCATCAGCGCTCCTTGATTTTCTGAAAGCTGATGGTTAAACTTTGACACTTTTTATCTTTTAGCATTTCTTCTTGAGATGTGAGGGCTTTTGTGTTCTATATTTTATTCCGAAGGCAATCCAAAATTCTGTTAGTGAATGTGTCTTCTGATCCACATTATTCATCCTGCAGGTGAGGGATGTGAGGCTCATTATGGACCGTAACTCCAGACGGTCTAAAGGAGTTGGGTATGTAGTCATTTTCTTCATTTTGTGCATTATTGTCTTCTAAGAACTAGAAAAGATGAGACCTGTGTTTTGGATATATTTCAAAATTTAAATGCTCGGGTTGATGCTTTTTGTTGGAAAGACAGGGTCAAGGTTGTTAAGATACTTCAAGTATAAGCTTCTCTACATTCCATATGGAGCTCTACAAGAGAACTCAGCTTCTAGCTCTAGCCTCTAACCAATTTCAGGTATAAGCTTCACTTGATATTTTCCTTCCACTAGAATGAATATGTTAGTGTTACTTGAATAATCTTCCCAGTTTGACATAATTTCCCGTCCAAGAAAGATTTTACAATGGTTCTTTAAAACAAAATTTCCAATCTTGTAGAATAGAGGCGTAGGCATCTGATGCCAATTTATAATTTTCCTTGTTGTTAACATACACGTAACAAAGTCTCTTTTCTTATTTGATTTTATTATTGTTGGTGGTGAATGTCGATGTTGCTTTCTAGTCAGATTGGTAGGGTCAAAGTCTTGATTGTATATATGTGTGATATACCTACAGCACATGCCAGTAGTTATCATTGTTGCCATTGTAAGATTTTAGAGTTGGAGAAAAAAAAAGAAAGGAGATCGAGAGATTGAGAAAGATTTTAGAGAGAATTAATGAACTTGACTCTAGTAATCAGCCTCGTCATGGCTCTGCTTCTCTTCATGTTGGGGTCTGTGGTGGTGCCAACAGAAGCAGTGTTGTGTTGCCTCTACTGACATATGCAAACCTGATTGTACAAAGCTTTGATATGCCTAATCGTACTGCAAACAATTCATTCTTGTATGAGGAAAACAAACATCTTGTTGCATCAGTTATTTTACTGCTATCGCAGTTTTTGGAGAGTGTCATAGCTCGCCTTGGTTTTGCTATTACTTTCATTTTGTCTTAGTAATATATGCCGCATCTATATAGGTTACACAAGATAGGAAACTTTATTTTCTAATTCACCATCAAAATGAGAATCTGTTTCCGTGATTGAAATTCCAAAGTAATATTCAAATGTGAGACATCATCTGCGGTGGTTCAAGAACAACCTGCTATTGTTGCTGGTGTAGAATCTGAACCGGTTCAAGAACAACCTGCTGCTACTGCTGTACAATCTGAACCTGAGAGCAAATGGTTTGGAACACCAAGGTATGTACAAACTTCTACTGGTGCTACTTCTGTTGCTACTGGTGTATAATCTTAACTTGATGCTTTCACCTGATGCTACTTCTTTTGATGATTATTACTTTGAATAATAATGAATTCCCTTATTATCTCAACATAAAAAAGACCCTGCTGAGCAATGGATGTCGTCCTTCTCGTGCTGCATCTGTTTGGTAATGTGCATCCCAAAATTGATGCTTAGTTGCATCTGTTTGGTAATTTGCACTTTGTGCTTCTTTTTACCATGTTGTGGCTGCTGCTACTGCTGCACTTTATGCTTCATTTTATCATGTTGCTGCTACTGCTACTGCTGCACTTTGTGCTTTTTTTTTTACCATGTTGTTGCTGCTGCTACTGCTGCAGTTTGTGCTTCTTTTTACAATGTTGTTGTTGTTGCTACTGCTGCATTTTGTGCTTTTTTTTACCATGTTGTGGCTGCTGCTACTGTATACTTTCCTCTCTTTTTCTATTGCTGCTACTGCTACACTTTCCTCACTTTATTCTGCTACTACACTTTGTTCTCCTTTTGCTGCTGCTATGTCTAGTCATTAATGGAATTATCCTTTGTTTCATGTAACAGTTGTCTACAAGCAATGCAACAATGGGATAGTTGTTACCATCACCAAAGGTTCAATAGTTATTGAAGAAGTTCATATTTTTTACTCTGTTTAGTTGTATGAGTTCAAATATATTACAATTTCTTTTATACAATAAGTGATAGAGTTCTACATATTGCAAAGTTGGAACTCTTTAGAGTGTTACTAGTACAAGTGGTATAGTATGAGTGGTATTCATTAACTTCATTTGTATGGATGAACATACATGATACATCAAGTTTCTATAAATAAAGTTTACTTGTTTATACAAGTGGTATAGTATGTGGCTTAAACCTGTCCGTCTGTACTTTCTAAAGTCATTCATATTGCAGAAAGATATAAAACTTTGTATCATGTTGTATGATATATATAGCAAGTCATGAAGGCAAAAAAAAAGTGTTGTATCAGTTTTACCAACAGAAAAAGTGTTGGTGTATGTCATATTTATCTAGTATGTTATATATGTTAGTAAACATTTTAGTAAAAGTTTTCTAAAAATACACTTCAGGTGAATGATATTATCAGTGTGGACTCTTATTATATGGGGTGCAAAATTTAAAAAAAAAAAATTCCCTTAGGTGTCGGTTTTTAAAAGACCGACTCCTTAGCATTTTATTATTTTTTCTAAAAATACACTTCTGGTGTCAGTTATATGTTAAAAACCGACACCTAAGAATACTCTAAGGCGTCGGTTTTTTGTTGAGTGCGACACCACAGACTCATACATCCCGTCATAGGCATAGTCTAGAGCTTCGGTTTTGGATAGCCTAAAGCGTCGGTTTTATAAACCCACACCATAGTGCACATCTGAAGCCACGCTTCCAAAAACCGTCGCCTCAGATACAAACCTGCAGTGACACCCTGTTGAGTGACGGTTTGAAAACCGACACCTAAGGGGTTTTATAACCGACACTATAGGTTTTTTTTCTACTAGTGATTCTCTGTGTCGGTATATGTGGTGGTGTGGATTTCAGAAGGCTCATTGCGATTCTGGTTTTTCTGTGGTGTCAGGTTGGGTCTGGTTTGTGGTGGTAAGGTCATTTTGGGTGGTATCATGGTCTTTTTCATGGGTGGTTGGCTGAGGCTGAGGTGGAGAGTTTTGGTCTGTAAGATGATCATCAAGAGTGGTGGTTTGATTTTCATAGATGTGAGGGATCAGATAATCATGTGTTGTAGGGCTATGGGGGTCATGATTGAGGTCTGATGATGGAAGACTTCCTGCTGAGTTGTTGTGAAAGGGAAAAACAGTTTCATGAAATAAAACCACGAGAAACAAGAATCTTATAATCAGACAACCGTAATAATTTGTAACCCTTTTGATTATCAGCAGGACCAAGATAAACACATGGTGCAGATTTAGGTTGAAACTTACCTTTGTTACCTCCTAGATTTAGAGCATAAGCAAGACAACCAAAAACTTTAAACAGAACATAGTCAGGTGCAGTTTTGAATAGGCATTCATAGGGAGTTTTTCCATTCAGAGAAGAACTAGGGAGCCTGTTAATAATATGGGTAGCATACAGAATGGATTCACCCCAATATTCTATGGGTAAGCAAGATCTAAAGAATATAGCCCTAGCTGTCTCCATTAAGTACCTATGTTTCCTTTCTATGATACCGTTTTGTTGGGGTGAATGTGGGCAAGATTTTTGATGTATGATCCCTAGTTTGTTGAAAAAGACTTTTCCCTCATGAGAAGATCCTAACTCAAACGCATTATCAGACTTATTATCTTTATGGGTTTGTTAAACTGTCTCTCAATGAGAGCTATAAAATACTTAATGAAATCAAATGCTTCAGATTTGGTATGCAACAGTTTAACACATAAAGTTCTGGATTTATCATCAACTATGCTCAAGAAGTATTTATGATCATCATATGTGATGTTATTGAAAGGACCACAGATATCAATGTGTATAAGATCAAAAATGTCATTGCTGTTAGTAATGGATCGTTCAAATGGTAATCTATGATATTTTGCCTTATGACATGCGTCACACATAAAATCAGAGGGAATATTTTTCCTTTCTATTAAATGCAATCTGCACAGTTTTTCCAATGGGGCATGACCTAACCTTTCATGCCATAGAATAACATTGCCCATTCGGCCTATACAATGAACTGCCTGTTTATCATGTAATTGATTTCTTGTATTCTCATCATGTTTCCTATACAGATCAGGGAAAAAATCTAAATTCTTGCTGTTAAGAACATACAATCCATTGAACAAAGTCCCAATCAGCATGTTTTTCTTAGATTCAAGGTCCTGCAGGATACAACGATCATGATATATGAGCACACAAGCATTCAATTGTTTTACAAGCTGACGAATAGATAGAAGATTAAATTCAAAGGAATCAACATGTAAGACATTTGAAATAACCAGATTATCATGTAATTTCACACTTCCTATTCCTTGGATAACACCTGCGTGACCATCAGGCATGATAACTTTGTGACAGCAGATTTTATAATCATCACAGAAAAGCATTTTATTTCCACAAACATGATCCGTGGCACCAGTGTCCAGGATCCACATGCATTGAAACATAGAATTACTTTGTTGTGAAGGTTGTTGAACTGTATATAAGGTTATTAAGGGTTGGGTAATACCTGCGAACTGACGATTGTAATCAGTTCCTTCTCCCTTTGTATATTCTGGTCCCATGTACGAATAGGAGGTCATGCATCTTTGTTGTTCTTGGTCTGTTCCAGAGATTTCTTGATTCTTCAGGTAAGCGACTAATGCTTTGAGCTGATGTTCATCCATCCCCGGAACTGGTTGATTCGATTTCTCTTTCTGAGGGCTTTGGATTTTCTGCTGGTCAACCACGGTTCCACCAAATATCCTTCTTTCTTTCGACGGATTATTCTTCCAATATGAAGGGAAATTCCCAGTAACCCAATAACAGTCTTCTACACTGTGCCCTAGCTTTTTACAATGGGAGCACTTAACCTTCTTCTTGTCGTTTCTTTCAGATTTAGTAGTAGTGTCGTGACTTTCTCGATTCTGGGTGGTATTGGCGAAGAAAACTGGTTCTCCATCACTCCTTCTACTCTTCACAGCCAAGCGGTGGTTCTCTTCTTCTCGTAGTGTAGAGTAGATCTGTTCGATTGTAGGCAACGGCTTCATCATGAGGAAACTGCTACGAATCGCTTTGTAAGAATCATTAATTCCCATGAGAAAGTCTAAAACCCGTTCATTTTGTTGCTGTTTGCTTATGGCTTCTGAAGCTCCACACAAACACGTCGGAATGTTGATGAGTTCTTTCTGTTGGTTCCAGATCTTGACCCATTTTGTGTGGTATTCATGAATCGTTGAATTTCCTTGTTCAAGTTTATGAGATTGTTGTCGTAGCGCGTAGAGACGGGATCCAGAGGGGTCTTCATACCGCTTGTGCAGATCTGCCCACATTTCGGCCGCAGTGGGAAAATACATTATCGATTCGCGAATCGATTCCTCCAATGCAGTGAACAGCCAACCAATTACCATCCCGTTGGTTCAATCCCAGACTCGCTGCTTTGCTCCTTCGAAATCGGATCTTTTACATGTTCCGGTGATGAAACCTAATTTGCTTTTCGAGACCAGCCCGACCATGAATGATCTTTTCCAGTTCCCAAAACCGGTCCCATTAAACTTGTAAGCAAGGACGGTGTTAGGGTTGTCCGACGGATGCGTG
This sequence comes from Limonium bicolor, assembly GCA_023374045.1. Taxonomy (NCBI): domain Eukaryota; kingdom Viridiplantae; phylum Streptophyta; class Magnoliopsida; order Caryophyllales; family Plumbaginaceae; genus Limonium; species Limonium bicolor. The sequence continues at coordinate 397,066,003 of CM041776.1, read as the reverse complement.
TACAACTCTTCATCTTGTTGGCTCATATTCATGAAAGAGAACGATTCTTCAGAATCCAAAATGACACCTTTCTTCTTCTTGCCTTTCGATTGTTTATCTTGTTCTTCTGGAGGTTGATTATCTTGTTCTTCTTGAATGTCATCTCCTTCTGCCATTATATCAGAAGTGAAATACAGAGAACGACGGAAAGGGAAGAAGAGGATGTAGTGGAGCTAAAGAGAAAGAAACGTTTTCTTTGGCATAATCCTAGGTTTCGCTCTAGATACCATGAGAGAATATGATAATAGGAAAGTATATTGTATTATTATTAGAATGAGAAGTATCGTATATGAATATAGAGAGTACAACAGCTGCCGAGATATGTAGCCTATACAACTGTATATATACAGCATAAGAAGCAAACTATCCATTACAGTATAAGGTAAGTAATGTAACGGCATACAAGACTTATGTGAAGGACTCAAATCCTAACACCTACTATATTTGCATTCAATGTCTGATTCTTTAATTAAGAAAGCCCATACTTTCTTGGGTCAAATGAGTAGCTATCTAACCATTACATAGTTTTATCAGCTAAGCTAAGGTAAGTATAAACAAATAAACTAGCATAAAATAAAATTATCACACCTTTGAAATAATAAAATGTACTCCTACATCCTTGTTGTCTGGTATTTCTTTTGCACCTTGCATTCCATTGTAAACTAGGACATACCACCCAAACCATATATGACCGTATGATTTACCCAACCCATTAGTCATCTTCCTATGAGTCTTGCATTTATGTGCCTTAAATGTTGAATGATTCTTCCATGCGCTCATCTCTTTGGAGTTGGTTTACCACCACCTCTTTTTAGAATGTGATCAACGGTCACTAGGGACTTACTTGGGTACAGATAGTTTATACGAAGACATTGTCCATATTTAAAGCATTTCATTGCTTCTGCTGACGGTCTTCATCTTGGTTGCTTGGATTTTCTGCTTTGAAGTTGTTGCTGAGCTGATTTTTGTGGGTCAATAGTTTCCAGAGAGAGATCAACACGTAACTCAATTCTATCTAACAAATTTCCTTGCACCGGGGTAGGCCTACCATCATTTGGAATGATTTGCGATCTGTAACATATTCCCTGGCTATCCTCCTCACTCCTCACTAGAGCATAAGGAATTTGTTAAGCTATGTGAGCTTGGACTCTCGTGAATTGGGCTATCTAAATTGACATTGTTAGCATCAGGAGAATGGGATGAAAGGGTGCATATTACCGATGCCTCCTTCTGCACTTTGGAACTCGAATGGCAGCACCTTTTAGATAAGTTTGTCTACTGGATCAAGGAGTCACCGCGTTCCGCCTATACCTGTCCACCGAAAAACTTGACTATCTAAAGAGGCTCTGTTTCTGACGGAGTTACCCACACTACTACGTCCTGGTCCTTACCCTCCTCTGTCAGCACCGCTCTTGCCCTCATATCCTCATTCCAAACCTCTATAATTCCAACTGTAGTGACCACATTGTCAAACAAAACCTCTACCTCATTGATGAGCCTGGTGGTGGTTGTTTCCATAGCGAACACTTCCATGCTATGAGGAAGCTCCTTCATGTCTGTCTCGATCTCGATTACTTCTCTGAAACTTGCCAGTACTGATTTCAGTGATATCTCAGACCAAGCTTGAGGTGGCAACCCACGGACAATATACCACCTTGCTATTTTGTGGTTATCCATCTTCCCAGCCCTTTACCACCATAAGTCCTTATTCCAATTGCTTCGTTGTAAAAATTGCCTTCGATCTTCCTTTGTGCGAAAAAAAATGATAAAATCATACGCTAATGAGCTTACTACATGCTCAACTATTTCTTTATCCGCTAGGCCATTCATCACTGCTTTGCTAGTAGTTTTCAACTTGGACTGCACTTTGATGCTCCTATCCTAGCGAGGAATCATAACTCCTGATGGTGCTAGTTTGATGAAACTGCCATGGGGACAGTTTCCCCCTGATTAAAGTTTGATTGTTGATGGAAAACTTCCAGGGGGTCTTAACCTTCGTACGAGTCTAGCAATCTGGTTACTGAGCCTCTTTCCATCTATCCACATGCCGTTTATTGCATATATTGTGTTTCCCGCTTGTTCACTATTTTCAAACTCAACAACAGCATACCTTGAGTTAGTGACTATGCGTCTTCTTATAGGCCGGTTTAGACTGATTATTCTCACATATGGTGCAAAGGTTTTCCACAAAGTGCCCAAAGTTGTGTTATCTTGGATGTTATCCATAAACACCGTGTTTCGCGGCGGGCCAGAAGCGTTCATCTCTTTTGCAATTTTCGTTCCCTGCTTAGGCTTTGGGAAAAGACAGATTTATGTGAGTAGTTTTTGTTTTGTGGGTGCTTGGTAAAAAGATGAGATGAAGATTGGGAAGTGAGGAGAGATTTCGGTGGGGGTAGGTAGAGTGGGGGGAGGGGGGGATTTTCAGTGGTGGAGGCATGAAATTTGCCTGGGCGTATGAAATACCCCGTAATTAAAAACAGTGATTAATTAAGCTAATTATATTTTTAAAGGCTTAATTACACTTAAATAAATATAAGGGAACAAATCCCGAAGAAAACGGACCTTTAAAATGGGTTAAAAGCATAAACGAACCTTAAAGCGCGTTTTTCGAGGAAACCGGGGAAAACGTGACTTTAAGCGGGTCAAACAGACTCGTAACAATTTTGGTCAACTAAATAGTCACTAATAAATATTAGTGAAGCTTTAGAACCAATAAAATTAATTAAACGAGAAAATTCCGGAAACGGGTACCGGTTAGTGAAAACTGTAACAACCGGTAAGTTGTGGGGTGAGAATGCAAATAAATAAACTTAGTGTGTCCACTTGAGCAAATAAAAATCAAAAATGGGCAGTGTGTGTGTAGGGGAGCCGGCCAGCCCTCTCTCTCACTCTCCTTAATTCTCTCTTATTTGCTAAAAGACAAGAAAATAAGTAAAAAGCAAAAACCTCACTCTCTCTCCTATCCCCACCTCTCTCTCACGTTGGCATCCCCCTCCTTCTCTATTCTCTCTGATTTTCTTCTTACCCATGCGACAGCCATGGTGAATTGAAGAACCCACACAAAACTCTTCACTTCTCTCCTCTTGTTCAAGCTCAATACTTGTCCAAATTCAAAACAAAATACACCATTGGAATCCCCTTGGCAAGGAGAGCATTTCTATCTTTCCAAAAATCGAAAAGGACCATTTTCGTTTTTGAGGGTTTCCACCATTTGAAGATTCAAGTCCACCATTAGAAGCACCTTCACCTCCTTATCATCTTGAGGTAAAAAGAATTCTGAAAATCCATTGTTTCTAGCTCTCATTAGCATTTTAAGAATTGCAGTTTTTGAACTCTTGGCTCTCCCTTGCTCCAGCCGGTTTTGGCTACTTTTGTGGGCTAGGAATCTTGTTCCTTCATTAGTCAAGAACTTAATCTACTCATTGGAAGGTAACACTCTTTCCTAAACCCTAACACTTGAATTCTAGGGTTAGTATAAAATGAAATGCTAAATGGTATTGTGTATGTGTTATGTGCTGTAGCACTTGTGTGTGTGTGAATCTCATTGGAACCGAGAACAAGGAGAAGAAGGGAAGAGGAAGGAAAAGAAAGAAAAGAAAACTAGCAAGACAAGGTAATTGTGCTTACCTTGAACTAGTTTGTGTATGTGGTATTGTAACAGTTTTTGGAGTAGTAGAAATGAATAATGTATTGAGTATGAGTAGTAGTAATGTAGTAATACATTGGAGAAAAGAATGTAACAGTTTTTGAAGTTTTAAATGATGTTTGAAGCTTGGGAAAACCATTGGGTAGTATGTGTATATGTGCAGGATTTTATGGATGTTGTAGTGGTATTGAAATGTGTATAATGAGTATTGTGTAACAGGTTGTGAGAACATGAATTTGAGAGCTGAAATAGTGTGTGGAGAATGTTAGAAATATAGGGGAAACCATGTCAAATTTTGGGTAGAAATGAGAGGACTTAGCTTGTGTAAAAAGAGGAAGTAGTTGGAGAGTTTTAATGGAGTGCTTAGTAGTTGTAACAGATTGGAAATGAGCTTGTAAATGGAAGGAAACTAGAGTGTAAGATAATGCATTTTGGATGCTAGGAGTAACATTAGTTGAGGGAGTATTGAAGTGTAAAAGTTAAGGTAAAAATCTGTAGCATAAGTGTGAGGAAACTAGTATAAGTGTTGAAAATGTAATGAGGAAAATATGTAAGTAAATGTAAGGATTGAGTGATAAGCTTGGTGGATGAATTAAGGTGATTTAGAGTGTTTAATTAGTGCTAAATCATGTGGGAAAGTATTGGTAAGGATTAGGGAAGCAATAGGTGAAATTGGGGAAAGAAAAATAAATCTGTAGCAATGTTCTGGAACCGTCCGACCCAGCGTCTGGATCGGACGTGGGTCGGCATTGGCTTAAAGAACGAGAATCAAACCTTCTGGAACCGTCCGACCCAGAGCCGTGAGTCGGGCGTGGGTCGGACGGGCCTTAAAAATCGACAGGAAATCTTGGAATGGTCCGACCCAGGGCCGTGAGTCGGACGTGGGTCGGACGGGTAAAAATTTTCTCCATCGAAGTTTCTGACTTCGTCTGACCCAGAGGTTGGGTCGGACGTGGGTCGGACATGACTTGGATGACAAATCGAAACTTTCTGGAATGGTCCGACCCAGAGGGTATGGGTCGGATGGAATAGTGCTGGGTCGGACGGGAGTAATTTCAGAGGGCGAAAACCTACTGGAATGGTCCGACCCAGGGTTGGGTCGGACGGTGGGTCGGACGACCCAAACACTTACAAAAAAAAATGTGTTTTAATTATATGACTATAGTAATCATATATACATATATATATGCCTATATACCTATATGCATATATATGTAGTAATGCACCGTTGATGGAGTAATAATGGTAAGGGAGTAAGTAAGTTTGTGAGAAAACAAGTTTATGAGGTAGTAAAGAAAAGAAGGATTTAATAACCAATGATGAATGTAAAGAAGTAGTAAGTATACATTGAGAATATCAATGAAGGAGTAAGTAGATCAATAATAGATCATTGATCATACTACTTCATGTATGTATAGGAATCCTATAGTTGAGCTCCAAGGGAACCGGTAGTACCCTACGACGGTGAACGGTATGATTTCTTCATGCTCTGTATCCTAACCTGGTTACCCCGATTTGTGTGCTTATGTGATCACCAACAAGATATATGCATGAATCGGATTTATATTGCACTTATATGTGTTTGAAACTATATTGTTCTTGTTTATGCTCTTGAACATTTAGTTTGTATAACTCATGAAATGTATGAATGGAAATGAAGTGTATGTGTAAGTATGAGTACTTGTGTATGTAAGTATGTATGGAAGTAGTTATGGACTTCTACTAATTCCTAACAACCTAACTCCTAACATGAGTATTGAGTAAAATGGAATGAGTAGAAGCCCGATATAGTTTCGGCCACGCGTGAGGATAAGGAACCACAAGAGGTTGGAACCGAATCCTGGCTATGATCTTTTCCTTGGACCAATTCCCTTTGTATGGGTAGCATCCTGGATTAGTGGGCCACCCTAAAGCCCGGTGGTGGGAAGTAGTATTCCCTGCCCGGAGGTCATACCGACTTAACTGGAAGTAAAGTATGTAAAAAGTATGTATTGTATTCGTATTGGTCTTGACTATTGTAAGTCATTGACCCGGAGTAAAAGTATTGACCACCCGATTAACCCGGGTGTGTAATAAGGCTAACAAGACCTTTGTATGTACTGGGGAATTGTATCTCCGTGATGCGGTGAGTATGGTAAGTATGAATGAATGACTTGTATTGTATTCCTCGTATGTATTGGATGTATGTATGCTCGGTAAAATGAATGTATTGTATTGTATTGTACTGTATAAAGCATGTATGTATGTATGAATGAAACGAACCGCATGTACTCGACCAAATAGTTGGCGTACCCTCGCTAGTACGCGGGGTATGCGGTTATCATATGCAGCGTAAGCTGACCCCCTAGGGGGAATGTTTTTACTCCACAGGTACCCACGAGGCGTGAAGATAGAGTAAGGGCCGCATGTAATTCTTTTTGGAGTAGTTAGTAGGAATTGGAATAGTGTACCGAGTTGTACACGGCTAGAGCCTTTTGGGTAGCCGGTGTACCATGTGGTACACCTTTTTTTTTGGACATTGAACTCTTAATTGGATAGTAAGGAAAGGTTGTATAAACTCTTCATTTTTGGGAAGTAGTCATGGAATGTAATTTGCCTAACTTGGATACTCGGTAATCATTTGTAAGTAAGTATTTGGCATTGTAAAGTATGTAGTATGTATTTGGTTTATTCTAATCGTCAGACCGATACAGTAAGTAGTAGTAGCCTTGTTGTCCTTGGGTGGCTAACGACGTTGTATCACCCGCCGGGAGTAAGTAAGTAAGCAAGTATTCCGCTGCGAGTAAGGTAAGTATGGGGACGATTAAAGGATTATGAAAGGATTAGCGGTTGGGGTGTTACAGCGTATGTGGAGGGAGGTAGGGATGGGAGGGGGAGAGGGATGGGAATGAGGGAGGGGACGACTTCATATTATTGTATTAGGCTTATATGGTGTTTTAAAACTTCCGGGATTCTGGTTCTATCCCACAGAGGAAGAGCTCTTATCATTTTATCTTGCCTAGAAGCTGCAAGCCAGAGCTGAAGATCACTTTTGTCAAGAGCTCAATAAACTCATTCCCGTCAGAAAGCCCTACTGTATTAGACTTTCTCGGGCTAGAGCTTCTCTCTCTATGTTTTTCTGTCATTCAGAAGATCTTTATCTCAACTGATTCTGGGTGGATGTAATGAGAATTTTTATGTAATAGGCTTAGTATATCATCTTTGTTTTTTTTTCCTTTTCTTTTTTTTGTATCTATTTGGTTTCCTCTTAGAGTAGGATTATCAAATATATTCTCTTATATTTCTCTTTCTTCCACATCATTTCAAGAACCATATCTGATTTTTAACAATATTAAAGAACTCACTTATTAGTTAACTTTTTTCTCTTTCATTTATGTGGAGCATTGTGATTGGAATAATGGTTGTTGTGGGCCCATACATATTTGGGTTTTTGTGGAAGAACCCTCCCCCATGGGTTCTTAATCTCTTTCTTCTATCTCATTTAGGCTTCGTTTGCCTTTGACATATTTGATAGCATATTTGTGGCATAAATGGGTGCGTCCTGCATGGATCTCATGTGGGTCCTACGTTCTCCTCCAATAATATACTACCACATATGATACAACTGTAAACAGTCAAACCAAAACAGCTGAAAGACAGCCATGCCAAACAAAGCTTTACACTTTATATTTTTACTTTAATTTTTTAACTAAGAACTCATAAGAACCGCCGATAATCATGCTCTTAGTTATATCTTTCTCTGGGTTTTGTTTTTTTTTCTTTTTCATTTTTTTCATCGCTTTTTTGTCTGCTTCTTAGTTCTATCTTTGTCTGGGCTTTGTTTTCTTTCTATTTACTCTATTCTTCATCAACTACTTGCATGTTATGCCTTTTATCCACTTTCCCCTCTAAAAACTCTCTTTCAATTCTTGTTTTGGGTATAATCTAAGCAATGGTTAGTCTTGTATCGAAATCAAAATCTATTTTGTCAAATTTTCCTTTTGGGTTTCCGGTGTGGATGAACGCAACTGCTGATGCGGTTATCTATACTCGTTGGATGTATGCAATTAGGAAACTGCATGTAACATTTGTACTTTGGAAGACAAATGAGGTAATTGAATACTGTAAATGTACAATTATTTTGGGTTTTTGATTTGGTAAAGGTGTCAATACACAATTTTCCACATTTTTCTTAACAAACAGCTTGCCTACCATGGTAAAAAGAATCTTAATAGATTTCCTTACCGGTATAAACTTGAGGGGGAATTCTATCCATAAGCGTGCCAACATACTGAGCGAGGTCTTTTAATTCTATCATAGGCGATATTTTAGGATCTTTTTTCGTAACTTATATTAGTTTTAGATAAAGTTTTCTATATTTCGTTTGGAGTTGGTTAGACACTCCATTAGTATAAATGTATAATGAAAACAATAGAAAATGTAAGACTTCACCGTAAAAAGAGAGAACCAGTGAGAGAGAAGATTATTGAGCAAACTCAACATGTAGTGTATTTCTAGATCTTTTTTTTTAATAATTAATGCTTAAAGCCATTTTATTAAAATAAGGTGAGCGGCATGTATCGGGCCTCATTAAAACCTTCCTAGGCAAAACCCAGGAAGGAAAAAGAGTATCCGCCAACTCAAAATACAACTTAGTCATCACCACTAGTACAAGGCCAACCCAGCCCCAACACTCTAATGTACCCAACCGACCCGCCTCCCACAAGCAAGCAAATGCCTTACACGAAAACCTTTAAAGAACTGACTACTAAAAGAAAGAAAAAAACCTTACCAATAGAAGGAACAACTACCAAACTAATACCATACCCAAACACACAGATATGTACTCGAATAAGTACATGCATCAAAGCGGGCTTCAGACCAGCCTAGGACAAGTGACCACCAACACCTCGAAAGCAGAATGAACAAACCACCGCTGAAGTATAGCAATCCATACTATTTCTCTCATCTAGGCCCTGCAGATTTCACAGCTGCGTTTGGATTTGGCTGATAATATTAGCTTTGGTCTTGGTTGGGTTCGGCACATGACACCCTAACTGCCTTAATAATTTGATGCATTCATCTGTTTCTACATCTGGGTTGATGATTTTCCCATTTTCATCCCTTGCTTGGACCATATTCCTTGCCTGAGTAATTGGTGGGGTATTGTGAACTAAATCGACAAAAAGATCTATCCCTTCCTTGTCAACTGATGAATTCTCCAAATGTGGTGCTAACATTTCTAGGGCCAGAGACTGTCGAGGCGTTTCTTAGAAAAAATCCTCGGGGATACCGAAAAACTCGCCCTCCTGCTCTGCATGGGACTGACGCGTAACTATTTACGTTTTGTCTCCATCTGTGTCTCCCACCCGGTCACAATCACTAGGAGATGCCCCGACCAATTGACTAGAGGAATTATCTTCATTATCCTGCTTTCTCATCCCCAATAAAACTATCCATATCCGCCCGATCAATAATAGTAATATCAACATTACTTTTTTTCCGTTCATGAACATGGTCACCGAGGAGAGCCACCTTGCCTGCAATCTTGGAACTGTTGCCAAGGGAAATGTCGTGACCATCGGACTCACCTCCTCCTTCTTTTTACGAGTGGTCAATATTGCTACCGTTTTGTTGATCATTGTTATGGGCATTCTCATCATGTGGAATTTGGACTATTACTCTCAATAGGATCTGCATCTTTGTGAAAGATCTTCCCGTCACCCACTTCAACTATAGCCACCGGGAAGATATGCCCCTCAACATTAACAGCAATTTTCAAATTTATCAATTGGAGGGTCGATGTTACTATATGGATCCGAATTTTAGCATTCTTCACAAATTGATTTTCTTCCTATCCTTTCTTAATGACGTCACCTACTATTTGTGCAATCTTTCGCACATTAACCTTGTTCCAAGCATGGAGGGGAATTCCACGAATGATGACCCAAGTCCTACGTTTTTCAACTTGGTCACCTATAACCCATGGACGAAGGTCCAATTTTTCTTGTGACTGGGTCACGGCTTCCTTCACCTCCTGAGATGTATTGAACAACATGAGAATTTTTTTCCTCGAAAGCGCAAGCAACCCGAACTGGTTAGGCCATTGACTAAGAAGGAACTCCATTGCTTCCCCTGGATACTTCTCATCTTGGAGGGTAGTGACCGTACATTTGGACAGACAAGCCTTCATCCCTTCATCAACTTTGATCTTTATTGAGAGCCTGGACTTCACGTTGCTATTCTCCTTTTTGACCTGGGCAGACGCCTTTCTGGGTTGAGAATAACTTCGAGCAGAAATATCTCTTCTCTCCCTTTCTATATATCCTTGGAACTCCATTCTCGCCCAAAGGCTACAACCGTTTATGTTCCAGCCTTTGATACCTTCAATTACCCTTTTGGCTTCCTCAACATTGTGAACATAAACTAAGGCACAAGCATTACAGTTCCATGGTCTAATGGTGGCCACGGGTCCGGTTCCACCGGTTACGGTTCCAGAAAATGTGTATTCGTATTCGGAACCGGTCTGGGCGGTTCCGGTTACGGTTCCGGTTCCTGTTCTGAAATCTGGATTCGCTTCGGATTTGGTCAAAAAACCGGTTCCAGCCGGTTCCGGTTTCGGTTCTGATCGGTTCCGACCGGTTCTTGAAAGATTCGATCGGCTCCAGTTGCTTCGTTTTAGCTCCGATTTGAGATCCGTTTGAGTGCACATGTTGCTCTTTTCATCCACTTTACTCCTAGATAGGTTATTCTTCAAGTTTATAATCTTAAATGTGTAAGAAACAAAGACTTAGGAATTTTATTGAATTTACAAAAATAAGGAACAAAGAGAATTTTATTATATGATTCACTGCCTCATTAAAACCTTATTAGGTAAAAATCCATTGGGAAAACCCTAATAAGGAAAAAGAGTACAACTACTAAGAGGTTACATTTTAAAAACCCAACGGTAACTTCAACCGGTTCCGGGGCGGTTCCGGTTCCGAATCCGACGACGGTTCCAGGCAGTTCCGGTTCCGGTTCGGGCCCGAATCTCAAAACATGTATTCGTATTCGGAACCGGCTGAGGCGGTTCGGTTCCGGTTCCGATTCCCACCAGTTCCCGGCCGGTTCCGGTTCCAATCGGTTCCGGGTAGAACCGCCGGTTCCGGGTAGAACCGGACCCGATGGCCACCATTACCATGGTCTCCATTTTCTACTAATGTATAACCTACTCCACCGAGCAAACCTCCTCACTAACCTGCCTAGCTGGTACTCCGATACATCTCTATGAATGTTACCAATGAATATTGTAGTCGTAGAGTTACCTTGCGAATTACTTTCACCATGACTGGGATCTGGGACATGTTCATACTTTGGCTTGTAAACACGCGGTTCACTTTTGCGAGACGTGTCATGGTATCTCCCTCTTTTACTGCTAGGATACAGGTTCTTCAGTCTGATGGAACAACTGCCGCTTGTTCTTCGACCTCCCCTCCACGCTGTAGATCCATCTCTCCCCATAGATAGAGACCATAAGCGAAGAAGCTTGCACTACCTTCTGACGCAGCTTGAGGGCGCCTACAAGCAGTGAAACAGAAGAGGGCAAACTTGAGGCAATATGGAATTAGTATGGTGGGGGAGATTTGTTTGAGTAGTGTCATTAGATTGGGGGGGAATCAGATGATGCGACAACATGGAAGTGGCCTAGCGAAGGAGGGAGGGGGTATGGGACATGGGGAGGGAAGGAGGAGCATCGGGAGCGTCATGGTGGATTTCTTATCGGGAGTGTCATCGGGCTGTATTTCTAGATGTATTAGTAATTGTTCAAGATTCTAAACATATCAGGTGTAGGAGTTTTCAAGTTATCAATAAAGATTGATAGTAGAATTTTCTTCTAAACTCATTGTGTATGAAATACCCCGAACTTAAATATAGGGATTTAAATTAACTTAATCCGTATTTAAGGGCCTAATGGTACCTAATCAATAATTGGTAAGGAAAAATAAATCCAAAAGAAATAAAGAAACGCTTAAAAGGCGAAAAACGCTAAATAAGCATTAAATAACCATAGGAGGTATGAGACCTCGGTTAGCGTACTATATGGATTCTAAAGGTTTAATAAGACCTAAATAATATATGGGAACAACTCCCGAAGAAAACGGATCCAAATAAAGTGTTAAAACGCTAATAGAACTTTAGAGCACGTTCTTCGAGAAAACCCGAAAACGTGACTTTAAGTGGTCAAACAGACCCGTAAAAATTATAAATCATTAAATAATAATTATTAAGCATCTATGGGAGCTTAATAGTCAATAAAATTAATTAAACGAGAAAATTCCGGAAAACGGGTCCGGTTAGTGAATAATACCCAAGCCCGGTAAAATAACGAGCGTTTTCTGTAAAAAACGAAAACGCTCCAGCTAGTATACTGTAAGGGGACCGGTTTTTACTAGCTAAATAACCCCTCACACACACACACATGTAACTAGCTAATTAAATAAGAGAGCCAAAAGCAAAAAGCAATAAAGTAAACATTACTTTATTTCCCTCCCTCTCACCTCACTCTCACATTCACTCATCTCTCTCTCTTTCCTTCTCTCTCTCACCGATTTCACCCTCCTCTCTCGCTGGTTGGGCGATTTCATGGAGCTCCACAAGCCTCCAATGGCAACTTCATCTTCAACCTCATGCTCCACCTCCATGTAAGCTCCAAACTCAAAAATAATTACATATTTGAACTCCCCTCATCCTCCTCTACATTTCCCTCTTTTCAAAATTCGAAAAGGATGAGTTTCATCTCCATGGGTTTTCCCCATTTGAAGAGAAAAGCACACCACTATGGAGCTTGGAGTCTCCTCTTTCCAACAAGGTATAAATCTCCACAAAAGATTCAAGTTTTCTCCATTTTTCTTAGTAGCCGATTTTGGCTTGTTGTAATGCCTTGTTTTTCCTCTCTCTTTTGAGCAAAATACCAACCCTCCAATGGTGGTGAGAACACCTTCTTGAATCAAGGGCTAAAACCCCTCCTAAAAGCTTCAAGAGGTAAACCCTAGAAAATTTGTTTAAAACATCTCAATGAACTAGCATTAAATTAAGGGTTAGAATATTAATTATAGTTGTTTTGTGTTCATTGGGTGATGGGAATGGAGTTTGGCAACTCCATTCCCCACATGGCCGATTTGGGCAATGAAGAAAGAGGAGAAGAATTGAGAAAGAATTGAAGGAGATACAAGCTCAAGGTAAGAGCTCTTTACTAATGTTAATTTTGATGCATTAGAGTAATGGAATGGGTAAACGAATAAAAGAAACCAAACTAATGTATTAGGATTGAAGTTTATGAAGTTTTGAGTATTTGAGAGTAAGTGGAGTATTTGTGCATTAGTATGTGAATTGTAGGCCCTGGAGCCAAATGGTTGTGTATGAGTATTGGTATTGATGTTTAATGGAGTATTGGTGTATTGGGATGGATTTATATTTGTATTGATTGCTGGTAGGACCCTTGTAAGGGTGTGGCTAGAATAGGTATGAACTTGGTGAGAAAATGTGTGTATGGATAAGTTAGAAGTTGTAGGTAAACTATGGCAAAATTTTAGTAGGGATTATGTATTCAAGAATGACTTGGTGAATGGGAGAACCAAGGTATGTATTGAGGATAGTAGAGATGTTTAATGACCATGGTATGGTAGTAGTAGTATGAGAAGTAATAAGTGCAAAATCTGTAGCAAAATGTATCAACATGCATTGGAGAAGATAGGAAAGATTAGTGTGCAAGAATTGGTGAGAAGAGTGTTGGACTTGGGTGTAGGTAATGTAATGACTTGGAAATGTATTTGGGATGCTAGGAGTAACATTGGTGGAGGAAATATTGAATGGTAGGAGTTGTAGAAAATCTGTAGCATTAGAGAATGAAAAACTGTTGTAGGTGTTGAAAGGAAGTGAGGAAATTGTGTAAATTGTCTCATGGATTTAGTAATGGAATTGGTGGATGAAACAAGGTGTTTTAGGAAGCCTAAATGGCATTATATCATGTGGGATTACATGTAGGAAGATTGGGGAAGGAATGGGTAAGAAAAAATTGAAAAACAAAGTCTGTAGCAGCTTTCTGCTACCGACCGACCCAGAGCCGGGTCGGACCGTGGGTCGGTCGGAGCTTAGGTAACGAAAATAAACCTCTCGGGAATGGACCGATCCAGGGGCCGTGGGTCGGACGTGGGTCGGTCGGACTCGAATTTTCTGTTGTCGAAGTTTCGCACTTCGACCGACCCAGAGGTGGGTCGGTCGGTGGGTCGGTCGGAACTTGGACAACAGACCCGAAACTCTCGGCAATGGACCGACCCAGGAGCGTATGGGTCGGTCGGAATAGTTCTGGGTCGGTCGGGAGAAATTTCAGAGAACGAAACTTACTGGAATGGACCGACCCAGGGTTGGGTCGGTCGGTGGGTCGGTCGAGCCTTAACTTACAAAAAAAAAACTAAAACTAAATGAATGTAACTAGCATATATATATACATATATATATATATATATGTATGTATGTATACCCACCTATACATATGTACATGTACATGTAAGCAAGTAAACCATTGTAAGTAGATAAAAGTAAGTAAATAAAATGTTGGTATAGGAATGTAAAGACTTAGTAAGTATGAGTTAGGGAGCGTAGGGATAATCGAATTAAATTAATGATAGTTAGATTAATTATTCGATTGTATGTATATCATAGGATTTGATTTGTGAACACCGGAGGAACATTGGGATACAAGTACAACGGTGAAAGGTATGATTTCTTCATGCCCTGTATCCTAATCTGGTTACCCCGATTTGTGTGCTTACTTGATCACCTAATAAGATAAACGCACGAATCGGACTATATTGCACTTACCTGTGTTTGTGTATATTGTTCTTGGTATATTTCTCTTGAACAATAGTTTGTATAATTCATGAAATGAATGGATGATGATATGGCGTAAATGAATCTTGTATTGTACTTATGTATTATATTGTAATTAGTATGAATGTATATTGGGCATTGTATTTGTGAATGTGGCTTGAATATTGACTTGTGCTAATTCCTAACTATCTAACTCCTAACTTAAGTGAGTAAATTGGAATGAGTACAAGTCCGATATAGCTTCGGCCACGCGTGAGGATGAGGTGACACAAGAGGTTGGATCCGATTCCTGGTTCGTAAGCTGGTCCACGGCCCAAATCCCTTAAGTGGGTAGCATCCTGGATTAGTGAACCAAGTAAATCCCGGAGGAGGGACGGTGTAGTCCCCAGGGCCGGAGGTCCCGACGACTTAACTTGAGTAAGAGTAAGAGTAAGTAAGTATGGATCCGTAAGTATGAGTATGAGTATGTATGTGTATGAAGTAACGAGTAAAAGAGTAATCTCCACCCGATTAACCCGGGTGGACCAATGAAGCTAACCAGAATTGTATATTGTGTATGTACTGCGTATGTGTACTTGAGAACAAGGTAAGTAAGTATTTGATGGTATACGTATTCCTTGTATGTAATGAAATGTATGTATGTATGTCCGCGTAAGTTCATTGTTGTATCGTGTATAAGAGCGTGTAAGCATGTATGTTGTATGAAAATGAACCGCATGTATACGACCAAGTGGTCGGCGTACCCTCACTAGTACGCGGGGTATGCGGTTATCATGCTCGGCGAAAGCTGACCCCTTCGGGGGACATTTTTTAGTGTGCAGGTACTGAAGCCGGTGCGGTCAAGGAACGAGACCGGTGGCTACACATGGATAACTAGAAGTAGAACGTAGAGGTGTGCCAAGTGACACACCCTTGTATTTGGTAAGTAAGTGGTTTGTGAGGAATGGGTAGTGTATAAGCTCATGAGGAGTATGTACGAAATTGAAGGAAGTGTTGTAATTGTACTTGGAACCTAGTAAACTCGGTATGTAGATTGTATGGTATTGAACTTGGAGTATTGTAATGAATGGGATGTTGTAGTAATTGATTCGGTAATTGGAGTAGGTATGATAAGTGTGTAGTACTCGGATATTCCGGTCCATCAGACCGATGCTGTAAGTAGAAGTAGTGGCCTTGTTAGTCACGTGGGTGACTAACGGCATTGTATCACCCAATGTATGTAAGAATATATCCGCTGCATGTATCTGGTATGTAAGGAGATCGGACGGTAAGTATTGTATTAATGGTAGGGGTGTTACAAAAAGTGGTATCAGAGCGAAGTATCGCTCTGATGACTGGAATTACCGAGTTTAGGAATACCGAGTTAGGAATTAGAAGCTTAGGGCTAAGGGCTGAGTGTTAGCATTAGAAATATGCTAGTTAGGAACTACCGGTGAGTACCGGATGCCTACAATACCAGTCCCGCCCGCCGCAAACCCCCATGGTATAACTTGGGAAAGGACGCCAGAGAGAAGGAAAGTCCTCTCATACTCGGGAAACCCGATCTGGCAGTTGTGAAGCAATCACACAGTAAACAAGAACCGATATATAGCAAATTCCAAGAATTGGAAGTCCCGGAGATGGATCCCGGTTGAACCACAATACCCGCACTCAATAGCGGTTGAAAGAACACTCCAACCACGAGGAGGCTGCAACTTACAACAGCATGGGGCGACGTGCTTAGCAGTCGCGAGACCAAGCTAGACAACCAGCAGCAGGAAAGAAGCACTAACTGTGCAATAAAATAGAAAAAGGGAGTAATAACAGAACCCGAGACACAAGTCTACGGGATAGTCATACTTGAATATTACCACCAACGGTATACTAGCTGACTAAGGACATAGTCAGGAACGGTTAACTCCAGAAACCACAACGCTGAAGAGGTTACAATACCTGGCCAGCATAGCTTACACCGCTACAAGAACATCCACGGGATATAATCCGATAGGACTACAAAGTAGTGCCTAAACAAGGTAGGCTCAGTAACCACCACAAATGTGTGGGAACGAGCCACAAGGAACGACACTAAACCAAATAAGTGGGAATCTCCAAGGATTGGAGAAGTACCCAGATCTACGAGACCGCCGAGAAACTACCTAAAGGATCGAGTATACCAATTGTAGATCAACAAGATCAAGGGAAGAGTTAGCAAGACTAACAAATGTGAGTGAACACCATACCGTGATCGGTATGGGAGTACTCAAAAACCACAGTACCACGCCTTGCCAAGGCAAGTGAAGAGAGTTAGTAGTAGTGGTAACAAACGAATATGTAAAGGAACACTAATACGTCACAAGTGCATAGTAATGTACGGTGACCGTAACGAAACAACCACAGGAGCACACATCCTAACGATCAGACGTATGGAACCTTGGGAAGGCTTAACGGCCCGACCACCGCATTTAGTACATACTAGTCAGCGGGAAGCTAGACTTGGTCAAGACCTCGAACATGGCTATGCCATGAGAGACTTATTTTATCACCGAACTGTTATTTTTCAAAACCAAACCCTTCTTCCAAACCATAACTTTCTTTAAAACCTCGGATTTTAAAACCAAACCGACATAATTACGGTGAGTATCATAGAGTGATACAAAGAGGAGTTGACAATGAATACTTCACCTAGGGTGTGACGAACACTAGAGTGTACCCAATTACGGGATGTGGGACAACTGCACTCGAAGGAGCTTGCGGGCCTGATATAGTTGGGTAAGTGGTAACGTATCAACATGGTACCCACGTATGTATACATGTAGTGTACGACGCACGGGAGAAGTAGTCAACTCCGTTCTACGGACCATGAGTGAGTTCAAATCAGAACAGCTGGACACCTCAGACGATCAAGTATAAAGGAACTCAGAGAATCCATCTGAAGATGAGGAATAAGAACTGGAAAGTGCAAAGGGCATAGACTAGCAAGTATAGACATTGGATATGTCCCAGAGACATCAAGCAAATATATGACGGCTGGAAAATATACCCAGCCTGACACAGTAAGGCAACTACCTAAACGTGAACACCACAATGCTCGACCAAACGGGACAAGACTCCCGAGAGCAATCACCAGATTACCATAAAGTAAAACCCATCATTGAAGGGAATATTAAACCTAGTCGCAAGCACTAGGAGCAAGAATAAACGACTACCCAACGACGGGAGACGTTATAAACTAAGGGAATAGCTTAATACAATACCATAAGGCGGTATAGTAGAACGGACAGGTTATAAACATTAGCCGGATGTAACGGCACAACCTAACAACACCAGGAGCAATCCTGAAGGGTGTCTGAATTGCAACAGTCGAACAATAGCGACATGATAAAAGCACAGAAGCTAGAAACGAACACTCGGTTAGGACCGAAGGGATTTCGCTTAATAGGAAATACCCTAAAATACCAAAAGGCACTGATTAACATCAGAATGCTAGAAAGGGCCCCTATGAACGGAAGCGTAATGGCACGACTTGCCATGGAGCCCAGTAATACCTCCAACCTATGGTGTACACAAGGAGTGGAAACAGATGTAAGCAGCTTGCAAAGGCATAGCTCGCAACAATACGGCTTAAAAGCCATCAACCAACTATGTTATGTAAACCTTAAAGGTTGCATAACCCAACATTCGATAACAAGACTTGCAGAGATATTGTCTCATACGACAAGAAATCAACAACTGGACCATCAGTTCAAACCCAACATCCTGAGTGGCTTGGAGTAATGGCCATCTCAGTGTCACCGTCACTAGAACACCAGTCTAGTATACAGTTGACGAGATTAATTACCCTTCATGCCTACTGTAGCTAATAACACAGAGGCATAAGAATCAGGAAAATGCCAACATTGGCCTAGTCCACATTTTGACAACTACGGAGAAACCCAAGGGAAGGTACTCCCGTTAGCCAAAGACCACCGATGTGGTGAAGATGGGAAACCCTTAGAAAGGCTTCCATCTATTATAACAGTAAAGCCTACGCATATAGATGCTGCCAAGAGGCGATCGAACAAGAAAAGACATTCCAAACTATTATGACTTAAAGGAGTAAGTATACTTCACATGCACCTAAGCATGTGTGAACCACTGTATAACACCAACATGGTAAACCTCATCACGAAACTTATGAGTGGAAACAGACCTCTCAACAAGAACTTTCTATCAATGATAGAACGGGACCAGAAAACCTTGAAGTTTCTTGGGATGTCCGGTGATGTACATACAAAGTAAGACCACACAGCTGGAGCCTATAAACCGATGCTCGGCATGGAAGGACAATGGTTGTCAAAAACATCAATGTGAGTGCACATTGCACACCATGAAGGATCAACGCTCAAGAGAGTGGAACCCGATAAATCACTTCACCCTTGTCAACCAAGATAATTGGTAAATGGTATCATAAATGATGGAAATAATGTGAAGTAAGCCAACCTACACATGAAACCTAAACTGAAATAAGACATCCCCACAATGGGAAGATAATACCACTACGGTATGCAACAACAATCATCATACATATGAACCAGGAAACCCCTAGTGTACTTACACCATAAGGAAATGGTGCCAATGACAATGGCAATGAGTAAAGAGAAAACTATCACAATAACAGAAACAGTAAGAACAATGTTGTACAATGAGTAAGAATACGGTGCGCAACAAGCGACCGCTATGAGGAAGTAGTTAGATAACGACACGAAGTATAAGTATGGAAGACTGGCAGAAATATTCTTTTCTATCACATAAGTGACTTACTGTCAAGCGCTTACGCCTCTGCACTCTGTATGACTGAGTGTTTTGGTATTGCACTTGCGCAGTTAATGATCTAATGGGATGGTTAGGGATATGGCAAATGTAAAACGTAGTAGCCCCTTTTCCACAAAACTATGGCATGAGCCAGCTAAGGAAGCTTAGCAACAAACCGTGCGGCCTAAGGCCAAAGAAGCACGAAGAGTGTAAACTCACTAATAATCACAAGATGTGAATTCCATTGGAATAAAAGGTGAAAGGAGACGTAACAAAGACACTAGGACCGACGCATATAAAAATGCAAGGTCATACAAGTAAAGACACTTGTACTGAACCAGAAGGACTTGTAGGATTCAGAAACTATTGACATCAAAGGAAGCACTACAAAAAAAGTAGTGACTTAACCTCACCCGACAATAAGTCGGAGGAACTTAGCGAATAAACCGTGAGAGTACGGAGTAGTGTATAATAGATCACCAGGAAGCTGGTTACAATCTAAAATATCGAGTTCGAACACGGTAAAAGAATACCAAATTTGTTTAGTAAACCTTTTCCCATAACAGACGGATTAATAAAAGGTTATGTATAGCACATTAAGGATAACAAGAAGGGTGAATGAATAACCCAAGCTATCAGGGTCGCGCACAGCAGAAGCTAGTGGGCCCTAGCTAGGAGATAATATACCTAGCAATATAGTAGAAGGGCTATTAATGCCTTGAAGCCTAATAGGCTAGAACCAAATTGTTTGTGAGTTAAAAAATCATAGAGGAATCTTGGTGCAAAGACTAAACCATTGTATGGTTAGGACCCTTTGACCAGAGAATTTGTATAGTATACCGTAGTGAAGCCAAACGCTTCAGATTGCAAAATTGATTAAACAATGTTTAATAATAATAACATATGGTAGATACGGGCGTAATCCCTTTTAAGGGGGGTAGAGCGAAAACGCTTAATGGAAGTTTGTGAAAAAACAATAAACCATAATGTGCATAGCACAAATGAAAATCAAATTGATGATTGATTACTATGTCAAATAAACATAAGTACTCATTCAGTTATAATTTATGGACTAGGCATTAAATATGCAAATCTAGGAGGAATACCCATCTTGTAACACCAGCGTGAGAGATTATAGTAAGTAGTAACGAGTAGTGGAGGAGAGCTCCACAAGTATTGTAACCCTTAAAGAAGTAGTACGAATGGACTATGAGTAGTAGGGAAGTAGCCATGAGTAGTGTATTCGTAAGTACATCATTGATGGGAATTGAGAACAACTGAATTTCACAAATACAGTATTTCTTAGTTAGAATAGTTGAGATGAAGAAGAGTAGTAATGGAATGGAAGTAATGATAGTCGATGAAATGAGCATTTAGGTATTGAACCAGAGTAAAGCATTTGGGAAGTAGAGTGAGGATGATTGATGGATTGATTCCATCCTTTGGAGATGTATGAATTCGTATCACGACTAGAAAGGGTAAAAAGATAGAAAATGAAAACATTAAATTATTTGGTTGTTTGAAACTGATGTGGGAAGTCGAACTTGATCCTGATCAGATCAAGGGAAACCGAACACAAATTGGGGTGGAAAGATAGTTCAACACTGGTGCTGATCACATCAGGGTCGAATGATTCTTGAAGCTCCCCTTAAGTGGTCACAAGAATCACACTTAGGATAGAAGTAATGAATATAAATTGGAATTTGGAGTTGAATGTTTTAGAAAATTTTAATTGGTAGTGGTGAAAGAATTTCTTTAGTATGGAGAATGAGAACCTGCTAGAAGTGTGTATCGAAGGAAATAGTAAGGTAGTATGTTGTATTATTCCAAGGGCAGCGGGACATAGAGGAGTCCTGTGTCCAGACGACCTTGGTGCCTGAGGGATTGTAAGTGTATTGCATCGCTTTGGGGATAGCTTTGCACTGTATGTATGTATAAAGCTTGTAATGAGGAACTGGATGGCTGGTAGTAATGTGGATTTGGGCAAGTATTGTACATTGGTAAGGTATGGTATGTAGAAACCCGGAGTAATGGATTTAGGGATTGTACGGAGGAAGAATGTATGACCTTGGCATTAGACAAGTATAAATGAGTAAGTATAGTAACCCCATAACCTCGAACAACTTTGAGGACAAAGTTCTTAAGGGGGGTAGATTGAAATACCCCGAACTTAAATATAGGGATTTAAATTAACTTAATCCGTATTTAAGGGCCTAATGGTACCTAATTAATTGGTAAGGAAAAATAAATCCAAAAGAAATAAAGAAACGCTTAAAAGGCGAAAAACGCTAAATAAGCATTAAATAACCATAGGAGGTATGAGACCTCGGTTAGCGTTATATGGATTCTAAAGGTTTAATAAGACCTAATAATATATGGGAACAACTCCCGAAGAAAACGGATCCAAATAAAGTGTTAAAACGCTAATAGAACTTTAGAGCACGTTCTTCGAGAAAACCCGAAAACGTGACTTTAAGTGGTCAAACAGACCCGTAAAAATTATAAATCATTAAATAATAATTATTAAGCATCTATGGGAGCTTAATAGTCAATAAAATTAATTAAACGAGAAAATTCCGGAAAACGGGTCCGGTTAGTGAATAGTACCCAAACCCGGTAAAATAACGAGCGTTTTCTGTAAAAGACGAAAAACGCTCCAGCTAGTATACTGTAAGGGGACCGGTTTTTACTAGCTAAATAACCCCTCACACACACACACATGTAACTAGCTAATTAAATAAGAGAGCCAAAAGCAAAAAGCAATAAAGTAAACATTACTTTATTTCCCTCCCTCTCACCTCACTCTCACATTCACTCATCTCTCTCTCTTTCCTTCTCTCTCTCACCGATTTCACCCTCCTCTCTCGCTGGTTGGGCGATTTCATGGAGCTCCACAAGCCTCCAATGGCAACTTCATCTTCAACCTCATGCTCCACCTCCATGTAAGCTCCAAACTCAAAAATAATTACATATTTGAACTCCCCTCATCCTCCTCTACATTTCCCTCTTTTCAAAATTCGAAAAGGATGAGTTTCATCTCCATGGGTTTTCCCCATTTGAAGAGAAAAGCACACCACTATGGAGCTTGGAGTCTCCTCTTTCCAACAAGGTATAAATCTCCACAAAAGATTCAAGTTTTCTCCATTTTTCTTAGTAGCCGATTTTGGCTTGTTGTAATGCCTTTTTTTTTTCCTCTCTCTTTTGAGCAAAATATCAACCCTCCAATGGTGGTGAGAACACCTTCTTGAATCAAGGGCTAAAACCCCTCCTAAAAGCTTCAAGAGGTAAACCCTAGAAAATTTGTTTAAAACATCTCAATGAACTAGCATTAAATTAAGGGTTAGAATATTAATTATAGTTGTTTTGTGTTCATTGGGTGATGGGAATGGAGTTTGGCAACTCCATTCCCCACATGGCCGATTTGGGCAAGGAAGAAAGAGGAGAAGAATTGAGAAAGAATTGAAGGAGATACAAGCTCAAGGTAAGAGCTCTTTACTAATGTTAATTTTGATGCATTAGAGTAATGGAATGGGTAAACGAATAAAAGAAACCAAACTAATGTATTAGGATTGAAGTTTATGAAGTTTTGAGTATTTGAGAGTAAGTTGAGTATTTGTGCATTAGTATGTGAATTGTAGGCCTTGGAGCCAAATGGTTGTGTATGAGTATTGGTATTGATGTTTAATGGAGTATTGGTGTATTGGGATGGATTTATATTTGTATTGATTGCTGGTAGGACCCTTGTAAGGGTGTGGCTAGAATAGGTATGAACTTGGTGAGAAAATGTGTGTATGGATAAGTTAGAAATTGTAGGTAAACTATGGCAAAATTTTAGTAGGATTATGTATTCAAGATGACTTGGTGAATGGGAGAACCAAGGTATGTATTGAGGATAGTAGAGATGTTTAATGACCATGGTATGGTAGTAGTAGTATGAGAAGTAATAAGTGCAAAATCTGTAGCAAAATGTATCAACATGCATTGGAGAAGATAGGAAAGATTAGCGTGCAAGAATTGGTAAGAGTGTTGGACTTGGGTGTAGGTAATGTAATGACTTGGAAATGTATTTGGGATGCTAGGAGTAACATTGGTGGAGGAAATATTGAATGGTAGGAGTTGTAGAAAATCTGTAGCATTAGAGAATGAAAAACTGTTGTAGGTGTTGAAAGGAAGTGAGGAAATTGTGTAAATTGTCTCATGGATTTAGTAATGGAATTGGTGGATGAAACAAGGTGTTTTAGGAAGCCTAAATGGCATTATATCATGTGGGATTACATGTAGGAAGATTGGGGAAGGAATGGGTAAGAAAAGAATTGAAAAACAAAGTCTGTAGCAGCTTTCTGCTACCGACCGACCCAGAGCCGGGTCGGACCGTGGGTCGGTCGGAGCTTAGGTAACGAAAATAAACCTCTCGGGAATGGACCGACCCAGGGGCCGTGGGTCGGACGTGGGTCGGTCGGACTCGAATTTTCTGTTGTCGAAGTTTCGCACTTCGACCGACCCAGAGGTGGGTCGGTCGGTGGGTCGGTCGGAACTTGGACAACAGACCCGAAACTCTCGGCAATGGACCGACCCAGGAGCGTATGGGTCGGTCGGAATAGTTCTGGGTCGGTCGGGAGAAATTTCAGAGAACGAAACTTACTGGAATGGACCGACCCAGGGTTGGGTCGGTCGGTGGGTCGGTCGAGCCTTAACTTAAAAAAAAAAAAAACTAAAACTAAATGAATGTAACTAGTATATATATATATATATATGTATGTATGTATACCCACCTATACATATGTACATGTACATGTAAGCAAGTAAACCATTGTAAGTAGATAAAAGTAAGTAAATAAAATGTTGGTATAGGAATGTAAAGACTTAGTAAGTATGAGTTAGGGAGCGTAGGGATAATCGAATTAAATTAATGATAGTTAGATTAATTATTCGATTGTATGTATATCATAGGATTTGATTTGTGAACACCGGAGGGACATTGGGATACAAGTACAACGGTGAAAGGTATGATTTCTTCATGCCCTGTATCCTAATCTGGTTACCCCGATTTGTGTGCTTACTTGATCACCTAATAAGATAAACGCACGAATCGGACTATATTGCACTTACTTGTGTTTGTATATTGTTCTTGGTATATTTCTCTTGAACAATAGTTTGTATAATTCATGAAATGAATGGATGATGATATGGCGTAAATGAATCTTGTATTGTACTTATGTATTGTATTGTAATTAGTATGAATGTATATTGGGCATTGTATTTGTGAATGTGGCTTGAATATTGACTTGTGCTAATTCCTAACTATCTAACTCCTAACTTAAGTGAGTAAATTGGAATGAGTACAAGTCCGATATAGCTTCGGCCACGCGTGAGGATGAGGTGACACAAGAGGTTGGATCCGATTCCTGGTTCGTAAGCTGGTCCACGGCCCAAATCCCTTAAGTGGGTAGCATCCTGGATTAGTGAACCAAGTAAATCCCGGAGGTGGGACGGTGTAGTCCCCAGGGCCGGAGGTCCCGACGACTTAACTTGAGTAAGAGTAAGAGTAAGTAAGTATGGATCCGTAAGTATGAGTATGAGTATGTATGTGTATGAAGTAACGAGTAAAAGAGTAATCTCCACCCGATTAACCCGGGTGGACCAATGAAGCTAACAGAATTGTATTGTGTATGTACTGCGTATGTGTACTTGAGAACAAGGTAAGTAAGTATTTGATGGATGTATTCCTTGTATGTAATGAAATGTATGTATGTCCGCGTAAGTTCATTGTTGTATGTGTATAAGAGCATGTAAGCATGTATGTTGTATGAAAATGAACCGCATGTATACGACCAAGTGGTCGGCGTACCCTCACTAGTACGCGGGGTATGCGGTTATCATGCTCGGCGAAAGCTGACCCCTTCGGGGGACATTTTTTAGTGTGCAGGTACTGAAGCCGGTGCGGTCAAGGAACAGAGACCGGTGGCTACACATGGATAACTAGAAGTAGAACGTAGAGGTGTGCCAAGTGACACACCCTTGTATTTAGTAAGTAAGTAGTTTGTGAGGAATGGGTAGTGTATAAGCTCATGAGGAGTATGTACGAAATTGAAGGAAGTGTTGTAATTGTACTTGGAACCTAGTAAACTCGGTATGTAGATTGTATGGTATTGAACTTGGAGTATTGTAATGAATGGGATGTGTGTAGTAGTAATTGATTCGGTAATTGGAGTAGGTATGATAAGTGTGTAGTACTCGGATATTCCGGTCCATCAGACCGATGCTGTAAGTAGAAGTAGTGGCCTTGTTAGTCACGTGGGTGACTAACGGCATTGTATCACCCAATGTATGTAAGAATATATCCGCTGTGTATCTGGTATGTAAGGAGATTGGACGGTAAGTATTGTATTAATGGTAGGGGTGTTACAAAAAGTGGTATCAGAGCGAAGTATCGCTCTGATGACTGGAATACCGAGTTTAGGAATACCGAGTTAGGAATTAGAAGCTTAGGGCTAAGGGCTGAGTGTTAGCATTAGAGATATGCTGGTCAGGAACTACCGGTGAGTACCGGATGCCTACAATACCAGTCCCGCCCGCCGCAAACCCCCATGGTATAACTTGGGAAAGGACGCCAGAGAGAAGGAAAGTCCTCTCATACTCGGGGAAACCCGATCTGGCAGTTGTGAAGCAATCACACAGTAAACAAGAACCGATATATAGCAAATTCCAAGAATTGGAAGTCCCGGAGATGGATCCCGGTTGAACCACAATACCCGCACTCAATAGCGGTTGAGAAGAACACTCCAACCACGAGGAGGCTGCAACTTACAACAGCATGGGGCGACGTGCTTAGCAGTCGCGAGACCAAGCTAGACAACCAGCAGCAGGAAAGAAGCACTAACTGTGCAATAAAATAGAAAAAGGGAGTAATAACAGAACCCGAGACACAAGTCTACGGGATAGTCATACTTGAATATTACCACCAACGGTATACTAGCTGACTAAGGACATAGTCAGGAACGGTTAACTCCAGAAACCACAACGCTGAAGAGGTTACAATACCTGGCCAGCATAGCTTACACCGCTACAAGAACATCCACGGGATATAATCCGATAGGACTACAAGAGTAGTGCCTAAACAAGGTAGGCTCAGTAACCACCACAAATGTGTGGGAACGAGCCACAAGGAACGACACTAAACCAAATAAGTGGGAATCTCCAAGGATTGGAGAAGTACCCAGATCTACGAGACCGCCGAGAAACTACCTAAAGGATCGAGTATACCAATTGTAGATCAACAAGATCAAGGGAAGAGTCAGCAAGACTAACAAATGTGAGTGAACACCATACCGTGATCGGTATGGGAGTACTCAAAAACCACCAGTACCACGCACTTGCCAAGGCAAGTGCAGTAACAACACGAATATGTAAAGGAACACTAATACGTCACAAGTGCATAGTAATGTACGGTGACCGTAACGAAACAACCACAGGAGCACACATCCTAACGATCAGACGTATGGAACCTTGGGAAGGCTTAACGGCCCGACCACCGCATTTAGTACATACTAGTCAGCGGGAAGCTAGACTTGGTCAAGACCTCGAACATGGCTATGCCATGAGAGACTTATTTTATCACCGAATATTTTTCAAAACCAAACCCTTCTTTCAAACCATAACTTTCTTTAAAACCTCGGATTTTAAAACCAAACCGACATAATTACGGTGAGTATCATAGAGTGATACAAGAGGAGTTGACAATAGAATACTTCACCTAGGCGTGTGACGAACACTACGAGTGTACCCAATTACGGGATGTGGGACAACTGCACTCCGAAGGAGCTTGCGGGCCTGACATATAGTTGGGTAAGTGGTAACGTATCAACATGGTACCCCACGTATGTATACATGTAGTGTACGACGCACGGGAAGTAGTCAACTCCGTTCTACGGACCATGAGTGAGTTCAAATCAGAACAGCTGGACACCTCAGACGATCAAGTATAAAGGAACTCAGAGAATCCATCTGAAGATGAGGAATAAGAACTGGAAAGTGCAAAGGGCATAGACTAGCAAGTATAGACATTGGATATGTCCCAGAGACATCAAGCAAATATATGACGGCTGGAAAATATACCCAGCCTGACACAGTAAGGCAACTACCTAAACGTGAACACCACAATGCTCGACAAACGGGACAAGACTCCCGAGAGCAATCACCAGATTACCATAAAGTAAAACCCATCATTGAAGGGAATATTAAACCTAGTCGCAAGCACTAGGAGCAAGAATAAACGATCTACCCAACGACGGGAGACGTTATAAACCTAAAGGGAATAGCTTAATACAATACCATAAGGCGGTATAGTAGACACGACAGGTTATAAACATTAGCCGGATGTAACGGCACAACCTAACAACACCCAGGAGCAATCCTTGAAGGGTGTCTGAATTGCAACAGTCGAACAATAGCGACATGATAAAAGCACAGAAGCTAGAACGAACACTCGGTTAGGACACCGAAGGGATTTCGCTTAATAGGAAATACCCTAAAATACCAAAAGGCACTGATTAACATCAGAATGCTAGAAAGGGCCTCCTATGAACGGAAGCGTAATGGCACGACTTGCCATGGAGCCCAGTAATACCTCCAACCTATGGTGTACACAAGGAGTGGAAACAGATGTAAGCAGCTTGCAAAGAGCATAGCTCGCAACAATACGGCTTAAAAGCCATCAACCAACTATGTTATGTAAACCTTAAAGGTTGCATAACCCACACCATTCGATAACAAGACTTGCAAGAGATATTGTCTCATACGACAAGAAATCAACAACTGGACCATCAGTTCAAACCCAACATCCTGAGTGGCTTGGAGTAATGGCCATCTCAGTGTCACCGTCACTAGAACACCAGTCTAGTATACAGTTGACGAGATCTAATTACCCTTCATGCCTACTGTAGCTAATAACACAGAGGCATAAGAATCAGGAAAATGCCAACATTGGCCTAGTCCACATTTTGACACTACGAGAAACCCAAGGGAAGGTACTCCCCGTTAGCCA
Source organism: Limonium bicolor (assembly GCA_023374045.1). Taxonomy (NCBI): domain Eukaryota; kingdom Viridiplantae; phylum Streptophyta; class Magnoliopsida; order Caryophyllales; family Plumbaginaceae; genus Limonium; species Limonium bicolor. The sequence continues at coordinate 397,037,654 of CM041776.1, read as the reverse complement.
AAGACCACCGATGTGGTGAAGATGGGAACCCTTAGAAAGGCTTCCATCTATTATAACAGTAAAGCCTACGCATATAGATGCTGCCAAGAGGCGATCGAACAAGAAAAGACATTCCAAACTATTATGACTTAAAGGAGTAAGTATACTTCACATGCACCTAAGCATGTGTGAACCACTGTATAAACACCAACATGGTAAACCTCATCACGAAACTTATGAGTGGAAACAGACCTCTCAACAAGAACTTCATCTATCAATGATAGAACGGGACCAGAAAACCCTTGAAGTTTCTTGGGATGTCCCGGTGATGTACATACAAAGTAAGACCACACAGCTGGAGCCTATAACCGATGCTCGGCACTGGAAGGACAATGGTTGTCAAAAACAATCAATGTGAGTGCACATTGCACACCATGAAGGATCAACGCTCAAGAGAGCTGGTAACCCGATAAATCACTTCACCCTTTGTCAACCAAGATAATCGGTAAATGGTATCATAAATGATGGAAATAATGTGAAGTAAGCCAACCTACACATGAAACCTAAACTGAAATAAGACATCCCCACAATGGGAAGATAATACCACTACGGTATGCAACAACAATCATCATACATATGAACCAGGAAACCCCTAGTGTACTTACACCATAAGGAAATGGTGCCAATGACAATGGCAATGAGTAAAGAGAAAACTATCACAATAACAGAAACAGTAAGAACAATGTTGTACAATGAGTAAGAATACGGTGCGCAACAAGCGACCGCTATGAGGAAGTAGTTAGATAACGACACGAAGTATAAGTATGGAAGACTGGCAGAAATATTCTTTTCTATCACATAAGTGACTTACTGTCAAGCGCTTACGCCTCTGCACTCTGTATGACTGAGTGTTTTGGTATTGCACTTGCGCAGTTAACGATCTAATGGGATGGTTAGGGATATGGAGAATGTAAACCGTAGTAGCCCCTCCTTTCACCAACAAATGGCATGAGCCAGCTAAGGAAGCTTAGCAACAAACCGTGCGGCCTAAGGCCAAAGAAGCACGAAGAGTGTAAACTCACTAATAATCACAAGATGTGAATTCCATTGGAATAAAAGGTGAAAGGAGACGTAACAAAGTCACTAGGACCGACGCATAAAAATGCAAGGTCATACAAGTAAAGACACTTGTACTGAACCAGAAGGACTTGTATGATTCAGAAACTATTGACATCAAGGAAGCACTACAACTAAGTAGTGACTTAACCTCACCCGACATAAGTCGGAGGAACTTAAAATAACCGTGAGTACGGATAGTATATAATAGATCACCAGAAGCTGGTTACAATCTAAAACTCATCGAGTTCGAACACGGTAAAAGAATACCAAATTTGTTTAGTAAACCTTATTCCCATAACAGACGGATAAAAGGTTATGTATAGACACATTAAGGATAACAAGAAGGGTGAATAACCCAAGTTATCAGGGTCGCGCAGCAGAAGCTAGTGGGCCCTAGCTAGGAGATAATATACCTAGTAAGTATAGTAGAAGGGCTATTAATGCCTTGAAGCCTAATAGGCTAGAACCAAAGTTTGTGAGTTAAATAAACTCATAGAGGAATTCTTGGTGCAAAGACTAAACCATTGGTATGGTTAGGACCCTTTGACCAGAGCATATGTTAGTATACCGTAGTGAAGCCAAACGCTTCAGATTGCCCAAATTGATTAAACCAATGTTTAATAATAATAACATATGGTAGATTACGTGGGCGTAATCCCTTTTAAGGGGGGTAGAGCGAAAACCGCTTAATGGAAGTTTTGTGAATAAAACACATAAACATAATGTGCATAGCACAAATGAAATCAAATTGATGATTGATACTATGTCAAATAAACATAAGTACTCATTCATATTAATTATGGTAACTAGGCATTAAATGCAAAATCATAGGAGGAATGTACCCATCTTGTAACACCAGCGTGAGAGTATTAGTAAGTAAAGAGTAACGAGTAGTGGACGGAGCTCCACAAGTATTGTAACCCTTAAAGAAGTAGTACGAATGGACTATGAGTAGTAGAGGGAAGAGCCATGAGTAGTGTATTCGTAAGTAATCATTGATGGGAATTGAGAACAACTGAATTTCACATACAAGTATTTTTAGTTAGAATAGTTGAGATGAAGAAGAGTAGTGAATGGAAGTAATGATAGTCGATGAAATGAGCATTTAGGTATTGAACCACGGAGTAAAGCATTTGGGAAGTAGAGTGAGGATGATTGATGGATGATTCCATCCTTTGGAGATGTATGAATTGTATCACGACTAGAAGGGATAAAAAGATAGAAAATGAAAACATTAAATTATTTGGTTGTTTGAAACTGATGTGGGAAGTCGAACTTGATCCTGATCAGATCAAGGGAAACCGAACACAAATTGGGGTGGAAAGATAGTTCAACACTGGTGCTGATCACATCAGGGTCGAATGATTCTTGAAGCTCCCCTAAGTGGTCACAAGAATCACACTTAGGATAGAAGTAATGAATATAAATTGGAATTTGGAGTTGAATGTTTTAGAAAATTTTAATTGAGTGGTGTGAAAGAATTTCTTTAGTATGGAGAATGAGAACCTGCTAGAAGTGTGTATCGAAGGAAATAGTAAGGTAGTGTTGTATTATTCCAAGGCAGCGGGACATAGAGGAGTCCTGTGTCCAGACGACCTTGGTGCCTGAGGATTGTAAGTGTATTGCATCGCTTTGGGGATAGCTTTGCACTGTATGTATGTATAAAGCTTGTAATGAGGAACTGGATGGCTGGTAGTAATGTGGATTGGGCAAGTATTGTACATTGGTAAGGTATGGTATGTAGAAACCGGAGTAATGGATTTAGGATTGTACGGAGGAAGAATGTATGACTTGGCATTAGACAAGTATAAATGAGTAAGTATAGTAATCCCATAACCTCGAACAACTTTGAGGACAAAGTTCTTAAGGGGGGTAGATTGAAATACCCCGAACTTAAATAAGGGATTTAAATTAACTTAATCCGTATTTAAGGGCCTAATGGTACCTAATAATAATTGTAAGGAAAAATAAATCCAAAAGAAATAAAGAAACGCTTAAAGGCGAAAAACGCTAAATAAGCTTAAATAACCATAGGAGGTATGAGACCTCGGTTAGCGTACTATATGGATTCTAAAGGTTTAATAAGACCTAAATAAATATGGGAACAACTCCCGAAGAAAACGGATCCAAATAAAGTGTTAAAACGCTAATAGAACTTTAGAGCACGTTCTTCGAGAAAACCCGAAAACGTGACTTTAAGTGGTCAAACAGACCCGTAAAATTATAAATCATTAAATAATAATTATTAAGCATCTATGGGAGCTTAATAGTCAATAAAATTAATTAAACGAGAAAATTCCGGAAAACGGGTCCGGTTAGTGAATAGTACCCAAACCCGGTAAAATAACGAGCGTTTTCTGTAAAAAGACGAAAACGCTCCAGCTAGTATACTGTAAGGGGACCGGTTTTACTAGCTAAATAACCCCTCACACACACACATGTAACTAGCTAATTAAATAAGAGAGCCAAAAGCAAAAGCAATAAAGTAAACATTACTTTATTCCCTCCCTCTCACCTCACTCTCACATTCACTCATCTCTCTCTCTTTCCTTCTCTCTCACGATTTCCCCTCCTCTCTCGTGGTTGGGCGATTTCATGAGCTCCACAAGCCTCCAATGGCAACTTCATCTTCCTTCGCTCCACCTCCATGTAAGCTCCAAACTCAAAAATAATTACATATTTGAACTCCCCTCATCCTCCTCTACATTTCCCTCTTTTCAAAATTCGAAAAGGATGAGTTTCATCTCCATGGGTTTTCCCCATTTGAAGAGAAAAGCACACCACTATGGAGCTTGGAGTCTCCTCTTTCCAACAAGGTATAATCTCCACAAAAGATTCAAGTTTTCTCCATTTTCTTAGTAGCCGATTTTGGCTTGTTGTAATGCCTTGTTTTTCCTCTCTTTTGAGCAAAATATCAACCCTCCAATGGTGGTGAGAACACCTTCTTGAATCAAGGGCTAAAACCCCTCCTAAAAGCTTCAAGAGGTAAACCCTAGAAAATTGTTTAAAACATCTCAATGAACTAGCATTAAATTAAGGGTTAGAATATTAATTATAGTTGTTTGTGTTCATTGGGTGATGGGAATGGAGTTTGGCAACTCCATTCCCCACATGGCCGATTTGGGCAATGAAGAAAGAGAGAGAGAATTGAGAAAGAATTGAAGGAGATACAAGCTCAAGGTAAGAGCTCTTTACTAATGTTAATTTTGATGCATTAGAGTAATGGAATGGGGTAAACGAATAAAAGAAACCAAACTAATGTATTAGGATTGAAGTTTATGAAGTTTTGAGTATTTGAGAGTAAGTTGAGTATTTGTGCATTAGTAGTGAATTGTAGGCCTTGGAGCCAAATGGTTGTGTATGAGTATTGGTATTGATGTTTAATGGAGTATTGGGTATTGGGATGGATTTATATTGTATTGATTGCTGGTAGGACCCTTGTAAGGGTGTGGCTAGATAGAATAGGTATGAACTTGGTGAGAAAATGTGTGTATGGATAAGTTAGAATTGTAGGTAAACTATGGCAAAATTTTAGTAGGATTATGTATTCAAGAATGACTTGGTGATGATGGGAGAACCAAGGTATGTATTGAGGATAGTAGAGTGTTTAATGACCATGGTATGGTAGTAGTAGTATGAGAAGTAATAAGTGCAAAATCTGTAGCAAAATGTATCAACATGCATTGGAGAAGATAGGAAAGATTAGTGTGCAAGAATTGGTAAGAAGAGTGTTGGACTGGGTGTGGTAGGTAATGTAATGACTTGGAAATGTATTTGGGATGCTAGGAGTAACATTGGTGGAGGAAATATTGAATGGTAGGAGTTGTAGAAAATCTGTAGCATTAGAGAATGAAAAACTGTTGTAGGTGTTGAAAGGAAGTAGTGAGGAAATTGTGTAAATTGTCTCATGGATTTAGTAATGGAATTGGTGGATGAAACAAGGTGTTTTAGGAAGCCTAAATGGCATTATATCATGTGGGATTACATGTAGGAAGATTGGGGAAGGAATGGGTAAGAAAAGAATTGAAAACAAAGTCTGTAGCAGCAGTTTCTGCTACCGACCGACCCAGAGCCGGGTCGGACCGTGGGTCGGTCGGAGCTTAGGTAACGAAAATAAACCTCTCGGGAATGGACCGACCAGGGGCCGTGGGTCGGGTCGTGGGTCGGTCGGACTCGAATTTCTGTTGTCGAAGTTTCGCACTTCGACCGACCCAGAGGTGGGTCGGTCGGTGGGTCGGTCGGAACTTGGACAACAGACCCGAAACTCTCGGCAATGGACCGACCCAGGAGCGTAGGTCGGTCGGAATAGTTCTGGGTCGGTCGGGAGAAATTTCAGAGAACGAAATTACTGGAATGGACCGACCCAGGGTTGGGTCGGTCGGTGGGTCGGTCGAGCCTTAACTTACAAAAAAAAAACTAAAACTAAATGAAGTAACTAGCATATAATATACATATTATATATATAGTATGTATGATACCCACCTATACATATGTACATGTACATGTAAGCAAGTAAACCATTGTAAGTAGATAAAAAGTAGTAAATAAAATGTTGGTATAGGAATGTAAAGACTTAGTAAGTATGAGTTAGGGAGCGTAGGGATAATCGAATTAAATTAATGATAGTTAGATTAATTATTCGATTGTATGTATATCATAGGATTTGATTTGTGAACACCGGAGGAACATTGGGATACAAGTACAACGGTGAAAGGTATGATTTCTTCATGCCCTGTATCCTAATCTGGTTACCCCGATTTGTGTGCTTACTGATCACCTAATAAGATAAACGCACGAATCGGGACTATTGCACTGTACTGTTGTTTGTGTATATTGATTGGTATATTTCTTGAACAATAGTTTGTATAATTCATGAAATGAATGGATGATGATATGGCGTAAATGAATTCTGTATGTACTTATGTATTGTATTGTATTAGTATGAATGTATATTGGGCATGTATTTTGAATGTGGCTTGAATATTGACTTGTGCTAATTCCTAACTATTAACTCCTAACTTAAGTGAGTAAATTGGAATGAGTACAAGTCCGATATAGCTTCGGCCAACGAGTGAGGATGAGGTGACACAAGAGGTTGGATCAGATTCCTGGTTCGTAAGCTGGTCCACGGCCCAAATCCCTTAAGTGGGTAGCATCCGGATTAGTGAACAAGTAAATCCCGGAGGTGGGACGGTGTAGTCCCAAGGGACGGGGTCCCGACGACTTAACTTGAGTAAGAGTAAGAGTAAGTAAGTATGGATCCGTAAGTATGAGTATGAGTATGTATGTGTAATGAAGTAACGAGTAAAAGAGTAAATCTCCACCCGATTAACCCGGGTGGACCAATGAAGCTCAACCAGAATTGATATTGTGTATGTACGGCTCGTAGGTAACTTGAGAACAAAGGTAGTAAGTATTTGATGGTATACGTATTCCTTGTATGTAATGAAATGTATGTATGATGTCGGTAAGTTCTTAAGTTATTGTATGTGTATAAGAGTGGTAAGCATGTATGTTGTATGAAACTGAACCGCATGTATGACCAAGTGGTGGCGTACCCTCACTAGTACGCGGGGGTATGCGGTTATCATGCTCGGCGAAAGCTGACCCCTTGGGGGACTTTTTTTTGTGTGCAGGTACTGAAGCCGGTGCGGTCAAGGAACGAGACCGGTGGCTACACATGGATAACTAGAAGTAGAACGTAGAGGTGTGCCAAGTGACACACCCTTGTATTTGGTAAGTAAGTGGTTTGTGAGGAATGGGTAGTGTATAAGCTCATGAGGAGTATGTACGAAATTGAAGGAAGTGTTGTAATTGTACTTGGAACCTAGTAAACTCGGTATGTAGATTGTATGGTATTGAACTTGGAGTATTGTAATGAATGGGATGTTGTAGTAATTGATTCGGTAATTGGAGTAGGTATGATAAGTGTGTAGTACTCGGATATTCCGGTCCATCAGACCGATGCTGTAAGTAGAAGTAGTGGCCTTGTTAGTCACGTGGGTGACTAACGGCATTGTATCACCCAATGTATGTAAGAATATATCCGCTGCATGTATCTGGTATGTAAGGAGATCGGACGGTAAGTATTGTATTAATGGTAGGGGTGTTACAGTGTATTATTCCTCTTCTTTGTTAATCTCGTGCTTAGTCTTCCGATTCTTCACATCTCAAACTTATAAGTGGTGGCAGAGCAGATTTAGCTATCCAACAAGGTTAACACTTCTAGGTAGATCGGAAAGATGAGTTCATACAATGTGAAAGCACCAAGCTTGGTTAACGAAGCTCAACTACTCTGTTGATGCTATTTTGATCGGCAAACTCAGTTCAATACTGAAGCCCGTTTTAAGACTAGCCTGAAGCGAAGCCCGTCAGTCTTGAACTGACGAACAGAGAAGAAGATAGAATATTTAACAAGATTTTATCCAGCTGTTAAAGATAAAATCTTGAATGATAAATTCTCACACGGTCTCTGTATCTATATAAGGGGAAGAAAGTCTAGGTCATAAAAGAGGATATTTACATAAAAAGAGAAAATAAGAAATACTTGTAAAGTGCGAGAGCAACAGTAAGGGTTAACATAGAGAAAATCAGAGGGAGAGAGAGTGAGATTGTAAAGTCAATTCAGAGAGAGTTTTGCTGTAGATTTCGTTGTAAGTAATTTGAGTTCAAAACTCAAATTACGTGTGTATTATGTCAAGATAGTGTTCTTGACGTGAGGGTTGGTTTTAGCATTGAATACGTGATTGTGTAACCATTGTTATACGTGATTATAATAAAGGTTCTACCTTTATGCTATTCTGGTCTTCCCTTCTTTCTCCCCGTTCATCCTCAGTTCTGAACTCAGACCATCGACACCTTCTGAGTTGCAGACTCAGCACCGACATCTAGGAATTTACAATTGGTACCAGAGCGAGGTAACCCTAGACGCAGAAGAAACTTCTTCAGGGTTGATCGTGATGAATTCCTACTATGTTAAACCTTCAAAGCTGTCAAAGTTCAACTACACTAGTTGGTGCAAACAGATGGAGGATCAATTAATCTCTATTGATCTGCAGCTATGGGACGTAGTGACTAAAGGTGACCTGAAGCCAAAAATTGAGAAGGATGGAGTCACCAAAGAAAAACCAAGATCCAGTTGGAGTGAGAGCGATAATAAGTTAATAAGCAAGAACAGATAAGCTCGAAGGATTATCATGTCATCACTATCAGACTCAGACCAACAGAAGGTGTTAGGTTTGCGCACTGCCAAGGAGGTTTGTGAGTTTCTCAAAACAGCATATGCTGGATCGGACTCTGTCAAAAAGGCTAAAGGCAAATAGCTCAAGAGGCAGTTCAACAATTTCAAGGTGATGGAAGGAGAGACACTCTCACAAACACTAGAAAGATTTGACAAGATACTCTGTGAGTTCAAGACTGTTGGAGAAGTTCTCTCAAACGATGTTGTTAATGAGAGATTTCTCGATAGTTTGTGTAAAGAGTGGTTAAACTTCGTTACTCTCTTGGAATCTACAAAGGATTTATCAGAATTATCCTTTGAAGAACTGAGTTCAGAACTCATGGTTTATGAAGGAAAGATGAAGGGAGAAATAGCTACTTCGTCAGCACCAATCAAGGATTTACCCTGAAAGCACGTGACGCGGCAACAGAGTTAGAGGATGACGACTTTGATATAGATGAGGAAATTACCTCAATGGTAAATCGCATCCAGAGGCTATTTAGTAGACAACAAAAGTCAAACCAACAGTGTAAGTCAAAGAAGGGACAAAATACATGTTTTAAGTGTAACAAGCCTGGTCATGTTGTCAAAGATTGTCCTCTCCACCAGAAGGAAAATTCTCAAAAGAAGATTAAGAAACACACAAATACAGCTGCAGCTGCATGGGGACAGGATATCTCAGATACAGACTCAGAACCCGGGGAGTACGCGCAGATGTGTTTGACGGCAGTTGCTCACGAAGATGATGACACCAATACTGAGTATAACATAAAAGAGAAGGAAATCTGGAAGGATACTCTTGAGAAAGAAGAGATATTTATTCAGCTAACCTCTACACTCTCTAAGATAAAATTCTTGAAGAATTAGTATGATACTGTGATTAAAGAACTCAGGGCTAAGGTGAAAAGTCTGAGTCAGTCTTCGACTGAAAGCAAAAACTGTGTCATTGAGAGTCTAGATAAGCCAAGGATTAACTTTGTAAGTCCTTTGGAAACTAGGATTCTCACTCTTCCTTGTTGGGCACAGGAAGAGATAAACTCTCTTTTGGATAACAACAAATCGCTAAAAAGAGAATGCGAAACACTTTTAGACATGGTAGCCACGGCAAATCAAAAGTTAGAACTTCAGACTCCTACTAATCCAACTTGGTATACCGGGAAGGCGAATTTGAAGCAAATGATGAAGAATAATAACTCCGAAAAATGCGGTTTGGGATATAAGTCCGAGACATTATCTCAGTCTACGACTGAGAAGTTACAGACTGTAACTGCGAGACATCAGCCAAGATTACACTCATGCCGATATTGCCACCAGCTAGGACACAAGGTTAGATGGTGTCCCAAATTGTTGAGAAAACAATTGCGTGAAAAATCATCAAGACAAAACTCATTCGAAATAAAAAGATTGCACACTAAAAGGTGAGTTCCTATCAATCACTTTAAGTCTGAGCCTACAACTGAGATCAAACAAGTTTGGGTACCAAAGTCAAACGACCCTACCAGACTCGCCAAGAAGACATCTCATCTTCTTCAGACTGTTTATCTCCTTCACAGTGATCAGACCATGATGCACTTCCATAAGCACTCTCAGCATATGCCTCACCATTTCTTTACCTACGGAGAGTGACTTCCTTTTTTATTTGGCAAAAGGGGGAAATTGGTCTTAAACGTATACATTGATTCAGGGGGAACATTCATCAGTTCAAGACTTACAGAGTTTACCAATTGGTCTTGCACTTATACACTGATTCAGGGGGAACATTCATCAGTTCAAGACTTACAGAGTTTGCCGCATCAAAAAGGGGGAAACTGTTGATGCTATTTTGATCGGCAAACTCAGTTCAATACTGATGCCCTTTTTAAGACTAGCCTGAAGCGAAGCCCGTCAGTCGTGAACTGATGAACAGAGAAGAAGATAGAATATTTAACAAGATTTTATCTAGTTGTTAACGATAAAATCTTGAATGATAAATTCTCATACGGTCTCTGTATCTATATAAGGGGAAGAAAGTCTAGGTCATAAAAGAGGAGATTTACATAAAAAGAGAAAATAAGAAATACTATGTAATTTGCAAGAGCAACAGTAAGGGTTAACATAGAGAAAATCAGAGGGAGAGAGAGTGAGATTGTAAAGTCAATTCAGAGAGAGTTTTGCTGTTGATTTCGTTGTAAGTAATTTGAGTTCAAAACTCAAATTATGTGTGTATTATGTCAAGATAGTGTTCTTAACGTGAGGGTTGGTTTTAGCATTGAATACGTGATTGTGTAACCATTGTTATATGTGATTATAATAAAGGTTCTACCTTTATGCTATTCTGGTCTTCCCTTCTTTCTCCCCGTTCATCCTCAGTTATGAACTCAGACCATCGACACCTTCTGAGTTGCAGACTCAGCACTGACATCTAGGAATTTACATACTCCATGTGGTGTGAGTAGATGGAAGATCAGTTGTGATCTCCGTTGACTACAAGGTTTGGATGGTGGTTATCCAAGGTAACTATAAACCTACTATCCCCGTCGAAGGTGTTAAACAAGATAAACCTGAGGAATAGTGGGATAAGGCTGATGAGAAGCTTTTGAGCAAGGAAAGTTATTTGTATCCTCGTTTCATATCTATCTAACGAGGGTCGAAGGTAGAGTCTTGGGTATAAGAATGGTTAAAAAAGTATGGGAATTTCTAAAAATTGCATATCAAGGAGCATAATTAGTTTGAAAGATTCCTTGATTCACTTACCAAGGATTGGCTTAGTTATTCCCCGCTTCTAAAAAAGATGAATGAGCTAGCTTTCGTTGCTCATGCCTTTGAAGAATTATGTTCAGACCTGGTGGTGCATAAAAGTAAGATGAAGGAACAAAATCTTGAAGATGTTACTATTGTTTGTAAAGATCTAGCACTAAAAGCAAAAAAACTAGTTGAAACATCCAACTGGGATTTGGATGATGACTTGAAGAATGAGATAAATATGTTAGCACAAGGACTAAAACGCATCCTTAGTCAGAAACGTGGAGGTTACCAAGGTGGAAATCAAGGCATGAGTATCATACCAACAAGCTAGAATGTTTCTGATGTCTAAAACATGAAGATTATCCTTTACCATTGAAACTACCACAACATCTTGGATGGGAGTCATGCATTACAGCAACTGTATGGGGTGAGGATGATGCTGAGCCAGATGACATAAAAAGTAATAAAGCACACTTTTGCATGACGACATTATTACAATCTTATACTAATGTTGTTATATATGAGAAGTGTATGTGTTTGACGGCTGGAGATAAGATACTTCAATCCCTCTAGAGAGATTAGGTAAGGTCTCGAGGTTTGACTGATTTTTATGATAATTCTACAAAATCGATCGTAGGTTTTGATATATTAAAAGATGCTCTTTCAAAATTTAAAGATGTGGAAGCTAAACAAGAAGATAGTAATTTTTCATGTGAGGAATAGTTCTCATTGTTACACGAGGACCATGGTTATGACAACTTTGTTGGGTTACTCACAATTGTTCAATCCGTTGAAGGTATTGGAGCACATGGTGGATTTAATGAATCATTCTTCATCATCTGACCTTAAAATATACCGTTGTCCATTGTCCAACTACCTTAATCTTATGCTCCACTATCATCAGCACCATCCAACCAGCCCAAGTTATTTAGTGGAGATCAATTCCATAAGCTACAATCATCCATGTCTGTGCTCGAAAAAAGTTGGGGAGACAAAATTAGTCCTCAAAACTAGCCAGCCTGTAGCTTTTAGCTCTTCCGCTTATTGGGAGGTTTGCTAACAGAGAATTTGTAGGATAAAACTATATACAAAATGAATAAAATACTAAACTAAACCTACAACTCTACTACGGGTAGCAAATAAAACCCGGTCAGAGTATCGTGTAAATATATTACGACCGAGAGTATCGTACCCAAGGGACTTATAGAAAACTAGTCCTAATCCGGGCAAAAGCCTATTCTAAAATAAGGGGGAAAAGTAAATGTGATGCTAACTAAGAAAACTAAATAAACTAACTTTGATTTGGGAAAATGTCAATGTAAAAGTATCATATGACCAATGAACAAGGGTGGCAAGTCTCAAAGAGAATTTAGTCTCACAAAATGAATGTGCCGGGTTGTCTGCCGGACCTCCGCTACCCGACATATTCATGGCCTTGAATGTGCCGGACAACTTCCACCCGGCACTACATCCGGCACCGTTCATTTCGTGAATAACACTTCCAGATTCGGTTCTGACAAAAGGAACTCAATATTCATACTTGCATCGTGCATAGCTAATGCCGCGAATACAAACAGAATGATGGGGAAATAAGACATTAACCCTAAACCTTAGGTCTTGATGCCCCTCTTTCGGAACAACAAACTTAAAGATTACCAAAATCCTAATCTATCCTATTCTTGTCTTGTGAACATTAAATAGGACCTAGAGATAAGAGAATAAATAGCTACTTCATTCTACTTTGCATGAAGATTAGAACTTGGGTTAAGAAACTTGAAAATTCCGTAAATGATCATAAGAGTTTTACAAGGAAATCATCCCTAATCAAAAATCTAACAAGGATTCTGCATCACCATCCACACAACTACAAGAAGAGAATACAAAGGGGGAGAATGAGATGTTAATAGCCTTAACCTGACAAGGTCTTCTTCTTCTCTTGCGTGGATGGATCTGTAGACGTTCCTTGGACACCAACAATGGAGTGGAGTGGAAATAGAGACGTGAATGGTGTGGAATTGGTATGTTGAAGTGTGTCAAATTGCAGCCTTTCTCGGCCTATTTATAGGCATCATATGTGTCTGTTGCCGGGCGTCATGCCGGATCGTTAGTATCCGGCACACGTGGAAAATGTGCCCAACTGTTAACGGTTGAAACCGCCAATTTCGCGCGAAACAGTGCATATGCCGGGTAGAAGATACCCGGCATCATACCCGGCAGCGGTTGGAAATCACGTGGAACACATGTGCTGTCGTATGGTCAACCGAAGCGACTTTACACTTCTGCCGGATAGCATTTACCCGACATCGCATCCGGCAAGGCCTCTTTTCTGTTCTGTGTTCATGCCGTGTAGAACCAACCCGGCATCGAGTCCGGCATTGATGGAATTTCTGCCTAGAGATTCGTTCCTTGCCTATAAAACACATAAAACATAAGATTGTACAAATAATATACTTTAACGCATAATATAACATTAATAACACATATATAACTTTATTTAGATAAATATAATACTAAATCTAATGCATAGAATATGATAAGTCTGTGGCTTATCAAGGCCCTACACTTACCTTTTGCTAGTCCTCGAGCAAAACAAGATTAGAAAGGAGTAATTACTTATGCACAAAACAGATAAACTTTAGAATGACAATTAGATAAATATTTCTAACTGCCTGACTCTAGTTCACAAGTATCACTTAATCTACCTTATCTATCCAAACATACTAATGGGTATAAAATAAAGAATTTCAAAACCGATCAAAAACTTTTGGGTTATTTTGCATAAGGGATTTGTAATCTCTCCTTTTTCCGGTTTCCATCATTCAGCTCTATTTTGCAAGAGTTTCTGAATGTGGCCAAGACACTCATCGATGGTTTTATATTCAGCCCTATTTTGCAAGGGTTTCTGAATCAACCATGAATTTTTTTGCATTGAATAACGGGGAATTTAGGAGGAAAACAAAAGGAAAAACTCTCGTTTCTTACTTTTATTTTGAGGCACTTTTTCCAACCTCAAGGAATATAATGCTTTTCCTTTGGAAGCAGATTTCTTTTTCTTTCTTTTTTTTCTTTTTCTTCTTCTTCTTTTTTTTCACAAAAACCCTTTTAAAGATTTTTACCCAAAAGATTTTTCACAATTTGAAAAGAAAAGAAACAAATACCCAGAAGTAAAATAAGGAAGGAATTAGGAGCAAGATCATGTACTCATGTTAAAAAAAAAGAATCAAAAAGTTAAAAACAGGAATCTACGAGTCATTAGAAAGCTTACCTCTTGAGAGAACAAGCATTTAATCATTCCTAATCTCATCTCAATAAAAAACATGCAAAACGTTTAGTAAAACATTGATTAAACGCACAACTTATGCATATATATATATAAATTTATTTTTTAAAAGGGGGGTCCCTGCCCTACACTTGGCAGGAACACTGTCCCCAGTGTTCAAAAGAAACAATAAAATTGAAAGTATATATTTTTTTTTGTTAAGAAACTAAAATAACTAGTTTGAAAGTATTAACAAAAATAGATCATAAAAAAAATAAAAGAGAAAAATTAAATGGTAAGAAAGGCTCCCCTATTTGATATTGAAGGCGTGAGGAGGACCCGCCCTACACTTAGCCTTTTAGGCTATTTGGCATTATCGGAGATCCTGGGTAGAATGGTGACCGAATTCGCATGCTCCCGTGGATTTGTTTGCGTTTGGGACGGGAGCTGACCTTGTTGTCGTGGTTGCGTCAGAAGTTGCTGTAATTGCAACTGCAACGATTTGTGCTCCTTGCGAATGGTCGAGATCTCGTTGTGAGTGTCCTGGGTCTTGTTCATCAGGGCTGACATCATGTCACGAAGTTCAGCCATTTCAGCCTCTGATGATGATGTAGGATGGGATGGTCTGTATTGCATTGGACCTCCCTGGTAGCCGGCTTGATTCTGAAAGTGTTGAGGGGGTTGATTCCCCTGTTGCCATGGCTGCCGATACCCTTGGTTACTCACATAGTTGACTTCCTCAACATTCTGAAAGTCGGGCATGTCAGGGCTTGGAGCGTGTGGTCGTGCACTAACCATGTTCGCCTGTTGAGGAAGTTTGTTCATTGCTATTTGCTCCACCACTTTCTGTAGAGCGCTAACCTTTGTGGACGTTTGAGCATTGCTCTCCAACAACTGCTCTTGACTTTGCATCAGTTTGTCAAATTTAGCGTCGCCCTCGCCCACTTGATACAAACCAGCGGTACTGCCCCTGGTTCCACCGGTGGCCCAATCCCTAATCTCTTCACAAAGAGATTCAACCCCACTAAGGAATTGATCTCCAGGCTTCTTTAATATATCTGCACCAAGGGAGGATAAGATCATTGTCTTGCATTGATTGATCAATCCTTTGTAAAACAACTGAGATAGTTGTTCCTTGGTGAGGCCGTGGTGTGGACATGTGCGCAGCAACCCCTTGAATCTGTCACAAGTCTCACAGATGTTCTCCGAGCTAGGCTGTCTGAAGTTGTAAATATCGGCGATCATCTCCAGGGTGCGACTTGGAGGCATGAACTTATCATAGAACTTAGTTGCCATGTCCTCCCATGTGGTGATGGTACTGGGGGTCAGACTGTGGTACCATTTACTGGCGTTCCCCGTAAGGCTATGGGGAAAGAGGGAAAGTCTGGCGTATTGGAGGACATTGTTTGTGGAGGTTAGGCTGTTTGTGTGTTGTAGAAATTTGGTGATGTGGAGCAAAGCATCGTCCGGGTTTGTACCGTCGAACATACCCAACTCCTTGATGCATCGGATTTGATGATATGGCTTAAGTTTTTGCCATTCATCCTATTCGTTTTGTGGAAGGAGAGGGAGGTCGATTGCTGGCTTTTGGCCTTGGTTAGAAGGCCGGTTTATATTTCGGACGGTAGGTGCTGCCATTGGTGTAGGAGGTAGGTGTTGTTGGTTTCTTCTTTGACGAATGGAGCGAAGAAGAGTCCTCTCGATTTCTGGGTCAGAATTTGCTAAATCTTCAGGAGAATTCGTGGACCGCAGAAGCATTCACTTCGATAACTTCAGGAGGAGCAAGAGAAAACGTTATAATACTTCGTAATAATAAAAGAAATAATATAATGACATAATAAAATTACGAAAATACAAGAAGAAATAAAGTTTTGGTTATGCCGGACACGGTGCCGGGTGTATGGCACCCGGCATTGGACTTCCACCAATACTGCCAGGTTGACAGTACCCGGTGTTGCGTCCGGTCTTCTGCGAACTTAAAAAAATTTCAGTAAAGAATCAACAATTAGGAAAAGAATAGAATACTATAAGGAATTTAACATTTTACGAAAATAATTTAAAACTGAAAATAATTTGAACATGCCGGACGCGTTGCCGGGTTTGTTATATCCGGCAGTGGACTTCCTCCACTCATACCGGGTTGAAGTTACCCGGCATACCACCCGGCGCGTTCAAACTCAAAAATAAAGAAAATAAAATGGGAAAGGGAAAGGGAAGTTAACATAAAAGAACAATGGAAAAGAATATTTATAGACAAATCAAAGATTCGAAAAAGGACAATGCGAAGTAAAAGTTGAAGTTTAAGTATGCCGGATTGTGCACCGGGTAAACTCTATCCGGCGTAGGACTTCCTCCAAGATGCCGGATTTAGAACACCCGGCAATGTACCCGGCATATTCAACCGAAAATAAAATGAATAAATTAAATTAAAGAATCAAAGAATTAAAGAATAAAGAATAGGGCGTTTTACCGAATTTAGGACTTGGACTAATTCCAAGTCCCCAGCAGCGGCGCCAATTTGCTAACAGAGAATTTGTAGGATAAAACTATATACAAAATGAATAAAATACTAAACTAAACCTACAACTCTACTACGGGTAGCAAATAAAACCCGGTCGGAGTATAGTGTAAATATATTACGACCAAGAATATCATACCCAAGGGACTTATAGAAAACTAGTCATAATTCGGGCAAAAGCCTATTCTAAAACAAGGGGGAAAAGTAAATGTGATGCTAACTAAGAAAACTAAATAAACTAACTTTGATTTGGGAAAATGTCAATGTAAAAGTATCATATGACCAATGAACAAGGGTGGCAAGTCTCAAAGAGAATTTAGTCTCGCAAAATGAATGTGCTGGGTTGCCTGCCGGACCTCCGCTACCCGGCATATTCATGGCCTTGAATGTGCCGGACAACTTCCACCCGGCACTACATTCGGCACCGTTCATTTCGTGAATAACACTTCCAGATTCGGTTCTGACAAAAGGAACTCAATATTCATACTTGCATTGTGCATAGCTAATGCCGCGAATACAGACAGAATAATGGGGAAATAAGAGATTAACCCTAAACCTTAGGTCTTGATGCCCCTCTTTCAGAACAACAAACTTAAAGATTACCAAAATCCTAATCTATCCTATTCTTGTCTTGTGAACATTAAATAGGACCTAGAGATAAGAGAATAAATAGCTACTTCATTCTACTTTGCATGAAGATTAGAACTCGGGTTAAGAAACTTGAAAATTCCATAAATGATCATAAGAGTTTTACAAGGAAATCATCCCTAACCAAAAATCTAACAAGGATTCTGCATCACCATCCACACAACTACAAGAAGAGAATACAAAGGGGGAGAAGGAGATGTTAATAGCCTTAACCCGACAAGGTTTTCTTCTTCTCTTGCGTGGATGGATCTGTAGACATTCCTTGGACACCAACAATGGAGTGGAGTGGAAATAGAGACGTAATGGTGTGGAATTGGTATGTTGAAGTGTGTCAAATTGCAGCCTTTCTCGGCCTATTTATAGGCATCATATGTGTCGGTTGCCGGGCGTCATGCCGAATCGTCAGTAGCCGGCACACGTGGAAAATGTGTCCAACTGTTAACGGTCGAAACCACCAATTCCGCGCGAAATAGTGCATATGCCGGGTAGAAGATACCCGGCATCATACCCGGCAGCGGTTGGAAATCACGTGGAACACATGTGCTGTCGTATGGTCAACCGAAGCGACTTTACACTTCTGCCGGATAGCATTTACCCGGCATCGCATCCGGCAAGGCCTCTTTTCTGTTCTGTGTCCATGCCGTGTAGAACCAACCCAGCATCGAGTCCGGCATTGATGGAATTTCTGCCTAGAGATTCGTTCCTTGCCTATAAAACACATAAAACATAAGATTGTACAAATAATATACTTTAACGCATAATATAATATAAATAACACATATATAACTTTATTTAAATAAATATAATACTAAATCTAATGCATAAAATATGATAAGTCTGCGGCTTATCAAGGTTTTTATTTGTCCAAGGCAAGGCTTCGAAGCTTTGAATGTTTGAAATTATTGACGGGCATCCCCCATCTACGCTGACGAAGGGGTCACTTGTGTAGTATGTCGCTTCTATACTGTTAGGCGGGCTTCTGTATCTCTCTCCTGTGACCCTTTTCACTCCCTCTCACCTCTTTCTCCCACCCTCATCATTTCATTTTCCTAGTTCGTTACAAGTGTTTTAGCCAATAGATAAAACCTATAATCCAGGATGGAAGGGATACACTCCCGTAACACATATTGATTGATATTATTAAGAAGTGTTTGTGACTTGGGAATGCTAGCAAATGTTATAGTCTCAGTTCCCCTTGTTGGAGTGGAAATACTTACAACATCATCTGAGTGTACCCTCTTTATTCTCATATGTATCTGTGCTGCTCAGCCTGTGTTTGCCTAGTCTTTCGGAGGCATTGGTCTTGTTTCTTGGACTGCAGATGGCGAGAGAGCTAGGAAGATATTTCTCTTGATGTTCGTAATGTTTTGGATAATCTTAATCATTAGGATTATTATGTTTTGATTTTTTATATGTGTTCATGTTGATAGGACATCAAATGTAAATGTTCATATGTTGGCTAATTTTATAAGGGGTCAACCATCGGATAGGGTGTGGTGTGGAAACTGGAAATGTTCCTAGCTGTATTATGGACTTAGGTAACTCCTAATTTATAATATATGTTGTTTGTTAAAAAAAAAAATCTTTTTACTAACATTTTTAATGTTATATTACCTTTTCTAATAAAACACGGAGTTGGAAGGAAAAAAATGTCAGTTGGTTCATCTTTTCATCCCGAGTTGAACATACGGATAAGGATGACATATTATATTTATGTACACGCGGTTAAATTATACATTATACATAGATGGTACAAGCATCGATCTAGGTGAAATGGTTCAACAATTACCAAACGCATGAAATGCTGGGATAGATACAGGCCGTATAGAAACAAATATCGACCTGGATTGGAGTCAAACGGTTTTGACTGGTGAGAAATTAATTAATTAAGGAGTGGTTGTGTTGACTCAGACCTTAAGTGCACATATAGTGTGATGTAAAGTTCCCGGTACCTTCATGATTCAGTAGTACTTCTGGTCATAGACATGAAGTACTATCGTCCTGTTTGTTTTATGACACGTTTTTTCACTTCAATATTAAGCATATAAGATAAAATAATTTTATAAAACTAAATTTTGTAACGTATAGTTTATCATGTAAGGAATCATATACAAAACTTAAATTTTCCAAATTAATTTATCTTATATGTTAAAAATTGAAGTCAAACGACATATCCAAATAATAAACAGGACCGTCAATTCAGGACGGAGGGAGTATATTTATCCATCCAGCGGCGGGAAAATTTCAACGCTTAATTAGTATATATATTATATCTGTATCTCAACACTATAAGTCTATAACTAACACAACTATGATCGATCGTATATGTACTCATTTGTCAACAAAGAACTGCTGGGAATCCCTCAAGTCGTACCTTCTCCCATCCTCTTGAACTTTTCTCCCATATACAGCCTCGACTATATGAAACCATGTATCCTTAACAAATCAAGGGAGACGACTAACACAGACTATTTATTGCTACTACTTTCGGCTCCCCAATATATATTTGTTCTATATATATATATATATATATAGCTAGATTGAATTATAATGTAGGCATGAGATGGGAGTACAATTCAAGCAAAGAAGTGGTTACTCTCCTGTCGTTGTCATTGACATGAGAATATACCTCGGTAAACAATTGATCAAGCATGTATCGACAAGTTTGGTGAGGGTTGGTGATTCAACAGTCCAATTCAACGATGTATGTAACGTGGCATAAGAATCATATCTCACATAATTAGATACTACTATATATGTTGATAAACTAAACTTACCCTATCTTAGTTATCTCCTAGATCTAATGTGAATCAACAGTAATGACTAGTTAGCTTTGTTGAAACTGTCCGAGCTTGCTACGGGATAGACATAAAGATAAATACCCATGAATCTATCCTTAAGTAGAATTTAAGGTGTGCTCGGTCCTGGGTAACATCCCACCATATGAATAACTCCCAAGTTATTCGGGTTTTACTAGTACTATAAGGGGCGTTTGTTTTGGGGTAATCAGGAAAGAGAATCGGAATGATTCCCTTTCCTGCTGTTTGTTTTGTCAGTTTTTCCTATTTTAAGGAAAGGGAAAGGGAATGGGATTACCCCAAAACCCTCTATCTTGATTCCCCACCCCCTACTAGGGAATGGAATTCCCTTTCCCTAGTACATGTTGACCAGTGACATATGACCATTGACCGATGACTAATGACCATTGACCGATGACCGGTGAATGTTGACCGGCAATTATTGACCATTGACCGGCAGCCGGCAACCGTTGACCATTGACCGGCGGCCGTTGACCGATTATTTATTTAATTCCCCCAGCTCAAACAAACAACCGGGAAAATCAAAGGGAATTCTTTTCCATTCCTCTCCATTCCCTTTCCTGATTCCATTCCGTTTCCCCCGCTCGAAACAAACACCCCCTAAGTACTTTGTTCTCACATGTATCCAAAAGTAGATTTTTTTTGTTATTATAGTCAATTCATATATATCATTTTAAACCACCCATATTACTATCTATATTCCGATATGGGGTAAGGGTATTACATAAAAAAAATTAAAAAGTGTAGATATGCGAACAATCTTTATTTTAGTAAATGATACTTGATTAACTATAAGCAGAACTAGACAATGATCTTAAATCATCTCCAATCGATCGATCAAGCATCTCATAAAGAATGATGGATGGATATATCTCATCTGTTTCTCTGTTTATAGTCTCGTTGAGGAGTCTAATCTCATCAATCATAAATAAAGCAGTAACATATATATCGACATATGGAAACGAAATTTCCCCTCCGAGCTACCTTATCGATCTCTAAATTATTAGTTTAGTGTTAATTTGTCTAATCAATTGAACAGATGATATATACTACATGGGCGCATAAGTCAAACAATAGATGCCCACCACAGACATACGACCATTTCCTTTTTGCTACAAAACAACACAGCTGCTAGCAACCCTGCTACCAACTCCACCTTTAACTTTATTTCTTTTGTCGAGTCTGAAGTCTCCTCTCTAGATTGATTCCTCTCCTCACTAAACGTACGCACATGCATCATAACCATAACCATATTGATCACTACTCACTTGTATAAATACCCAATGAAGTAGTCCTTATGTTTCAAGCAACCTCGATATTAACCTAGAACAACAACTTACTATTAATCAGATGGCAAAGTCGATCAGCTCTCTCCTCACTGTTACCCTCGCCCTCCTTGCATTCGCGCCTCTACTGTGCTTTTCATGGAAGGGCGGCTACGGTGGAGGTGGTCACCAGGGAGTCGGATATGGTGGTAGTGGTGGCGGTCTGTTCCCTCACTATTACTACCGATCTTGTCCACGTGCCGAGGAGATAGTGCAGTCTGTGGTAGCAAAGGCAGTAGCCAAGGAACGTAGGATGGGTGCTTCCTTGCTCCGTCTTACATTCCACGACTGCTTCGTTCAGGGATGTGATGCGTCGCTATTGCTGGATGATGGTGGGTCCATAAGAAGCGAGAAGAACTCTAACCCGAACAAGAACTCCGCTCGAGGGTTTGACGTTATCGACGACATCAAGTCAGCACTTGAGAAAGAATGCCCGTTGACCGTATCTTGCGCTGATGGTCCAACTAGCTGCTAGGGACTCTGTTGTTTTGGTAATTAAGTGTATTAATAATACGCTCAATAATTATACTCTTACATGATTTACATTTAACAACGTATGACTATCAACATCCTAATCTTTATACTATATGTAGACTCCTTTTAACATACTAGTATTTGATTTATTTAGGCTGGTGGGCCACACTGGGAAGTGCCATTGGGAAGAAGGGACTCGACCACCGCGAGTTTAAGCGGGTCCAACAACAACATCCCCGCCCCTAATAACACCTTCCAGACCATTCTAGCTAGGTTCCAACGACAGGGGCTCAACCTTGTTGACCTTGTCGCCCTTTCCGGTAATCATGGGTCCCTACTAATTATTAGTATCTTTTTAAAAATCACCTTCTAATTAAAACCTTTAATCTCAACCAATCTACATGCATTCAATATCTTTTGCAATATATTAGTACCATTCTTCAATTAATCACAACTCCTTCTGCATTCACAGGGAGTCACACAATCGGAAACGCCCGGTGCACCAGCTTCAAGCAGAGGCTGTACAACCAGAACGGAGATGGGAAGCCCGACGCCACACTAGAGAACACCTATACCAACCAACTCCGTTCCCAGTGCCCTCGCTCAGGTGGTGACAACAACCTATTTGTCCTGGACAAGTCTACCCCTATCCACTTCGATACATACTACTACAAGAACCTCATCGCCGGGACCGGACTGCTCAACTCCGATCAAGTGCTGTACACCAAGAACAAACAGTCAATGAACATCGTGGCGAACTACGCTCGCAATAATGAGGCGTTCTTCCAGCAGTTTGTGAAGTCCATGGTGAAGATGGGGAATATTTCGCCCTTGACTGGAAACAAGGGTGAGATCAGGAAGAACTGCAGGAGGGTCAACAATCAGTGAAGGCTACAAATGGCTAGTTGGGAGGTTCAGAAAATAAAAATCGGAGTGCAAGTTTAGTTCAATTGTTCTTTCCATCGAATTAGTTTTGGGTGTTGTTTTCTTTCCTTTACTCTACTATTGTATTCTTTTTTGGGCACTAGTGGCCTTTGTTTAAGTGTTTATATAGCAAATATGACAAAAGATATGTGTAAACTTTATAATCCAGGATTTTAAGATATATGATCAATTTGAAGAGTTCTAATGTAGGGGTCATTCTCATCAAATGAATATGCCAAGTAAGTAATATACACCTAGGTTGTGTTTGGTATGAGTGGATTATGCTAGTTTGTAGTGAATATAATATAAATTAGAGAATTGATAATTAATAATTAATAATAAACTAAATTTATATTATCATGTGACTAATATCTAAAGTTGATCATAACCTAACACTAAGTTAAATTTTCGTAATCTAGATACTAATTAATCTTTATTGACTGCAGCTGCTAATATTATAGTCACAATGTCTCTTCTGCATCAACATCTTTTGAACAAATGCATTGACTGGTATCTGCTTATGACAAAAGGATTACCTCTCGGGATACTCTTAGTTTGCAAATTATTAGTCACATTTGACATAGTGAGGGATAACTACATTATCTGATACATATTGACAAAAAATTGTACTATGATTTGTTTAGTATTGACATTGTTGTTGTAATTTAGTACATGTTTCCTATTAATTTATATTTATTCTTTAATAATTGTATGATGATTATAGTCTACCTAAAAATATAACCAAGCCATGTTAATATTAGTTTTAAACAATATTGACTTAACTACTATTCTTGTGTAGTCTGGCAGAAAGAGACCAAGGAGGAAGACCTGCAACAAGTTCTTAATAAGGGTCTCTGGCTCCTCAACTCCTCCGTCATCGTCCTTTAAGAAATGTTCCCCCAATATCTCATTCAACCCTAAAGACCTGGACGGTATTCTCGTATGGATTTAGCTTCCAAGGCTCCCCACCAGCCTTTGGTCTCAAGCAAGTCTTAAAAACATGTGAGGAGATGGGAGTTCCCCTTCACATTGACCATTCTACTATAGTTAAATATACAATCTTCTATGCTAAAGCTTTGGTAGAAGTGGATTTCAAAGATCGTGAGGAATTTAGAGATTCGAATCCCCAGGAGTGCCATCTCCCAGCAAATCATTTATGAATGAGACTTGTTACTTGCTCTATTGCAAATCGCTCAGGCACTCTTCCTCGCGTTGTCCCACTTCTTCAGGCCCAATGGATCCCCGCGTGGGGTGCCCTCCCAAGTCTAAAAAAGCTCCCCCTTCATCCAGTGCTCCATTCCTTCTCCCCACCCCGTCTCTTCCTCCCACTAGTGAAGCCTCCCCCTCTATACCTCATAATATTCTTATCTCGGTTTTGAATGCGGCTCCCACTCCTTCCATGCCCCTACCCCTTAGCTCTGCTCCAGCTACCCCAACTTCTCCCCGTCCTACTCTAAAAAAGATTGCCTCCCTTCCCTCTCTCCCTAATTTTCTCATGACTTTCTCCCTCTAGCTAGTGTTAAGAGTCTTCCAAGTCTGTCATCTTGTAACACCCAACGATGATTATGTCTCACATCGATTGAAGTGGAGAATAAACCATTTCTTATATGAGAGGGATACCTATTATTGTTGTGACGCGTCTGGAGAGGTGTATATGTTACCCTCCAAAACAAAACTTCATTGGGGATAATATCCATCATGGGCAGGGCTTTCCACTTCTGTTGGGCCACTCTTGTAACACCCCTACTTCAAAATCCGGATAATCTAACGCGCCTAACAGAAATAATTAATCGAGTCACAGCAGAAAATAAAACCGATAATAACTTAAACCCGGGTGTTACTCGCCATTACTCACCCATGTAAGTAATGGAGCGTTACTGATAATACAATCCACAAATCGCAGTGATGACAGAGACATAATACAATCCGAAGTTTACAACGCAATAATCCCAACTGAGAGTGAGATGTCTACCAAAGTCAATACCATAAAATTTGAGTGAAGTTTACACAAAGGTCTACGGTATTACAGATAGGTTTACTGTTAACTATCCCCAACAGTCCCATGCTCCGGTTCATCTTCACTCAGATACCTGTAATTGGTGGCCATAAAGGCTCATCACAACCGCTGAGCACGCTCCTATATGATCCTTATGGACCTTTAAACTTCTCAGGTTAATTAGCCTAATTGTTAACTTGCAATTCCAATTTCATGATGTTCCGTTTACATTTATAGTAACTGTAAGGCAATAAATAAAGCAACCAGGAATCCGTCCAATAACAATAGCACACACAACAACAAACATACATATAAACAATGCATAAAGGGATACGATAACGATTCGAGAGTCATTATCTTCTGAACGGTTTCTGTTTTACGGCCTTCAAGGCTCCTTATTCATGATACATGGCCAAGAATATTTCTTAAGTCTCATTAGATAGTATGTTACTTAATTTTATTTGACGTCATGTCGGGACAACCCGTGTATATACTTACAATTACCATGTACAATTCTCAACAGAATGCATTCCATGCTTCTGGTACTAAACGGACATGCACATCTGACGGGATCTTCTCCCGCATCAGACAGTTTGGGTAACCGCTGGACCAACGTGCTAAAGGAACTCGTTGGATACTTTTACGTAGCCCAATTAGGGCGCCCTTAAGCGGCCGTAGCCATGCACCAGCAGCAATGCCCTCTGACCAACGATCATATCTGGCTCATCGGATTTCCATGTGGGGAGGACCTGGTTTGGTCATCCTACCTCCCGGTGATCACCAATGCGCAACCATGTAGTCCGTGACTACCCTGGATTTTCCTTATCTTCAATTATTTCCACCATATGATTAGGTTCATAACCTTTACCTAAGATCTGTTCTTAGGTTAATAAGAGTAAAGTTCTCCATGTGATTGCCTTTAAGGTCTTTAACGTTCACCTAGACATCGTCTAGGTTAAAATATGGTTGATAACACTAATCATTTATACATGACATTTTCCTTTCCATTATCCATAACTCGATCCAAGTTTATATATTGAAATTGCCTTAGTTCAAAAGTCGTCGTGCACAATTAATATCGCGGAATAACAGGCAATTAAATTTGCAAGCATATAATATATCACACATATTCTTTTTATCATGCATTCACACAAACATCCGAACTCGAGAAAGCCCTCAGGGACACTCGGACCATACAATAACATACCGTTCACCGCTGAACAATGCTAGCATGACGTATCATGCGTATCCTTAATGCTCGTAACTCCTAGTGCGTACCTCTGGAACACATCACTAGGTATTAATTTATCTAGTTTGATTGAGTCGGTATTCTATTAACTACTAACCCTCTCGGTATTAACCCCGTGATTAATCTCTTAACCGGTTGCCGTAGTTACTCGGGTTTTTCATTGTATACGAGATTATTTTAACTCGTACTTTACTCGTGTTACATGTATGTATGACATGTGATATTGGTCTACTATTCATGATGTTTAAACCTTATAACATCTCATTTAATCAAGGGTTATTATTCTCATACATATCATACATATATCTTATATATTTGTACCAATATAGTTCATTACCATACGTTATAGTTGACCTTATTGTTTAGGGAAAATTCACGAGATACCCCTGTTTTCTTTTGTAATTCACAATATACCCCTGTGATTTTAGTAATTTAACTTTAAACATGCTTAAATGTTGTCCAAAATTGATGAAACTTTACATGGACGATGCTAAAGTGTTATATTTTGGTCCAATATCAATTTTGAAGCTTTTTAAGCTCACATGTGACCTGTGGGACCCAATGAATATGTGACTGTTCATTGGGTCCCACGGGTCACATGTGAGCTTAAAACACTTCAAATTTGATATTGGACCAAAATATAACACTTTAGCATCGTCCATGTAAAGTTTCATCAATTTTGGACAACATTTAAGCATGTTTAAAGTTAAATTACGAAAATCACAGGGGTATATTGTGAATTACAAAAGAAAACAGGGGTATCTCGTGAATTTTCCCTATTGTTTATTAAACTTCGAACTCCCCTTTAGATTGTGAGTTGGTCATTTTGACTCTCTTTGGTCAATTAAGTTTACTTGGGTCAATCTGGGTTGACTTGGT
This sequence comes from Limonium bicolor, assembly GCA_023374045.1. Taxonomy (NCBI): domain Eukaryota; kingdom Viridiplantae; phylum Streptophyta; class Magnoliopsida; order Caryophyllales; family Plumbaginaceae; genus Limonium; species Limonium bicolor. Next base: position 397,010,522 of record CM041776.1, on the reverse strand, counting down.
CAATTTAGCTAAGTCAACATGTCCATATAATTCCTACTATAATCTTTGTTTGTTAAGCTATTTACAACTTGACATTAGTGGTCATACCTAATGTTGTGAAATTAAATCCTCCATCTTATATCATACTTTATCCTTCTCTACAATCACTACCCCACATGATATAATTATCTACACCTCACATATTCACATAAGTTTATATGAATTATAAAACTCATTGTAATAATATTCCTTACCGTCTCATGCGTAACATTTAATTCTCTCATATTGTGTTATTCTTCACCTCTCAATATTTAGACCTATGATCTTAATGTCATGTGGTGTTACATAAAATATCATTTCAAACTCCAAGGTTTATTTAATTCCCACATTATTTTATAATTCCACCAGTCCCCAAATACTCATCTTAGTTTAGTGAGTTAAGAAATTCTTTACTTACATTCATCTCCACCTTTAATGTCAATTGGACTTGTATAAGCGTAACACTTATAATACTCTCAATCATGTGCTAAACATTATTTCTTAACCTATCACATTCTCGTCACAGCCCATATAATTCCCTTAATTACAAATCTTCCACACTAGTTTTCTAGTGTTACAATTTTTCTCCTTATGTCTTATGTTTTAATATTTATACTCTTAACTAACTTCAACCTATAGTTTCCAAGCATATATTATAAAACAGAACCGCCACCTTGTTGTTATAGTTTTAATTCCCCTAATCTTTAGCTTTTCTTTATTTCCAACTTGGCCCACATTCCTTTATAAACTTTACAAAACCATCCTTAAACTATATATTATACAATTCTATTAATTTGATTCTAAAACCAACCTCAAAAATTCAAATAATTTACCAGCAGACCCTAGGCTGTTTTATTGTTGTTTTCTGTCCCAAATTTCCAGAATTTACATTCTAACCCCACTAGTTTCATAAACCTTTTTCTTAACTCTTAAACTTTACAATTTTACCCTTTTCACTCATATACTTTATAATCTTTGGAATTTAATTCCAACTTTCACCCAAATCTCCCCAATAATTTCGAACAGCCCCTATTTTCATTTTAATTTTAGTTCGCCCCCAAATTTTTCCAGAAATTACATTTTGACCTCAATAGTTTCATAAACTTATTTAACTCTTGAACTTGTTTAAATTCCTAATTTAATTATTTCACTTATCCCATTTGGTCAAAAACTCCAAATTAGGCCTAGTTTTTGGCTATGTAACATTTTAACACCCTAACTTTAACTGATTTATACTTAGCCACCTACATTGTACCCTTTTGTTCACTAAGATTTTATTTAAGTTTATAATTGTTTTTAAAACTTAATTTTAGCCTTAAACTTAATCCAATTTTTACTAAATTAGTAAGTATCTCTCCTTGACATTTTTAGGTGGGTTTAAACTCACCAAACAGCCTATTAACATCAGGTTTCCTCACCAAACTTTATACTAACCAAATACATAACTTGTAAAGCATAAAAAGCCTTAAATAATGCATTAAAATGGCCTAAACACTTGGCCTTATTACAAACTTCAAATGACATAAATTACTCATAATAACAGTCTAAGTCTTGGCTTTTTAGGTTTATACCCAGAAACTTTCATAAATTGCATTTTAACCCCTTTTATTTATTTTTATGACATTGTAAGTCATCATCCACCTAAGTAACTTATCCATACATGTTACCATCATTTATAAGTACATTTTTAGGTTAAATTGACCCATTCAAACCCTTAAGTTCTCGGCCCTAACATGTTATACAATAAAAATTCCTTTAAAGCTTGAAAATATGTTTTAAGTGAACTTACTTGTTTCAAGGCTCTAAAAACTCCTTAGATCTTCTCCCCTTTTCAGCACTAATTAAGTAATGAGTCTAGGTCAGTTTTTGACCTTAAACACAAGCTTAAACCATGACTTACAAGTCTTAAAACTTAGTTAGAGCCTTTACCTTATAAATGTTGATTTTCAAGCCATGTTTGGTCCCCCTTGCTCACGACTGCCTTGAGTTTTTCCAAGGATGTTTCAGCCATGTTTAATACAGTAAGAGGATCATAAGTTGGGTCTTTGTACATAGTCACAAAGTTAAGGAAGTCTAAAGCACAAAATTGTGCATTACGGAGCATGGTTTACCTTGAACTCTCCAATGGGTATTTTTCCTTCAAATTTCAGTAACATCTAGTAGAATATGAAGGTAATTAGATCTTGTGTATATCTCCAAGTGATAGGAAGTTAAATGACTCAAAATCAAGATTTATGACTTACTTCGGGAGGTTTCTTTGAGGGGGTTTCTCCCCTTTATTTTGGCCATGGTTGGGTGTGGATGAAGCTTAATTTGAGTGTGATAAAAGTGAATAAAAATGGTGTAAGTTATGGAGGATTTTCAGACATAAAATAACCCATGGAAGAGATGAAGTTTTAAAGCACATTTTACCTTGTTTTTGGTGTAGAACTTGGCCTAGATCCTCTCATATGGGTTTGGTGTTGTTTTGAGCTCCTAATCATGTCATTTTAGGACATGTAGAGGTGGGATAACATTAGTTGAAGTTCTAGGTCTTAAAATGGAAGAAGGTAGGAGTTAAAGTCATTTTTCTTACCTTAACTTGCAAGACCTTGAGCTAGCTGCTCACCCAAGGTTTTTGACAGTTTTCATGACCCATGATCCATTATTGTTGAGTTAGAATGAGAGGGAAGTGATGGGTGGCGATTTGATGCAAGAAAAATGGGGTTTAAAGGCAAAATGAGTGAAATAGGCTTAAAACACTATTAATGGAGCTTGGAGCTTGAAGAAGAAGATGGAGTTGGAGAAGAAGAGTGTGAGGACGGCTGGGAGGAAGGTAGGAAGTATATGCTGTCATTTTTGGAAGCATGGGCAAGAGAAAGAAATTGTGAGGAAGGGATATTAGTAAGAGAAGAGGTTAAAGTCAAGGGTGTGTAAGTGTATAAAGTTAGTTTGTCTACTTTCCTCTTTTGTTTTTCTCTCTTGTGACTCCCCTTGGATACCAAATTTTATGGGTCTTTTGAGGGGAAATTTTCAGATTTTTGAGACTTAATATTGTGACACTTAATGTTGTACATTATGACTTAGTTTATGTGTTAGGTTGTGACATATATTATTGTCTTGCTCTAATGTGTATATATAAGTGGCTATTGCACTTATAGTTTGGTTTGACTATATAAAATAATTTATATAATCTTATCACATTATTTGTGATATTAATACATGTATTAATATGTTACATATTGTATTAATTTTAGGAGTTGTTTTCTCCTTATTAATGTAGTCTCTTTAGTTCATGATTTTTATGTGTGGTTTGATGTCCCTCTTGGACTATACATATTTACTTGTATATATATGTTTAGAGGTTGTAATATTCTTTAGTGAATTTTGCACATTAGTCATTATCCTTTGGTGACTAATCATTAATTAATCTCTCCTCATTAATTAATCCCTTATTAATTAGGGTAATTAATGTTTAAGGTATTTCAACTCTTATGTGACACGTTTAGTGTAACACCCAGCGAGGGTTACCTCCCACATCGATTGGAGTGGAGAATGAACCATTCCTTATATGAGTGGGGATACCTCTCCTTATTGTGACGCGTCGGAACAAAACCCACTGGGGACAATATCCACCTTGGGAGGGCTTTCCTACTTCCGTTGGGCCACTCTAGTGTGACACGTTTTGGGGCTCAAAAACCCTGGGAACAAAACTGTGCAGCCTGTATGCCAGAGCGGATAATATCACAACAGTGGGTATTAGGGGATATTACCGTTGGTATCAGATCCAAACCGAGGTTATTGTGCCAGTGGTCCCACGAGGGCACTGGGCTTCTAAGAGGGATGGAGTGTAACACCCAGTGAGGGTTCGCCCACATCGATTGGAGTGAAGAATGAACCATTCCTGATATGGGTGGGGATAGCTTTCCTTGTTGTGACACGTCTAGAGATGTGTATATGTTGACCTTTGAAACAAAACCCCACTAGAGACAATATCCACCATGGGCAGGGCTTTCCCCTTCTGATGGGCCACTCTAGTGTGACGCGCTTTGGGGCTAAGAAACTTCGGGAACAAAACGTGCGGTCGGCATGTCAGAGCCGATAATATCACAACAATGGGTACTAGGGATGTTACACGCCTATCATGTTTTCCCTTAAAGAAAGGTTCCATGTTGTCCTTTGGCCCTAGAGGAGGACCTCTCTCTTTAGCTTGTAAATTCCTTCTTCGCTTTTGATCAAGGCTATGCTTTAACATCCCCTCTTCCCCTGTTCTCCCTATATGAACCTCGCGATTCAGAATGTTAGGGACTGTTATAATGGCTCCAAAGTTCTTGAAATTTAGCAGTTTTTCAATGATAATAAGTGTTGTGTTTTAGGTCTTCTGGAGACTAGAGTTTTCTTCAATAACTACTACTTTATTCTTGTTGTTTTTCCCTCTTGCAACATTTTCCAAAACTACTTTGGCCCTAATGGGCACACTAGGGGTCCTCTTCGATCCCTCCCTTGTTAGCGCTACCCTCATCCGCTCCTCTACGCAAATGCTCATGTGTAAGGTGTTGCCCCATGGCGCTGCCCTTTTCTCCCTAAATATTATGTACGGAATGAACAATTCCATTATTAGATCCCAACTAAGGGAGGAGATAATTAGTCTTTGACATAATACCAGGGTTCTGTGGATGGTTGTTGGAGATTTCAACAACATCCTCTACATGGAGGATAAAATTAGCTCTCACACCCCTTCCTTTAGAGACTATCATGATTTTGTGGAGTGTATCACCAGGGCGGAGCTCTCTGACCTGTGATACTACAATCGGTTCTTTACATGATGGAATAAATAATATGATTAAGATAGTGTTATGGGAAAGATTGATCGGGTTCTTGTCAATGAGGATTGGATCTTGGCCTTTCCTATTAGCTTCGCCACCTTCCTCCCCTCTGTCTAAGATCATAGACCTATGGTTATCACCATACCGCGTCATAACTCTGAAAGAAGAACCTTTAAATTTCTTAATATACGGACTAAAGATCATGCTTTTACCCCCATCGTCCGAGTAGCTTGGAATACCCCTTTCAATGGCGATAGGATGTTCTCTCTTGTTAAAAGGATGCACCTTCTCAAGGTCGCGCTCACTCACTACATAAAAAAGATTTTGGTTCCCTCTTCCTGAAGGCCCAATCCAGCAAGGAGGAGCTCTGTGACACTCAACAAAGGATCGACCTTGATCCCTGGAATCACTCTTGCATATCTAAAGAGAATTCCCTTGGGCACGACCTCCATTAGCTAAAGTATGGCGACTCAAACACTGTTGTTTTTTTTCAAAGAGCAATAGGGCTTGGACTAATAAAAACATTATTGCCTCCCTAACCAATGATATTGGAGTGGACCTCTCTGCTCCCAATGACATTGTGAGATGTCTTAGCTCCCACTTTCAGCATAGCTTAGGCCGTAGAGATGCTCCCTTGTTGCTGACCTCAATTTGGAGAATAATAGATTTCTTAACTCCTCCACATGGGGCCTCTTATATGACCCATTGAAAATGTTGACATTAAGGCTACCTTTTTCTCCATTGGTGATGACAAAGCACCCGACCCGGATGGCTACTCGGCCATGTTTTTCAAGACTTCCTGGGACATTATTGGCAAGGATGTTTGCAAGGCTATTAAAAGTTTCTTGCGCAGTGGTAGAATGCTCAAAGAGATCAATACAACACTCATTACTCTCATCCTCAAATCAGATTTTGCTTCTTCTTCTATGGATTACAGGCCCATTTTCTACTGTAACACCCTATACAAGGTCATCATAAGATCCTAGAAGAATGACTAAGGTACCCTCCCTATGTTAGTTAGCCATAACCAGGGGCTTTTGTGAGAGGGCGCCTCATCTTAGATAACATCCAACTTTGTTCCTGGTTGATGAAACACTACCAAAGGGCCCACATCTCTCCCCCCCTCCAAACTGAACTTCCCCCTACTTTTACTAACTGGATTATGTAGTGTGTTACAACTACATCATTCTCTATTAATTTAAATGGCTCCCCCACTAGGTTTTTCAAAGGCTAGCAGGGGCTATGTCAAATGAGAACATTTTCTCCTTATCTTTTTGTCCTAGTCATGGACATGCTCTCCCGTCTTCTTGACCATCTCCCTCTTTCCCAAACTCTCACTATTTCTCATCATGTAAAGGCATATGCATATTCCATATCTTCTTTGCTGATGATGCCCTTCTATCATGTAGAGGTGATCAGAGGTCTATCTTGTAACACCCCTAATCCTAAACCTGTAATAACGTCGCAAGTCGTAGCATAATAATAATAAATCGCAGCGGAAAATAAAACTATCTATCCTTGGTGTTACACGCCGTTACTCACCCTTGTGAGTAACAAGGCATCCTTACTCCATCCAACAACCTTAACTCCTCACGCTGTGATGAAGAGATACTGAGCGCTCTAATTATTACAAACCAAATCCATACTAAGTGAGCAACTAACTGAATACAACAAACTACTTAATACAATACATAAATAAACTTAAAGTGTTTCCTGTGAACACATCAGCTACCCTGTAACCCGCACTCCGGCTTGTGTCTTCTTCAGTAACCTGAAATGTTTGGCCCATTGAAGGGCTCAGCAATCGAAATGCTGGTATGCTAAATGTAGTCCTAAGTCATCTAGATTCCTTAAGTCGTTGTTAGCCATCTTGTTATTAGATTCTTTACATGAGATACTGGTTTACAATAATAACAGTAATAACTGTAAACACTAAACAATCACATAACAATTCACCTGTAAACATCAATGTACAATAGTACACAACACCAATAACCACACATCAATAATCCATAGCAATAACCAATAATCACACATCAATAATCTATAACAAAAACCAATAATCACACATCAATAATCTATAACAATAACCAAACAAGATGCGCGTATTAAACTGTACTTGTGTAACACCCCATCCAACAACAACACACTTAACAACAAACTGCAGCGGAAAATATACTTCATCACATTACTTAACTCGTTGGTGTTACACGCCGTTAACCACCCACGTGGCTAACAAGGCTATTACATATACATTGTATCGGTCTGATGGACTAGATTCCCGAGAGACTACACATTACTATCCCTTTTCATTAACAACAAAACATACACATACCTTCCAACTGTACCGAGTATTTACAAACTGATGCCGATAACAATTTCGGTCTTACTACACCTACAATACATACACAAACTTAAATGGCTACCCATGTACGAACGACTACCCCGTCCTACTCTCGAACGGCTTCCAGCTCCTTGTACCTGAAATAGAATTGGAAGAAAGGGTGGCCCCCAAGGGGCTCAGCACCTTTGCTGGTATGGTAATCCCGCAGCCCGCATGCTACCGGGCCACGCACAACTAATTGTCGTCTTAGCATGCGGTTGATTATATTTGAATCATGCATGTAAACTATCAACACACAACACATCACATTCCACCACAATGGGCTCAACAAACAGATAACACATCCATACTTGATAAGTCACTCATTGTGTTCATTAACCCTAGAGTGTTTCTCCTCTAATGGAGCTACTTCCTTAATAGACGATACTTACCCAATAATGGGTTATCCATAAACGTCTCTTTCATAAACTGGGATTCATATCCAGATCCACATACACCACATAACAACACTTTTCACGTTTCAACGTGCACATAACATAACATCGCAAATAACATTGTAGTACATCAACAACACATAACATAACGGGCACGGATCTCTCTAGGAACCGCCCCAAACATAGTTAGTTCACTGGGAGAGCCTAGAGGATGCTGTCAAACTCATGCTAAGCTCGTTTACATAACTCGTTACCGTCCTGTTAGGTGAACGGATAACTTAACATAAAGATGGATCGGGTTTAGTGACCCGAACACAACATACATAATCCCTAAAAGACGTGAGTCAAGAGCCTTGGTTAAGCTCAGGGGTGATCGAAGACCAATGAAGGAAAACAACTAACAGAGAGGAAGCTGAAGAAACTGTATACAACAACTCCCAAACAACGCGCGACCGGAACAACCGGATTCCTCACCCCCATAATATATAAATATTCACAATAAAGACTCCGCTGTGGAACCTATCACACCAGCACACAATACAATATTACAACTGAGTTAATCACACAAAGGAGGGTCACACATTCACAGCGACATCACACACAACATCACACAACCAACTCACGCATAGCCGTGGTTAGAACGTTCCTTAGGTCGGAAACGTTATTACCGGATACCGTTCTCTTACGTTTACCTAATAGTGGTTAACTAGCCTTTCATGCGCATTCGAGGTCACCGGTATCGGCACGTAAACACACAACAACAATGACGATTGTAAACTCGTTTCATGATATATCTTATAACGTGGCAAACATACAGAAAAACACATTGGCATACAAGCCGGTGTAATCTGGTAGGACACAGGTTGCAAGAAAACCATACCTTGGCCCTTGCTGCATACGAGTCCCGCCAAACGTAGTTCCTGATAAGTGCGAAATACTTCTATTTTTAGAGCTTTAATTCTTCCTATTTTCATAACAATTCATGTCATATTTCTCACTTATCATATGTTTTTCCTTAGATTTATGTTTTGATGAGAGCTGATAAATTTTATGTGTCAAATGTAGGAAAAGATATTGGAATTATATACATTATCACAAGCTTCGCGCGGTGTCACATAACAAAAGGAAGCTGCATTTTATCATTAAGTTATCATCATCGATTTGATGATAATCATTTACACCGTTATTCTCCTGCATGGACCTACAGTACATTGGATTAATCATCACATTGTTGCTCATCATTGGTACATCAACACACAGCTGCATGACGTGAATTTGATCACTTCTCTCATGATCGACATACATCTTTGGCAAAATTATATATCACGATTGATATATTATTCAAGTATAACATAATGTATGGGTAATTATCAATTGATCATGGTTAGACACGGTCATCGTCAACACAACCAATACGCTGCGTTGGAATAATAAGATAAATAAAACCTCTGATTGAATTAGACGCGGCTAGGGCTACAGCAGAGAGGTATATATATTTGATCTTCATTGAGTTACGGGGGGCTATGCACGCGACGCCTCGGCTGAGGCTTACGCCTCCAGTTATTTTACATTCATTCATCCATTGTCGCCGTCAACCACTAGACCACCATCATCGCACCAGCTCACCATTAATCCACCGACAGTCATTCATCCGCACTGTTGCTGAACCGGAACGACAAACATAAAAACGAAGCGGGAAATCTTCTAATAGTGTTTCTTCTTCCTTTTTATCTAAACTGTCAATGTGTTCTTTCTTTGTTGTTTTTGTTACTTTTAGAGTCATGTCTGAGTAGTTAGTTTAGCTCCCCGGATTGGGGTAGTAAAACGGATCTTTATATTTATTCTGTAATATTTTCTCTAATTATAATTGCAGTAGTTTAATTCCTGTTCTTCATGTGCTTTAATCTTCTGATCAATTATAAAAACAATATTTGTAGTTTTCTAATCAACACGCGAGAGCTGAGATAGATAACAAGACATAGGAATTAAACCTGATTAATGACTAGAAGCATGATCCCGCCTATAGGTTAATCGGTCTCAAATAGAAACTGCTCTTTATGCGATTAGTTGTGTCCGGATTAGAGCATTAGTCTGCTGCTAGTTCTAGCAACTGGTTAGGATTCGTTAGACTTAGCCGTTGACGAATTAATTATAGTTTCTGAGTGTATTGCAGAATTAGGGAAGAGTTTATTAATAGATTATATAGTGAAGGTTTGCAGAACAATCCGGGGTGCTTCCTTTTATTTAGAGTTTTATGTTTTATTTATTCGTTTAGTTTATTTTACTGTTTTATTATTTTATGTTAGTTTGTTGAGTCTTTCTTTTCATTAAATTGAGTAAACCTGAAAAAGTGACATTTCCTGTTTTCTTAGTTTAGTTTCTCAGTTAGTTAATAAATTGTCAATTAATTGAACGAGGTCCCTAAGATCGACAACCCCCACTCAATTCACTATTCCGTAAAACGATAGGTACACTGCCTAGGTAGAAGTATAGTAACACATATTTCTGCTAACAGTTCCTAAACATGATTAGTGATGTCGGTTAATTAACTTATTTAACTTTTGAATAACAAAGTGTTTTTACATGGTTATATGTCATGCTTCCTTACTTAATTCACACTTGATTATCCTTGTTATACCCACTAGGGTTTACTACTTAAGTCACTCTTTTGTTTGTTTTGTTTTTTTTTAAACAAGCTTTGGTCTGACCGACCTTACCGACCGACCTTACACAAGGTCGGTCCATTCCAGAACACATTACCGTCAAAAATTCTACTCCGACCGACCTTGCAAGTTCGGTCCACAAGGTCGGTCCATTCCAGAGACAATTCCCGTTCAAAAATTTAGACACGACCGACCTTGCAAGTCCGGTCCCAAGGTCGGTCCATTCTAGAAACTTAATCCGTACCAAAAATACAAGCCCGACCGACCTTGCAAGTCCGGTCCCCAAGGTCGGTCCATTCCAGAAACTCTTTCCGGTAGTGTAAACTGAGCTCGACCGACCTTACAAGTCCGGTCCCTAAGGTCGGTCGGCTCCAGACCTTTGTTTCTACATTCCCATTTGACTCCAAACTTCACCTCATGTATCCTAGTATGTTCTAACCTCACTTGGGCACTTCAACACACCTTAAGACCTCCATTAAACTCCTTAAATCACCCATTAAAAATCTTCCTCAAGCATTACACAATTCTTATAAATACTAACACTTGTAGTGTTTTTCCTTAGGTTTCTAAGTGGTGTTTTATACCTATGACAATCACTATCCCAAAATGTTTCCTTACCACCATTACCACTACTCCAAGGGCATTATTTCACACTCACACCCCCCATACACAATCTCCTTTTATTTTCCATTAGTTCACACTTAGTCTTCACAAGGCATTATTTTTCCTTTGATCACTAAAACTTGCACAAAACTTAGTATTTCATACAACATAACTTTGGTGTGTTTACAACACCCATTTGATTTCTAAATCCTCCAAGACTATGCCCAAGGCATCATAACACTTAAGAACACCATATTTCACTTGTTTCACCATCTTAACACTTAACAAATTCCTAATACCTTCTAGGTCATAAAATCCCATTAGAATACATAAACTCCTTTGTTTATCAACTAAATTTTGCCATAGCTTCTCTTGTATATTCTCACACCCAAACACTTAGGTTTTCACCATTTAACATCCAAGAACACTTAAATCCATCAAGAACCTTCTCACACACAAAACTTCACCAAATTTACACTACATCACAATATAGTGCATAAACAAATTGCTTGGCACTTAGGCCCTTAAATTGCATTAAACTTAAACACTGAATTTCCACATGTATATATTGCCTTTGACCTGCAAATACACCCAACAATACATATGCCCTTAATAAACTCCTTGAGAGCATTTTACTAGCTCATTTGCCATTGGCTCCTTAGGTATTTTGTTAAGCAAATCAAGCTCATTTTTCCTAGGCATTTAAACTACATTGAGATAGGTTGTTTACCTCTTTTCTTCAAGATTTTTACTTGAACACTCTTGTTCTTCCTTGTTTGGAAAACGGCAAGAGTACTTGGCTACTTGTCAATGTTCTAATCAATACACAAGTAAAACCAATGAGCATTCAAGCTTCATGCTTAAACTCATTTACAAACCCTAGGTTATATATATTGTCTTAACACATTAGGATAGTTGTTTTACCTTGGAAACAAAAGAGAGCTTGAATAAGCATCAAGAGAGGACTCCTCCTTGTCCTTAAATATTGAAATGGAGCTATGAAAGAACAAGAGAAGACACCATTAATGGTGAATTTTCGGACATGTAATAAAAATGAAGGAAATGTTGTTTTCTTTGGTTTTTCCTTACCTTGAAGCAAGGGAAAATAACATGGCATGAAAATATGAGCTCAAGCTCCTTCAATGGTGAATCTCCATGGCACCGAAATGGAGTTCTTGAAGATTTGAAAAGATAGAAGTGTAGAGCTTGGTCTAACTAAGACAAATATGGTCTTAGAATTTGATTTGGAGCATGGAGTTGGATTTGGCAAGGAAATGAAGATGGAGAAGAGAGGTTACTATAGCCCATCGTTTTTGAAGAAGAGAGGAGAGGATGAAGACGGTGGGAACAAGGAGGAAAGAAGAGAATGAGGTGAGAGGTCTACCTTCTAAGATATTTATGTTATAAAGTAACTTTCTTTTTTTTACTTACTTTTCCTTCCTTTCTTGAATTGATTTTTACATGGTGGTGAGTCACCACTTAGAAAACCGGCCCCCTCCATATAATAGGGCATTTCTTGACTTATGTTGACCATTTAGTTAAGCTAAGTTGACTTAAGTCAAAACTAGCACTATTTGAGCACTATTCACTAACCAAGGCACATATTTGTGAAATTTTTGATTTCCCATTGATTTAGACTTCCTAATGTGATACTAAGTAGTACACATATTAATTAAAGAGTAATGATGGTCATTTAGCCACTCAAAACTCATTTACATGACAATTTTTCAAAAATGTGCTTTAAGGCTCCTTAAAGCACATTTTGTGTTTTAACTTGTTTTCAAGCTTGGTTTTCTTTAGTAATTGATTTAATATGTTCATTAACATATTTATAAGGTATAGGTATGACCTTTAGGTCTTATACAAATTTATCCCAAGCTTAGAGCACATTTCTGCCCATATTGACTTTAAGGTATTTATTTGTGTTTTTTTTTGTTTAATTGTCTACCAAGGTTTCCTAAGGACTTAATTAGCCTTATTAAATCATAATTGACTATTATTTAGTCTTGGTAGGTTCTTTGGGTCCTAACCAAGTTCACTCCAAGCTTAGAGCATGTTTTTACTCAAGTTGTGTCTTAGTGCTTTATTGTGTTTTACTATGGTTTAAATTGTACACTGATGTTTCTAAGGCACTTTTTAGCCTTTAAATATCATAGTTTAGTATTAAAACAATATATCAAGGTTTGGGGTATTTCAATCTACCCCCCTTAAAAGAACTTCGTCCTCGAAGTTCACACTTCCCACGCATCAATTAAACTAGAACACGGGGATTACTTACAAAATAAAACTTTCGTAACCAAACATACTTTACATCACAACCTCGGACTTAACGGTCCGGGTACATATACACATCCATACATAACATAACATACCTATATGATAACCTCGGACTTAACGGTCCGGGTATCTTAACAACATTTGCACATACATACCAACCCTTAGACTCTTGGGTCTGGGTAACATAACAACATTTAGACCCATAGGTCTTGATATCATAACAGCCTTTAGACGCATAGGTCTATGTAACACAACAACATTTAGACTCATAGGTCTTGATAACATACACTTTTGGAACTCAAGGTCAAAATAATATTTATTACACATACCACACAACATGTCTTAGCATGTATGGCAACCAAAAATATCTTTTACATATACTGTGATCCCGCAGAACCCGGTCGCAATGGACACCTTCCATCCCCGTTCCTTTGGGAGATCAAAACAATCACTTAAATTTGAATTTTTTCCTTGTGAGGTTAAGTAAGAGAACTTTAATTATGTAAAGTATCTATCGACGTTTTATAAATACCAATTCAAAATCCTTTTGAAAACACATACAACTCCAAGTCCAACTTATGCTCTTTGCTTCTTTTCTTAGCGTGGTTAATTATGACCACTTAAGGGAGCTTCAAGAATCATCCAACCCTGATGTGATCAGCATCAGTGTTGAACTATCCTTCCACCCCAATTTGTGTTCGGCTTCCCTCGATCTCATGAAATCAAGTTTCACCTCCCACTTCAATTTCAAGCAACAACTAATTCAAGCATATCCCATTTTTCTATCTTTTTTTTGTCATTCTAGTCATAACCATTACATCTCCAAGGATAGAACTTCATCTATCGGTTATCTCCATTCACTTTAATCCTGTTACCTAGGGAATCTTATTCTCACTAGGTTCTATGTCGGTTTCATATCCTTTCACGAATCACTATATTACATATATACATATACTTTATCAAAATACAACACACAGTTTCACATTTATACACTGTCGGGGGTTTTGTTCCCCGGGAGTTTCTCTACTCCCCACACTTGTACTATCACACACAACTGTTAACAAATCAACACACTTGTCACAATGGTATTCGCATCTTCTGTGCGCAATTACCACAATTAAACCATGAATGAATGTGTATGTTTACGTAACACACACACCAATCATCAAAACAATTATTTTGTGCTATGCACAATATAGGTCACATACACTACGTACACTTGTACGGTAATACACACTAAGTGGTTTTGCGCTCTACCCCCCCCCCCCCTTAAAAGGGATTACGCCCACGTAATCAATCACTGAATCATTGATTTAAAACGTTCTGCCGTCGTGAAGTACTTTAACTTCCACGTGTCTATCATACAATGCATTCTGATTAGAGGATCTTAACCATATTGGCGGTTTAGTTCCTAAACCAAGAATTCTCATTGGAGTTTTCTTTAACTCTTAACTGGTTTCGGTTCTGGCCTGTGCGGCTTCTAGGCATTGATAATTAGCCATTTACTCATATTCACTATGCACATTGTACACTTGAATCGCTGGCTCACTAGTTTCTGCTGCGCAACTTTGATAACTGTAGAGCTTAGTTTGCCCCATTCGTTATTCTCACTGTATTGTACATCTCCAATTATCACGTTTATCTTGTAATAACGGTTTCTCTACCGATGCGTGGTATCTCTTACCGTGAGCGAATTCGGTGAGTTACAAACTTTCTATCTACTTCTCTGATAATTACTGTGTATACAGCTACGTATTTCACAATGATTGACTTAATTTCTTCTGACTTACTGTCGGTTGAGGTTGAGCTACTACCTAGTGTGTAGTGCTCTCTCGGTTATTTCCCACGCTTGAGGTATATTCCATACCGATAGTTGGTATTTAGTGCTACTGTAGTCACTTGTTCTTAATCATGTCTCCACATTTGGTCCTGTACAAGTACTCTTTCATTGGTACGTCCTTGCATTTCCTATGTATTAGTCACTATGGCGTTATAAGCCGCTTTCTGTTTCCACCACAATTAACATTTCCCGAATCCTAGCTATCGCACTCGATCATTACTGCACAAATGCAATACCAAAACACTCAGTCGCACAGAGTACAGAGGCGTAAACTCTTGACAGTAAATCTCTTATTAGCAATGGGATCCACACTGAGTTCCTTATCACATAGTACCAACCACTGGCTTATTGCCCAGTCTGGTTATCATCACTTACCTTGCATCTCCACTGAGTTTAACTCATAACTGGTCTTATCTGCCACATTATTATTCAACAACACTTATACAACGGTCGCTTGCTGCGCACCGTGCTCTTACTCATTGTATAACATCAACTTATATAGTATTCACTGTCATTTTAGCTTCCACACATATACTTGCATCACTCGTATTATGGTTCGCCACTCATTTGACTGATTGTTGAATATCCTAGTCTTTGAGTCTTAATGCTCCTTGAGCATTGTATGGTGGTTGCTATTAGACTTATTACTCTTCCGGTCTCCACAAGTGGTAGTAACCATATTGGTCCACCCTTAACGTATTCCCTGAACTTAGTTAACCTAACTACCGCTGTTGCGGTCTCACAATATTAGGAGGTATCCCCACTCTTAAAGCAGTGGTTCGTTCTCTGCTCCGTCTACTTGTACAACATAAACTTCTACAATTGATTAAGTTTATATAACATATCTTGTTTGTGGCTTATAAGCCTTATTGCCTCGAGCTCCGCTCATTGTAGGCTGTTCACACACATTTACTTCTCTGTACAACATTACATGGTTTGGATATTATATTGGGCTCCATGACAAGGTCGTTGCATCACGTTTCCTTTCCTGGGATGCCCCTTAGGATTGTCAGTCCGTCTCCTGACAACTTATTCCTAAACTGGGTGTTAGTTTCAACCCTTGTGTTTCAGCCACGTTATCTCGTTCAACTATCGTTGATGCGAACACCCTTCAAGGATTGCTCCTGGGTGTTGTTAAGTTACGCCTTTACATCTGGTTCGCACTTATTGGTATATTCAGTTAGCCACGCCGTTTTGCGTTCTTGACTGGCTTATTATCTTCTTCTGTGAAGATCAACATCTCCTGGTAGTGTAGGTACTCATTCTGGGAGTTTCATCCCGTTCATTGCACATTAATGTGTCCACATTAAGCATTTGCCTCGTCATGTACAGGCTGGGTCACCGTTCCAGCTATCATGTTTATCCCTCAAGATTCTTAAGACATATGTGATGTCTTTACATAACAGTTAGTGCACTTCGCACCTCCTGACTCTTAAACATTTCCTTGAAATGAATTCACTAATTCCTTTAGTCTCGTTAACTTAACTGAGTTCCTTTACTTTACCCATTCTTGGTAATCCGTTGCTCTTGCTTGACTTTTACTTCTGACCGTAGTATGAAGTCGACTACTTCCCGTGTTCCGGACTCTACTCGTATACATAAGTGGGGTACCATGTTGATACATTGCTACTTACCCAACTAACCCATAAGTAGGTCTGTCAGGCCCACAAGCTCCTATCAGAGTGCGGTCGTCCCACATTACAATTGGTACACTCGTAGTGTTCGTCACACGCCTAGGTGAAGTATTCTGTTGTCAACTCCCTTATATTGTCCCGTGACAATATGCATTCCGTGCTTCCCGAACTTAATCGAGGGAGAGTTTATCCACTGTTGTATCTTTATCAACTACCCTTGGGTTTACTGGTTTGGTTTTAAAAGAAGGTTAGAAATGAGTATAGGTTTGAAAGAAAATCTGGTTTCGAAAGAAAAGAATTTGAAATAAATCTGTGTTTGAAAGAAAATTTCCATGGTTTCACAACGTCTTCTTGCTTTAACCAAGTCTAGCTTCTTGCTGACTGGTGTACTTCCAATTATAGAGGTTAGGCTATCAAGCCCTTCCACGGTTATGATGATCTCACTTAACTTCATGGTACTTTACTAAGTACTTTGTATTTGTTATAAAATTCTCGAACATCCCTGTTATAGCAGCACTTGCCATGGCAAGTGCGCCATGCTAACTGGCTATCGGTTAAACACATACCGGTTATGGTATTGTTCTTTACCCGCGCTGTCATCAGTGGCCTTGTTGGCCCTCACTTGATCTTACAGTCTTGACAATTGACCCTCTGGGCGACTTCTCACTGTATTCACATGATAATCATTAACTAGGGCGTTTCCCATTCTGGAGACCCCCCTTTTTTTTTACTTAGTATTGTATCTTCTTCGTAGCCCGTTCCACGCATTTGTCGTGGTTACTGAGACTTGTCTTTTGTTTGGGCACTACGTTGTAATTCCTTAGTCGGTTGGTATACCGTCGGTGTATTATTTAACATTTGTAGTCCCGTAGACACTCGTCTCGGGTTTCATTACTTCACTTCTTGTCTGTTGCACGGTCGGTGCGTTGCAAGCTGGTTGTTCTCGACTGCTTGGCATGTCGACCCAGGTTGCGAGAAATTCTATTCTCATATACACAAAATTCTTCATTCTTCGCTATTAATGCGGTTAACATTGTTCAGATGGAACCGTCTCCGGGATTCCCACTCTTCGGGATCTACCGTATGTCTGGTTCTCCGTTCTCACAGAAGTACTTAATAACAGCCAGATCGGGTATTTCCGAGTATGAGAGGACTTTCATCTCTCTGGCGTTGTTTCCCAAGTTATAAACAGGGATTGTGGAGGGCGGGAAGGATATTGTAGGTTTCCAGTACACGCTGGTAATTCCTAACTAGCGTATCTCTCACGCTATCACTCAACCCTTAACCCAAAGTATTAAAATCCTAACTCGGTACTTCCTAAGCTCGGTAATTCAGTCATCAGAGCGATACTTCGCTCTAATACCACTTGTTGTAACACCCCATCCAACAACAACACACTTAACAACAAACTGCAGCGGAAAATATACTTCATCACATTACTTAACTCGTTGGTGTTACACGCCGTTAACCACCCACGTGGCTAACAAGGCTATTACATATACATTGTATCGGTCTGATGGACTAGATTCCCGAGCGACTACACATTACTATCCCTTTTCATTAACAACAAAACATACACATACCTTCCAACTGTACCGAGTATTTACAAACTGATGCCGATAACAATTTCGGTCTTACTACACCTACAATACATACACAAACTTAAATGGCTACCCATGTACGAACGAATACCCCGTCCTACTCTCGAACGGCTTCCAGCTCCTTGTACCTGAAATAGAATTGGAAGAAAGGGTGGCCCCCAAGGGGCTCAGCACCTTTGCTGGTATGGTAATCCCGCAGCCCGCATGCTACCGGGCCACGCACAACTAATTGTCGTCTTAGCATGCGGTTGATTATATTTGAATCATGCATGTAAACTATAACACACAACACATCACATTCCACCACCATGGGCTCAACAAACAGATAACACATCCATACTTGATAAGTCACTCATTGTGTTCATTAACCCTAGAGTGTTTCTCCTCTAATGGAGCTACTTCCTTAATAGACGATACTTACCCAATAATCGGGTTATCCATAAACGTCTCTTTCATAAACTGGGATTCATATCCATGATCCACATACACCACATAACAACACTTTTCACGTTTCAACGTGCACATAACATAACATCGCAAATAACATTGTAGTACATCAACAACACATAACATAACGGGCACGGATCTCTCTAGGAACCGCCCCAAACATAGTTAGTTCACTGGGAGAGCCTAGAGGATGCTGTCAAACTCATGCTAAGCTCGTTTACATAACTCGTTACCGTCCTGTTAGGCGAACGGATAACTTAACATAAAGATGGATCGGGTTTAGTGACCCGAACACAACATACATAATCCCCAAAAGACGTGAGTCAAGAGCCTTGGTTAAGCTCAGGGGTGATCGAAGACCAATGAAGGAAAACAACCAACATAGAGGAAGCTGAAGAAACTGTATACAACAACTCCCAAACAACGCGCGGCCGGAACAACCGGATTCCTCACCCCCATAATATATAAATATTCACAATAAAGACTCCGCTGTGGAACCTATCACACCAGCACACAATACAATATTACAACTGAGTTAATCACACAAAGGAGGGTCACACATTCACAGCGACATCACACAACCAACTCACGCATAGCCGTGGTTAGAACATTCCTTAGGTCGGAAACGTTATTACCGGATACCGTTCTCTTACGTTTACCTAATAGTGGTTAACTAGCCTTTCATGCGCATTCGAGGTCACCGGTATTGGCACGTAAACACACAACAACAATGACGACTGTAAACTCGTTTCATGATTTATCTTATAACATGGCAAACATACAGAAAAACACATTGGCATACAAGCCGGTGTAATCCGGTAGGACACAGGTTGCAAGAAAACCATACCTTGGCCCTTGCTGCATACGAGTCCCGCCAAACGTAGTTCCTAAACATGATTAGTGATGTCGGTTAATTAACTTATTTAACTTTTGAATAACAAAGTGTTTTTACATGGTTATATGTCATGCTTCCTTACTTAATTCACACTTGATTATCCTTGTTATACCCACTAGGGTTTACTACTTAAGTCACTCTTTTGTTTGTTTTGTTTTTTTTAACAAGCTTTGGTCCGACCGACCTTACACAAGGTCGGTCCATTCCAGAACACATTACCGTCAAAAATTCTACTCCGACCGACCTTGCAAGTTCGGTCCACAAGGTCGGTCCATTCCAGAGACAATTCTCGTTCAAAAATTTAGACACAATCGACCTTGCAAGTCCGGTCCCAAGGTCGGTCCATTCCAGAAACTTAATTCGTACCAAAAATACAAGCCCGACCGACCTTGCAAGTCCGGCCCAAGGTCGGTCCATTCCAGAAACTCTTTCCGGTAGTGTAAACTGAGCTCGACCGACCTTACAAGTCCGGTCCTTAAGGTCGGTCGGCTCCAGACCTTTGTTTCTACATTCCCATTTGACTCCAAACTTCACCTCATGTATCCTAGTATGTTCTAACCTCACTTGGGCACTTCAACACACCTTAAGACCTCCATTAAACTCCTTAAATCACCCATTAAAAATTTCCTCAAGCATTACACAATTCTTATAAATACTAACACTTGTAGTGTTTTTCCTTAGGTTTCTAAGTGGTGTTTTATACCTATGACAATCACTATCCCAAAATGTTTCCTTACCACCATTACCACTACTCCAAGGGCATTATTTCACACTCACACCCCCATACACAATCTCCTTTATTTTCCATTAGTTCACACTTAGTCTTCACAAGGCATTATTTTTCCTTTGATCACTAAAACTTGCACAAAAACTTAGTATTTCATACAACATAACTTTGGTGTGTTTACAACACCCATTTGATTCTAATCCTCCAAGACTATGCCCAAGGCATCATAACACTTAAGAACATCCATATTTCACTTGTTTCCCATCTTAAACACTTAACAAATTCCTAATACCTTCTAGGTCATAAAATCCATTAGAATACATAAACTCCTTTGTTTATCAACTAAATTTTCCATAGACTTCTCTGTATATTCACACCCAAACACTTAGGTTTTCCACAATTTAACATCCAAGAACACTTAAAATCCATCAAGAACCTTCTCACACACAAAACTTCACCAAATTACACTACATCACAATATAGTGCATAAAAATTGCTTGGCACTTAGGCCCTTAAATTGCATTAAACTTAAACACTGAATTTCCACATGTATTATTGCCTTTGACCTGCAAATACACCCAACAATACATATGCCCTTAAAAACTCCTTGAAGCATTTTACTAGCTCATTTGCCATTGGCTCCTTAGGTATTTTTTAAGCAAATCAAGCTCATTTTTCCTAGGCATTTAAACTACATTGAGATATTTTGTTTACCTCTTTTTCTTCAAGATTTTTACTTGAACACTCTTGTTCTTCCTGTTTGGAAATCGGCAAGAGTACTTGGCTACTTGTCAATGTTCTAATCAATACACAAGTAAAACCAATGAGCATTCAAGTTCATGCTTAAACTCATTACAACCTAGGTTATATATATTGTCTTAACACATTAGGATAGTTGTTTTTACCTTGGAAACAAAAGAGAGCTTGAATAAGCATCAAGAGGACCTCCTTGTCCTTAAAGATTGAAATGGAGCTATGAAAGAACAAGAGAAGACACCATTAATGGTGAATTTTCGGACAGTAATAAAATGAAGGAAATGTTGTTTTCTTTGGTTTTTCCTTACCTTGAAGCAAGGGAAAATAACATGGCATGAAAAATGAGCTCAAGCTCCTTCAATGGTGAATCTCCATGGCACCGAAATGGAGTTCTTGAAGATTTGAAAAGATAGAAGTGTAGAGCTTGGTCTAACTAAGACAAATATGGTCTTAGAATTTGATTTGGAGCATGGAGTTGGATTTGGCAAGGAAATGAAGATGGAGAAGAGAGGTTACTATAGCCCATCGTTTTTGAAGAAGAGAGGAGGGATGAGACGGTGGGAACAAGGAGAAAAGAAGAGAATGAGTGAGAGGTTCTACCTTCTAAGATATTTATGTTATAAAGTAACTTTCTTCTTTTTACTACTCTTTCCTCCTTTCTTGAATTGATTTTTACATGGTGGTGAGTCACCACTTAGAAAACCGGCCCCTCCATATATAGGGCATTTATTGACTTATGTTGACCATTTAGTTAAGCTAAGTTGACTTAAGTAAAAACTAGCACTATTTGGGCACTATTCACTAACCAAGGCACATATTTGTGATATTTTTATTTCCCATTGATTAGACTCTAAGTGATAGTAGTACACATATAATTAAAGGGTAATGATGGTCTTTAGCCACTCAAAAATCATTTACAGGACAATTTTTCAAAAATGTGCTTTAAGGCTCCTTAAAGCACATTTGTGTTTTAACTTGTTTTCAAGCTTGGTTTTTTTAGTAATGATTTAATATGTTCATTAACATTATAAGGTATAGGTATGACCTTAGGTTTACAAATTTATCCTAAGCTTAGAGCACATTTCTGCCCATATTGACTTTAAGGTATTTTTCTGTGTTTTGTTTGGTTTAATTGTCTACCACGGTTTCCTAAGGACTTAATTAGCCTTATTAAATCATAATTGACTATTATTTAGTCTTGGTAGGTTCTTTGGGTCCTAACCAAGTTCACTCCAAGCTTAGAGCATGTTTTTGCTCAAGCTGTGTCTTAGTGCTTTATTGTGTTTTACTATGGTTTAAATTGTACACTGATGTTTCTAAGGCACTTTTTAGCCTTTAAATATCATAGTTTAGTATTTAAACAATATATCAAGGTTTGGGGTATTTCAACTTGTTAGTTGGCCACCTGCCCTTATCCTTTAAACCAATCACTTAACCTTTTCCAATTAAATTCCACCTCAGGCGTCATGTCAAGACAACCCTTAATAACTTATTAATGGACGATAGTCCCCTGAGTTCCAATGGAACCGTTACCAGCTGACCTTATGGCCCTAGATGATATTTGACCGATCCGGTCGAACCTGTGCACCAACGGTAGTGCCCTCCGCCATCCTCGAATGTGACTGATGGATTCCCTTGAGTGACTCCCCATTGAAGTCTCTCGTAGTGATCACGATGCGCAACCAGAAAGTTGAAACAGTCTGGATTCCTCTCTTTATAAGTTAGCCCTTTAGTCAATGATACAATATCCAACCTTTGAGTTAAGACTATAACAGTTGACCATCAGTTAGGTTCATTATACCTAAAGGTCAGTTAGTCTTGTTCCAGTTTAGATGTATAAACTTCCAGTCATAAGACGTTCGTGTAAAAATACAACGCAACAGTGTTGAGCAATACAGTGTATAGTATCATATACATAAAATCACAGATATCGCTCTTAAATAATTAAACACATAACATTTGGACCTTAGGATAATCCTTAGGATATTCAGACCACACAATTAACATACCGTTCACCAAGTAACTGCTAGCTTGACAAATTCCTATTCTGTAGTTCCTTCCCGTACGCTGTTATATAAACATGCAATACCGGGTAATATTAATATAACTATTCACTAAATATTACCGTACTGTCATTGTAGCGTTTATACTCGTTGTATAATAACTCTGTATGTTCTTTATTTCCCCCTGTTATTTAACAGTGGTTCTAGATAGTTCATTAGTTCATTATTTTATGTGATTCCCACATGTGATAATGAATTCCCTTATTATGATATTTCTTCATCTCTTTAATTATATATCCATAATTATTTCCTCTTATCCCATGTACCAATATAATTTAGTTATTTTTATTATATCCACAATTATTTCATAAACTCTATATTATATTCTTTTGGTTATTTTTATCATAACCACAATTATTTTATAAACTTTATATTATACTCCATAATATACCATAATACATTACATTACTTAACTTTAATTCCTTTCTTTATTAAATTACAAAACCAACCTTAATTTCTGTAATAAGTTGGACACATAACTTTTATAATTTACCAAATAACCACATATATCTTTTCGGTAATTACAATTCAAATACTCCAACTTTTATAAATTACTAAATAACCATATAACTTTTATAATTTACTAATTATCCATATTAACTTTTGGTAATTATAAAATGAACATTCTAATTTTTATTACTTACCAAATGACCACATTTAATTTTCGGTCTTGACATATACTTTCCTTATATTTACATTTTAATCCCAAAACTTTATATAAGTTACATATTAACTTATAAACTATAGTTTTAATATTTAATTTTTCTTAAATACCGAACAGACCCTTATACTTTTATAAATGATGAATTCGCCCCATGTCTAATTCGGTTTTACATATATATTTTCATAAATTACATATACACCCCAAAACTTTTATAAACTTAATATTTTATGTCATAAATCATTTTAACCCAAAGTTTTTGGTCAACACTTTGACCAAGACTTAATCTCATAATTAATACTTTAATATACCCATAAAATCATGTGTATTCTCGGTTATTCTCTCAACTTCCCAATAATTACAATATAGTCCCAAAACTTTATAAAATGTTATTTTAACACTTAACCACTTATTTAAATTCACCAAAATTCATAATATTAATTCCTACCTTATATTATAACATAAATATACCAAATTAACCCTTATGTTCTCGGCAACCATATATAATACACTAAACTTTTCAAAATTTACATTTTAGCCACATAACTTATTTAACTAGCCATTTAAATACTTATAGCTATTTTTAATACTCCCAAAATTTATAATATAAGCTAATATACTTATATACTTCAAAAATCACCAAATAACCCTATTTGTATTCGGCTTTGATAATACCTTGCTATATAGTTTTTAAAACTTGGTTTATACCTTATAATAAATACATATAAATGTATATAAGCCATATAACACTTCTAAAAATTATGCTAATGACTTAGAATGATTATAAACTCAAAATAGAACATTTAATCCCTAGACAATTCGGTTTCACTATATGTGTATCATAATTAATTTTTGTGACACAAATATATACCTTAAGGTAATAATCTTACCTTATATGTTATACATTATTTTTCTTGATATTTTAACTCCATGTTTTCGGCCTTAATTTATTTAAAGGTTATACAAAATTTGTATATGAAAGTTTGAAGCTTAAATCAAGGTTAAACTTAATAAACCTTAATTATATAAACTTACTCCTTAAATCAAGATAATTCTTGTACTTGGTTTCCCCTTGAATTCCAAGCTCCTCCAATGGTATTTTGATGAAGAGAATTCGGCCTCCTTGTACATATTTAGGAGATCCATTTGTTAGACTTCTAACAAGGATTTATAAGTAAGATTTGGAGTAGTTTTACAAGAGTTTACCTTAGGAATTAACAAGGTAATTTCGGTACACCTTGGGATGATTGTAGATCCAAGTTTCCTTCATGAAATAATGAAGAGAACATAGGTTTAGAAGTTCCTAATTTTCGTAAATAGCTTAAGGAATTTATTTAGGATTTTTAACATGAACATATACCTTAACTTGATCTTGTTGTTCCTTGTGTTGTTGTTGAATCTAGGAACCTCCTTGGAGCACTAAAGCTTGACGATTTTATCAAGGTTGCTAGGATGATTTCTTGCTTCAAGATTTAGTAGATTTAACTAGGAAATTTCATAAAAATGGTGTTAGAACTTAGAACACCATTAATGGAGCTTTGAAACTCTAAGGGATGAACTAACAAATGAAGAATAAAAGAGAGGAAATGAACTTACACAATCGGCCAAGGGTTGGGCAAAGAAGAATGAAGCCTACGTAAGGTATTAGAAGAAGGCTTAGGAAAGAATCAATTTCTTTTGATAAAACAATTGTCAAGTTTGACTAGACTTTTCCATTGTTTATTTCTTTGATTATTGGCTCAATAAATGTCCTTAATTGATGCAAGACTTCGGCTGATTGACAAGAGAATAGAATGGCTTTGTTTGACAATTTGTTACAAGAAGACAAGAGTTAAGTTAGGTGTATGTCTCCTTTGAATTTTCTAAGTCAAATTACTTATACTAACTTGTCTTCTTCTCTTGTAGGTTGGTGGAAATAGAGCTGCTGTAGGTCCTTGATTTCTTGCCAATTGAAGATATAAAAACATGCCTAGATTGTAGATATCCTACTTTGATTTTTAATAAGGCAATCAAGCCTTATTCTCTTGCTTGAAATCGGCCACCATATGCCATAGGAAGCAAGTTGATTTTTGTTTGTTTTAAGACAAGAGAACATGCTAGTTAGGTAAGTGTATTATTTGACTAATTAATGAGGCAATAATTCCCCCTTGTCCAAGCATGAAATCGGCAGCACATGAGGCTAGAGCATGACTGTTTTGTTTGTTTGCTTGCAACTTGTATAATTGGAATCTAGACCTACTTTAGTTGTATTTATTTTCCTTGCTTTTCAAAAGCTAATCCCTTCTTGTTTTTCCTTGTAGGTAATCGGTAATGTGGAGCTCTTTTGACTGAATTTATTTGACACATTATCATATAGCACATGCTAGATGAGTCACCATTCCATAAGACAATATTTTTGCTAAAATCTAGCCAATTGACACTCTAAATGGAGCCTAATATGGAGAGCAAATGGGATTGATTTTTAATTTGATTCCTGTCACAATATATTGTACTAAGATCATACTAATATGTGCAATAGGTTCCAGCATTCATTTGGCCCATTTTTACCAAGGTAAAAGATGAAAGTTCTAAGGTAAAAATGCTGATTTTAGGTACCTTTTTGATCTAAAAATCGGCCCTGTTTGTGCTGTGTTTTTAGCACTGGCATTAATTGATTTAGATATTCATTTTATCCCCTTTTAAGATTATCAACTCGTGGATCCTCAAAAACTTCAAGGCAATTGCGTAGAACGCATTTTTGTGACACCCGAAGGTGCATTTTTGTGCTTTAAGGATTTTCTAGAAAATAAGTAGTCTCTATGAGTTCCAAGTGTTTATAAACATTGTCTATAGTTAATAATAATATGTTAAGGTGTTACATTGAGTTATATGGGGTTATATCAACTCAAAACACAACTCCCGGGCTAACCGGGGCAAAAAGGAGCGTTAAGAAATTCCTCCGAGCACTTTGTTTATTTTTGAAAAAGTAGCTCAAGCATTCTCTTTAGAATGTTGAATAATGATGTTAGGAACTCTAAGAATAATTTATATAGGACTTTGTGCCACCTCGGCACTCCTCCGGGGCATTCCCAGGGGTTTATCGGGTCCTCGTCAGGAACCTCCGAGCGCTTTGCGTTTAATTGGAATTATACCATGAGGACTTCATCTTATATGTTTAATAAAGTGTTATGGTGCATTTGGAATGAAGTGTAATGCTTTACTTCATCCTATATTGTATTTCCGGGACTTTCGGGCCTTTAAGGGAACTCCCGAGCATTTTGTATTTTTACACCGTTTTAGATGAGGTCCTGTGTTCTAAGGGTCATATAATGATCCTTGATTAACTTCATATGAAGTTTATAGCTATATAACTTGTTTAGCTTAAGGTCGGGCTTTAACGCATGTTTTTGACCTTAAGGAGTTTAGGTGCGTTTTTAACGCCTAAGTGTTTTTATGCCTTCTTAGGGTTTCATAATCCCCCAAATAATATTTATAATTCCCCAAATAATATTTATTTACTTATATTTAATTATTTAAATGTTAGGGGTATTTCAGTCTACCCCCCTTAAAAGGACTTCGTCCCGAAGTCATAATTTATACTTGTTCATCCTATGGAATCAAGTTCCTCATATCTATTCCATGTATACCTATCATTCCTGGGTGTCAATACTATATTGAAACCTCTACATTCCATCAGTAATCTGAGTGTATGCAATTCGTACGTACACATAACCTTGCTCATGGCAAACAATGTAATCATAGCATAAGTAACTTGATAAATACTGTAAAGCGAATAAGTGTCCCAAATTCCTAGCTATCCCACTAGGTCATTACTGCACAAGTGCAATACCAAAACACTCAGTCCTACAGAGTGCAGAGGCGTAAACTCTTGGCAGTAAATCTCTTGTGTGATTGCATTAGGAATGAATATACTGTCAAGTAAGTAAGTGTACTTTTATTAACCATCCAAGTGTTACATAGAACACACCAATACCAAGTGTCACCTAGGACACGTCAATAACCAACAATCAAGTGTTACATAGAACACAACCATAACCATTCAAGTGTCACATAGGACATATCAATAACCAAGTGTCACATAGGACACAACCATAACCATTCAACCAATTGCACACATGCGCAACAATCAAACACAAAACAACCAAATACAAACCAGTATAGACTGCAGATATGCAAGTCGCATGTGGTGCTCTACCCCCTTAAAAAGGGTTATGCCCACATACCCCCACAAGTATACACAAGACTAAGAGAAAAGTGCTGGATACTTGTCCTGCATGGAGTCTTCTAACTCCCGTGTCGCCTCCTCAATGTCGTGGTTGACCACAGAACCTTGACCATTATAATGGTCTTGTTCCTGGTCTCCCTAGTCTTAGAGTCTAAAGATGCGAACTGGGGTCTCCTCATATCTAAGTGTAGGATCTAGCTCGAGTGTCTCGGGCTCTAAGATATGTGATGGGTGAGGCACATACTGCTTTAGCTATGAAATGTGAAACACATTGTGCTCTCTCCCAAGCTCAACAGGTAAATCTAATATGTAGGCTAATGGGCCCACTCGCTCCGTAATAAGGTTTGGTCCTACATACTTCAGGCTAAGCTTGCTCTTCTGCCCAAATCTGAAAACTCCCTTCATAGGTGAAACTCTAAGGAAGACTCGATCGCCTACTGCGAACTCGCGGTCGCTCCTACGGACATCAGCATATGACTTCTGTCCGTTTACGAGGTATAGCCCCCAAGAATCTATGCATTCACTGACATGTTCCATAGTGTATTAGTATGCTTTTATATTTGAATCCCGTATGTATGGGTGAAGGTGATCTACCATCTTGTACGTTGCCAATAATATCTCATGGCTTGTTTGAACTATCGCGTGTAACATACTTCCATTAATTGCCTCTTGTAGTTGTAATCGTCGGCGCTCGGGTTTGAATTAATATTGGGGCATACTTTAAATCCCTCTCTTTAGGTCATCATCTTGTGATTCTGGTATTTAAGTTTACTGTCATCATATTCGGTTTTCATTTTCAATGTAAAGTATGAGCTATGGTCGAGCCGTGCATCTTATGTATAATATAGAAGATTTCTTGATATTATTGATTCACCAATTGTCGGTAGTACATACACGATTACTATCGTCAGTTCATCAGGTATACCACAGTAGGGTTCCCGCTAAGGTTTCAAACAAGGTCCAGTTTCCTCTCAATTGAACATGTTCTTGCGGTTGTGAATCAACTCATGTGAGTATTAGTATAATGTTTCTACTCTTTATATTCTACCTTGCTTATAGGTAGGTTCCCATTTGATATATTGGGTTTGAATTCATAAAGAAATACTTAAAGTCGATTTTTCCCTTCAGATGGCAATATGGCCATAACTTAGAAGCTAGCTTGGGAATACTCTTATTATAAGTAATTGTCTCTTGATCTCTTATTTAATTTATTAACATGGTTCATGGAATAATAATAGTTAGTATTTCCCTCACAAATGGCTATTTTTCCGACATACGCAGAGTTGTTTTAGCTATTTAATCTCCTCAGGGTAATCTGAACAACTTAACTCTTAATTTACATCTTCTACATCTCATATACTTATTAGTCAAATTTTATATTAGATTTAAGAATAAATACTTACGTATCATAGAAATATTTGTGACCACTTGTAAGGAGTCTCAGGAATCATCCAACCCTGATGGGGTCAGCATCAATGTTGAACTATCCTTCCACACCATTTGTGTTTGGTTTTCCCTTGATCTGACCAGGATCAAGTTCGACCTCCCACGTCAAATATCAAACAACCACATAATTATCATTTTCCAGATTTTATCTTATCGAACTTTGTGACGTGGTGATTACTACATGTACATTTTCCCTTGACTGTTATACAACTATTCCAATAACTGTTATAACCTATACTTGAATCTATTGTATTCCTTAATCCCCGGAACCATATTCCTTTGATCAAATCATCAAGCGGGGAAGCCAGTTTTTCCTCTTGGCATAAAAGGTAAATTCTTATTAAAACATCTAGGCATATATTGTCTAATAATTATATTCAACAATCATTTGACTCTTAAATCCATCATACAAGTAATAAATTCAGTTATGGACTTGGATACCTTTGAATACCCTCTTCTCTTTAAAAGGTTCATCTCGTATTTAACTTACCAGGGCTTGATTATTGCCTATACTTTGGTTATCATCACTCGGAGCAAAGAAAATCATAGTTATTACTAAATTTGGAATAAGACTCTAAGGAAAAGTTTTTATAACTCGATCAACATTTACAGTTCCATAAAGTATTACTTCCCCCACCTTAAAGTTTGGCTTTTTCTTATTCCATCTAACTCCATGAATCAGGTGAACCATATGTTCAACCTAGGTTAAGTATCTCTTTATATTGGTACCATCTCAAACTAAGGGTTTTCAGTTTGAATACTACGGTTTGGTAACAAGACAATCAAAGCTTATTGTTCGTTTCTTCCTCTTAGAAACATGATTAATCCACAAACTCCATGGCTTCCAAAAATAGGACGATTAGGTGTATTAAATAAAGGATCTAAAATTCATAGAAATTGTATATAACGTTAGGATAGTTCACGTATAGAATACTTGTTACAAGCCAAGGGGTATGTTTTTCCTACTTTTAAATTTAACTTCCACTCACTTTTAGTGTATATATTAATTCAAACTCTTAATATAACTTATACTACCTTCATTGTAAGTGTCAAGGAGAGTTATTCGTTACCATGTTTATATTAAAATTTATATTACATAGGGGGTTAACCTTATTTGATTTCTTGCGCTCTTTATTCGCATTCATAAATTGAGCTATCATAGAAGACATATGCTCGTATAGAACCGTAAGGATAGTGTAGGACGTGAGCCTCAAAATAGGGTAGGTATATTTAATGATACTCACCTCTCTGAAATGTATCAATACTCCTCACGTTTTAGGTTTACGACCTCCAATTTATATGTATATATGTAGCATTTGGTATTGCTAACTAGGTAGTTCTCCCGACTTCAGAAAATATATATTCAAGGTTTGTTCTTTCCCCTTTATTAATTAGGAGTCCAACACTGTCACTATACTGATACTAGCTGAGACCCCTGGTATTTGCTCAGGTATCTAAAACCCGTGCTTATCCATGATGGATGTCTAGTTATATATTTTAAGGTTCTGTTTCTCTATTGTCATATTTCAAGGTTTCGCACTATCTTCTCGCGAAGTTAATAAGGGATTGTAAGATTTTCCATTCCCGCACTGGGCGGTAAGCTCAGTGCCTGGGTATCCCATGAAATTCAATGTTTGTTCTTCACGTGCAGGTCTTCAACAAACCCCCTTTTGACAATTTATGTAGTCTTAGTATTTCATATTAATTAATGTATTCATTTTCATGACATCTGCTCGTCATTTAGGCTGGTCATAATTTGTATTTACTGTAAGTTTGGACAGTTGACAACGCTCTTCAGCGAACCAAGCAAAAACTAACTTACTATTCCTCACTGTACTATCTCACACTCTGCATTAGCTTCAATGTTTGGTATGTGGTTGGTTTCTAATTGTTGTACAATTTTGACCGCTTATATTACCAAAGTTTGGAAACTATCGAGTATACTAGGAACTCGTGTTCCATCTACCTTTCTTACTTCACTATATAACCTAGCCTGTGGATCCCAATTCTTACCCATACACATCATATATAATTTAAGTTTTGATCCACTCCCATATCCTGGAATATAAAATCCTCTAAGGCCTATCCCCCAAGTTCCACATTCATTCACAATAGCTACTTGTTCATCTAGAGTTAAATATTGCCTGAGTAGGATCATGCCGGGTTGAAGTACTTGGCATTCTGCCTCTAGATATTCCCGACCTTCGCTCATAGGCTAAGGTGACCTCGGTCTCATAGATAAGGGAAAACAAATGTCGAAGTATCCTATTAGGTGAGAGGTTACCTAAGTTAGGTCTCTCTAAATTTTTGATACTTACTAACACATACAAGTCTCATCGACTGATAACTATAAACACACATTCATGCATCATGCATTAGGTTTAAGTTCTAGGCTTACCGGTTTCGCGCTGAGCGCTAGCTTCAGCATCTGAAGTTCCCACTGTGTACAGGGTGTTTCTTCCTGGAACTATCTCCTTTCCCTTCTGACTCCCGGATGAGGATGGTTGTCCTCCCGGTCCTCTAGTATAGGTATTAGCCTGCGGCGCTTGGCCTCCTCTGGGTCCGCCCGCTTCAATAGCTGGTGTTCTCTATGAACCTCTAGTTCCCTTGTATACTCGGCTCCCTGGGTTGGAAAAGCATTCATACTCCCTGTGGCCTTCCTTTTTTCAATAGCGGCACTCCACCTTCCTTCCTGAACAATCTACTCCTGGGTGATCATTTCTACAGTGCTTACAGTAGTAGTGGCGCTGGGTTGGCTCATTGCTCCTAGGTGGTGCTGATCTCAGTGACTGTGCATCAATGGTTGGGCCGGTCAGACGAGGAATCTGCTCCTACATCTTATGACCATGGAAGTCCTTCCGCCCCTTCCTTTTATCAAAGAATTTCTTCTCCTTCTTGTAG
Source organism: Limonium bicolor (assembly GCA_023374045.1). Taxonomy (NCBI): domain Eukaryota; kingdom Viridiplantae; phylum Streptophyta; class Magnoliopsida; order Caryophyllales; family Plumbaginaceae; genus Limonium; species Limonium bicolor. The sequence goes on along the minus strand of CM041776.1, from coordinate 396,978,182 downwards.
TGACCGCCAGAGGTTGTTTCCCCATCTTCTCCTTCAGTATTTTTCTCTTCTTTCCCTGCGCCTCATCCATGGACTGTAGCATTAATTCTGTTGCCGATGTGGCGTCATAACATTCTTGTAAGGTAGCGAAACGTATTGCTCCCATAGCGCCCTGGATACGAAATTGCAAACCTCCCCTAAACTTCTGAATCTTCACAGTGTCGGAGTAGTCGACCCCTGGAATGTAGTCCAACAAGCTGATGAACCGTGCGTAGTATTGGTCAACTGTCTGACTCCCCTGGATTAAGGTTTCGAACTCTTGTCGCTTCCTTTGTTTCAAGTGTTCGGGGTAGTACTTCTCCCGTAACACTTCTACAAACGCCGTCCATCCAAAGTCCGGTGTAATTCTATGGTGGCCCTCCACAGACCGCCACCAAATATCAGCTGCGTCCTTCATGTGATATGCTGCGATGTCGACCTTTTGATCTTCTGGAACTCGAACAGCTTTGAAGGCCTTCTGGTGCTCCACTATGAATTTCTCCAGTGCGGCGGGGTCCGGTTCCCCTGAATAAGTCGGTACTCTCGCATCTGCAACGCTCTTCAACCAGTTGGTTTCCCTGGGCTGCGGCGGGTGGGGTATGGCTCCCGTAAGTTGAGCTCATAGTTGCTGCGCAAAGGCCGCCATGGCTGCTGCTAGGCTGGTACCTCTAGAATATCTGCCGGTGTCTCGCCACCGCGTCCACTGCTGCCTCCTCGTGGTCTTCCTCTTGTCGACATCTATAGTATATTATTATTACTACTCGGTTGCTACACCGTTTTACATACACAATCACTAAATATAAGAGAGTTAACCACCAGCAATAAAGATATTCCTAGATTTTTCTAGGTCACGAATCCTCACAGACGTTTCCCCGTATTCCCAAATATCCTATGCTCATATTCTTGACTCAGTATCTTTCATCAGAGAGTAACTACGCTCTGATACCACTTTTTGTAACACCCCTAATCCTAAACCTGTAATAACGTCACAAGTCGTAGCATAATAATAATAAATCGCAGCGGAAAATAAAACTATCTATCCTTGGTGTTACACGCCGTTACTCACCCTTGTGAGTAACAAGGCATCCTTACTCCATCCAACAACCTTAACTCCTCACGCTATGATGAAGAGATACTGAACGCTCTAATTATTACAAACCAAATCCATACTAAGTGAGCAACTAACTGAATACAACAAACTGCTTAATACAATACATAAATAAACTTAAAGTGTTCCATGTGAACACATCAGCTACCCTGTAACCCGCACTCCGGCTTGTGTCTTCTTTAGTAACCTGAAATGTTTGGCCCATTGAAGGGCTCAGCAATCGAAATGCTGGTATGCTAAATGTAGTCCTAAGTCATCTAGATTCCTTAAGTCGTTTTTAGCCATCTTGTTATTAGATTTTTTACATGAGATACCGGTTTACAATAATAACAGTAATAACTGTAAACACTAAACAATCACATAACAATTCACCTGTAAACATCAATGTACAATAGTACACAACACCAATAACCACACATCAATAATCCATAGCAATAACCAATAATCACACATCAATGATCTATAACAAAAACCAATAATCACACATCAATAATCTATAACAATAACCAAACAAGATACGCGTATTAAACTGTACTTGTTAGTTGGCCATCTGGCCCTTATCCTTTAAACCAATCACTTAACCTTTTTCAATTAAATTCCACCTCAGGCGTCATGTCAAGACAACCCTTAATAACTTATTAATGGACGATAGTCCCCTGGGTTCCAATGGAACCGTTACCAGCTGACCTTATGGCCCTGGATGATATTTGACCGATCCGGTCGAACCTGTGCACCAACGGTAGTGCCCTCCGCCATCCTCGAATGTGACTGATGGATTCCCTTGAGTGACTCCCCATTGAAGTCTCTCGTAGTGATCACGATGCGCAAAAATACAACGCAACAGTGTTGAGCAATACTGTGTACAATATCATATACATAAAATCACAAATATCGCTCTTAAACAATTAAACACATAACGTCTAGACCTTAGGATAATCCTTAGGACATTCAGACCACACAATTAACATACCGTTCACCAAGTAACTGCTAGCTTGACAAATTCCTGTTCAGTAGTTCCTTCCCGTACACTGTTATATAAACATGCAATACCGGGTAATATTAATATAACTATTCACTAAATATTACCGTACTGTCATTGTAGCGTTTATACTCGTTGTATAATAACTCTGTATGTTCTTTATTTCCCCCTGTTATTTAACAGTGGTTCTAGATAGTTCATTAGTTCATTATTTTATGTGATTCCCACATGTGATAATGAATTCCCTTATTATGATATTTCTTCATCTCTTTAATTATATATCCATAATTATTTCCTCTTATCCCATGTACCAGTATAGTTATCTTTATTATATCCACAATTATTTCATAAACTCTATATTATATTCTTTTGGTTATTTTTATCATAACCACAATTATTTTATAAACTTTATATTATACTCCATAATATACCATAATACATTACATTACTTAACTTTAATTCCTTTCTTTATTAAATTACAAAACCAACCTTATTAATTTCTGTAATTATAAGTTGGACACAATAACTTTTATAATTTACCAAATAACCACATATATCTTTTCGGTAATTACAATTCAAATACTCCAACTTTTATAAATTACTAAATAACCATATAACTTTTATAATTTACTAATTATCCATATTAACTTTTGGTAATTATTAAATGAACATTCTAATTTTTATAACTTACCAAATGACCACATTTAATTTTCGGTCTTGACATATACTTTCCTTATATTTACATTTTAATCCCAAAACTTTATATAAGTTACATATTAACTTATAAACTATAGTTTTAATATTTAATTTTTCTTAAATACTGAACATACCCTTATACTTTTATAAATGATGAATTCGCCCCATGTCTAATTTGGTTTTACATATATATTTTCATAAATTACATATTCACCCCAAAACTTTTATAAACTTAATATTTTATGTCATAAATCATTTTAACCCAAAGTTTTTGGTCAACACTTTGACCAAGACTTAATTTCATTTCATAATTAATACTTTAATATACCCATAAAATCATGTGTATTCTCGGTTATACTCCCAACTTCCCAATAATTACAAAATTGTCCCAAAACTTTATAAAATGTTATTTTAACACTTAACCACTTATTTAAATTCACCAAAATTCATAATATTAATTCCTACCTTATATTATAACATAAATATACCAAATTAACCCTTATGTTCTCGGCAACCATATATAATACACTAAACTTTTCAAAATTTACATTTTAGCCACATAACTTATTTAACTAGCCATTTAAATACTTATAGCTATTTTTAATACTCCCAAAATTTATAATATAAGCTAATATACTTATATACTTCAAAAATCACCAAATAACCCTATTTGTATTCGGCTTTGATAATACCTTGCTATATAGTTTTTAAAACTTGGTTTATACCTTATAATAAATACATATAAATGTATATAAGCCATATAACACTTCTAAAAATTATGCTAATGACTTAGAATGATTATAAACTCAAAATAGAACATTTAATCCCTAGACAATTCGGTTTCACTATATGTGTATCATAATTAATTTTTGTGACACAAATATACCTTAAGGTAATAATCTTACCTTATATGTTATACATTATTTTTCTTGATATTTTAACTCCATGTTTTTGGCCTTAATTTATTTAAAGGTTATACAAAATTTGTATACGAAAGTTTGAAGCTTAAATCAAGCTTAAACTTAATAAACCTTAATTATATAAACTTACTCCTTAAATCAAGATAATTCTTGTACTTGGTTTCCCCTTGAATTCCAAGCTCCTCCAATGGTATTTTGATGAAGAGAATTCGGCCTCCTTGTACATATTTAGGAGATCCATTTGTTAGACTTCTAACAAGGATTTATAAGTAAGATTTGGAGTAGTTTTACAAGAGTTTACCTTAGGAATTAACAAGGTAATTTCGGTACACCTTGGGATGATTGTAGATCCAAGTTTCCTTCATGAAATAATGAAGAGAACATAGGTTTAGAAGTTCCTAATTTTTGAAAATAGCTTAAGGAATTTAATTAGGATTTTTAACATGAACATATACCTTAACTTGATCTTGTTGTTCCTTGTGTTGTTGTTGAATCTAGGAACCTCCTTGGAGCACTAAAGCTTGGCGATTTTAGCAAGGTTGCTAGGATCATTTCTTGCTTCAAGATTTAGTAGATTTAACTAGGAAATTTAAAATAACTGGTGTTAGAACTTAGAACACCATTAATGGAGCTTTGAAGCTCTAAGGGATGAACTAACAAATTAAGAAGAAAAGAGAGGAAATGAAAGACTTACACAATTGGCCAAGGGTTGGGCAAAGAAGAATGAAGCCTACGTAAGGTATTAGAAGAAGGCTTAGGAAAGAATCAATTTCTTTTGATTAAACAATTGTCAAGTTTGACTAGACTTTTCCTTTGTTTATTTCTTTGATTATTGGCTCAATAAATGTCCTTAATTGATGCAAGACTTCGGCTGATTTACAAGAGAATAGAATGGCTTTGTTTGACAATTTGTTACAAGAAGACAAGAGTTAAGTTAGGTGTATGTCTCCTTTGAATTTTCTAAGTCAAATTACCTATACTAACTTGTCTTCTTCTCTTGTAGGTTGGTGGAAATAGAGCTGCTGTAGGTCCTTGATTTCTTGCCAATAGAAGATATAAAAACATGCCTAGATTCTAGATATCCTGCTTTGATTTTTAATAAGGCAATCAAGCCTTATTCTCTTGCTTGAAATCGGCCACCATATGCCATAGGAAGCAAGTTAATTTTTGTTTGTTTCAAGACAAGAGAACATGCTAGTTAGGTAAGTGTATTATTTGACTAATTAATGAGGCAATAATTCCCCCTTGTCCAAGCATGAAATAGGCAGCACATGAGGCTAGAGCATGACTGTTTTGTTTGTTTGCTTGCAACTTGTATAATTGGAATCTAGACCTACTTTAGTTGTATTTATTTTCCTTGCTTTTCAAAAGCTAATCCTTCTTGTTTTTCCTTGTAGGTAATCGGTAATGTGGAGCTCTTTTGACTGAATTTATTTGACACATTATCATATAGCACATGCTAGATGAGTCACCATTCCATAAGACAATATTTTTGCTAAAATCTAGCCAATTGACACTCTAAATAGCGCCTAATATGGAGAGCAAATGGGATTGATTTTTAATTTGATTCCTGTCATACTATATTGTACTAAGATCATACTAATATGTGCAATAGGTTCCAGCATTCATTTGGTACATTTTTACCAAGGTAAAAGATGAAAGTTCTAAGGTAAAAATGCTGATTTTAGGTACCTTTTTGATCTAAAAATCGGCCCTGTTTGTGCTGTGTTTTTAGCACTGGCACTAATTTATTTAGATGGTCAATTTATCCCCTTTTAAGATTATCAACTCGTGGCTCCTCATAAACTTCAAGGCAATTGCGTAGAACACATTTTTGTGACACCCGAAGGTGCATTTTTGTGCTTTAAGGATTTTTTGGAAAATAAGTAGTCACTATGAGTTCCAAGTGTTTATAAACATTTTTTATAGTCAATAATAATATGTTAAGGTGTTACATTGAGTTATATGGGGTTATATCAACTCAAAACACAACTCCCGGGCTAACCGGGGCAAAAAGGAGCGTTAAGAAATTCCTCCGAGCACTTTGTTTATTTTTGAAAAAGTAGCTCGAGAATTCTCTTTAGAATGTTGAATAATGATGTTTGGAACTCTAAGAATAATTTATATAGGACTTTGTGCCACCTCGGCACTCCTCCGGGGCATTCCCGGGGGTTTATCGGGTCCTCGTCAGGAACCTCCGAGCACTTTGCGTTTAATTGGAATTATACCATGAGGACTTCATCTTATATGTTTAATAAAGTGTTATGGTGCATTTGGAATGAAGTGTAATGCTTTACTTCATCCTATATTGTATTTCCGGGACTTTCGGGCCTTAAGGGCCTTTAAGGGAACTCTCGAGCATTTTGTATTTTTACACCATTTTAGATGAGGTCATGTGTTCTAAGGGTCATATAATGATCCTTGATTAACTTCATATGAAGTTTATAGCTTATATAACTTGTTTAGCTTAAGGTCGGGCTTTAACGCACGTTTTTTACCTTAAGGAGTTTAGGTGCGTTTTTAACGCCTAAGTGTTTTTATGCCTTCTTAGGGTTTCATAATCCCCCAAATAATATTTATAATTCCCCAAATAATATTTATTTACTTATATTTAATTATTTAAATGTTAGGGGTATTTCATATCTTTCTTATGCTCAGTAAAGTAAATCTATTTTCCAAGGCTTCAGGTCTTAAGCTCAATCCTTCCAAATCTAACATATTTCTTGGAGGGGTTAGCCATCGAATGCTGAATCGATCCTCTATTAATGGGTAAATAGTGCATTTCCAGTAGTGACTTCATGGGTTTCAACGAAGGCTCCTTCCTGTTTCCGTTATCTTGGCATCCCTATCTCAACTAGGAAACATAGAACCTCAGAGTTTAACCCGATTGATAGCATCCACAAGATGTCGCCTCTTGATAGTGGTGAGAGCCTATCGTTTGTGGATCTTTTTTCCCTCATCTTGACAACAGTCTATGACATTATTAGGTTTTGGGCTTCTTGTGTCCTCCTCCCAAAGAATGTTACCATAAGCATTATTAAGAGATTCTGATCCTTCCTTTGGTTTGGGGATGTCAATAGTAACCCCACTACACCAGTGGTGTGGAGCTTTATCAGCACTAACAAGAAATTAGGGGTTCTTGGTCTTAAAGATGTTCATGAATGGAACATGTGTTTAATACTAAAGACCATCTTGGATATTGTTAATAACTCTGAGAGACTGTGGATCAAGTGGATTCATACTGTGTACTTGAGGGATTCTAACATCTGGGACTCTACCAAAAAAGGAGATGACCCTTGCTATGTTGGGCCAAAAACTAGCTAGCTAGACCCTTTGAAGATTGTGATCAATATCAATTTTGCTATCAAGTCGATTATTTGACAGAGGTTGAAAATTTCCAAGACCAAGTCTGGTTGGCGTGTGTTTTTTTTCACTTAAATGAGTTTTTTTATACATTTCTGTTCTTTATAATGTCGTAGGCTGACTAGCTTATTGCTACCTTTTTTGCATTTGATTGGTGGTTCGGTATGTATTCTCCATATTTGTCCCCATTTATATGTGATATGTAGGCATGTCTACATATCAACCTTTTTGTAAAGTTTTTCTATATTAATATACCATTACCATTAAAAAATTCAAAGAAGGTCCACAAGTCAAACCAGAGGCAATGAACAAGTTGATGGACACAATAACTTGAGTTCTTTTATTTGATCATGTCATTATTGCTCAATAGTACTAGAAACTAATTAAACTTATTCTTTGCGCATGTGTTACATATTTATAGATCAAACAAAGATAGCCATACCTATTAATTAGCACGCATACATCCCATAATAGTAATAGTAGTCGTACTAATTATGCTTCATACTTATTTAATGTAGACTCGATCATCGATCCTATCTAGGACGTACATCCCGGACCACCGTAGTAGAATATGGCGCCTAGGTCAGTGTTATCGGTATTTCTTGGGGAGAATCCTAGGGAGTAGCAAGTTGGGTTAGTTACTATTGTCCCTAAGATGTTGGGAACAATTACTTCGTCCTCATCTTCATCAGTCATGTCCGCCAGATGTACAGCTGCAACATAAGCTACTTGATCGGTAGCCAAAGATCCAGGGTAGCTACTTCCCATTTCACTGGTCGGGGAAGTGGCCCCAGTGGAGTCAAAAACAGTGCCGCCGACATCAGCCACGTTGAAACCTGTTGTCCCGTAGAATAAGGAGTTGGGCCAGTAACCTATCGCTAAGCTTCTGGAGTAAACTGTCCATTTCTTTGTAGATCTATCCTGCAATACGATCAATTTGTACGAGATAATACATATTCAGTCTCTAATTTGTACTACTATTGTATGTATATTACTCCTGTGGTAGTTTGTAACATCTCTTTTAAAAGAACAAATAAAAAGTAATTAATTAGCATGTGGGGCTAATTATATATTGTGTATCAATAATTATAATAATACCTGTTTGATCCCTAATTCTACCCTTCTTTCATCTCTGAACAACCTGGTAGTGCCAATGAAGTTATCCCTAGCTTGTTACCACAAAACCCAGTCATCAAAGCAACCTATAGCTATCCCATTTGGTGCCATGCTCCTCTGTTGATTTTTGGATATTTATCATGTGAAATATATAATATATGATCAGTATGTGTAAGTTGATGATACAAAATTTATTGATAGCTTAACTTAGGTACTTACATATCGGACAAAGAGTCTTGGAGTAATGCTATTTCCGTACCTTGCCGGATAAACCTAATCAATAAATAATTAAATAGATAACCATACATAAATGTTATATATACTTTCAAGCTTCATAATACGAGTAACCCAGATTTTTTTGAGCAAGTGTACTAAGTATCAACCAGTTTGAATTGAATACATGTTTTACTTTCGTTCTAAAGTATAAGGAAGCACATACATATTTTTTTAAGAGTTTACTGCTTACTGCAGTTAGTGGTAAAGTATGCTTCAGCTAGAAGCACTTGCCAAATTACAATAACATGAGACGAACATGACATAAACAAATCAGAGCAGCAAAGAGATAAGGTCGTGACAGTTGACGAAGTTGTGGAGTGGTACTGATTTGTGAAGGATCTTCTGGTTTGACCAATCCCATATTCCACGTTTTACCGCCAAGACAGCTATTGACCAGTCAGGAATTGAGCAATTGAAGATCACCTGAATTCAGATGTCCTAGAGCTTCCATAGCAAATGAATGAGAGTTGAGATCCAAACCTTTCTGATCTTGAGAGGGAGAGAAACCACTGCCCATTGGTCGAATAACTCAAAACAAGAAGCTGGGAGAATAAAAGGGATATTCCACACTTGCGGATTGGATTCCATAAGCGACCAACTTCGGGACAATGCAGGAATAGGTGGTTTGAAGTTTCCAACGACTTAGAACAAAGGGGGCAGTGGAGTTGGGAATGAGGAGCACATTTTCAAAATAGACTTTGTCCTTAGTTGCTAGCTTGTCCTGAAGTAGGAACCAAACTAATAGTTTTTTTCCTGGGGGGGCTTAGCGATGCCAGAAACGTTTGTGCCACGATAAAGCAGGTGTGGGCTGCAGTTTGCTTGCTGAGAGGTAGTAGCTTTTGGAGGTATAAGCATGTGAGGGAGAAGGGCACCATGTCTGTTCATCCTCAAGATCAGTAGGTAGAGGGGCATGATTATTGAGTAGAGACAATAGCCAATCGACTTCTACTTCTTCATAGGCGAACAAACGACTGCGCCATACAAAGTTCCAGAGCCATTGCTCCCCGTTCCACCACCTGATCTCATAGATGGTGGAAGATTTTTGTTCAGAGACTAATTTAATACGGAAGCAATGCTCCCCTAGTCAATTATCCAACCAGAAACAAATAGTTTTGCCGTTATTCACTTACCCATTTCATGTTTGCTTGTATTACTTGAAAGTTTGTGGGGGACCATGAACATATAGAAACTATCTATTTCCAGATGCCACCATGAGCACATTTTGTCCAACCTTGATCTGACAAAGGAAGTTTGATATCCCCATCATAGACCAACGATGTTACTTTCTTCCATATTTTGGTGTCATCACTGATGTACTTCCTCCACCATTCAAAAAGGAGGGAGGAGTTTCGGATTTCCAAATCACAGAGGTTAAGACCACCAAGCTCTTTTGGTCAAATCAGCTAGTTCCATGCCATAAGGAGAAAGCCTTTTCTTGTAGTTCAGTTCTAGAGAAATTTCTCTACAATCTATATATTTCTCGGATAACATGTTTGGGCGCTCTGAATAGACTAAGAAATTATATAGGTAGGCTATCAAGGATCGCCCTTATTAGCACTAATCTTCCTGCCCATGAGAGACTGCTTGCTTTCCATGAGGCTAACCTAGATTTTATTTTTTGTATAATGGGCTCCCAGGTGGAAGATTTTTTTAGATTAGTGCCCAGTGGACATCCAAGGTAAATAGAGGGCAGGTGCTCAATTTCGCATTCCAGAATGTCTTTGACAAGTGATTATTGGCCAGGGGAGGGGTTTATAGAGATTGCTTTTGATTTTGACCAATTAACTCCAAGCGATGACATATCCGCAAAGAGTGTAGTACATCATTTTGCTGCTCCAAGGTCTTCCTCTGAAGGGTGACAGAAAATGAGAACGTTGTCGGCAAATTGTAGGTGGGACAATCTAACCTGATTTGCCCCCATAATAATTCCTTTCCTGTCACCCAATTGCATAGAACGCTCTAGTAACAAGTTCAATGCTTTTGAGACAAGAACAAATAGTAAGGGGGAGAGCGGGTCTCCCTGGCAAAGGCCTCGGCTGGGCTGGAAAAGGGTCGTGGGAGAGCCATTTACTAGGATAAAAAGACTCGTCGCTGAAAGGTCGGAGTTTATCCAGCCCCTCAATTTGACATTGACCCATATAAATCTAGCATTTTATCCACAAAATCCCAGGATACGCTATCAAAGGCTTTGGAGAAGTCAATCTTTAGGAGGATACCTGGAAGCCTTTTGCGCTTGAGCCACGAGATGGTTTCATTTGCTATGAGTGGTCCTTCAAGAATGTGTCTACCCCTTATAAAAGTAGTCTGGTTTCACCAACAAGTTTAGGCATGTAAATGGTGAGTTAGTTAGCCATTAATTTTGAGATAATTTTGTATAACCCGCCTATCATGCTAATGAGATGGCAAGCTTAAGGGGTTTTATATGATACTAAGTCAAGTAACATTAGAACCTTGGGGAAGCACGTTCTCTATAAAGAATTTTAGCACCATAGTTGTGATATCCGGACCTATAGTTGCCCATGTTGATTTGATAAAGTGGAAGTTAAACCCATCATAGCCTGGGGCTTTGGAACCGTCACATGCCCAAACTGTCTTCTTAATTTCCTCAGATGATGGGATCGCACTCAGCAAGTTTGTTTCTAAGGCAGAAAGTTTGTAGCAGCCTAGGAAAAGAGGGTAAGCACTAGAAATGCTTGGAGTTTGGAAGATATGCTTGAAATACTTTATCAAGTATTTTTTTATGTCCCGCGGTTTGGATATGGTTTTCCCTTGAATATGAAGGTAGATGATGTGGTTGCGCTTCTTGTTTGTTGAAGCTTTTTGTGGTGATAGGTGGTGTTATCATCCCCCTCTTTGAGATATTTCTCCCTAGATAATTGACTCCAATAGCGTTCTTTATTGCGCACAACTTGCCAAGTTTTTTGGAGGAGAATAGTTCTCCTTAAGCTTGTCTCTAAGGGAAATTCCAGCTAGTTTAGTCCATTCCTCCTTAAAGAACTTGCTAAAAGTGGGGTGTTCAGTCCAAGCATTTAGCGTTCTGAAAGGTTTTGGGCCCCAGTCAGCATCGGTTAATTCCAGCCAACAAAACCGATGATCCTAAAGCCTCTAGGGATTTGAGTGAAAAGAAAGTGAAGGGAAGGCAGAGAACCAATCTAGGTGTGCGAATGCCTTTTCGATTTTGCTTATGCTTCGCAGGTAAATTTGCATCCCCAGAGAGGGATTTCAGTAACTTTGATCTTCTCAAGCCAGCCAGTCAGCTCTCTCATACATCTACTGGTATGGGCTAATTCCTCAACTCCCATTCTATTTCTCTTTCTTTAAAATGAGAAAACTACTTAATTGAACAATATTAAGAAATTAAATCACTCCGATTATCTTTCTTAATTCCTAAAAATAACTAAACACACCCTTATTCTCTTTTCTGATCCCAAACAATTAAACAACCCCTAAGTATTGTTCATTCAAGTAAAAAAAATGCTTCCGGTAGTATAAATAGGTATTACCTATTTTGAAAAATTGCAAACAAGTATAGCCTTAACCATTTTAACTACTTTGAAAGAAAAAAAGGTTTAGTTCAGTCTCTTGTTGCACAATATAGACAATGTAACAACTATTTTCCAATAACTTCAAGCGGAATTTAATGTCGATATCTCATTATTGTCTTCTTTGAAAGATCAGTCCATATTTATAGGTGGTGTGTGAATCAGGTGAAGAGCATCTATGTCATCGTTATTGAATGTCCATGGATCATCTTGTGAGACATAGGTGGACAAGAGGTGATCTTATTTATGATGATGTTCCTTTACCTCTTCTCCCTAATGGAATTCTCCTTCCAATCTTTCTCATTCTCTTCATTTCTATTTCATAGTCTTGGTAGAGTCTTGCCAGGATCCCTTCTTTCGTGTTTGTGTCCTCCTTCATCGATGGTGTGCTATATTCAAGTGAGTAGATCATCATCTTAGAACTTTTTATAGATGATATCCTCATTTCAAGATTCACTTGATATGTTTGAGATCATGGGGAGGTAACTTGTTCATTTTTGTGGAATCTCATTAGAATACCTTAAAATTGTCTAAATTTCCATTAGAAAAGAAGGAAAAGGGTGGGGAGGGCAGGAAACATCATTATTGAAGGTACTAACCCTAGGGCGCGCAAGAGATAAGAAGGGATATGGTGTTAAGAGTAGAGCCACACTGTTGGATCCTCCAATCTCTAGCATGGATAATAGATTTCCAAGCCCAAGGGTTATCCTCTTTTAGGGTAGAGTCCCAAATATTAAGGTTTCCCAAGTACTCATTATGAATCCACTAGATCCATGGTCTCTCTGAGTTATTAAGGATGAATTGATGGTCTTAAGAAGAAAGCACATTTTCCATTTATGTATCCATGAGGCCAAGCCCCCATAATTTCTTGTTTGAGCAGATAGTGCTCCAAGCGCAACCGGGGCAGTGGGGCTACTAATAGCATCCCCAACCCAAAGAAAGGATCGGAATCTCTTAGTTATACTTTTGATAACATTCTTAAGGATGAGTACAAAGGAAGCCTAATAAATCACAATGCCATATAGAGTACTTTAGAAGAGGGATAGATGACCCGCAAATGAAAGCCTTTCCTCCGCACGAGGTGATGGTCTTGTGAATGCTATCAATCAGGGGATTAAAGTTTGATGTTATGTGCTTCCTAGCGGAGATGGGAACACCCGGGCAACGGAAGGGGAAGGAACCTTTATTAAAACATGTGGAGTGGATGATTGAGTTCTCCTTTTAAGGGATGACCCCACCAAGGACTGGTCTGCTTTAGAAGAATTGAGCTTAAGACCTGAATCCTTAGAGAATAGCTTAACTTGATTGAGCATATGGGATATGGACTTCTGGTCTCCCCTATAGAACAGGAGCGCATCATCAGCAAAGAGAAGATGGAATATGTAGAAGCTTTTACTCGAAGGGTGATAGCAAAAGCTTGGGCGGTATAGAGCAGGTCAAGCTTGCAGGAGAGCATGTCCATGATTAGCACAAAAAGATAAGGACATAGTGGGTCCCTTTGACATAAACCGTGCTCACCTTTGAAAAACCCAGTGAGGGAACCATTTATGTTAACTGGGTATGACATAGTCATCACACACTGCATAATTTAGTTGATAAAAATCAGGGGAAAGTTTTAAAATGTGAGGGTATCATGAAGGAAGGCCCAGTTGACCGAGTCAAACACCTTAATAATATCCATCTTTATCATCCACCGAGGGGAGATGTGGGTCCTTTGGTTAGTTTTTCATCAAGAAGTAGCATAGTTGGATGTTATCATAGATGAGACAACCTTTCACAAAATCCTTATGACGGTCACTCATAAGAGTAAGGAAGGTACCCTTAACTCTCTCCGCAAGGATCTTACTTATGACCTTGTATAAGGTGTTACAACAAGAGATAGGTCTGAAATCACTAGGAGTGATGGCATTATCGGATTTTAGAATAAGTGTGATGAGAGTGGTACTTCTCTCTTTGAGCAGTTTTCCTTTGTGGAAGAAGCTTTTGATAGCATTATAGACATTGTCACTAATAATATGTCTTAGGCAACTTTGAAGAACTCAGTCGATTACACATCCGGCCCATGCGCTTTCTCATCTCCAATGGAAAAAAGGGCGCCCTTTATGTCATTGTTTTTGACAAGCTGGATAAGGGGGCCCAACTGGAAGGGAGATCAACAAAGGAGCAAGGGAGCATCACTCTAGAGCCAAGCCTCCGCTGAAAGTGGTAGACAATGCAGCTAGCAATATCATTTGGGGCAAGGAGGGCCACACCTAGCTCATTGGTTACGGAAGCAATAAAGTTTTAATTTTTCCTACCTTTAATAGCTATATGAAAGAAGGCTCTGTTAGAGTTTTAATTTCTACTTAGTGTGTTATTCCAGTTTGTAGTATAATTCAAGAATTAATTAGCTTGGTCATCTATCCCTATATCATATGTTGGAAAGATCTTTAGGCTTTTCAAACTTGTAAGACTTTGGAGCTCTTGATAACCATTTCTCATATTTTGTATAAAGACGGAGAAAATCTCTATAAAGCACTTGCTGGATCAGAATGAAATATCCCAAATATTAATTACCCTAATTAATAATAAATTAATTAGATGAAGATGATTAATGAAAAGTTAAATATCTTAATATGTAAAAAGGAACAATAGAATATAAATGCTCTTGAGGTGGTTAAAAAAATAAAATAAAAAAGAAAAGAGTTTATTTAACCATAACTGTACATATTTGTATAAACGTATGTACAAGCTAAAAAGGAATCATTAAACACCTTAAATAGAGAAATTAAATATCAACAATGATATTATATAATGTACATAATGTATAATGTACAAGGAGATACATAAGATAATAACAAGGACATTATAAAAATGGCATAAAAATAGTGATCATTAATTTAAAAAGATTTATTAAGCAAGTCTTATTATGGATCGTGTAATAAATATATGATCATTTTATAAGGTTTACTAAACCCCATTATAGGAATAAATATCCTTATAATTCAAAATGGTCTGCTAGGATTCATTATATATGTAAACAAATTTCCTTATGATTAAAGGAGTTTATTTAAATTGTAATTGAGTATTTGTATAATACTTATAAGGTTTTAAATAGGGGTGTATTAAACCCTAAACCAATCTAAATAATCCTAAAGTAAAATAGGAAATAATATAAGGATTAATTGATTTAAGTATACTATATGAAATATAGTATATTAGAGAATACACTAAAATAAAACAATAGTTAATTGATTTGATTATACTATAAAATATATCCTTAGATTTAAGTGTATATCTAAAGAATAAATTAAATAATAAAAGAAGATGGATGTAACATGTAATACACAAAATTATAACAAGATTAATATGCTTGTTGGGGAGGAATTAGATGGGACCACTTAAATGATTTAAAAAAAATGGAAAAGACATGTCGTTTTAACTAAATTGAAAATAACAACAAAAGGAAAAAAAAAAGGGGGAACTTCACAAGGAATATAGATACTAATAAGGGCTATTAAAAGTCTCTGATGAAATACCTCCACTGTTCAAACTACGCCTTGCGATTCTGGATTTCACATCGTCAAAACCCTGCTACTACCTATGTTTTTATATGTTTCTACATTGTGCATCAAACCCTAGCCTGAGTACTGCATGCATTAACCGTTCTAGTCTTTGACTTTGATTTGCCCACTTGAAGCTTCACGTAGGAGCTCCCCGCCACGGGCAGTCCCTTCGCTTCGAGAAGGTATGTGTACAATTGCATACTAGCTGGATGCTTTATTGAGATCAAATCTTGGTTTGATTCTTCAGGTTAGTGAGAGGAAGCAGGGTCGAATCGGCGAAAGAGAGAATATGAGCGAATCAGGGAGGGGATATGAATGCTCATGAATATGTACCGCACGGAGAATGGGGGGGGGGCGCCGAGAAACGGGAATTAGTTTAGAAGCCATCTGCATCTGCAACGTGGAAGAGGCGGAAGGAGATACGAAACGGGATGTAGGCTGGTGGAATGGGATAACAATGTATAGAGAATATATTTGCAGTCGGGTGGATAAAGAGTAAAAGTAACGGTGGTTTTATGTTCGGAATTTGGGCTCTGTTTGCAATGACCGCCATGTGTGTGGTATTAATTGTTGACTGATTCTTCAGCCAGTGCTTAGTAAGCGACACCAGTCATTGCAAAATTTCATCAGTGCGGATGGTACCATGTGATGCTTTACAAAGACCAGTACTACTCGTACCAGGTTAAGTGAGTATTTAATTTCATTTTGGTTTTTTTTGTTCTGCTTTGTGGCTGGTATTTTTTAATGTAAATGTGTGGTATTAATTCCATTATAATTCTGGTACTAATTTTTCAATGTTTGGTAACGAGTATTTGGTGTCATTTTATTCTTTTTTTGTTCATCAGTGTGTTTGGTATGTGCTGTAGAATTGTGGTGCTAATTCCACCATGTTTGTGGTATTAATTTTTGAAATGACTGGTATTAAGTTTTATAATGACTTGTGCTACTTATTGAGTATGGCTTGTAATCGAAATGTGTTATCAGTGAGTATTTGGTGTCATTGTGGTCTTTATTTTGGTTCAGCATTATAGCTGGTACTCTTTGCTGTAAATGTGTGGTACTAATTCCAAGCCACTTCTGGTACTAATTTTTGCAATATTTGGTACTAAATTTACATCAACCGCAATTCAGCACAAAAACTCGAATGAAGAAAACATTGAGTATTTGGTGTCATTTTATTCTTTCTTTTTTGGTTCATCAGTGTGGTTGGTATTATGTGCTCCAGAATTTGTGGTGCTAATTCCATCATGTGTATACAACTACAATTCTCAAATGGGACCAAACTTATAATGAATAAGGGTGACGTGAACCGGGTTACTGTTATTGTAATACTTGTTCTTGTCATTGTAATAGCGGTGAAAATTGACAATTACTGCCAATAAAAAATGTTAATGGCTATTAAATTATCAATTGAAAACAACAAAAAATTCAATTACACTAACCATCGGAATGCAATACCTCTTGCCCCAAAGCAAAGTACCGACACATTGCATTTTAAATACCTGAACTGGTTTAAAAAAACAAAACATCATTGACAAATGATAGTCGTGAAATACCAGTTGTGTTTAAACAAAATACCAGGTCACCGATAATCAAATACAAAATGCAATTCTACAAAGTACCAAAATAATAAGCTTTACTATTAATAATTAATTGTAGAAAAAAGGATTACACAAACCATCACATTATAATACCTTTAATTGCAAAGGAAAATACCAACTCATTACAAAGAAAAATATCAACTCATTGCACTATAGATTTTTTAACCGATTTTTAAAATCACCATATACATTTGGTATGACAAAGTACCAAGTTACGATCTATATAATACCAATGCAAACAGAACAAAATACCACTCTCAAGCTGGTTATTTTCTGCACCTCTGAACGCTTGAAAAAGAAAATATATTTCGTTTAATAATAATTATGGTTTAGGATTAGTAAACCAAAAACAAATAATGAGAATCAAAACAACCCACAAAATCAGTGTAACTAACTACCATTACCATTTGTTTAATTATTCATTATCCATCTTTCTACCCGTTACTATATTTAGTAAACCAAAAACAAATAATGAGAATAAAAACAACCCACAAAATCAGTGTAACTAACTACGTACCACTAACCATTTGTTTAATTATTCATTATCCATCTTTCTACCCGTTACTATATTCTGATTTTTTAAAATAAAGCTACAAAAAATCTAGACCCTCTATGCATACTTATCCTCATCTAATGGCTGACTGTGTGTCCAGGATGAAAGGGAACATGTTAAGGCCCTGAAGGGAATCCTTCGCCACTTTACAAGTACAGCGTCTCTTTCCTCTTCTTCATTTCAACTCTCCACCGCCACACTGCTATTCCCTCTTCTTCATTTCCTTCTTTTGCTTTTTCCCCAAACCCTTACTCACGTACAAGGAACCTACCTCTTCTTGGTCATCGGTGCAGTCTTCCTTCTTGTAGTCCAACAGAAACTGAAGAACAAGGAGCATTAAGCTGCTGCCCTTCCTCTTCATCTTGGTAATTTCTTTTGCAAACTCAAATTGGTGAACTAGGAAATATATAGGAACACGATTTGCTTGTCTTACTTCTGCTTTTATCCACTGTAATTGTAAATGGACAAACTAGAAGCAACTGCTGTATGTTCTTACTCATTCTCACGGTAATTTTGCAAAGGTTGCTCTTCTCTTGTTCTGTTTTCAACCTCCATATATTTTATGGCAATTTTGCACAAGATAAACAGAAACACATACTTGTTTGTTCTTCCTTTCCATATTTCACGGCAATTTTGCACAAGATAAACTTCTAATCGGTTGCATGGGATCAGAAGAAAAAAAAGAGTACTTAATAATGAATTATTAAGTGGTTTTAAAGGATGTAGGCGTATATAAGTGGTGAAGTAATAAATTAATAAGTTGATAAAAAATTAAGAAAATTGTAAATTGGGAGAATATAATTAATCGTTTGAGAAAAGAAAATTGTTTTGCAAGGGTTAATAGTTAGATTGTTGGGTGAAATGTTGAGTTAATAGATGGAATCTAAATTTTCAATTAGTATTATTAGGTTTTTAGGGATAGAGCTGATATACAGTTTAAATCCTAGAGTTTCGTAATAAATGTGATATTTAGGCAACATGTGTTTAATTAATTGTAGCATTTTTTTTATAACTTGTGTCATTTGGGTAAATTGAAATAATTGTGATAATTGAACAAATGACCTTATAAGCCTATATGGTTGAATTAGGGAATTTTTTTTTTTTTGATCAGAAGACGGGAGCTATTAGCTCTCTTCTCTTATTGAGAAAATAGAGGACTTATCCTCTAAAAGTTGAGATGAGATACAAGGCGGTGGGTCATTAAGACCAATCAAACCGATGGGTAACTCAAGACCCATTTTCGCTATCCTATCAGCTAGTTTATTGTAATGTCTAGGAACATAAGCACATCGAGCATCATAGACTGAGTCCAAGTTGGAAGAGCATTCTTCAATAAGCGGCCTCAAGATATGATTTGTTGGGCAGTCTTCCATAAGTTGAATCAGCAGGGAGGAGTCCGAGAGAATCCGTGCACCTTCCAGCTTCCTTGCTCTCACTAATCTGCTGGCGTGCATCAACGTTGTTGCCTCTGAGTGTAAAGGGTTCTGGTATGCGAAAGTTGCCACAAAGCCTCCAATCCAATCCCCATGTATTGTTCTCACCGCACCACCAGCTGCAGCTAGACCTGAGGAAGTACAATTAGCACCATCAATAGTAATAATCAGAGTATTTGAATCATAGGAAAGAGATAGCAACTCCCTGTTCCGTAAGTTCCCACTGCTCTGCCATGGATCTCCACAGCTCTTGACAAAGGCACGGGCTCGCTTGTTTTCTTGGCACCAGAGTATAATGCTGCGCAAGGGTAAGAAGATTCTGTCCTCCTTACCAAATATTTTACTATTTCTCCAATGCCATAACATGAAACAAGTGATAGGGAATGCCATTTTCCAATTAAAGGTAATCAGATTTCGCACTCCCTTATGCAGGTTATCTCTTATCCATTCCTACAGATTACAACTAAAGAAGATATTTTTATTTCTAGAATAGATAAGCTTTGACCAGATCCTCCTAGCAATAGGGCAATCACGGAGAATATGCAACAGCGTTTCCTCATTGCCACAGTAATGGCATGACTTATCAGAAGTCAGACCCAATAAGCACCTCCTGGAATTTGTCATAAGTTTACCCAGAACAACACGCCATAAAAAGAGTTTGACCCGTTCCTGGACAGGTAATTTCCAGATAGTCTTAAAAACTGCAGAAAGTTCATTGTCAGAAACATCATTCTCAGTTAAAAACTTATACGCTGAATGCACACTATAATCACCATTATAACCAGGAACCCAAGTGAGGAAATCATCATCAGCTGTAGGATAGACAGAGAAATTAGAAATCAGATTCTGAATATCAACATGAAAAAATCTCGAGAACAGATCCCACTTCCATCCTGAATTAACATCCCAAAATTCCTCGACCTTCATGTCAAGGTGCTGATCAGAAATAGGACTGAGAGTTTTCGAAGTCAGATCAAAGTTTGAGACCCATTTATCTTTCCAAAACTTTACTAATCTACCATTGCTGACAACCCAGCGAGAACCAGTATCAATAAGAGATTTACAAGACTGAATGGCTTTCCAATTGGGCGAGCCCCTACAAGAATCAGGATTAGGATATTTAATTCTCAGAATTTTATAGCAAGGGTTCTCTAAGTTCCGCTTAAAATTCCAGGCAATTTTCCCAAGACACGCTAGGTTCATGATTCTACTCTGACGGATTCCTAAACCCCCTCTAGATTTCGATTTACAAATGGTATCCCATCCTATATCATGGAATTTTCTGACATTGGGATCGTGACCCCAAATAAAATCCCTACTAAGCTTGTCAATCTGATTGCAAACCTTGACAGGGAGGAGTTGACATTGCATCTGGTGAATTGGAATAGATGAGATGCAGCTTTTTACTAAACAGACACGCCCAGCCATAGATAATGATTTAGCTTTCCATCCAGCAAGTCTATCACGAATTTTGGCCACAAGAAGGTTATTGGATTGGGGTAGATCTACCCTGTTTCAGAAAAACCCCTAAATATTTGCCAAAGTCTCTAGTGGTATGCATATTTGCCTCAAGACTAATAGCTTCAGCTTTTTCAGAGGAAATATTTCTGGATAAAAGAATAGATGATTTTTCAAGGCTAACACATTGACCAGAGGCTTCACAAATTCTGAAATACACTCAGTCATGACTCTAACTTGATGCAAGGAAGCTACACCAAATAAGACCAGATCATCCGCAAAGAAGCAATGAGAGATTGAAATACCCTTTTTCCCTAGTGTAATTGGTTTCCAATCCTTTTGTGAGACCCTAAGATTTATTAGATATGCCAATCTTTCCATACATAGCACAAAAATGAATGGAGACAGAGGGTCTCCCTATCTAATCCCCCTTCCCGCAGTAAAGGAATCTGTCAAACTGCCATTCCAACTAATCTGATAGGTAACCGAGGAAATGCAGTCCATAATTAAGTTTTTTAAGTTGCTAGGGAGACCTAAACAATCCAGAGTATCATGAATAAACTTCCAAGACAATCTATCATATGCTTTAGCTAAATCGATCTTCATAGCAATACAACCCTCTTTACTTTTTGTATTTTGCATGAAATATAAAACCTCCTGAACAATAATTATGTTTTCAAAGATGCTTCTACCAGGGACAAAGCTGGCCTGACAGTCAGAGACCCATCTAGACATAAAGGGCTTCAATCTATTAGTTAAGACCTTTGCCAATAACTTATACTGCATTTGGCAAAGAGAAATTGGCCGAAACTGAGAAACTTGACAAGGAGACTCAGTTTTGGGAATAAGGACCAAGACAGTCTCATTTAACTTAGGATCAATCTTCTGCTTTTGAAGTGACTCTTGAGCAAAAGATAGAATAGAAGGACTTAAGAGATTCCAGAATTTCTTAAAGAAAGCAGCAGGAAAACCATCCTTGCCAGGGGCCTTGAAAGCTTTCATAGATTTTAGAGCAGTTGTAAGTTCACCCATCTCAATAGGCCTAGCCAAAAAAATTTTATCATCAATATCAAGGACAGGGAAGTCATGGCCAAGAAAGTTCTGATGATAACTAGTTAGTAGAGATTTTTATCATCAATATCATTAATCAGACCCAAGAATGAAGTGACGTGTTAAGGACATAATATGTTAATAAGGATGACTGACTGTGTTTTGACGTGGTGAAGAAGGAATCCTAAACTAATTAGTAGAGATTTTTTAAGCTTTTAATTGCCTTTGGTGTGTAAGTGAGTGATTAATTGTGAGCTGGAATAATAATCGTGGTCTATTGATATTTTTATCAATTTGTTGCGGATAAATTGGTGCTTGTGAATTAAGGGTGAATCGATAAATAAATGCTAGTGATATAGAAAGAAATAGTTAGTTAACAGTTTTAGGTTTTTTAATTGCTGTTTTAACAAAAACACAAGTGATTAATGAGAGAAGATGCAAAAGAGAATAATGAAATAATATTTGTCTAGAGTTGTTCAATTTTCTTCTTCTCACTGTAACATTGAAACTGATATGAATATACATGTTCCTTCCATTCTCTTCACGGTAGCTTTGGAACCTGAGCTGAAATAAACTCTGTCAGCCTTCTTATTCTGCACGGTAATGTTACAAATCGAACAAAAATATATATACAATGTTTCCTTGTTTGAAAATGACAAATGGAACAAATCTCGGTTAATGTTAAATATATACTTATATACATATATGTATATAGCAGGTAAACAAAATTAAGAGGAGTGCTATAAGAAGGAGAAATGTTATATACTAGCATAAATAAGAAATTAACTAACTTAATCAATTGGATTACAGGGTTGGGATAGTCGAGACGTCAACCAATAGTAGATGGACTTCGGCTAAGGCTAAGGTATGGATTCTTGTAGACTGTTTGCTACCGGATTATACCGGCTTGTGTGCTAGTTGCTCTGTGAATAACGACCAAGATTAATGCATGTAATATGGTGAATGTGTGTTCGTATTATTATTGTGTTTAATTTTTCCTGTCACTGACTATACCTTCAAAACAAATAAATTACACGTACGATACATGCGATAATAAGTGGATTACGAATAACAGCTTGCGTATTGAGAACTTGCACTCAAGTTCTCGCTAACTTTCCTTATAATACATGTCAATATCCGCACGTGATATTTGACTAATCACCCTAGAATTAGGATGAATGACTACTAACATGTTCAAGATACGGGAAGCGAGGAGCCCAGATGTTTCTGGCCATGCATGCAAATTCCAGAGGCCGTACCTGCATCAGGTCGACTTCCAAAAATATATACGTCGTGACGGAGGCCAGGAGAAGACTACATTCTCCTGCGGGGCTAACTACCCATATGTAATTTGTCCAGGAGAAGACTACATTCTCCTACGGGGCTAACTACCCATACGTAATTTGGCCAGGTGGATGACTACTATCCCCTGCGGGGCTAACTACCTAATATTATTGTGGCCAGAAGGAAACTACATCCTTTTGCGGGGCTAACTACACAATATTATTGTGACCAGAAGGAAACTACATCCTTCTGTGGGGCTAACTACCCACTTGCAACCGTGAAAGTCCCAATCTCATCTGAAGGGTTTATTCATACCCGACCTAATAAGCGTCTTCGAGACGGTGAATTATCAGGGTTTACATACCCATCTAACTCAAGTGATTACCCAGGCGTTCTATAACCACATGGATTCAGGATGATGACAACCCCACTATGTGGATTGTCCTCAATAAACGAATAGGGTCTATACGAGACCTCAACATTCTCAGGGCCAATATTATAACGAAACACTGACCGACTTGTTATTGACTCGTTTTGTTCAGTGTACTATCACCTTGGTGGATTGATTGAATTGTATGCTTGCATGTTGTGTGTTTGCAGCTTTATTTATAATAATATAAAATGGATTGCATGTTAACGACCAATTAGTCAATGTGGCCAGGTAGCTTGCGGGTTGTACGTTTTCATACCAGCATAGTTTGCTGAGCCCTTTTGGGCACCCCCATTTCAGGTACCGGATGCTGAAGAGACCCGACCGCGAGTAGGCGGGGTAGACTTAGAGTATTGGGGTAGACTCTTGATCTTGTTTATACCTTAGATAGGTTATACCCGTTTTGTAGATGAACTTTCGTCTAAACTTGTATATGTTCCATAACTTTGGAAACTCGGTATGTATTTATTTTGGAATCCGTATTTTCTTGTTGGGGTTATCGGTAGTGTATTCAGTTAGTCAGACCGTTACAGGGGAGTTAGAAAGGCCTAGTCAGTCACATGGTTGGGGTATTACAGTCTAAGAATGGTTGTAATCATAGATCTAACTGTGCATAGAGCTTAGTTTTGTCGGTTGTCTTCAGTTTGGCACACTCGTGAACATTTCAATTCTCACTCGTTATGTTTGTTGTTGTTTTAGTTTATTTTGTTGTTGCTTTGTAACACTAATTGCTTGCAATCATCTGCCGTACTTTACAGCTTTCAAATATTAAAAAAAATGAGAGATGGAAAAGCATAACAAAAGAAACCAAACCGAAGAGAAAGAAGCATCAAGGGAGTACAACAGGTTGCTCAATAAAGCCAATATCTGCTTGAAAACCCAAAACTTTGAGCATTATGTCTTATATATTTTCCATGCACTAAAGTTCTTATTTAACCACTTATATTACTTATGTCTTTCAAGTACCTTACCCTTGATAAACTTTGTAAGAAACTGTAAGAGCTAAGAACAAAGTTTGAAATAAAGGACTATTAATTAGCCACAATCGACATTCAGTTGGCAGTAAACAATCATAGACAAATTGGGGTGGGTGTCAAACACTAGAATGAGAGAGAGAGAGAGAGAGAGAGAGAGAGAGAGAGAGAGAGAGAGAGAGAGAGAGAGAGAGAGAGAGAGAGAGAGAATGAGCAAAATGCGGATCAAAACGAGAAGAGAGATTAGAACTCTAAGGAGAGACTATCTGAGAGACTATTCCGAGTTCTTCATACGTTTTTGGTTTTTCTTTTTTTTTTTTTCCTTCATGTCTTGCGCTTCTTCTCGAGCCTTGGAGAGATTTTGAATAGTTATGGATAATAAAAGGGTTTGGAATATACACTTTTAGACGCTTACCAAATCCAAGACAAACAACCGCCTTTTTGCTAGCAATTTTATCTGTCATGTTTTCTCAGTTATGCAGGGACCGATATCATAATAAGTTTACATGAAGTCAGGGATTTCATTCGGCAATGGAATCATGGTGGGCTGGTCAGATGTACTACTAGTAACATGAACATAATCGATCGCTTTATTAGATTCATAATTGACTAATTCATTATGAGAATCCAGCCCAATGACTGGTGAGCTTCATATGAAGTGTCACACGCACCGAGGAGCTTCATCAACCTCCTCAAAATGACGATGGGCAGATGAAGCATGTTGGGCCTGTAGGGGCTGATCTAGATCAAGACAAAGCCCATTATTAGAATGGTGAGAGAGGGCCTAAAAAAGAGTTGGAAGATTGACGGTGAGTACTGTGTCGATAGAGTTGGGCTTGGAATCTACAGAGGACATCAGGTAATTAATTGAATCCACCTGATTATTGGGATTGTCTTCAGGCAAACAGTATGCAAGCAGAAGCCGTGCATCTCAATCATTAGGACAATTGTATTCTTTCTAAGTTCTAATTCCAAAAGAATACTCCGTTAACTTATATGTGCAACTGTACGGCATAAAGTTTATATCCTCACTAATCCCTAGTTTTGAGATCATGCTATTTTACAATAAGGGTTATTGGATTTTTACTAGCTAGACAATGGGTATAGTTACCTTGCCGCCATTACTATAGAGAAAACAACATATGTTAATTTGTCTTATTATAATTCTAAAGTATGTAATATAAGGTCACGTCCGAAACACTAAACATTTAAATAATGAAGGATACTCGGAACTAAAATCAATCTCTGAAACATGTAACAAAATTCAAATAACAGTAATTTTGATTAGGAAGGTGACTTGGCTTTTTTTCTTATCACAGGTGTCTTTATTGAACATATATGGAGATACTAGCAAATGAGCAACGTGAAAAGGATGACCACGGTACTTAATTAATAATCAATATGTAATTACAGATTTACTATCTAAAAAAAGGGAGATAAGATAATTTATTATATATAGATCATGTGGTTCACAGAAAACAAAAACAAAAATGTATCGTTTTGGCGATATGGCCGAATTGTATAAGGCGGAATATAAGGGAAATGGAGCAGCTCTACTAGCCTTCTGTTTAGTTAAATCTCTACCACTTCATTCAACGAGATTGTTTTTCCTTCTTGTGATCAGTTAGTGTCCCAACATATCGAGATATAGTTTATTATATCCTTAATTACCCACTACCTTAACATCAGACAGAAAAGAAATTGGTTAACAAACAAATGCACCTTCTCCTAGTATATTCATCATTGTATGTGTGCACTTGGTAACGATAAGTTACCAACCCCACCTTCCATATATTCCCTTAATCTGTTCAAGAAAACCTATAAATGCCCTGAACGATTCTTCAATCAAGGCAAGCACTGCTCTCTGACTTCAAAAGCCTTCATCACTTATACCTTGAGGGACCAAATCACACGAAATAGAAAATGGCCAGGTCCATGAGCTCTCCTCCAATTGTGATACTCTATGTACTTCCGTTTGCTCCCCTGCTGTGCTTCTCAGCAAGCCTCTACCCACAATTCTATGATCACTCTTGCCCGCAAGCACAGAAGATTGTCAAGTCAATAGTTGAAAAGGCATGGGCAAAAGATCCAAGGATGGCTGCTTCCTTACTTCGGCTTACATTCCATGATTGTTTTGTTCAGGTGATTTCGTTTATATCCTAAATCGTTTCTTATACATTAGCATCGACTTCCTACAGCTCCTAGCTAGATGTCTTGGGTCAACTTAATTATATATTAGCTACTCATGCATATGTATCTGAACTTCAAATATTTGAATGAATTGATATGCAGGGTTGTGATGCATCACTTTTACTGGACAATAGTGGAGTCTTTCAGAGTGAGAAGAGATCGAACCCTAATAGGGATTCAGTTAGAGGGTTTGAGGTGATCGATGAGATCAAGTTAGCCCTAGAGAAAGAATGTCCCATGATTGTGTCTTGTGCTGACGTCCTTCAACTTGCTGCAAGGGACTCTGTGGTTTTGGTAATGATCAATCCGTAGTAATTTCACCTGCAATTATTATAGAGCTAATGTCACGTATATACTGGTAGCTAATTTGAAGCATATGACACGAGATAACTGCTATATAAATGACAATAATTAACCTATGACTTCATCACAAAATGTATGTATGTATTTACTTATGTAGACCGGAGGACCCGAGTGGGAAGTGCCCTTGGGAAGGAGGGACTCACTATCTCCAAGCTTGAGTGGCTCTAACAACAACATTCCTGCCCCTACACTTAATTTTCAGTCTATTCTTTCCAAGTTCAATGCCCAGGGGCTCGACCTTATTGACCTTGTTGCACTGTCAGGTGAGTCGAAGATATAAAAACCATATATTAATGACTATAATTTGCACAATTGCATTTCACATTAATGGAGTGTTTAACATTTTAGGGAGCCACACTATTGGAGATGCAAGGTGTGTGAGCTTCAGGCAAAGACTCTACAATCAAAACAAAAAGATTAAATCCGACATCACACTAGACCAGCACTTTGCAAACCAACTTCAATCTCGGTGCCCACGTTCAGGCGGGGAAAATACATTGTCAGTTTTGGATCATTTGACCCCTTTCAAGTTTGATAATGCCTACTACAAGAACTTGATTGCCTTCAAGGGCCTGTTGAACTCTGACGAGGTGCTCTTTACCCAAAACAAACAGTCAATGCATGTTGTGAAGATGTATGCAGAAAACCAAGAGCTTTTCTTCCAGCATTTTGTTCAATCGATGGTCAAGATGGGAAATATCACTCCTTTAATTGGCAACCAAGGAGAAATCAGGCGGATTTGTAGAAGGGTCAATCACCATCAATAATTTTATTGATCAACATTAAAGTCATCAGGAATATATTCAGAGGTGATCGAATGGCGTATGGAAAATGTTTGTGTTCCAAATTTATTTACCCTTTTTTGAATTTGGATAATATCCCCGTCAACTTTGAGGATGGTGTAAAAGCTAATGACCTCACACTTATATCTACTTTTGATGTATTTGAAACAATGTACATTTGCCTCTTTTTTAGAAATCTCTATATTTGTATTATGCACCACATTTTTTTATAAAGTATAAGGGTGTCAGGCTTATACAATGGTTATCAACATAAAAAAAGCAAGGTGTCAGTTTTATATTAGGGTGCCTACCTTGTAAGTGCTATGGAATAATGTGGATAGTCATTTTGCTTGTTGTCAATTGATGAGTCTCTCAATCTATGAGGTAGACGATGTCACAATAGCAATCTTCATATTTCCACGGCTTAAGAACTCTAACACAACTCTCTCTTCGTATTTTGTGAAAAATACATTCAACCGGTTTTTCGGTCTGTCTATCACACAAGATTCTAATTCTAGAGTCTCTATATGTAATAATTGAATAATATGTAGTTATTTGATGTTAGTTGAAACAAATATTTAATTAACAAATATTATATTTATTTATATTCATAAATAAATAACGAACATAAAGATAGAGGGGTCGGGAGGGTGAGTGACTTAGTTGATGAAGCCAAACATAGTGCATGATGAAACTCAAGGCAATACAAAGTTGAGTTGGGAAGTCTTGTGAAACAAGTTGAATGAGGTGGTTGAGACTTGAGACTCATAGCTTGCATAAGAAGAAATGATCTTTAATGAAACTTATGACATACTCTGACTTGGTAAGGATAATATTAGTGATTTAAACCCCAATTATGTGGTTAATAAGAGTTTTAAACGATATTTACAGAGCAAGAGCTCAAGAATTATGAAGAAATTAGCTAAAAGCACATTTTAGCCTTAGGGGGCATTTTGGTAATTTTGAGTGGTTTGAAATACATCTACTTTAAAAGATGACTTTTCAACCTATAAATTGATACTTTTAAGATATTTAAATGATACCGATGCCTATGAAGCTTGATAGAACACAATGTGATTTCTATGTATCTAAATGATAGAAGTATGGAGCGAATTTGTCTTTTGTATCCGAACTATAGATAAGGGAAATTGATCTTAACTTAATGTATTAAGGAGTGCCCCTTTGGGATCTTAGATGAGAATACTAGAGTGGTCAAGTCAAGGTCAAATATGGCCCTAATATTACTGTTCAATCATAGATTAAAATAGATTTCCCATGTGGTAAATAATGTTTTACAAATGAATTAAAATGTATAGATACAGTTATGTGGTCGTAATAGAGCCGAATTTAAGTGTAAAATTTGGAATGAATTGTATAAGTTTGCTTGATATTATATATGTGCCATGAGAAATACATTATAAAGCTATCATTAAAATTATGGAAAGTGTGGTAGTGTCCAAGGTGGTATTGAGAATAGAAATCCGAATGGAAATTATGGACATGAATTGAGAAGTTATGGAAATGTTTGAGAAATAATATTGAAATTCTTGAAATGATTTGGAAACACTAGAGAAGTTATGGAAACATAATGTGTTCTTATATAAGTCGAAGAATTTGGTACTTACAAAATGTTGGAACCTAAGGTTTTCATCCTTTGTTTTTGGTGTTGAATTTGAAATAGACTTTAATGCTTCATTCTTGTGTCAATGGGCTATGTTGATTTAAAGGAAAAATACCTTTTATGAATCTTGAATTTTTTACTTTGACGTAAGCTTTAGGGTCCAAGCTTCTTTTAAGGGGAAGATAATGAAATACTCTGATTTGATAAGGATAATATTAGTGATTTAAACCTATAATATGTGATTAATAAGAGTTTTAAAGGGTATTTATAGAGCAAGAGCTCAAGAGTATGAAAAAATATCTTAAAGCACATTTTAGCCTTAAAGGGCATTTGGTAATTTTGAGTGGTCTGAAATATATCCACTGTAAAGGATGATTTTTCAACCTCTAAATATATACTTTTAATCTATTTAAATTTTGGAGAATATTTAAAAATAAAATCCAAGTTTTGGTTAATGTTGGAGATTTAAAGGCTTAAAGCACGTTTTTGCCAAAAATGATAAAAACGTGTACTGTCTGTTTATGGTAAATTCTTGAACTTTCAAAAGAGGCTGAAAATGAAATTCTAGGGATTTGAGGGGCTGTTAAAATGAATAAAATTTGAAATGAGAGAACACGTGTAAGACATATGCCACTTAAGTTAAAAGAAGAGAATGTCATCCTTCTCTCTCCCCATTCTTCTTCTTTCTTCCCCAATATGATTTTCTCTCTCCTCTATATCATCTTGGTTCTTATCAACTACCCATGGAAGAGTATGACTGCTTCCAACATCAAAATAATTCATTGAATAGCCAAAGCAAGGGTTTTCCCAGAGATTTTAAGTGATTTCACCCTTTAGAGCATGGTTCTCAAGAGTAAGAGATTTCCACTTCCTCCATTGTTACTATTCAAGTTCGCTGGTTTCTCTAGTTCTACCACTTTCTCTAATATTTTGGTTTGATTCCTCATTGTCGTTCTTTTGAACAAAATAATGAGATTTAAAGAAGTTTAGTCAAAACCCAATTCTATAGTTGTTTGACTTCGAATCTGATATTAAAATATTGGGTTTTTGGTTTTCAAATCTTCTAAATCATTTATACTGAGGTTGAGATCTGTTGGAAAAATTACAAACATAGTAATTAAACCTGGCTAAAATGGGCAAGTGCACCCAATTCGTTGTAATAAAACAAGTGTCGTATCCACAAGGAAATTGGATTCTAAATCCCGAGCTTCGGTATAATAGTTAAGTGCGAATAAACAGTAAAATGGGGGTTTAGCCAAAGGCAAGCTTGGTTGTTTGTTAATTGAAATGCAATAAAAACAGTAAAGTGTTTGTGTATGGAATGGATGGGGAGAGTACCCTAGGATAGTGGGAATCACCCAATTCACTCAAAGAACTTCAAAACCATAACTCATCATCTCAGCGCCTATTAGAGTTTAGCTCATGAATCCCCAAATCATGGGAGCTCCAATTCTTACCTAAATAATCAAACCCCTTAATTAAAGGAGGTTCAAGTCAACAAATAGCATTAAGCAAGCACTCTTAATCAACAGCCCTAAGCATTTACTTCCAAAATCAAGAAAGCAAAAGTTAGGGTTTACTCCCTTCTTGGTCTAGTTCCAAACTCAAGCTCAAATATTGAATGGAACCACCATAAATGCAATAAGAGATCAATTTAGTACATTAATTGATATTGAAGGAAATAAAACGAGAGTAACAAATGAGTTAGGTTTCTATCATTAAATGAGCAAAATGGGTCCAAAAAATCATCCTAAGATACAGATAGAACTACTCAGCCATAGCTAAAGGAAAGAGCAAGGAAAAGGGAGAATCAGCCATTAGATGAGCTTCCAAGCTTCAATGGAGGTAGAAATCTTCACTTTCTTCTTCCTCCTTTCTTCTCTTCTTTTCTCCTCTTCTTTTCTCCTCTATTTTCGCCTCTCTCTCTCTCTCGTCTGTTTAGGGTTGAAGTCGGTGTGTTTGATAATGAGATAAGAGTCCCCAAAATCAGCTTTTAAAAACGTAGATCTGGGCAGATTTTCCGTCCGACCGACCCAGACTGGGTCGGTCGGTCTCCGAAGAAGAAAGCACGTGAGTCATTTTAAGTATGACTGACCCAGGTCCGACCCAGGCTTATGGGTCGGTCGATTCCAGTAGCTTGGGTATCCGGGAAAACCAATCCGACCGACCCAGAGTGGGTCGGTCCTGTGGGTCGGTCGTGCTCCAGAGATTTGCTCTAACTTGCTCTGGACCTAGAATCTTCATTGTGGCTCGGAATTGCTCCCCGTTTGCAGCGTTGGAAAGCTTGAGAGATGAGGAATCCGTTGATGCATGCCACTAACTCAAAGGGAACTCAAAAGTATGCTCAAAATGAGCTTTTACCTATCAAGAGATCAAACTCTATAAGTTCACTATTAATCACTAAAACACTCTATTAAGTGGTGAAACAAGTTATGCATCCAATAGAATAAAGGTGAATGAAGCTCTTAAAATAGCATTATTTCACCACTTATCAAGATCAAGATTTGAATGATTAGAACCCTTGAGGATTGAATTTCAAACCTTAAGGAAATTATAGGTTTGAGATAGAGGGAATGGTTTAATTATGGATGGTGAGTGCTAGTGTTGATTGCATTCTTTAGAGTTGCTTTAGAAGCCATTGAAGGCTTCAATCTTTAGAGATATGGATCATGGAGTAGGGAAAGAGATTATGCATTATCAATACCCCGTTGGCTCAGTGGTGATTGGGACTGAACTTGGTAGGGAGAACCATGGTTTGATCCCCCGTAACGGCTATTGGGAGGGGACTGGAACTATCCACCCAGTGCTGATCCCCGATCTGGATGTAGTCCAATAGGGAGAACCGGGTGGTAGACCAAAAAAAAAGAAAGAGATTATGCATTGAACAAGTTAAACCTAAGTCTACTATTGTGTGTGCCAAATGGGAATGTGTGAATTGGATTGTTTATGGAACTAACCAATTGTGTATGTTGTTTTGAAATCTCTTGTGATTATGAGAGTGTGATGGTTGAACGGGTTTAAAGCTATTAGCAGTGTGCCGGTCGAATGTTGTAAGTTTTTTTAAAGTATCCCCTATGTACTGAACCAAGGGAGGCAGTTTATAGTTAAGTCTCTAAACAAATAAACTAACAACTAACTAAAGAATTAAATAACAATTAATTGGGGTTTCAATTGCAAAATTACTAAACTAAAATAAAGCAAGAAAAAGTTTATCTTTTTAACAAATAAGGAAAGGAATCTCTGTTCACTACTTCTCCCTAGTTCTCCAATTCTCCTTAATATGTGATAACCTGATTCTAGAATGAAACCCCAAATTGATTTCAATCCACATCCAGTGTCCCGCTCAGTGGATTTGAATTACCAATGACCAAATTCTAACTCTTGTTACGAATTTCCTAATTACTAACGGTATTAAGAGAAACTCCACTTTAATAGTCGGTAAGTATGTTGACGAAATTACCATATCTAGACTAACCGGCATTGATCCTATAGTCTATTGATTGTCGCATTTGTCACTTGTAAGCAAACAAAATAAAAAAAAACTCTCGTAATTGATCAGATCACAAGAGAATGATAAATGAAACAAGGAAAAGTACTACACTCTATAATGAATCAGATAAAACCACAAAAAAGTTGAATTCTCAAACTAGGGATCCATAGCAAACCGGAATGAAACTAACTACTCAAACGTAGAAGAAATAGAAACAACAATAGAGGAAATAGAAAACACCATCAAATCTTAGTAGTGGAATGGATGACGAATCCATTTCCTTGTTCCCGCTACTCCTTATTCCTTCACTTATCTCAGACTCCTCTTAGAGTTCTCGAATGTGGTGCTTCGATCTCTCTATTTTTCTGTTCTCCAAGGGTAGGTTAAAAGATGTTCACTTCTTTTTTCGGTTGCTCCCTTTTATATGCTACCCCTTTATCGTTTCAAAATGCGTAAATTTGTTGACTTTGGTGAGGCGTTCGGACATGTGGATATCAACAGAGGGTCGAACGCCCATATAATCTTTCTCTTAAAGTGTGGTTCGGGTCTATTAGGGATGGCAATGGGTGACGGGTGCCCGTTTCACCCGATCACCCGACCCACTAAAACGGGTGAAAACCCGCAAAAAACGGGTGACGGGTCGGGTGAAAAATTTTCACCCGGTCACCCGATCCGTTCACCCGACCCGTCACCCGCATACATATATTTTTTTTAAAAAAAATACTTATTTCATGGTTAATTCTCTATGTTTTGAGTATGTTGTTAACATTAGTTGATATGGTATGTCTTATTAACAAATATGGATGTTTTTTAGCAAAAAACTAAGCTTATATAGGTGTTACAAAATAAAAATATATGCTAGAAAAAAACGGGTGACGGGTTCACCCATTTCACCCGCAGGTGACGGGTGAAACACGGGTGAAACGGGTGAGAAATACATGCTAGAAAAAAAAACGGGTGACGGGTGGTGATTTTTCGGGTGACGGGTGATGCGGGTGAAAAACGGGCGACGGGTCGGGTGAAGCGTCACCCGACCCGAATCCGACCCGTTGACATCCCTAGGGTCTATTTATCCAGACAGAGACCCGGACCAGGTGCGAAAATAGGCAATAAGTGACTCTCGGGTAGGTATGGACATGTATGTCCGGACAGAGGTCTCGATCAGCCCTAAAATCCATCAGAAGGGTTGTTTTCGCTCTGTTTTGGTCTGAATTTGATCCTTAGCCTCTTGATACATACTCCAAAACTTCTCTCACGCACCTAAACTCATTGTTTATGCACTATGAACCTTTTCTTGAGCATTTTAACCTATTAAAGCATAAAACCATAGGTAAGGGGTGTTCTTCATAAATTCCCCTTTTATCAGTTCCTTCACACTTAGCTTTTGCTAATACTCAAGCAAATAAAGAATATAACCAACTTCAAACCATAGTATCAAACTCCGGGGTTAAACATAAGTGGAAAGAAACAAAGAAAATTGACAGTCAGGAAATCGACCTTCTCTTAGCTGTCAGTTTTGGAAAACAGTGAAAAGAGACAATTCTAATAAAAGCATGGAGAAGTTAGATTGTAGAAGCTAAACAACTTAGCTAGGGACCTTCCACCAATTTCTTTTTATTTCCCGTTGGATGACAAAGGGGTGTGAAGTAATGTCTTATTCCACAATACCTTTCAACACTACACACACATGATCAAGAAAGAGAATTCGCAATCAACTTTTTTACTTTAAGAACATTTCTCTCTTTGAAATTCACGTAACACTAAATTCACTCATTGATGCTCAATTTTTTCATCACCCATACTTTTTCTCCCTATCCCTGTAGCGGTGTTAGGCCAACTATCATAGTCCTGAGACCTTAGGTAGGTAGGTGACAAAGCACCCTGAAGACTCAATAATCCAATAGAAGAGGCTTGTTTTGGTATAAAAAATTCATGATCAGAAGAGTATCTTGCCTTAATCTCTCATTTAAAACATTTAGTTCATTCCCAAGGTCCCCAAGCTAAACTAGCTCAGTTTCCACAATCAACCAAACCATTAAATTTTAGTGAAAACATAATGAATTTGCGAAAAACAATATAATCATACAACTTTAAGCAAAAAGATTTTTGAGGTTGTCATTATGCTCAATTTTAAGCTTCTACGAACATTATCACCCACAATTCAACATTTATTGGCACTTAGAGAAGCATACAAAATATAACAAAAAAGCAAGCAAAAACAAGTGGCTTGAAGCAATTAGCAGAAAGACGCTCCTCCCTCACACTTAAATTATACAATGTCCTCATTGTGAACATAAGGGGAAGGAGTGAGAACACTAAGAAAAACTGCCATGTTCAAAGGAAAACAAGAGACAAAATTAAAATTAAAAAGAAATTAAAACTAATACTCCCCTGGATTTTGTTGTTGATATGTAAGGAACTCCCTCATACTTGAGCTACGCTCATGTAGCGCAACTTTGTTGCAGTATCATCCTTGTCGTGCCGTGGAAGCTCAAAGGAGCAACCTGCGGGAGAATCAACTTCAACGGGGAGCAAGGGCGCTCCTTGAAGTTGATGAGATAGCTTTCCTTTAATGGCGCATCAGCAAGTGCAGGCAGGAAGTCAAATACGGGTGGAGAGGGAGGGTAACTCAAGTTTGCAGTAGGTTGTTCGACCTCATGGACTGTTTCACTTTCAAGTTGTTGCGCTATTTGAGCTATCGAGCTTGAATTTCCATATTAATTTTTAGCTAGTTCATGTTCAGTATTTCCTGATTACTGGATTTTTGTTTGGACGTTGATATAAAATCTTTAAAGAGACTCTTCAATCTAGGAAAAACAACTAGACAAAGAGTACTCTCACGGTCTCCTTCACACGTTTGGCATACACCCATTGTTGTAGTTCTCTGCATCGTAAAAATATTCTGGTCAATCTCATGGTTGATTGTAGTATTCGGTCATCAGATTAAAGTACGCACGCAAGAAAAAGAAACAAAAATTTTATACATAATATAAAAAGTTAAAATATAAAATATAAACACAAAATAAAAGAAACTAAAAATTATAGTTACAATTAAATTAAATTAAACAAATCTAAAATTAATTAACAATAAAAAATGAAAATAAACTAGAAAAAAAACAAAATTAAAAAAATGCTATAAACAAAACTAAATAAACAAAAGAAAAATAAAAATAAAGACAAAACTAAATAA
Organism: Limonium bicolor; assembly: GCA_023374045.1. Lineage (NCBI taxonomy): Eukaryota > Viridiplantae > Streptophyta > Magnoliopsida > Caryophyllales > Plumbaginaceae > Limonium > Limonium bicolor. The sequence continues at coordinate 396,942,200 of CM041776.1, read as the reverse complement.
TTGTGCCTCCTTGACAATGAAACCAAAACCTTGAGCTGGTTTAAACCTATAAGCAGTGTACCGGTCTAATGTAGCAAGGGAGGCAATTTCTAGTTAACTCTCTCAAAAAATAAAAATAACTAACTAAAGAATTAAATAACAGTTAACTGGTTGTCTTGATTGCCAAATTATTAAACTAAAATAAAGCAATAAAAAAATATAACTTTTTAACGAATAAGGAAAGAAATCCCGGTTCACTACTTCTCCCGAGTTCTCTAATTATCCTTTCTATGTGGTAACCTGATTCTAGAATGCAACCCCAGACCGATTTAATCCAGGTTCGGTCTCCCGCTCGGTGAATTCCAATTAGCAATCACCAAATCCTAACTCTTGTTAGGAATCTAATTACTAACAACATTAAGAGCAAATCCGGTTTAATAGTCGGTTAGTATGTAGACAAAATTACCATATCTAGACTAACTGGTACTGTTCATGTAGTCTATTGATTTTCGCAGTTCTCACTTCTAAGCAAACAAACTAATAAACTCTAGTAATTGATTAGATCACAAGAGAATGATAAATGAAACAAGAAAAAGTACTACACTCTTTAATGAATCAGATAAAACCACAAAGAAAGTTGAATTCTTAGACTAGGGATCCAAAACAAACCAGAATTAAACTAACTACTCAGACATAGAATAAATAGAAACAACAATAGAGGAAAGAGAAAATGCCATCGAATCTTAGTAGTGGAATCGATGATGAATCCAGTTCCTTGTTCTGCTACTCTCGGTCCTTCTCTTGTCTCAAAGTTTTTGGATGTGGTGTTCAATCTCTCTGTTTTGCCGCTCTTAAAGGGCAGGTTAAAAGGTATTCACTGCTCTTTCAGCTGTTTCTTTTTATATGCTCCCCCATTATCTTTTCAAAATGTGTTAATTTGCTCACTCTGGTGGGACGTTCAGACATGCGTTTGGATTTTCATGCCCGAACGTCTCTAAATGTGTTCGGGCGAGAACAACATGTCCGAATCCAATAGAGGGTCAGACGCCCATATTTTTATCCACTCGAAGTGTGGTCTAAGTTTGTTTGTCCGGACAGAGACCTGGACCAGGTGCGAAAATAGGCAGTAAGTAACTCCCGAGGTTGGTCTGGACATGTATTTCCCGACAGAGGTCCGGACCAGCCCCTGAATCCATCAGAAGAGTTGTTCTCACTCTCTTTTGGTCTAGATTTGAACCTTAGCCTCTTGATACATACTCCAACACTTCTTTCAAACACCTAAACTCATCGTTAACGCACTATGGACCTTTCCTTGAGCATCTTAACCTATTAAAGCTTAAAACCACACGTAAAGAGTGTTTTTCATACTTAACATAATATACCACTTAAGCAGAGAAACTTATCGCATTATCTCTTAAATTAATAGACAATTAAACACAAAATATAGATAAATTCCTCAAATATCAATGTTGATCATTAGGTCTCTTGATGGGTAATGAGAAAGGTAAGAGAAGGGTATAGTCCTAATGATCTTTTGTGCATAAACTTGGACATGAGTGATAATAGATTATTTCTTAATTATCATGATGATCTAAGGTGGTCTTGATGACTTTTGGATAATGAGCTTCAGATATTAATATACATGTGTATGTATATATATATTGGTGTAAATGACCATTGAGATAAGGAATAAAATATAAATGAATTGTAGTCTTGATGACTAATGAAGAAGATCTTGGATGGAAATGAAGTATGGTCATTGTGACCCTTGATAGGCAAACTTGGTTGTGAATACCTAGAGACCTTAAGAATCTTAGCATGTGTGTGGTTGTGGATATAACATAGACTTGATGTCTTTTGGGGTGTGAGTTAATTGTTGACAGTAAGATCCAAGTGATCCTAGTTTAAATTTGAATGAATACATCTTAATTTTAATGACCTGTGGAATATTGAATGATTATGGATGGATTAATGTGATGGGGGATGACCTGATAAATCGTGGCATTATGGCTGTATGACCTTGATGGTTAGCCCGGGTGCCATCAGGTTCTGGTTCAGCTCTTGTATCCACTCTATAGTGTAAATGTACTATAGGGGGTGTGCACACTTAAGGATCTAGTGTGAGGTGGTATGGATTAGAAGGTTGGGATTATATCCCTTGTGGTTGGCCATCTGCCTTTGGAATTTGACTTCTGGGAATTATTTCTCCACGTGTTTGAGCATGTCGTTTAACTTCAATTTTTAACATATAAGATAAATTAATTTTGAAAATTTAAGTTTTGCATATGATTCCTTACATGATAAACTATATAATACAAAATTTAGTTTTATAAAATTATTTTATCTTATATGTTTAATATTGAGATGGAAAAACGTGCCAAAAAGCAAACATGACACTTAATGTGCGGTAGCTAATCTAATTCTGGTTTTGTTGTAGTGATTTTTTGGATTTACTCGAGTAAAAATTGATTTTGGATGGAATTCCTCAAACTTTTCGGGTTTTTCATACGCTCAATCGAATCTAACGAGAATTGGGAGAGTTGTTGAATATATAAATAATGAAAGGAAGTAGATAAGGGGACTGGAGCAGCTGCACGACTAAACGAAATATCTACTATTGTTTGAGATTAGTTAATGACTTTTAGCATAACGAATCACATATTAATATTATCCTTACCTGGCCATACCGTACCATCAGACAGAAAATAGATTGGTTAACAGACAACTCCACCTTCTGTTTGTATATTGATCACTGTATGTATGCACTTGGTAAGGATTAGTTACCAACTCCACCTTCCTTGTCTTCGCTTAATCCTCTTCTCTCCCACTGTGTAATCACCGGTTCCAGTAACCTATAAATACCCTTAATGAGTCGTCAATCAAGGCAAGCATTAATGCTCTAAATTCCGAAGCTTTCACCCCCATCAATATTAATTACAATTGAAGTAACCGAAGAAAAAATGGGCAAGTCCTTGAGCTCCCGTCTCGCTGTGGTACTATTTGTACTTGCATTTGCTCCCATGTTGTGCTTCTCTGCTAACCTTTTCCCTCAATTTTACGATCACTCTTGCCCACAAGCACAAAAGATCGTTCAGTCTGTAGTGGAGAAGGCCTGGGAAAAAGATCCGAGGATGGCTGCTTCCTTGCTTCGACTGACATTCCACGATTGCTTCGTTCAGGTTTCATAGATAGATTTTCCTTCACCTTGCATGGTAGATTGGTAGCATATTAATTGGTTATTGATTTATATGGCCAAGCTATATATATGTATACATAATAACTTATTTGTGTAATGATGTGCAGGGTTGTGATGGATCCCTTTTGCTGGATAATAGTGGAGTTTTTCAAAGTGAAAAGAGATCAAATCCTAATAGAGATTCTGTTAGAGGATTTGAGGTAATCGATGAGATCAAGTTAGCTCTAGAGAAAGAATGCCCCATGATTGTGTCTTGCGCTGACATCCTTCAACTAGCTGCTCGGGATTCCGTAGTCTTGGTAACGATCAATCACATTTCTGAATATTGCTTAGCTTGGATGCATATGTATAACTAGAAGAATTAGTAACATTTTTCTCAACTGTATGGATATGTATATGTATGAAGACTGGGGGACCCAGCTGGGAGGTTCCGTTGGGAAGAAGAGATGCGCTATCTCCGAGCTTAACAGGCTCCAACAACAACATTCCTGCCCCTACGTTAAATTTTCAATCCATTCTCTCCAAATTCAAGGCCCAGGGTCTCGACCTTATTGATTGATTGCTCTCTCTGGTGAGTAATCACCGATATCTTATGGACATCTTTATTTGAAACAGTGAAATGTACTTATTGAATTTGATGACATTTTCATCATCATAATGATCACATTAATTTATAAATAATCAAACTGGCTTTAGGGAGTCATACTATCGGAGATGCAAGATGTGTTAGCTTCAGACAAAGACTTTACAACCATAACGGAAAGGGAAAATCCGATATCACGCTGGATCAACACTTGGCAAACCAACTCCAATCTCGGTGTCCACGTTCTGGCAGCGATCACACCTTGTTTTTTCTGGACCATTCAACACCTTTCAAGTTTGACAATGCTTACTATAGAATCTGATTGCTTCTAAAGGCCTGTTGAATTCCGATGAGGTGCTTTTCCCCCAGAACAAGCAGTCTATGCAAATTGTCAAGTTATATGCTGAAAACCAGGAGCTTTTCTTCCAGCATTTCGTCCAGTCGATGGTCAAGATGGGCAATATCACTCCACTGGTGGGTAACCAAGGAGAAATCAGGCGAATTTGTAGGAGGGTCAATCACCATCATCAAAATTAATCCCAATGATGAACTCGTCGTAGTAAATTATGTTTGGAGTCTTTGGAGTGTCGAGCGGCATAAAGCCAATGTTTATGTTCGAAGTTGTGGGTGTGAGTCAAGTTATGCGCGTCCGTACGCACGTAAATTATCTATATTTGTTAGAAATATTGTGGGGGGAGATTAGGCCCGACGGAGGGAATTATATAAAATACTCATATAGACTAGTAAGGCCCAATAATTCATGAAGTTCTATCCTAAAACCAATTGGCATTAGGTGGAGTAGCCCATAAGTTATATGAACTATTCACTAGCTTTATAATTTTTCAATGTGGGACTTACACTTGTTCTCCAACATCCTCCCTCAAGTGTGAGTCTTTCACCTCCATAGCCTCCCACATTGCACCCTGCTTGGACCCATTTGGTACTAGTCCGGTCTCTGCTGCGTGACACAGTCCAATTCTACGGTACTGGCCCGGTCCCTTCTCTTGGTTTATCGTGACACAGTCCGTTTATACTCGGGTATCCATTAGGTAGTGGTGCATTACCCAATGCTGAACCTGGGCTCTGATACCATGTTGTAAAATATAAGAATTGAGAGAAAAGACTGGAGGAATAACAATACAACTACTATTGCATTGAATACTGATGGGATTACATATCCTTTTATAGGCTAAAAATAATAAACTAAATATTAAAAATATCCTAACAACCCTTAACTTACTCCTACAAAACCTAAGAATACTTATAACTAAAAACTTACGAAGAAAAGCATATGACAACTTTTTTTTTGGACCTCAAAAATCAGAAAGAAATCTGCATTGATTTCTTCCGTCTTTTCTCCCAATTCTTATATTTCCCAACATGGTATCAAGAGCCAGATAGAGGGAAGAAATCAATGCAGATTTCTTTCTGATTGCTGAGGTCCAAAAAAAAAAGTTGTCATATGCTTTTCTTCGTAAGTTTTTAGTCAAGTATTCTTAGGTTGTGTTGAGCAACAAAAAACGTCACAAAAAAAAGTTTTTGAGTTTGAGTGATGACATCAAATTTCAATATTCCTATTCCAGTTTTTAGTGGTAAGAATTATCATTCATGGGCCATTCGAATGGAGTCGTATCTACGAGCTTTCAATTTGTGGGAAGTCGTGGAAACCGATTTTGAGCCTGCACCTCTGTCGTCAAATCGATCAGCTACACAGACGAAAAGATATGAAGAAGAAATGATGAAGATTCCAAAGGCATTATCTTGCATACATTCGGCTGTTTCGGAAGAAGTTTTCACTAGCATAATGGCTTGTGAATCTGCAAAAGAAGCATGGGAGACGCTCCAGCAAGAATTTGAAGGTAATAGACAAACCAAATTGATGCAAATTTTGAATCTCAAAAGAGAATTTGAGATGGTTAGAATGAAAAAATCTGAGAATGTGAAGGAGTATGGAAGTCGAATTTTATCGATCTCCAACCAAATTAAACTTCTTGGTGAACCGCTTCCGCCTCAAAGACTTGTAGAAAAACTTCTCGTCACACTTCCTGATAGGTATGAATCCAAAATCTCATCTCTTGAGGATTCAAGGGATTTGTCCAACATAAATTTTGCAGAATTGATCAATGCCCTTCAAGCGGTTGATCAACGAAGGACGATGAGAGAGGAAGGAAGTGAAGAAAATGCTGAAGCCGCCTTTATGGTTAAGTCTTCAAAATTCAAAGGAAAAGGAAAATTTTTACAGTGTACTAATTGTAAAAAATTTGGTCATGAAGAAGATGATTGCTGGCACAAAGGAAAAACTCAATGTTATAAGTGCAAAAAATTTGGTCATGTTCAAAGTATTGCAGGTTTGGTGCTGAACAAGCTCAGACGAGTAACAAAGAAACTGAGATGGCTCAGTTCGCAGAAGAAAAACTGTTTTAGAAATAAGGAGAGAAGTGCTCCTACGTTATTGGTGAGATGTGCACCATAATTGCTGAAGAAGATGAAGTGCATCTGGATTTTAGGAGAGAAGTGCTCCGTGGATTTTGGGAGAGAAGTGCTCCGTGAAAATTTTGAAGATTGAAGAGATGGCCACGGGTCCGGTTCCACCGGTTCTGGTTCCGGAAAATGTGTATTCGTATTCGGAACCGGTCTGGGCGGTTCTGGTTCCGGTTCTGAAATCTGGATTCGCTTTGGATTCGGTCAAAAAACCGGTTCCGGCCGGTTCCGTTTCGGTTCCGGTTCTGATCAGTTCCGAGCGGTTCCGGAAAGATTCGATCGGCTCCAGTTGCTTCGTTTTAGCTCCGATTTAAGATCCGTTTGAGCGCACACATTGCTCTTTTCATCCACTTTACTCCTAGATAGGTTATTCTTCAAGTTTATAATCTTAAATGTGTAAGAAACAAAGACTTAGGAAATTTTATTGAATTTACAAAAAATAAGGAACAAAGAGAATTTTATTATATGATTCACTGCCTCATTAAAAGCTTATTAGGTAAAAACCCTTTGAGAAAACCTTAATAAGGAAAAGAGTACAGCTACTAAGAGGTTACATGATTTCAATTTGCAAGTCTTAAAAAAAAGATTACATGGAAAGAAGTAATACTAAATTACTAATACATTCTAAAATATTAGAAGATAGAAGTCCTAAGTGGTGTTATCCTCATTCATCTCATACCAATCATGATGTTGGCCTTCATATTGCAATGCGCGTGCTTGGGATCTAACGACTATTTTCTTCAGAGGAGCGCGCGCCCGAGACCCAAAACGACGTCATTTTGGCCCGATTCCAACGGTAACTTCAACCGGTTCCGGGGCGGTTCCGGTTCCAGTTCCACCGGTTGCGGTTCCGGTTCCCGGTTTCGAATCCGACAACGGTTCCAAGCGGTTCCAGCCGGTTCCGAGCGGTTCCGGTTCCGGGCCCGGTTCAGGCCTGAATCTCAAAACATGTATTCGTATTCGGAACCGGCTGAGGCGGTTCGGTTCCGGTTCCGGTTCCCACCGGTTCCCGGCCGGTTCCGGTTCCAATCGGTTCCGGGTAGAACCGCTGGTTCCGGGTAGAACCGGACTCATGGCCACCATTAGACGTGCTTCAAATATTTTTATTTAGTTTGTTAAGATGTTTTTTTTTTTGAGAATTTTCAAATCAAGGGAAAGTGTTAGTTTTATGATTTGAAAATATTTATTATTGATTTGAAATTAATTATTGTTTAGTCTTATCTAGAATAATAGATTTTGGGAGTTTGTTGAGGGGTTGTTAGTACAATTTTAAATATTTTCAAATCAATAATAACTAAATATTAAAAAATATCCTAACAACCCATAACTTACTCCTACAAAAGTTATTCTTCTAGATAAGACTAAATATAAATAATTTCAAATCAATAATAAATAATTCAAATCAATAAAACTAACACTTTCCCTTGATTTGAAAATTCACTAAAAAAACATCTTAACAAACTAAATAAAAATATTTGAAGCACGTCTCTTCAATCTTCAAATTTTGCACGGAGCACTTCTCTCCCAAAATCCACAGAGCACTTCTCTCCCAAAATCCAGATGCACTTCTCTCCCAAAATCCAGATGCACTTCTCATCTTCTTCAGCAATTATGGTGCACATCCACCAATAACGTAGGAGCACTTCTCTCCTTACTTCTAAAACAATTTTTCTTCTGCGAATTGAGCCATCTCAGTTTCTTTGTTACTCGTCTGAGCTTGTTCAGCACCAAACCTGCAATACTTTGAACATGACCAAATTTTTTGCATTTATAACATTGGGTATTTCCTTTGTGCCAGGAATCATCTTCTTCATGACCAAATTTTTTACAATCAGTACACTGTAAAAAATTTCCTTTTCCTTTATATTTTGAAGACTTAACCATAAAGGCGGCTTCAGCATTGTCTTCACTTCCTTCTCCTCTCATCATTCTTCGTTGATCAACCGCTTGAAGCGCATTGATCAATTCTGCAAAATTTATGTTGGACAAATCCTTTGAATCTTCAAGAGATGAGATTTTGGATTCATACCTATCAGGAAGTGTAACCAGAAGTTTCTCCACAAGTCTTTGAGGCGGAAGCGGTTCACCAAGAAGTTTAATTTGGTTGGAGATCGATAAAATTCGACTTCCATACTCCTTCACATTCTCAGATTTTTTCATTCTAACCATCTCAAATTCTCTTTTGAGATTCAGAATTTGCATCATTTTGGTTTGTCTATTACCTTCAAATTCTTCCTGGAGCGTCTCTCATGCTTCTTTTGCAGATTCACAAGCCATTATGCTAGTGAAAACTTCTTCCGAAACAGCCGAATGTATGCAAGATAACACCTTTGGAATCTTCATCATTTCTTCTTCATATCTTTTCATCTGTGTAGCTGATGGATTTGACGGCAGAGGTGCAGGCTCAAAATCGGTTTCCACGACTTCCCACAAATTGAAAGCTCGTAGATACGACTCCATTCGAATGGCCCATGAATGATAATTCTTGCCACTAAAAACTGGAATAGGAATATTGAAATTTGATGTCATCTGTCAAACTCAAATTTTTTTTTTTTGACGCTTTTTTGTTCACTCAACAAAACCTAAGAATACTTATGACTAAAACTTACGAAGAAAAGTATATGACAACTTTTTTTTTGGACCTCAGCAATCAGAAAGAAATCTGCATTGATTTCTTCCCTCTATCTGGCTCTTGAGGTAGGGAAAGTGTTGGTTTTAGTGATTTGAAAATAATAATAATTATTTAGTTTTATGTAGAAGATTAGCTTTTGTAGGAGAAAGTTACGGGGTTGTTAAGATGTTTTCTTATTACTAGTTTAGTTTTATTAGTCTATAAAAGGATTGTATTCCTATCAGAATCTAAATGCAAGAGTTACGTATTATTCTTCCTCTACTCATTTCTCCGCATTCTTATTTTGCCAACATGGTATCAAGAGCCAGATAGAGGGAAGAAATCAATGCAGATTTCTTTCTGATTGCTGAGGTCCTAAAAAAAAAGTTGTCATATGCTTTTCTTCGTAAGTTTTTAGTCATAAGTATTCTTAGGTTGTGTTGAGCAAACAAAAAAACGTCACAAAAAAAAAGTTTTTGAGTTTGAGTGATGACATCAAATTTCAATATTCCTATTCCAGTTTTTAGTGGTAAGAATTATCATTCATGGGCCATTCGAATGGAGTCGTATCTACGAGCTTTCAATTTGTGGGAAGTCGTGGAAACCGATTTTGAGCCTGCACCTCTGCCGTCAAATCGATCAGCTACACAGACGAAAAGATATGAAGAAGAAATGATGAAGATTCCAAAGGCATTATCTTGCATACATTTGGCTGTTTCGGAAGAAGTTTTCACTAGCATAATGGCTTGTGAATCTGCAAAAGAAGCATGGGAGACGCTCCAGCAAGAATTTGAAGGTAATAGACAAACCAAATTGATGCAAATTCTGAATCTCAAAAGAGAATTTGAGATGGTTAGAATGAAAAAATCTGAGAATGTGAAGGAGTATGGAAGTCGAATTTTATCGATCTCCAACCAAATTAAAAATCTTGGTGAACCGCTTCCGCCTCAAAGACTTGTGGAGAAACTTCTGGTTACACTTATTGATAGGTATGAATCAAAAATCTCATCTCTTGAAGATTCAAAGGATTTGTCCAACATAAATTTTGCAGAATTGATCAATGCGCTTCAAGCGGTTGATCAACGAAGAATGATGAGAGGAGAAGTAAGTGAAGACAATGCTAAAGCCACCTTTATGGTTAAGTCTTCAAAATTCAAAGGAAAAGGCAAAATTTTACAGTGTACTAATTGTAAAAAATTTGGCCATGAAGAAGATGATTGCTGGCACAAAGGAAAAACTCAGTGTTATAAGTGCAAAAAATTTGGTCATATTCAAAAGTATTGCAGGTTTGGTGCTGAACAAGCTCAGACGAGTAACAAAGAAACTGAGATGGCTCAGTTCGCAGAAGAAAAATTGTTTTAGAAGTAAGAAGAGAAGTGCTCCTACATTATTGGTGAGATGTGCACCATAATTGCTGAAGAAGATGAGACGTGCATTTGGATTTTGAGAGAGAAGTGCTCCGTTGATTTTGGGAGAGAAGTGCTCCGTGAAAAATTTGAAGATGAAGAGACGGTGCTTCAAATATTTTTTTAGTTTGTTAACATGTTTTTTTTTTGAGAATTTTCAAATCAAGAGAAAGTGTTGGTTTCATTGATTTGAAAATATTTATTATTGATTTGAAATTATTTATATTTAGTCTTATCTAGAAGAATAACTTTTGTAGGAGTAAGTTAAGGGTTGTTAGGATATTTTTAATATTTAGTTTATTATTTTTAGCCTATAAAAGATATGTAATCCCATCAGTATTCAATGCAATAGTAGTTGTATTGTTATTCCTCCAGTCTTTTCTCCCAATTCTTATATTTTACAACAATATTTTCTTGAGTGTAAGGATAAATTTCCCTATTACCTAGGTATGATGAAGGTGTGTAAAAGACACTGATCGCAAATGTACATTTGCTTCTTTAAATATCTCGTTTTCTTTATAACAAGGTGATGGTGTACATGAACTGAATATTCAGGGTTCATAAATGGAAAAATCTTTGAACCAAAACCATTTCCAGTTGACAGTTGAAGTTAGTCAGCCTTTCCTATCGATATAAAAAATTTCAGTTGACAATTGACTGAACCGTGATTCCAAACAAGAGACTATAACGTTTTTTTTTTTTTTTGGATCAATCTGGCGATGCCAGTGATAGTTACAAAAGATTGCAATATTATTACTAAAGAACAGTAACAGATAATTGCAGAAAAAGGTGTTGCTCTAATCCAGTAACTCGTGCAGTGCGGTAGTCGAGAGGAAGATTCCACTATTTATAATACCAGAGATGTTGCAATGCTGTTTAGACCATTCCCAAACATGGATTTTTATACTATCCACCATCTTGCTCCAGATGGGGTCTGTTTTGTCAAAAATCAACTTGTTCCGCTTTTCCAAGGCTGCAGCTGTGGTGAAAAGGAAGGTGGACTTCCAAATTCTGCCACGGTTTTTGCAAGAAACAACTGTGCACCATTCTGCAAAGAATTGCTCCACCGAGCTTTGGGTAGGGACTAATAGAATCTTAACAGCTTTGATTAAGAGTAATTACGTTTTACTGAATAATATTATTAATGAGTGAAAACGTATACAACCCTATCATCAGATATGCTATATATATACACTCATATGTCAAAGATAAATTGTAAAAGATAAACTTATGTACATTATCTGATAAAAACTATCTAACATACTTACTAATCCCATATATGGGCTAAGTGACAATGGAAATGAGTCCAATGGCCCAATAGTTCAATACCCCCTCAAGCCGTAGGTAATTCAAATTGCCCAGGCTTGTGTGCGCCGGTATTGCTCATTCCTATGCGTTGCAACTATTCTTTATACCTTGTTCCTGGTAATGCTTTAGTCATCATGTCTGCTACTTGTGTAGTGGTGTGAGTGTAAACCACGTCTACAAGACCTTGTTGAATCTTCTCCCGCACAAAATGAAAGTCAATCTCGATGTGTTTTGTCCTTTTATGGAAAACAGGATTGCGTGCTATATGAATGGCTGATTGATTATCACACTTGACTGGAACATGTGTGATATTTGTTACACCAAATTCATGTAATAATCTCGTCAACCAAGTAAGCTTTGCTGTGACTCGTCATAGAGAGCGATACTCTGCTTCTGCACTGGAAAGTGACACGGAGCTTTGTTTCTTTGTTTTCCAAGATGGGGCTATTGCCCAAGAAAATGTAATATCCGGAAACAGATTTTCTTGTATTAGGACATGCCACCCAATTTGAGTCGCAGTATGCCAAAAGATCTAGATTTGAAAAATGTCTGTTAGTCAATACTATACCATAGTTCATGGTACCTTTGAAATAACTGAGTGCATGAACTGTTGCCTGCATGTGAACGTCGGTTGGACGTTGCATGAATTGACTTAGAACTTGAACAGTGAAACTGATGTCTGGCCGTGTGTTGGAGAGATAGTTCAGCTTGCCAACTAATCTGCGATATTGAATGGGATCATCAAGGGGTGTGCCATCATGAATCAGAAGTTTTTTACCAACGGTCATGGGACCTTGTGCATTTTAATGTTTTGGCAAGCATACTCTTCTACCAAATCCATGCAAAACTTCCTTTGAGATAAGACATACCCGATTTCTTCAATTCCCAAGAAATAGTGTTGTTTTCCAAGATCTTTAATCTTGAAGTTTAGATCTAGTGCTTTTTTGATATCATCAATCTCAGTCTGATATGCACCTACAACCAGCATATCATCTTCATAAGCTGCAATGAAAACGTTGCCACGTTCATTTTCCTTTGGAACAATGAATAGTCATTCTTAGACTGTAAACTTGAGAGTGCGGAGGAAACTTGCTAATTTTACAAACCATTGTCTAGAGGCTTGCTTAAGACCATACAAGGACTTCTTGAGACAACAAGCCTTGTTATGTCCATATATGTCTAGTCCTTGTGGGATCTTCATATAAACTTCTTCATCAAGGTCCCCATGCAAAAAGGCATTGTTCACATCCAACTGGTTGATAACCCATCTTTGATTAAGAGCAACAGTGATAAGGGCCCGTATGTGGTGAGTTTAACCACCGGGGAGAATGTTTTGTTGTAATCCAACCCGTGGCGTTGGGTAAACCCCTTGGCTACCAAACGTGCCTTATAACGTTCCAACGTACCATCAGACTTGAGTTTAACTTTGTACACCCATTTGCACCCTATAACCTTTTTCCCTTTTGGCAAGTCAACAATTTCCCCTGTATTATTCTTCTCAAGTGCTTGTAATTCCTCATGCATGGCATGTCTCCAATGATCACAGGCTGCAGCCTCACGGTAAGTGTTAGGTTCCTTCATATCCATGACTTTGTCAACAACATTAAAAGCTGTGGATAGAAGAGCTATTGACTTGGTTGGTCTGATATCTGTAAGACTCTCTATGTCTGACGTCATATTGATGTTATCTCGTGTGCTACTGTACACTCTCTCATCTAGCACTTCTTGAAAAATATTACAGATATAATCTTCAAGGTAACGAGGTTTGTGACTCTCTCGTGTTGACCGACAAACTTCGTTGTGCACTGTACTCTGCTCATGAGCGACATGTTCTTCGTGACTATTTTGCTGAGTCACCTGATATGTTATTCCTTCATCGAAGTATGCAATATTCTGATTTTATTCTCATGACTTTGTTCATGATTTGTGTAACGTTCAATTCCATTTGAAAGGGAATGTGGTAGGATGAAACTTAACGTCTCGACTTACTTCAACAATGTGATCTTTTATACTCATTACCTTGTGACCCTTTTTCCTTGGAGCAACTCCAAGATAAATGCATGCTTCTCCTTTTGGATTGAACTTGACACCTTTGTTATTAGCAATACTCTTGTAACAAAGACACCCAAATGGCTTATACCACCATATAAAGGTTTTTGATTGTATAAAACTTCATATGGTGTCTTTCCATTTAAGGCCTTAGTTGGAAGTCTGTTAATCAAGTATGTGGCATGGAGAATGCATTCTCCCCAATATGTGAGTGGAAGACCAGATTGAAAATAAATTGCCCTTGCGGTTTTAAGAAGATACCGATGCTTTCTTTCTACAACCGCGTTTTGTTGTGGGGTGTATGCACAAGTAGTCTGATGTACAATACCTTGTTGAGAGAAAAACGATCTTCCTTCATTTGAACTGCCCAATTCCTTTGCATTATCGGTTCTGAAAGTTTTAACCTTGATTTCGAATTGTCGCTCCACCATTTTGATAAAATTAACGATAGCCTCCCAAGCATTGCCTTTTTCCTTTATAAGATGGACCCAAGTAGTCCATGTGTAATCATCAACGAAGCAAACAAAATATCTATAACCGTTATAAGTGTTGGTGTTGAACGGACCCCATACATCGATGTGTAACATCTCAAAAGGTGTTTTGCTTCTACTCACCAAATTCTCAAAGGGTAATCGTTGTGCTCTGGCCTTGTAACATATATCACACGCATGATGTATAGAGAACTATGTTTCTTTTTATTAACCCCATATGAACAAGCTTGTTTAACGGTACATGACCTAGAGCAATATGTAAATTCTTTGCTTGAGAACTAATTTCTTCTTTCGGGCCCAAACTACAAACGTTGTAAGCTCTCTGGGCTTCGCTTCTGATTTTCTTCGCATAAGGCCCAAGTCTTCGATCCACTTCTAGCTCATCCAAGACGTAAAGCCCGTGTAGACCGCGCCCAATTCTCTCAGTCGTCCCTGTCGCCGGGACCTAGACAAAACAATTTTGAGCATCAAAGCTCAGTGCGCAGCAAAATTGTTCAGTCATCCTTCTAACTAAGATTAAATTTAACATGAAATTTGGGATGTATAATACTCCTGTTAACCAGATTTCATTCCCTATTTTGATGTCCCCAATATTGTTAACCAGTTGCGGACTTTCGTCTGGAAGAATAATACTCCTTTCATCTTTCAAATTTTTCCAGTTTTCAAAAAGATTTTATGCTCCAGACATGTGATATGTCGCCCCGGAGTCAATAATTCATTGCCCTCTAAACAGATTTTGAGAATCATTGCTTGGAAAACATTGCGTGTAATTGAGCTTAGGTAGATGATTACCTGAGAAATTACAGTGGCTAATAGTTTCTGATTTTGCCGGTGTAGTGCTATTGCGAATAAGCTCTGTAATTTGTTGCAGTTGTCTTGGTGTCAATCCATCGTCTGGACAGTTTTTATCGTTTGATTCTTCTTGAACCCTGGCGACATTTGCAAACCATTTCTTCTTTCGAGCCATCACCGCATCTCTTCCATGCAACTGGTAGCACTCAGCTGCTAAATGCCTAGTTTTTCTACAATGACTACACTTTTGCCTCTGGTAGCATTCATCAAAAGTGTGGCTGATTTTCTTGCAAAAAGAACAAACTGATTTCTTCTTATCAGTGTCGACATTCTTTCTGGAATTTCTGAAACTATCTCCCGACCCAGTACCATGACTGTAGAAAGACAGCGTTCTCTATGGTATTAACATCTCCTCTCTGTTCCTCTTCTTGTATTATCAGGGAAAAAGCTCTTTCTAAACTAGGTATTTCTTGCATCTCTAGGATTTGCCCACGAATCGACAAATACCACCAATTCAAACCCATAAGAAAATGAATTAACTTGTCTTCCTCTATCGATTTCCTGACAAGCTTATTTAGACCACACATATAACCTCCATAAGTGCACCTTCATGTAGGTCTCGCCAAATCTGATTCTCCCCAGATACGCTTCAGTCTATTGAAATACACCACAACAGAGTCTTCACCTTGTTTTGTCTCTGCCAATTCACGCTTTAAATTGTGAATAACAGCAAGATTTGTGTGCTCGTACCTTTCACAAAGGGCATCCCAAATGATTTTGGGATCTTCACAGTAGCGTACGCCCTCCAGAATAGTCCCATCCAAAGAATTCTTCAACCAAGAAATGACCAGGGAGCTTGATCTTTCCCAGGCGGTGTACCTAATCGTTTCTTCTTCCTCCGGTTTCTTCACGGCACCGGTAACAAACCCGTACTTGTTATTGGATTTAAGTGCGGTAGTGGTATCACACTTCCCACCCAAGAATCCAATACCTCTAAACTTCGGCACCAAGGACAGCCCTGGTTGTTCCGCCGCGTGAACGTAGATTGGGTCGTTGACATCTATAGCCGTGTTGCTCGCCGGCGAAAGAATCTTTGTCTGCTTCTACTTGCCAAGGTCGTCCGCCATTGTCGCCAGAGAAGGGACCTACTAAACCCATGCCCTGATACCATAGTAGAATCTTAATAGCTTTGATTAAGAGTAATTACGTTTTACTGAATATTATTGATGAGTGAAAACATATACAACCCTATCATCAGATATGCTATATATATACACATGTGTCAAAGATAAATTGTAAAAGATAAACTTATGTACATTATTTGATAAAAACTATCTAACATATTTACTAATCCCATATATGGGCTAAGTGACAAAGGGCCTGGGAAATGAGTTCAGTTGCCCAATAGTCCAATAGGGACGGGAGCGATTCCCCACCACCATCTATAAATGCGATCACAAATATGAATTGCTTGCGGGTTTGGTTCATAGTTTCCAAGCAGTGAGAGTAAGCATTATACCTCAGTTTTTTCGTCCCTGTTATCGTCATTATTCTTGACTGAGGAAAAACTAAAACATGCACGAATATAGAAAATTAGGAGCATGATTATCAAAGAATATCAATTTAGTGAGTATTGCAATGAAAACCTTCTTTACTGAAAGAGAATTGGGGAGAGCGAAATCCCGATACAGAGTGAAGAAGAAGAAGTGAATGTCGAGGTAGAGTGCGGACCAAATATAAGATGGACCAAATATAAGATGGTCGCGATAGACAAGGGGAGGAGAGACCGGTCAAATTGACCGTGGATAAAATACATGTGGTAAAATCCTAAAATACAATCTAGAAAATTACAATATAGTTTAATACCTAAGTACAAAACTATATACCCACATAATATCCTGATATCCCCCCTCAAAGAGGACTCTTCTGTGCATGGAAGTGATGGTGAGAAGAGGACTCTTTGTCGATCATGAGATGGATTGTCTACCTGGAAGTTGCTGCCTCTACTGTGCTAGGATTCTGCAATCCTAGAGATGGAAAAGAATTTTTATAACTCTTACCTGTTAGTGGCTTGGTCATCAGATCAGCCAACTGGTGCGTGCTTGGGACATAGTGTACCTGTATAAGACCTCCCTGCAATTTCTCACGAACAAAATGACAATCTAATTCTATATGTTTAGTGCGTTCATGAGATACGGGATTCCTAGCTATGTGAATAGCTGCAAGGTTATCACATTTTAGAGGTATTGGTTTTATGTTTGAGATACCGATTTCATTCAAAAGTCTGCTTAACCAACTTAGTTCCCCGGTAACTTGGCGCATGGCTTTGTATTCGGCTTCCGCAGAGGACAAAGCAATTGATGTTTGCTTTTTGGATTTCCAACTTAGCGGGGAGTCCCCGAGGAGAATGTAATATCCAGAGACTGACTTGCGGGTGATTGGGCAAGAAGCCCAATCGGAGTCGCAATAGGCTTGAAGATCAAAGCTTTGAGTTTTATTGAAAAACAGACCAAAGGTGGAAGTGCCTTTTATGTAAGAAAGGGTGTGGTAAGCAGCCTTAAGATGTTCGGTAGTGGGGGACTGAAGGAATTGACTAAGATATTGGACGGCAAATGCTATGTCGGGACGAGTGTTTGTAAGAAAGTTCAGTTTACCCACTAGGAATCTATACAAAGTTGGATTTGATAGCTTGGAGCCGATATCTTTGTAAAGTTTTAGGTTAAGAGGGAGATGAGAAACAGATGGTTTACATTCTTTCATTTCGAAATCTTGTAAGATTTGGTTGATGTAACGTTGTTGAGACATGATGATTCCATTATCTATTTCAAGAAATTCCATGCCAAGGAAAAAGTTTAATCTACCAAGATCTTTTATCTTAAACTCTTTATCGAGTTGGTTTTTCAAGTATTGAACTTCCTTTTTATCATTCCCGACAACAAGGATGTCGTCGACATAGATCCCTAGAAGTGTTATACTATTCTTCTTCCTTTTCACGAAGAGGGAGTAGTCATTTTGGGAGTGTTCAAAACCAAGGTGTGTTAGGAAATTGGCAAGCTTCTCATACCATTGTCGAGAAGCTTGTTTTAGGCCATAGAGAGACTTGTGGAGTTTGCAAACTTTATTCTCTCCTTTAACGTTTAACCCTGGCGGAATAGACATGTAAACATCTTCGTGAAGATCACCATGGAGAAAAGCATTATTCACGTCTAATTGATCTAAGATCCACCCCTTTTTTATTGCGGTTATGATCAAGGCTCAGACGGTGGTGAGTTTGATAACGGGGGAGAAAGTCTCGTCGAAATCTAGGCCTTGTTTTTGAGTGAAACCACGGACAACCAGCCGGGCTTTATATCGCTCCAAGGTTCCGTCTGGTTTGAGTTTTGTTTTGTACACCCATTTACAACTAATGGGCTTTTTGCCTTTTGGTAAATCGACTATTGACCAAGTTTGGTTTTCTCTAAGGGCATCAAACTCTTGTGCCATGGCCCGAATCCAATTAGGGTCCTTGCTGGCAATTTGGTAGTTTGGAGGTTCACTTAGATCATTGATGTGATTGACTATTTGGTTTGTGTCCTGGTGAATGGAACAAGAGAGAATAGTGGAAAGAGGGAGGTGATCGGTAAGGGTATTGATGGCCGTCTTGGGTTGGGCTGTGGTTTCTTTGGATTCAAGTCTTTCTGCTAAGATGGTAGAGAAAAGATCCTGCGAGCTTATGTTGGTGGAGCAGATGTAGTCATTATATTTGGATGGGAAAGTATGAGCTCGTGTGGATCTTCTTAGGGGTAAGGTTTCTTGGGCTTGTTCAGTTTCTGTTTGGGTTTGGTTTTGATCAGTAGCAGTGGTTGGAGAAGGAGTAGAGGTGGAGGATGTAAGATCTTCTCTTATCTCAGAAAACTGAGACGTACAAGGCTCATCCTCCATGTGTAGGGTAGGTTGGGGAAATATTTCAGTGTCTTGGTGTTTTTCGTGGAGGTTGTGAGTCCAACTCCCATCAGCCAGAGGAAAAATGTCCTCAAAGAAAGTGAGGTCACGTGTGATTTTGATCTTTCTTTCTTCGAGAGTTAGGACCTTGTATCCTTTGGTGTTTTTACAATCTCCAATGTAAATACAAGTGGAGGATCGAGGTTCTAGTTTTCCTCTGTTGGGTTGAATGTTTGTCATGTAACAGAGGCAACCGAAGCTCCTTATTTCTTGGTAGTTGGGCTTGGATCCATATAGCCTTTCATATGGAGTTTCATTACCTATGGGCTTGCTAGGAGTTCTGTTTAGTAAGTATGTCGCATAGTGGATGCAGTGATCCCAAAATTTGCTTTCTAAACCAGATTGGAATAAGAGAGCTCTAGTTATTTCCATTAGGTGACCCTGCTTTCGCTCCACAACTCCATTTTGTTGTGGAGTATGTGGGCAGGAGGTTTGATGGATTATTCCTTTTTGGGAATAAAATTCTGTAGCCTCAATAGACTTTCCTAGCTCTTTTGCATTGTCGCTCCTAATAATTTTGATGGATCTTTTCAATTGAGTTTCAACCAGATTAACAAAGTTTTTAATGCTTTGAGTAGCTTCTGATTTCTGTTTCAAAAGGGTGATCCAAGTGGCTCTAGTGTAATCGTCAACAATGGTTAGAAAGTATTTATGGCCATTAGTGCCTTCGGTTCTCATTGGTCCGCATGTGTCTATGTGGATAAGTTCGAAAGGTTCCAAAGTTTTAATGGTAGAGGAAGGAAATCTGTGACGTTTACCTTTGGCTTTGTAACATATGGCGCAAGGCAGGGTAGAGTTTCTGATATGATTAGGAATGTGAAGTTTCATAACTTTTCCTAGCTTCAATAAAGGGACATGTCCCATTCTATTATGCCATAAAATGTAGTCATTGGAATTGTTGACAACAGAAGCATTATCATTATTGAGATTCATACATCGAGCAGCAATCTTTGAATTCTTTGAAATGCTGGTAGTAGGAAAACTATCATTGCAGACATTCATACATGGAGCAGAAACACTATCATATCTATTCTTCAGAATGAAATCACGCAGAATGTTCATGTCAATTATATACAAGCCACAAACAAGTTTCCCAAATTCTCTATCATCTTCTTTTTCAGAACCCTGCAGGATACAAGAATACCGATTGAAGAGTATAGAAACATTCAGTTTTTCAACTAATCTGGCAACAGAAATTATATTGAACATGAAACTACTGACAAGCATTATTCCCTCTAGATATGTTGTGCCATTGAAAGATAGTTTCCCCACATATTTGACAGATTTCCTATTCCCATCGGGTAAGGTTATTTCTTTGGTTTGAGCAAGAGAATTATAGTCAGAAAACAATTTTCTATTCCCACTAATGTGCTCGGTAGCACCAGAGTCTAGAATCCACA
Organism: Limonium bicolor; assembly: GCA_023374045.1. NCBI lineage: Eukaryota > Viridiplantae > Streptophyta > Magnoliopsida > Caryophyllales > Plumbaginaceae > Limonium > Limonium bicolor. The sequence continues at coordinate 396,921,923 of CM041776.1, read as the reverse complement.
TATCTTGAAGTTTATCTAATAGAGAATTCACATTAGAGGTCAAACAGGACAGATAATCTTGAAGTTTATCTAATAGAGAATTCGCATTAGAGGTCAGCAGAGGCAGATAATTTATCGAGGTTTGAGGGTTACCTGAGAAATCTCCAAATTCATTCGGTTTGTTGTTGTTGCCTCCGCTTGGTTTTTGATGTTGTAAAAACGTTACCAGCTGCTGTAATTGTTCCTTGCTGAACCCTGTGACTGGAGATTCTGAAGTAGCTTCACCCTCTTCTTTGTCATTCCTCGAGTGTTGACTTAGGACAGACCCAACATGCGCTTCTTTTGGTTGTTTGGATTCGCCGGAAGGAAATCCCACCAGCCACCAACAATCGGTGCGAAGGTGTCCGACTTTACCACAGTTCTGGCACTTGGGCGGATCTTTCTTGTTAGGGTTAGCGCCTTTGTTTGGGGATTTCTTGAGTATTCCTTTGTAATTGGAATAATTTTGAGGATTGTTCTTGTTTTTCCCAGAAATGTTTCCCGTGCGCAAAGCTAGGGCTACGCTGCGCTCGCTTTGATCCTCCTTCGAATCGGTGGAATTTCTTGTCTGTTCTTCTTGACCATGACTGCGATTATGTCCTCCAGTTCCGGAAGCTCACTGGTAGCCAAGATCTGCCCACGGAGGTGAGAATAGGTTTTGTCCAAACCCATCAAGAAATGTATCGATTCTTCCTCCTCTCTTCTTTTCCTTTGCTTCTCTAGCGCCGTGCAAGATCCGCAGCAATTGCAAGCTTCGAAAGGCTTGGCGAGGTCGTATTGTGACCATAGCTCTCTCGATTTCATCAGATATTCAGTGATGGTTTCTTCCCCTTGCTTTAAGCTGGCGATTTGCGCCTTGATACTATGCAACGTCGCCATGTTTTTCTTTTCGAACCTCTTGCACAGCCAGTCCCAAATGTCTTTTGGGTCTTCGGTGTACATTACAGTCGCGTGATGTTCGGTGAAAGAGAAGCGATGATCCAAGTAACCACGAGGCTTCTTGCCCTCTTCCAGGCCGCCGTTCGAAACGTGTCTTGTGGGTCAGGCCGCTTCACGGTACCGTCGATGAAGCCGATCTTGTTTTTAGCACCAAGCGCCTGTTGAACTGTCCACTTCCAACCGAGAAATCCTTCTCCGGTGAGTTTCGGCGCCAGAGCCTGTCCCATTTGTTCGTCGCCGCGACGTATAAGGGATCATTTACATCTATGGCGGTCGAACTCTTGTTTCTCAGCGACTCATCCTTTTCACCGCCTGAGGCGCTATTCTTCTCTTTCCCTGGATCGTCCATCGAATTCAAACGAGACGAGTGACTCGCTCTGATACCATATCAATTTAGTGAGTATTGCAATGAAAACCATCTTTACTGAAAGAGAATTGGGGAGAGCGAAATCCCGATACAGAGTGAAGAAGAAAAAGTGAATGTCGAGGTAGAGTGCGGACCAAATATAAGATGGTCGCGATAGACAAGGGGAGGAGAGACCGGTCAAATTGACCGAGGATAAAATACATGTGGTAAAATCCTAAAATACAATCTAGAAAATTACAATATAGTTTAATACCTAAGTATAAAACTATATACCCACATAATATCCTGATAAAGAATCCAAATTTGGGTTGTTAATATTCTCTTTTCTTTTTCTCTTGCCATCACATCTTTTTTAAAATCATATCGAATTTTTATCAACATCAGAAAACCATCATTTGGTTTTAAACTTTCTATGTTTCTCATATCATTTTATTTTTTTACTTATTAATTATTATAAGAATACAAACATTAATATTTAATTATTATTATTACTACTATTTTGATAATACACAACTAATATTAACTAAAATATATTAAAGTTATTATATTTTTGAAACAAAAATTTAATATATACAATATATATTAATATAATTTGTTTTTATTATTTTTTACTTGATATTTAGCATTTAAATATTATAATGAATTTTGAAATGAATACAGTGGTACATATTTATTTTTTCAAGTATATTTTTATATTATATTTTTATATCACTAAAATACAAATAATAAGTATTAATTTACCTAAAATAAATATATATTAAAAATATGAAAAACATAGTCAATTTGGATCTCATTTGTAGAGAATGAGAATTTAAGAATTTTGATTTAGTATTTGGTTTATTTATATCATTATTAGTTTTTAATATATTAAGTTTTTAAAATATATAAAATTTAACTATTTATATTTGACATATTATAATTAAAGGAAAAAATGGTGGGTCCCATTTATGGGTTAAAAGGTCCCCCCAAGAACCCAAAATTAGAATTCTCACCCCTCTCTTCCACCTCATTTTTTTTATTTATTTTTTTGCATAAGAACCTGTAAGAACTCTAGATAATCATGCTCTAACAGTCCAAGCTGACTATCATACAACCGGTTGTACGATATTATGTACATCTTCAAACAATCTTCACAATTAATTTGAACAAGTATCCTATAAAGTTGAACAATCTTTATACTAACACGTGTAATTTTTCCATCAATATGACAATCAATATAAAATATTGAACAACCTTTAAATCTAAAATGAACATTGTACGATGCTCACCGTACAACCGGTTGTACAATAATATTTGGCCTAAAAACCCATGTGTGGAACGGCAACATTTGAGTAGGAGAAGAATAGCGAAAACATAATGTCAATGCAGCCAATTGGCCAAAGAAGAATCCTCATTATATTTTAGGAAGTGGATGGAACCGGACGATGATGTGGATGATGGTCCACCTACATCTAACCAGTTGTCATTCCTAAGGAGATGGAATAAACCAGTCTTGGATTTTGTCATCTGAAATCTCATCAAGAAGATGATGTACGTAAGATTAAACCAAGCATCAAAAGTATGGTAGCAAGCAAAATAAAGCATCATTTGTAGTTGCTACTTCACCTCAAAGAATTCGCAAGACCGGGCCAACATTTTGAAAATATATGCCTAGTCAAGAAAATTCCTACTAAACAATACACCCTCATATTCAAAATATTTGTCGTTTTAGAAATGAATCTAGACAGATCTAAGTTCATATTCATCTCTAAAATGACAGATATTTTGAATGGGGGAGGGAGTATTGAATAGTGGTGGGCAAGAACTTTAAAAGATTAAGCAATAAAAGAATTAGACTTTTTAAGAAGTTCTACTTCTGTTTTGCAGTAAGAGCAACACAGAGGTACTAAGGATCTATGAACTCGAGCCAAGATGAGAGATTACAAACATTTCCCCTTTTAAGCAATACATTGACTTAGGCCTCATTCTCACATCAGACTGTGTCACTTAAACATTTTTTACTACTCAACAATCTTCAAAAACAACATTAGCTACTTTGAGTAGTGTTGTGTAGTAATATATCGAGAGAAGTTATCTCCATAACCCTTATTAGATCTACAACGTTCCCAACATCACACAAAAACTATAAATTGAGATTCTGAAGATCGGCTTAGGAAGAACAAATAGAGGCATAGTGTGATGTGTGGTGGGATTGAAGAACACAGTGAACCACCATAGACTGAACTGCTTAGGGACATTGGTTCGGACCAACTCTAGATCCTCTTTCAAGAAATCATCAATAAGTGGAAGATAGAATTTATTTTTTCTCCAATCATGAAGTGGATGAGCAAAATATTTAGGGAATGAGAGCTATTTCTTGAAAACCCAACAAGTTAACATCGGTGGCTCTTGAAGTTAATCTATTCGATGGCCATAGACTATATGGTACTTAGAGAGGATATATAGACATATGATAAGTCAAGAATTTGCCTAAGTTCATAGAGCTAATTCATTCTTAATTATCAATATTTTGGCTTTAAATTCTCTCCTTATTGGCTTGATTATGATTTATTGTTATATTTGTCTCGTATGATTGGTTTGGTGATTTTTCACGATAAAATGCTCAAGAAATTGCTTAAATGAAGTCTTTGGAACTTGAATCAAGCATTGGAAGTCTAACCGGGAGTCAAATGATGATTTTTGAAGAATGAGAAGCTAAATTACAACTGGTCTGGGTCTTGTCCGTGAATGTAAACCCGAACCAACCCTTCGAAGAGCATTATGGCAACTTTTGGGGATGGTCTGGGTATGTCTCCGTGAATATAAACTCGGACCATCCTGAGAAGAAACATACTTCAAGATTGTACATGTGGTCCGGGAATAAATGCTGAGAAACAAATGATAAGTGTGAAATTGATATGGTTTTATTGGTGCTAATTCTTATTTATGCAACCTTTTTATGTACTTTTTCACACTTATCCTATGCTTTTCATGACTCTTACTTGGGCAAGAACTGATGCCAATTTATATGTTTAAAGCAGAAAATGAAGGTGAAAATGCATAGTTCTCCTCACGAGCTTTCCAACGCCGCAAACGGGGAACAAATCGGAGCTCATATGAATAATTTAGGCCCTACCTGAAGTTGTGTCCGGAACAACATTTATATATATTTCTATGATATTGCCGCAACAACAAAGGAAAAAAAAGGGACAAGCAGAAAGGGAGAGAAGCGCACAGGTAACTCCAGAGTCTTCCAATGCTATTGATGGATGAAGTTAAATAAATAAAGAAACTTCCTTCCAAGAGTTATAATGGATGAAGACAATTGAATACAGAAAGTTAAAGGAACGGAAGGTCTTTATTTATTTTATGAAACTGAAGAGACTAAAAGAAACCATCAATGGACAAACGGAAAGTCTTGAATTTGACTATAAATAAGGAAGGCTTTGGAAGTGAAAGGCATCCATCAAACAATCACCATTTACACACATCGCCTCTTTTATTCTCTCTGCGCCGCAACCATTTCAACACGAGAGAGAGAAGAGGATTTCTGCTCTAAATTCATTCATCTGCTCAACCTTTTTGCTGACGAATTAGAAGATCAACACACAGATGATTTCTACTCTCTCTTCTTGTGTTTGTTCTTTAATAATGTTAGGCTAAAGGATTAAATCTTGGGTGACGGGGGATTCGTAGTTAGACTGTTATTATAACTATTTTACCGGTTTGATTGGGATAATTATTTGGATTGTTCAGGTTACTGTTTTTATTTATCCTTTTAATGAAAACTGCAGATTTTTATTAATAGCTTTACGAATTTCTATCAGGATGACCGGTGAATGGTAAGAAAGGTCATAGCAACCTGTTAGTCTGTGGAAAAAATGATTAGATTAATTAATTGGACCTTCAGATGCAAGAATAATTCTCGCTCTTAATCCTTATTTGTATGGCATTAGTTCGTGATTCGGCCTAATGTGTTACGGGTAGAAGGGCTCAATTTGACTAGGATTTAGTCTAAAGAGATAAAAAGAATTTGCCAATCCAAGTCTCAATTAACCGGTGATTAATATATAATCTGGCTAGCAAAGAATTCCCTGAACCCAAGTTCCGCTTCATTCATCTCTTTACACAATTTTATTTAATTTCCTCGCTTGCTACTTTTAGTTTAAAAACCAAAACAAACGACAACCTCTGCATTTGTTATTTTCTAGGATTAGATTTAATTACTAGTCCCCGTGGATTCGACCCCGGTAGCTTCTAGTTCACTATACTCTTTGACCGGGATTTATTTTTGCAACCCGTGGGCATTTTAGATTTATAGATTTTCTAGGATAATTTTCTTAGTTATTTTTATTTGTCTTCAATTTTCCCGTTTGCAACAAACCCGGACCACACTAGAAGAAACATTCTGCCATGTTTTAGACATGGTCCGAGAATATTTCCTAGTTTTTTCCTGGACCAATATCATAAAGGAACAGAGTTGTGCTCCGTGAGATAAAAAGAAAACTATCATTTTCATCATTATTTTGTTGACCGCCGCCGAAAGTTAGAGGGGAGAATTAGGATTTCTTTAAGAGCTTTTGACTTTGAAAGAGAGATTTGGGGATTTTGGCATTTCCCTAAGAGATTGAGTGGAGCAGATCGAGAATCCAAGACAGAAGCTTCACTACGGAGTCTTCAATCAGAGTTTCATCTGGTTTTTCTCTATAATACCATTTTTAATTGACTTTTACATTGTGATTATGTCTATGGCTGAGTAGTACTTATAAATTCCGGTTTGCTATGTAATCGGAATTCAAGGTTCCATTATCTTTATGATTTACCAGTACTTGTTCTTTGTTCATATTTATTCTCTTGTGATTTGGCCAATTACTAGGGTTTAGTAGTTGTTTGCTTACAAGTGAGAATCGTGGCATTCAATAAAACTACACGAACAGTACCAGTTAGTTTAAAGATGGTAATTCCTCTAGAATACTAAAAGATTATCAAACTAGATTATTCTTAAAGCTGTTGGCAATTAGGAAATTCATAACGAGAGTTAGGGTTTGGTAATTGTTAATTAGATTCCATCAAGCGGGAGACCGAATGAGAAATAGCTTGATCTGGGATTTTAATCTAGATTTGATGAACACGTGGATAAGGGAGCCGAGGATTAAGAAGGAATAGTGAACCGAGATTTCTCGCACAATTTATCAAGAAAACCAATCTTTCCTTTTACAGTCAATATCTTTGTTTATTTTATTTGTTTCTAAAATTTAGAAAATCAACAATCAAAACCCCCAAAATGCTATTTGATTTCATCAGTTTATTAGTTAGATTTAGATATAGATAAAACTAGACATTACCTCCTTGTTCGATAACCTTTGGGAATACCTTAGGAAACTTGCTACAAAAGACCGGTACACTTGTCATATTAGGTTTTACCCCATCGTAACACCTCTCCTTGCCGAATCGACTGTTCACTCTGTTCATGGTTTAATGGGAGCAGATAATTTTTGTTCTTTCATCCGTTGAGTTTGGTTCAAAGTTCACTAAATGGGATGGATATGTAAACGAAACTCTTAAGTGTCCATTCTCCTGGTCTGAAAAAAATGTTGTACATACTACAATATAACGAGTAAATGGAGATTTGATAATGTCATATGTGAACGTAAGATGAGAGATAGAAGAAGTTGAAACTTAGAGATTCTTCCCCTTTTAAAGGCTAATCTTGCTAGACCAAATAAGGGCACTGAAAAGCTCTCAGAGCAAGGAAAAAAGGATAAGTAGGTAGATGATCTATCTATCTTAAGCCCTTACAATAGCGAGGAGAATTTTTAGGTTAGCCATTGTCCAAGACGACAAGTGAAGAACTAACACAATTCATAATCAGAACAATCCAAGAAGGAGGTTAAAGCCATAGTATTTAAGATCTAATGGAAAAAGACCATTATAGTATATTATAGGCATATTGATGTCAAATTTTAGGGAAAAGCAGCCTAACTAATACTTTTCATTACTTTTATTTGTTTTTCTTCCTTTATGAAACCTTATTAATTTGAGCACTGACACTAGGGAGGAAACTCGAAATTCTATTGGCAATGACTTATGTGGTACTTGTTTATTAATATTAAGCAGGTTTTTTGTAAGGCATACAGTCCTTAAATCACGTATTATTCTAGTGCATGTTTGCATCTAATGTCCTTGATGGCATTTGCTCTTATTTTATGAATTGGCTTGCCCTGAAAAACCATTCCATCACTGAATCTTGTCTCAATTATATGTAGAAGTATAAAAATGATGTTATGTTTTCCCAAAATAAACCTAATGTGTATATTCCTAATGGATATGGAAAAACCAAGAGGGAGGCATACCCTTAAGCATGTCACCATTGCCTCTATTATACTATTCACGCATAGCTTTAGATTTGTCAACCCCTCGATGAGAAATCCCTCTTTCATTTGGCCTTGTAAAGATGCTTGGGACCTCTATATCACTTGTTGCCTTCGGTTTATGTTGGTTAAAAGACTTTTATCACCTCAAAGTCATCCTCTCCTCCCTTCATCAGAAGACCAAAAGATAAAAGATGATATTTCTATTACACTGATTTATCTAAATCAGGACCCTTCAATCCTAACCTCTTTTTAAATAAGAACCACTTAAATTAGATCTCATTAAGTATATTGGGGTTTATATCTTAAATTTTAAGCTGCTTTAGCTCAAACTCTGTTCATGAATTTTAGAATCAAATGCTTCATATTTCACATAGTTGTTATATCTAGGTGAATTACAACATCAAATCTACTATATGTAACGACTAATGGGAAACCCTTCTTTCTACAGAGGAGATTGAAACATGTCTAATTGACCACTTTTAGAATACTCTTGGCTCTAGGGAGCCTCTTCAGCTCATCTTCTCAAACCTGAACGTAGCTAATGAAAGGATTTTTAGACTACATCAACTGATTTCTCCTTACTCATCAAGTGGACAATAATGAGACTCGATCTTCCATTCTTTCTACTGACAATATCAAGGCTCTTGCATCAGGCACTACTCTTCTAAATGATTCAAAGTTGCTTGGCCCATTACTGAAGTGGAATTACGAAACAATTTTCTTGATGGTAGGGAGATCAATTCACCACTTATCTCCCTTATCCCAAAGAGTGAATCTGCCACTTCTTCTCTGCTAACATTAAACTTAGCTCCTACTGTAACACTATCTACAAGGTTATTAGCAAGATTCTAGTTGGTAGTAGACTTAAATAGGTTCTCCCCTTCATTATGACATGTGATTAGCGCAACATCGTTAAGGACAAACTCATCTTTGATAGTGTTCACCTCTATTCTAGCCTTACAAAACATTATTAGAAAGCGCATACCTCCCCTACTGCATGATTAAAAAAATGGACATTAGAAATGCTTTTGTATGGTCGACTGGAATGTCCTTCACTCAACCTACCTCTTCCTTAACTTTCTTCATGTGTTTATTCAGTGGATTATGCAGTGTTACCACCATCTCTTTATTCTTTTGTAAAAGGTAATGATATATAATATAGAAATATTTACAAAAAGTTTGATACATAGACATGCCTACATATCAGATATTCATGGGAATAACGGGATACAAAAGGGACCACCGGTACAAGACAAAAGGTGGCTACGAGCCTACCTACAACAGTGACATGGGGTAGAAATATACAAATAAAAAAAAAGTTGAGAGAAAATTCTTCAACCAGAGGCGATCCTGGGTAACTGTGCTCATCCATTACAAAAGGACAAACTTGATAGCAAACTTAATATTCATCACAACCTTTGAAGGGGCTCTGGCTTGGTCCGACATATCACGCTTGCATTGCTTGATCCAGATCACATATACCATGGAAGCAATGGTGGCCCATCTCATGTAATCAGAGGGTTTTTTCCTCCAAGCAATGTAGCTTTGAAGGTTAAATTGATTGGTGGGAATCCCTAGCCAGTCACAGATGGTCCACTAGATCCTGTAAGAGACCCTGCAAAGAAAGAAAATATGACCGCAAGTCTCTGGAGCATGCTCACAGAGCCACATCTGTTAGCACAAGAAAAGCCCCAAGCTTGGAGCCTATCAATGGTTTTCAAAAGATTTTTTTAGGGTGATCCAAAAAATAAATTTGGCTTTTTAAGTAGTCCAGGTTGGGAGGGGCTAGTGACATCAAAATAGAATTTACTTACTCTAGGGCTAGTAGAATATGAGAGGATAAACTATATGGCATTAGGGTAGAACCATAGGTGCGGAACCACCAGTCCCTAGTATGGAGAATACCACGCCCAAGGGTCATCTCCCCTCAATGAGGTGGTCCATAGGTCAAAGTTTTAAAGATGAACTGTAACACCCCTACTAAAACCGGTTCCTAGTAATCCTATAGAAGTCGCGCACAATAATATCTCGCAGCGGTAAATAATAAACTATCGCCCTGCTGGTGTCACTGTTATCACTCGCCCATACGGGTGATAACGATTTACCTGATAATCAACTTGCGAAACGTATTCCCGCAGTGACCACAAGAGAAGAGATAGATAGTAGAACTTAAACAACTTAAAACAAATCTAACATCAACAATTATTACAGACCGTGAGCATCTAAACCAAATACACCTCGGTTAGACAACCCGAGTCCAAAACAACCTGAGTATCACACCGTACCAAGTCTAAAACCAACTGTAATATCACAATGGTCACGTCTCGCTGCGACCCACCAGCTAATCACCTGAAATAAAGATGGTTTGTGGTATGGAATCAGCCCCTGCTGAGTATGTCATCACATGCCCCGTCATGCCCCCAAAGACCCCTCAATTATTTGGTCGAGAGCATGAGGTTCATTACATGCAATACCATTTTAATATATAAACTGTAAAATAAACAACAGTAATCCATACAACAACACAACCATCAACACACATAATATACCACAAGTATAACCAATGAACAATAAGCGAAACAACGAGAGTAACAATAAGTATTAATTCTCGTCCATGGTGTAGAAGCCAATATTGTTCGCCACTGTATAATTCTCAAATGTATTATTGTTCAGTTATACCTAGTGACATTGTCTCATTAAAACGACATGTCTCTAGTTACCCATATATTATGGCGGGTCACCCACGGCAGTAGCCACTCCAACGGTAGAGTCTCCGACCAACGAGCCATTCTAGCTCACGGGAAATTTTCTTGATACTTGCGGACCCGTACGCGGACATCCTGGTATCGTTTTTGTGATCACAAGAGCCACATCCTCTTGGCTTTACTTCCATTCATTAATTACTTAATTATACCATCGCATCGCATTACCAAATTTTCTAACACAGCAGACCAAGATCATTAGTCCAATCCGGAGTCTGTAAACTCGGGATCCAGTGTTAGATACGAGAGCGGCGTATAGAAAGGCCAATGCTCCGTATGAAAGTCTTGGATAATATATATGTATTATTATCCTAGTGCTACAACGTTTTTCTGACGTTCCTTATTTTTCGTATAAGATAGCACCATAGCCGCTAGTTCGTTCTATATATAGGTTCTTATATACGAACCAATACTGTTAACTCAACAACAGTAAATAATGAGCAGCAGCTATAAATACACAATTCATGCATATTATTATCACATTCAGACAAACAATCTTATCACAGATCACACAGAAGTCTGAACTGAGGAAGCCCTCAGAGACAATCAGAGACACATAACAACATACCGTTCACCCCGATGTATTATGGTGGAGTATGAATCAGCGAGATCTATGCTCCTTGTGTAGTCTCTAATAATCTAAACAATACATAATGCTACTGATTAGCATACCGTATAACAACACAATTCTACGGTACCCCGTACCGTCACTAACAACTCCCGGTTAACCCCCGTTATTAACTATCAATGTTTGTCAGTCTTTTGGTCTAACTCGAGATTGGAAAAGTGTTACATTACATGTGTAGTTGCCTTGTATAATAATATACTTATTGTTGGACTTGTTATTGCATGTAACTAATGTATATTTGTAGATCGTATAGTTTGTTTCATTATCGTATGTGTGATCCTTTGTCATGCACTATGCATCTTACCTTAGTATTTATTTTTCTAAGGTTTGTCTCTTTTTTAAATTCAATGTGGTATAATTCATTTGTGAACTTATACTTTTAATTACATGGATTCTCATTATCACATGTACACTCTCTTTACATTAGAATTCCCTATCCAATGTTTATAATTCTTTTTCCTTATCTATTATCATTTTAATTATGATAATTTATATTTATTGAACCTTATCACATTTTCTACACCATTACATATATTATTTATATGTGTGTATTATGGAACTATTATCATATGGTAAGTCTTGTAATCTATATTCATTCTTTTTAATGAATATCTCTTATACTATAATGTTATAATTCTTATAACATTAAAACCATATTGTAATTTCCATTTAAAAATGTTAATATTTTCGAACAACACCTATGTTCTTAAATATTTCCAAAATCTTCCACTTAATTAATGTAATGTTACATTATAGTTATACAACATACCTTATGACATTTAAGTCATTAAAACAATTATAACCTATAGTCATATTTTGTTTATAAAATACCAAATGGCCCTTAATATTTTCGGCTTTCACCTATAACCACTAAACTTCTATAAAATCACAATTCAATCCCAATTTATAATACATAGTTTTCTAATTCCATTAAACTATATATTAGACATATATCTTTATAAAACCTTATACATAATTCCAAAAATTACCAAACTATACCAAAAGGTTATAAACATTATTCTTAACCTTATTTTTCCTCTAAGTCTCGGTTTCCATATATTGTTACCTATTTATAACAATGTCATAAAATACCATATATTATACTTATATAATTCTTATGAACTCCAAATTTAACCAAATAAACTTCTAAAAATTTCTAATAACTTAAGGACCTTACTAAACTCCACATAGCCCTTAAGTTTCGGTAATTACATTACTACCCCAAGACTTATAAATCTTTTACAATTTATAAGTATCTTATTATAAGGTAGTATTTTAATTTCTTAAATTTTCTAAATTGGTCAAAGTCTCCTATATAGTCAACTTTGACTCCTAATACCAAATGGGAACCATTTTTCGGTAATTACAAATAATAACCTATACTTTTCTATTTTTACAATTTTGACCCAAAACTTTATAAAATGTTATAATTTTATTAAATTCATTTTAAAACACTAAATTGTTCTCTAATTATGCCCACGTCTTTTAAATTCTTAATAATTACGAATTGGCCCCAATTTTAATTATAAGCATAAATAAAACTAAATAAGCTTATAAACTTAAAAAAAATGGCCTAATGACATGGCCTTATTACAACCTTGAACTTGCAAAATAAATTACACAATAAATGTCTCAAAATACAGCATATATATTCGGCCTCACTTAGGTTTAATTATTTTTCCACATAATGTCATAATTTGGCCATTATGTTAATTAAATCCCTTAAATGACTAGCTTAATTTATCTTAGCCATTTTTTTACATTTTTAGGTCAGTATGACCTATATTTGTATATTCACTCTCGGCCATATATATATATATACTTAAAGATTACAAAAATCATAAGTTTAAGGTTTTTATACCTTGATTTATCCTTGTATAGGCTCGGTCACTTGTAGGAAAAATCACCACATGATTTAGACATGTTTAATACACAAAAACAAGATATGGTTACACTCCAAGCTTGAGCTTAACCATAAGGAATAATTGATGTAAGATTTAAGGCAAAAATTACCTTAAAAATGCAAGGGAAGTTCTAGGTATTTTCGACCTGAACCAAACACACCACAAGGTGTTAGATCCACCATATTAACATAGGAAATAGCTAGATCTCGAAATATTACCTTGTTATTAGGTTTTACCTTGGAAATGCCTTAAAAGAGAGTATTTCTCTTGGATCTCGGTCACCCTTGTCCAAATGGCTAACCAACAGATTCCACATGAAAAGGATAAGAATATGAGGCTATGACCAAAGTTTCACAGCCAAACTCGAAGGGAATCAAAAGTATGAGCTTAAAGCACATTTTTACCTTAAAATGTAGATTTGAACAACCCTTGGTCTCTACAGGTATCAACCGAGTTTAGCTCTTGTTCTAACACTTAGAAACACTGAGTAGAATAAGCCATAGGAATTGTTGAGCCACGAAATTTAGGTGTTGGTAGTGAAGAGATGAAGAAAAAGAGCTAAAAATGACATTAAAACACTTACATTAGGAGCTTAGGAGCTAGGCCTGCCTTCCATGCTCAAGAACAAACTTTGGGAGCTTGAGAGGAAGGGAGAACTCGGCTGGGAAGGAGAGGATCGGACAAGGAAGGAAGGAGAAGGTGGAAAGCTTGATTAATTTGAAAAAAGTAAAGTTACTATTGCAAATTGAACATTAGGTAGTGATTTGTCTCCAAATCATTGTATGCTGTCTCCTCACTTATTTCAGCCGGCCTCCATGGTCCAAATGAGTCAATTAATTGACCATTGACCATGCTTGGTCAATGTTGACTCATGCGGGCCCCACTTTAGGGTTTTATTAATATTTTAATATTAAATTTGTAAAAATTCGTAAATTTCTGGAATTAAATTCCTAATATGATATAATATGATTAAATATCATATTTAAGGGTAATTATAATTTTTAGCCCATTAAAAATCAATTTAAAAGGCAATCTCACAAAAACGTGCTTTAAGGAGTTTTAGCGCACATTTTTGTGTCACAGGGTGTTCCTGAGCTTAGTTCTCCTTGAGAATGGTTTTATTGTGTTCCTTGCTTCATTATAATACTTAGGAATCCACTTTGGATCTTATTTGAGGTCATACAACCTTTATGGTGTCTTAAAGCACATTTTTGGCTTTACCGATCTTAAGGCGTGTTTTGCCTTGTTAAGATCTTTTAGATTGTTTCCCAATAATATTTAGATGTTTAATAATCATCTTAGATCATTAATAGATCATTTAATTATATTTAAAGGTTAGGGGTATTTCATGAACACTATAGATCCACTGGATCCATAACCTTTTCGTGTTGTGGACAATGACACAAGTGGATTTTAGTAAAGAAACACTTGTTCCAAGTATGGATGTTCTTGAGGCACGGACCCCATATTTTTTACTTGTAATATTCCAAGCGACAGGGGCGATGGGTTGTCGATGGAATTGCCAGTCCAAAGAAAGGAGCGGATGATCTTGTTTATGTTCTTAATAAACATTTTTAGGGATGACTATGCAAGAGGCCGAGAAACTGAAATTACATAGAGAACCACTTTGGTGAGGGTGAGGCGGCCAACGAAGGACAAGTATTTCCCTCCTCAAGAAGAGATTTGTTTGTGAATGCTATCAAGGAGAGGGGAGAAGTCTGAGGTCTTTGGCTTTCTAGCGTTGATAGGGATCCCTAGGTAACGGAATGGGAAAGAGCCAATATTAAACCTAGTGGCTTGAAGAATTGAGTTAGTAGCCGCGGGAGCAACACCCCCAGAAGATGTCAGACTTTGAAGGTTAAGCCTTAGACTTGGTGCCCCCGGAAGAGATAAACTTTATGAAGTATGAGATGAGAGAGAGAGAGAAGAGAGAGAGAGAGAGAGAGAGATCCAGGGTCCCCTTGCATAATAGGAGAGCATCATCAGTGAAGAAAACAAGGGAGATGAAGAAAGCTTTACAGTTTGGGTGAAACCGGAAGTTCGAGTTGAAGCGGAGCTGGTCCAAAAAGTGAGATAGTATGTCCATGACCAAGACAAAAAGATAAGAAGAAATGGGGTCTCCTTGACGGAGCCCACGTTCCCCTTTAAAGAACCTAGTAAAAATTCCATCAACTTTGATAGAGTAGGAAGTAGTAGAAACGCAGTGCAGAAGTACCATCTCTTTCTTTATTTAACTTGAATAGCTCTTCTTTGGGTACTTCAAAGATCAGCACAAGGGACCCTATCCCCCTCTACATATTTGTCTTGTTATGGATATGTTTTCGTGCTTCATGGCCAACTCCCATACTACAAATTTTGTCTTCACTCGTCTTGTAGGTCTTTCACATCTCTTATAAGTTCTTTACGGACGGCGCCTTGGTTTTATATCGTGGTATCTCCCTCATGCTCAACAAATTTAATCGTTTCCTTTAACCTTTTGGCCTCAAGCTGAACCTCTTTAAGTCTGATATCTTTGTAGAAAGAGTCCCCACCCAGGCTACTTTTCTATTATTCTCTCTTGTAGCCTTTCTGGGGTTTGTCTTTTATTACCTTGAATTCCCATATATGCTAGACAACTCAGACTGCTTATTTTAACCACCTTCTAGACAACATTCGAAAGAAAATTTCCAGGTGGGGTAAGCACCTCTCATCTACTAGTCATCTTGCTCTTATCTAATTAGTTTTATATTTGAAGAGGTTAGGTGGTTGGACCTCTTGTATTAAGATCTCAAATAATATTATTAGTATTGACTATTGATAATTGTTTTAACTTGTTCTATGGTCTGGTGAGGTTGATGGTCATAACATTCCCTTGCTTCCTAGAGTAGCATTTGCACCAGAAAATTCTTGGAGGCCTTTGGCTAATGAACATCCTCAAATGGAACTAGGAGGGGTCATCTCTCACAGCTTTGATGGCCCCATAATGTCCATCTAAGAAACTCAACCATTTGGTCCGCCACCGTAAAGAAGATTACCCTTGGATGTTAAGCTTCATTCTTCACGCTATTGATTGTGGATCCACCATCTATGATGCATTTTGAGTCGTTCACTCTTACCCTACCTGTAACGACCCCAAAACCACCCTAGTTCTAAGGTCGAAACACGCCACACACATATGACCTAAGATACGCAATGCTACTAAAAACGAAACCCAAAACAAACCAAAACTCAATATATTACACATCCAAGAGTTTACAAAGTTGTTCATACAAACTTACGAAGCGAAAACTAACAAAGCATATATAAGCTCCTAAACACAAAAGCATCACAAGGTTAACAAAACAAGTACATCTCAAATGCAAAACGAAGAAAGTAGACCTTCAGTCAAAAGACTAAACGACCTGCAAATGAGAGGATTAATATAGTTGAGCAAACCACAGCTCAGTAGATCATAAACTTCATCAGCATGAGCATGCTCAAAACCCTTTTACAGAACATAGCTACATATAGGTATATGTTGCGCAAACCGGATCAAAATCAGAATCAAACGGAAGCACTTCAAAACACTTAAAGCCAAATACAGGTAGAGCAAAACAAAAGTCACAAAAGGTAACTAAACGGCGGAAGACCCTTATCAACTATTAGAAGGATATAAGAGAACAGAAGCAGAATTTCATAATAATAACACAACTCTTTCCAAAACGGAAGTTCATAAACTAGAACTATCAAACACGGAAAACAAAACGGAGCAGAAGCCACACTTTCAGAATAAGACAAAGCTCACACCAGAGTCTCATGTCAAAAGCTGTCAAAGCTCAAAACTGAACAGAAGCCAATGTCAGAATGCATTTTGCAGAACTTAACAGAGTTCACAAATTAGAGAGTTCACAAATCACAGCATTCACAAATTAGAGTTATCACAAACCATAGTACTCACAAAACGGAGTAGTTCACAATCAGAATGATTCATAAATAGAGTGGGACACTAGCTCAGAGCACACATAGAAATGGTCAGAAACCAATGGATCATAAGATCCTCAATAATGCAGAAAGAGTCAAAGACCCATAGATCGAAAGATCATCGACAACACAAAAAATGGTCCAAAGACCAATGGACTCATCGGTCCTAAAACAAAAATAGAATGACGTTTACGTAGCATGCTACGGGATAGACTGACCCAGCCATCCACAACTCGGAAGGCAAAGTAACTAGGTCCTAAAACAGAAGCTTCACTTACAGAACATAATGTGCTGTAAATACAGACACCATAGCACAGTTTATCTTTATGTAATGAAACCGAAGTCGTTGCATAACATAAGCCTTATGCCAAGACTTTCAAAGCATGGAAAGGCAAACGGAAACAAAAACTGAAATCATACTGTTGAGTAAAATCTAGACATTAATATATATAGATTTATAGCAAACTGATAGGCAAGTGCACCTAGTCGGAGTAGTACAACAAGTGTCGTATCCACAGGGAAATTGTTCAATTTTCCTAGTTCCGGTATTTAATTAACTGTAAATAAAAAAGGGGGTTTAGCCAGTGGCAATCTTGGTGTTTTTGGGTTGGATAGATAAAAACAATTAAAAACTTAAATAAAACAGTTGTGAGTCAAATGGATGGAAAATGTGCTAAGGAAAGTGAAATCGCCCAAATATACTTCAGACATTAATTAAAGAATTTATCTTGTGGCCTTTCTAAATCATAGATAAGGACAACCCTTAATTAATTCAATAGACTTTTTACAATCAGAAAAAGTCTAAAATCATTAATTAGCATTAAGCAAAAATCTTTTAATAACAACGATGGATTTTATCTGCTAATCAAGGAGATAATATCTAATGTTTGTCTCTCTTTGTGGTCTATTCTCTAATTTACAAAATCATTGAAATAAGAGAAACCGTAAATGTGTAAAAATGATCAGTTCTTAAACATTTAATAATAGAGAGAGACAAAACAAATATTTATAAGCAAACTTGGTATTATAAATACGTCTGAATTATTGGGGTTAAACACCCATCTTAAGCACAAATATAAAATTACTCAGACATCGATAGAAATAAAAACAGAGTAAAGATAGAAATATTCATTATTCAGAAACTGCTTGCGAAGAACGGGTCTGCACTCGCTCTCACTTCTGCTGCCTCTTTTCTCTCTTTGTAAAATACTGCTTCTGTTTGAGTACGTGAGTGAATGTGGTGAAGTGGTGAAATAAATAAAAGATGGAGTGTTATGGTGTTACGGGAGAAAATGAATGGAAGAGAATGGTGAAGTGTGATGTTGTTGTGTGATTTCTTTCAGTCTCCCGCGTGTGTTTAATGGTTGAAGGAGCTGGGTTTATATAGGAGCAGAGGATAAGGTTTGGAGGCAGATCTGGAGTGGAGAAAGAGCTGGAGCACGCGTGAAAGGATTTACAAGATAAGGGAGGTGCCTGATATTGTTAATGGAGCAGTTCGATATGTCTGTAGGGGCGCCGCAAAGGATGAAGCAATTGGGGAAGACGGTCGGCGAAGGAAACCAGTCGCGTTAATTTCTGGATCTGCGTTGCATTTAGACGCGTCCTTGTTTCTGTCCGCCCCTTGTCCGCCCAAACTTCCACGGACACATTGATATTTCTTGTTTTGTCCGGCCAAATTTGAGCGGACGTAACACGGTCCTTCAATTAGACGCGTCCGGACCACCGTCCGGATCACCATGGTTCGGACACTTCTATTGTGTCCGCCCTTTTCTCTGCGGATGTGCCACGGACACACCCTTGTCCGGCCTTATTTGATCGGACGGAGCACGGACGTACATTTGAACTGTCCGAATCATGGTCCGGACCACCTTGGTTCGGACAACAATTGTTTTGCTCCTAAAATATTCGTTTTAGCTCCGTTTTAAGATTCGTTTGCGCCTATGCGTTCGTCTCTTCGTCTACTTTGCTCCTAGCTTGGTTTTCCTCATGTTTAACCAATAAATTTGTGAGATAATCAATAAAACATAAACTAGAGGAAAAACATACGATAAGTGAGAAATGAGCAAGAAAAGTGCTAATATAATATATGAAATACACCCATAAAACATGCTCATTTGGACACTTATCACACCCCCACACTTACCTTTTTGCTTGTCCTCAAGCAAAACCATGTACCCAAGTAAGTAGGAAATGCTCAATATTAACAAATATTATTATGAAGGGTAGGATAAAGAGGTGAACAGTTCATGATCTTAAACTTTTTGAGGAGTGTGAAAAATCAACTGCTGGTGGCACAGGTGTGCTCAGCGTAAAAATAAAAATTAGAGTTTCGGGGTATGATCCGGAGTACTTCAATGCTTCTCAGTTTTGGTGACTTTGAGAACTTTTACCACGGCCAACTTCTCTCAAGAATGGGCATTGAGGAGAAAACAAAAGGAAAAATAGATTATACATTTGTTTCACTTTTGCATAAGAGATGAGAAGATAATATGTAGGCATTAAGCCTTTGTATTTAAGAACACTCAACTCTCTTTGTTGGTTACCAATGGTGTCTCGCAAGTCCCTTGTTTATTTTTTATATTTTTTTGACAGAGAAGCACCCCTTAGCAATCCCTAAGAAAGAAGACAGAAAGAACCCCTGAGCAATAAAAATCCAACCATTGCAGATCATTTGGTCACACCGCATAAAAATGCTCCTCAAAAGTAATCAAAATTTTAAAATTTTGTACCATTTATCCCACAATTCATAACAGTATTTGTTATTAAAGAGAACTAACTACATCAGCAGGGTCCACAATTTTTAATTTTGGACAAACGCAAGATAAGCAGAGAGATTAAACATTTTAGCACAAAATTTCACCGAAAAGGGCACTCCCCCACACTTAAATTGAACAATGTCCTCATTGTTCACCAGAAAAACAAGGGAAAGTTTCAGAAGACCTTTTCGGTAAGTAGATAAAATAGAGAAAACACAAAGGTCACAAATAAACATTTTTAGCACAGAAACGCTCCTCTGCAGATTTATTTAAAATAAAAGTATAAGTAAAGAAACGGGTACTCCCCTGAGATTATTTTTGCTAGTGTTATAGGAGTTCCCCACACTTGAGCTTCAGCCTCAAGTAGCGTAGCTTGGTTGCGGTGTAGACATGAAGTTGTATGCTGCATAAGACACTAGAAGCAACCATACTAAAACGGGGTTAAAAGTTAGCAAAAACAAAATTTAAAGAGAACCTGAAAATTAAAAGAGCATAAATATAAAAGAAAAGTTCATCCGGGTTGCCTCCCGGAAAGCTGCCCTTCTTTAACGTCTTTGGCTAGACACTTTGAAGTGTACTCAAATGAGGATCTTGTAGATTTATTGTACGAGCATCAATTTTCTCGAGATTACCACCCTGGTAATGCTTTAGTCTAGATCCATTGACCATGAAAGTTTTTTTTTAGAATCCACCAACTCAACTGATCCATATGAGGTGACCTTGGAGATAGTAAATGGTCCAACCCAATAGGATTTTAGTTTACCAGGAAACAGCTTCAACCATGAATTGTACAGTAGAACCAAATCTCCCTTATGGAACTCCCGTTTAAGGATCATCTTGTCGTGCCACTTCTTGGCTTTCTCTTTGTAAATTCGGTTATTTTCATAGGCATCCTCTCGAAACTCTTCTAATTCAGTGAGCTGGAATTTCCTTTTGTCACCTGCTCTTAGTAGATCAAAGTTGAGGGCTTTCATGGCCCAGAATGATTTGTGCACGAGCTCGACCGGTAAATGACAAGCTTTGCCGAAGACTAGTCGATATGGGGACATGCCGATGGGTGTCTTGTAGGCCGTTCTATATGTCCAGAGTGCATCGTCCAGCTTCAGGGACCAGTCTTTTCTTGAAGAATTAACTGTCTTTTGCAGGATCCACTTTAATTCTCGGTTAGAGACCTCAGCCTGGCCATTTGTTTGAGGGTGATAAGGCAAGGCTACCTTGTGCCTCACTCCATATTTGGTCATCAAGGCTGTGAACTGCTTATTGCAGAAGTGGGATCCTTGGTCACTGATTATAGCACGTGGGACTCCGAATCGTGTAAATATGTTCCTCTTCAAGAACTTGAGTACTACCTTTGCATCATTTGTGGGAGAGGCGATAGCTTCCACCCACTTAGTGACATAGTCAACTGCTACCAAGATGAAGAGGTTTGAGCAAGACGAAGGAAAGGGACCCATGAAGTCAATGCCCCACACGTCGAAAGGTTCTACCTCGAGTATGATGTTGAGAGGCATCTCATTTTATAGAGGTGTTCCCAAGTCTTTGGCACTCATCGCAGGAAGCTACAAAGGAGTGACAGTCTCTCTATGTAAGGTTTCCAGAAAAAGCCTGATTGAAGTACCTTAGCTACTGTTCGAGCTGGCCCATGATGTCCTCCTGCTTCAAGAGAGTGACAATGTCGTAGAATGCTTTGGATTTCATCTCGGGGCACACATCTTCTCACCATCCCGTCTGCACAGACCTTGAAAAGGAGAGGGTCCTCCCAGTAGTATGCTTTACATCTGAAAAGAACTTCTTCTTCTGTTGGTAGGTTAGCCCATGTGGTATTACTCCCCGTGCTAGGTAGTTGGCCATGTCAGCGTACCATGGATCACCAGTGTCACCAATCATAAAAACGCACTCATCTGGGAAGAATTCATTTATGGATGTGCCGTCACTTGGTGCCTCTATGCGAGATAGGTGGTCTGCTACTACATTCTGCACTCCTGGCTTGTCTCTGATTTCAATCTCAAATTCTTGTAGTAGGAGTATCCACCGGAGGAGTCGGGGTTTGGCATCTTCTTTAGCAAATAGATACTTCAGAGCGGAGTGATCGGTATGAATTATTACTTTGCTTTCCAAGAGATATGATCGGAATTTATCCAGAGCAAAGACTACTGCTAGAAGTTCCTTCTCAGTAGTTGAATAATTCTTCTGAGCATCGTTGAGAGTTCTACTTGCATAGTAGATGGTTCTCAAGATCTTCTCCTTCTTTTGGCATAAAGCGGCACCCACTGCGTAGTCGCTGGCGTCGCACATAATTTCAAATGGAAGGCTCCAGTTTGGTGATATCACAATGGGGCGGAGATGAGGCATTATTTTAGTGTGTTGAAGGCTTGTAGGCATTTGTCAGTGAAGTTAAACTTGACGTCCTTTGCTAGGAGATCACATAGAGGCTTTGAAATCTTGGAGAAATCTTTGATAAACCTTCTATAGAACCCAGCATGGCCAAGGAAGCTTCTGATGTCTTTCACCGTCGAAGGTGGTGGTAATTTTCAATGACTTCGACCTTGGCTTTGTCAACTTCAATGCCCTTCGAAGATATTTTATGCCCAAGAACTATTCCTTCTTTAACCATGAAATGGCATTTTTCCCAATTAAGCACAAGGTTAGTTTCTTCACACCGGGTGAGGATAGCGTCCAGATTATTTAGACAGGATTCGAAAGTGAGCCCAAAGACAGAGAAGTCGTCCATGAAGACTTCGATGCTCTTCTCAAGATAGTCGCTGAAGATTGACATCATGCATCTTTGAAATGTGGCTGGGGCATTGCATAGACCAAAAGGCATCCGATTATATGCAAATGTCCCGTATGGGCATGTGAATGTGGTTTGTCTTGGTCTTCTAAGGCAATGGGTATTTGAAAAATCCTGAATAGCCGTCCAGGAAGCAGTAGTAATCTTGCCCAGCCAATCTTTCCAGCATCTGATCAATGAAGGGTAAAGGGAAGTGGTCCTTCCGCGTTGCACTGTTCAGTTTCCTGTAATCGATGCAGACTCTCCATCCTGTTGTGGTTCTCTGGGGGATTAGATCACCTTTGTCGTTGGGGACCACAGTGAGACCTCCTTTTTTGGGACAACTTGAACGGGGCTCACCCATTTGCTGTCGGAGATGGAGTAGATTATCCCGGCGTCGAGCAGTTTGAGCACTTCTTTCTTTACTACGTCTTTCAAGTTGGGATTGAGCCTTCTCTGTGGTTGGACTAAAGGCTTGTAGGTATCTTCCATGTATATATGATGTGTGCAGAAATGGGGGTTGATACCTTTGATATCCGAGATGGACCAGCCTATCGCCTTCTTATGGTTCTGAAGGATCCTCACAAGACGTTCCTCCTGTGTACTTGTTAGAGATGAAGAAATAATAACAGGTAAAGTACAAAGATCAGAAAGATAAACATATTTCAGGTGTGAGGGTAATTGTTTCATTTCTACGAGAGGGGGTTGTTCAATTGATGGTGGTATCTTCTGAGGAGAAAGCTCTAATGGTTCGGTGGTGGGTAGCGTGGTTTCGTATATGATTTTATTCTATCCAGAGCTGCCACCATTTGGATTGTGTCAGGGTGCATTGTTCGGTTATCACAGATTTCAGCTAAAGCATTTTCAAGAGCATCATTACGAATAATAGCAGATAAATTATCCTGCACAATAGAGTCGACAATGATTATGGAAAAGGTGTCTTCTATATGAGCGGGTTTCTTTATAACCTTGGACATGTCGTATTCTAAAGTTTCGTTATGCAGTCTTAAAATGATTTTTTCCTTTTTCAACGTCGATTAATGCTCTAGCAGTTCTCATGAAAGGTCGTCCTAAGATTAAGGGCACCCTAGTGTCTTCTTCCATGTCAATCACAATAAAATCAGCGGGGAACACAAAAGTTCCTCAGTAACAATCAAATCTTCTATTATCCCTTTTGGGAATACTAAAGATCTATCTGCTAATTGTAATTGAATAGAAGTAGGTAGGCATTCACCAATATTAAGTTTGTTGAAAGTTGAGAGTGGCATTAAATTGATACTAGCTCCTAGATCACATAGCCCACTACCACAATCAACATTATCAATGGAACATGGAATGATTGGCAAACCTGGGTCTCCAAGTTTTGGAGGGAGGTTTTTTAGAAGCACTGCTGACACTTCCTGTGTAAGGTGCACAGTTTCCACTTCCTGCAATGATTTTGTTTGTGATGATATCCTTCATGAACTTTGCGTATATTGGCATTTGTTTCAAAGCATCTGCAAAAGGAATATTAATCGTTAGTTTCTTGAAGTGAGTTAGAAACTTTCCAAACTGTTCATCTAGATTTTTCTTTCTTATTCTGTTTGGAAAAGGAAGTGGGGGAGCAATCTTTTTTAGTGAGAGAGGGAAGGAGTAGATTCAGGAGTCTCCTTCTCCTTGGAAATATTTTTCAGAGGAGGTAGGGGCTTCTTCAGCATCTTCTTGTTCTTCTTGAGGCTCGTGAGTTTGCTGTTCTTGATTATCGATATCACCTCGGGGAAGAGATGAGCTGAGCGGCCTACCACTTCTCAACGTCACTGCCTTGGCCTGTTCTCTTGGATTTGGATTTGGCTGACTAGGGAAGGTACCAGGTGGCCTTTGTGCAAGCTGTTGGCTGATTTGCTCTAGATGTTGGCTGGTTTGTTGTATCTGGGCTTCAACCCTTCTGTTAGTGGCTTCTTGATCCACGAGTCTGGTTTGGGTCGTAGTCACGAATCCTTTTATTAGGTTTCTGAATTCCTCATTTGGATCAGCAGAGGATGAGGATGTTGTTGTTGTGTTGGAAACCAGGAGGGGCACCTTGTGCTCTATAACCCATATTAGAGTTTAGTTGGGGTCTGTTTCCCTGATAGGTATTGGAACTGTTGTTCTGCCCTCCTTGGTTCTGATCATTGTTTTCCATGAGAAATTCGGGTGATTTCTCCATGGGTAGTTGTTGTTGAAGTTATTGTTGTAGGAATACCGGGGCGGTTTCCTATGAAGTTTACATCTTCGTACTGGCTTTTACCTTCGCATTGATGGGTTTCATGAGGACCGGCGCATATGGCACATCCTTCTGCAGGTGGAGCTGGAGGTGAGGAAGCTATTGTTTTTACGATTTTGTTTTGAGATGTTGTTAGCTTTTCCATCATCTTTGCAAGAGACGAGATCTGGGCAAATAAATGATCTGTAGGCTCAACATGGAGTAGGCCTGCTGCTCGTGGCACTCTTCCTTTGGATCTCGTCCACTGTCTTGTATTGCTCGTCATGGTTTCGAGAAGGTTCATCCCCTTCTTGAGGAGATTTCATCATGAAACTTCCTCCTGCAGAGGAATTTACGAGTAGTCGGTTTCCATCATCTAGACCATTGAAGAATGACAGGCAGAGGGATTGATCGTCGAGACCATGGTGGGAACACTTCATCAGCATATCCTTGAATCTGTCCCATGCGTCGTACAACGTTTCTCCCGGTTCCTGACAGAATGTGTTGATTTCTCCGATCAATTGTCTCGTTCCGCTGGTTGGGTAGTATTTGGCAAGGAACTTCTGGGCCATTTGCAACCATGTATGGATTGATCGGGAGGGAAGACTTCGGTACCACCTGTTTGCTGAATCTGACAACGAGTGAGGAAATAGTTGTAGACGGATTCTTTCTTTGACGTTGCCGGTTTGACCAAAGGAATTACAGAAGTCTAGGAAGAGACTTAAATGATTTGGGGCTTCATCTGGATTAGCTCCACTAAACTTGCCTAAATCCCGGACGGCGGTGATGTAGTGTGTGTTTTGAAAGCCCATCGTCCGGTTTTAGCGGTGTTAGTTCGGGGAGAACTATGGCTGATGCCCTTCCCTCAGTATCCGGTTGGTGGTAGTCAGAGAGAGCACGGTGTTGAGGTTGATTTTCAAGGTCCATTTCATCTATGACTTCGTTATCACCCATGTCTTGATTTGTCTGGTTTCTTCGTGCTTGTAATAAAGTGTGCTCGGGTTCGGGTCTCGGACTGATAGGTGGAGAACCTCGGGTTTGAGTGTTTGGCATGCACAGAAGATACTTTGATTTGTGAGAAACTGGGAAGTTAATTAGTAAAAAGATAAAGAAAAGCAAAGATATTGGTTAGGCTGATAAACTTAAATTAAACAAGAACTATATTTATATATTTTTTTTCTTTTATTTTTGTTAATTAATTTTTTTAACAAGAGTAAAAAGAACCGAAAATAAGTGAATAAAAAGGAATGAAAAAATAAATGCAGTTTAAGTAGACAATAAAATTAAAATAAAGAAAAAGGACAGAATTAAATTGCGGGAATTTAAATGACAATGGAATTTAAATAACAGAAATTAAATGTTAGTGATTAGAGTACAGAAATTAAATGTTAGTGACAAGGGAATTTAAAGAACTGGAATTTAAATGACAGAAATTAAATGTTAGTAATTAGTTGACAGAAATTTAAATGACAGAAATTAAAAGTTAGTAGTTAGATTACAGAATTTAAATGACAGAAAACTAAATGACAGAACTTAAATGACAGAAAATGAAATGTTAGAAATTAGTTTACTGGAAATTTAAATGGTAGAAGTTAGATTGCTGAAATTTAAATGTTAGAAGTTAGATTACTGAAACTTAAATGTTAGAAGTTAGATTATTGAAATTTAAAGGACACTGGAAATTTAAATGACTGTAAATAAATAACTGTAATTAATGCGATATTTTAAATTGCTGGAATTAGTAAATAACAGAAACTAATAGAAATAAAAACAAACAACAAAATAGTATAGACAGAATATTATAGTATAGTAAGTGAACTACCGAAAACTAGGGAAATTGATAGGAATCAATCTCCCCGGCAACGGCGCCAAAAACTTGTTGAGTAAAATCTAGACATTAATATATATAGATTTATAGCAAACTGATAGGCAAGTGCACCTAGTCGGAGTAGTACAACAAGTGTCGTATCCACAGGGAAATTGTTCAATTTTCCTAGTTCCGGTATTTAATAAACTGTAAATAAAAAAGGGGGTTTAGCCAGTGGCAATCTTGGTGTTTTGGGGTTGGATAGATAAAAACAATAAAAAACTTAAATAAAACAGTTGTGAGTCAAATGGATGGAAAATGTGCTAAGGAAAGTGAAATCGCCCAATATACTTCAGACATTAATTATAATCCTAGTTTGCTCTTATTTGTCTGTTTAAGAATTTATCTTGTGGCCTTTCTAAATCATAGATAAGGACAACCCTTAATTAATTCAATAGACTTTTTACAATCAGAAAAAGTCTAAAATCATTAATTAGCATTAAGCAAAAATTCTTTTAATAACAATGATGGATTTTATCTGCTAATCAAGGAGATAATATCTAACGTTTGTCTCTCTTTGTGGTCTATTCTCTAATTTACAAAATCATTGAAATAAGAGAAACCGTAAATGTGTAAAAATGATCAGTTCTTAAAATTTAATAATAGAGAGAGACAAACACAAATATTATAAGCAAACTTGGTATTATAAATACGTCTAAATTATTTGGGGTTAAACACCCATCCTAAGCACAAATATAAAATTACTCAGACATCGACAGAAATAAAAACAGAGTAAAGATAGAAATATTCATTATTCAAAAACTGCTTGCGAAGAACGGGTCTGCACTCGCTCTCACTTCTGCTGCCTCTTTTCTCTCTTTGTAAAATACTGCTTCTGTTTGAGTACGTGAGTGAATGTGGTGAAGTGGTGTGAAATAAATAAAAGATGGAGTGTTACGGTGTTACGGGAGAAAATGAATGGGAAGAGAATGGTGAAGTGTGATGCTGTTGTATGATTTCTTTCAGTCTCCCGTGTGTTTAATGGTTGAAGGAGTTGGGTTTATATAGGAGCAGAGGATAAGGTTTGGAGGCAGATCTGGAGTGGAGAAAGAGCTGGAGCACGCGTGAAAGGATTTACAAGATAAGGGAGGTGCCTGATATTGTTAATGGAGCAGTTCGATATGTCTGTAGGCGCCGCAAAGGATGAAGCAATTGGGGAAGACGGTCGGCGAAGGAAACCAGTCGCGTTAATTTCTGGATCTGTGTTGCATTTAGACGCGTCCTTGTTTCTGTCCGCCCCTGTCCGCCCAAACTTCCACGGACACATTGATATTTCTTGTTTCTGTCCGGCAAATTTGAGCGGACGTAACACGGTCCTTCAATTAGCCGCGTCCGGACCACCGTCCGGATCACCATGGTTCGGACACTTCTATTGTGTCCGCCCTTTTCTCTGCGGACGTGCCACGGACACACCCTTGTCCGGCCTTATTTGATCGGACGGAGCACGGACGTACATTTGAACTGTCCGAATCATGGTCCGGACCACCTTGGTTCGGACAACAATTGTTTTGCTCCTAAAATATTCGTTTTAGCTCCGTTTTAAGATCCGTTTGCGCCTATGCGTTCGTCTCTTCGTCTACTTTGCTCCTAGCTTGGTTTTCCTCATGTTTAACCAATAAATTTGTGAGATAATCAATAAAACATAAACTAGAGGAAAAACATACGATAAGTGAGAAATGAGCAAGAAAAGTGCTCATTTGGACACTTATCATACTCTCAAAGCAATGCAACGACCATTAATTGAACATAATACTTTAGGAACGGAAATTGCATGCAAACACATGCTAAACATGTTAAATAGCTTAGACACACTTAGAGGATCATAACCTCGCAAACGGAATGCAAAACGGAAGTCCAACGAACATTTTAGCCAAATCCAGAGAGGTGTCCAGACATGGGTCCGAACATGCAAGCCAAAACTTCAAAATACACGCGGCCGGACATATGTCCGAACTTACAAGTTTGGACAAAGTCCAAAGATAAACTTTACGAGATGTTCGAACTTGTGTCCGAGCTCACATGTTCGAACACAAGTCGAACTGTAAGCCCAAAAATTGTCCTCACTTACCGTCCAAACTTCCGTTCGGACACATCCAAAACTAGTAAAAACAGAAGGCGTCAGGACCCTATCCGAACATACATGTTTGGACAGAAGTCTGGGCATGGCAAAAATTGCCAAAATCAGAAGCAAGAACAGCCGAACTCAACCACATAAAACACCATTACAAACTCATGTATTATTCATAACAAAGTAGGCAATCAAAACACATTTCCATGGGGTTTAGCAGAGCGAAAACACAAATCTAAACCAACCCAGATTCACATCAAAATCAGAGAACATATCGACCACATTCAGAAACGAAACAAAAACCTAGAATCCCCATGGGTGAACACACCCATGCCGAATTCATCTACCACCTACCTCGAATCAAAGAACCGTAGAACTCTATAGACTCCAGACTGCACACTCTTTGAATCCCCACTTGAAAACTCAACGAACAACTGACTGAATTAATCAGAAGTCGGAACCAAAATCGTAAATGAAAGAAAATGAAAGGAAGAATAAATACTAGGAGAACCAAATCTCCAAACCTGATGACGACAACCAGCAGACCGAAATTCTCACATATAACTACCCGACGACCGAACTCCGGATGCAGAAAACAAAGGAAGAACAAGAGAGCGTGGGATAGAGAAGGAAAAGAGGAGCAAAGGAAGAAGAAGAAGACGAGAATTCAGAATGTGGAAGGAGGAAGGAGAAAAAATTGAACGAGAATTAGAAACTTCCTTCCTAACTTAATAAATAACAAAGCAAAATGAATCTTTTACCCCTCCTTCCTTCTAAGTTACTAAAATCCTCCCTTTATGACATAATTTCCTTAACATAAGATTGGAAAATAACCTAACGCTCCCTTTACAAACCATAAACGAAAGAAATAAAAACTGGGGCATAACACTACCGTCGTCCTCCCCCCCTAGTCATTTATATAAGGACTTTTGCCTCTTACCACCATCTTCACCTGATACCTACTCTGTTGGAAAGCATGAACTATCCCCAAAGTTAAGTTCATTAAGTGGATTGCCTTAAAGGATGCATCAAAACTATTGATAAGCTCCAATCCCGAGGCATTGCACTTGCTAGCAGATTTTGGTTGTGCGAGCTTACTCAAGAGAGTAGTAGTCATCTTTTTGTTGTGCAAGCTTATTTACGACTTGTTGGGGATTCATACTGACCGGGCTAGCCTTCACAATTCTCTAAATTGAATGTCACATAATTGGGAATTAGCATTCCCCAAAATATTCAAACTAGTATATCTATTTTTAACTTAAATAAGTGGGAAATAAATTTGTCAAATTCAATGTTTGAAAGTAAAATTTTCTCTAAAATGAAAACCCCATTACTAAAATTTCGATCACCTTCATACATGGGAAACTCTCTAAAACCTCTAAGATCTATTACCTAATATAATATTCACCCAAAATCTCTATATTCCTCCCCATATAATCCATTGCTTCACTTTGATTGTAGTTTGGCTTGACGGCATCTTAGCTTTTAGGATTTTTCAGGATTTTAATTTCCTCCGAGACGGCTGTCTATCGTAACCTTTAACCCTTGAACATGTGATTGTTCGCTAGACACATTTACCTCATTTAAATCTTTTACTTTATTTGTGGTTGCTATGTGTAAATATATCATTGGTTAAAGCCTTACCCAAAGTACATGTGTCAATTCATTAAAGGTTAATTATAGTTAGATTAATTTGAACACAACTTTACCTAAGTGTATCATGGCAACCGAACACCGAACAACACCTTAAGTCTATTCTCATAAATCTACATTTGTATTTTGTCATTTATTTATTTACCAATAAAAAAACATGAAAACAAACTTGGGTCCGTCCCTTCCCTTTACAGCGATACTTGAAAAGTAGAACCGGGGGATATGCTCTATCAGCGCAACGATGGCGCGGGCAACGGCATGCTATTTGGTGCGGTCCACGTCCAGTTAGTTGTTGATTGGATTGTTTTGCTGAATGGACTATCTTTTTATTATATTAACTTAATTGGTTGTAATTTTTAAATATAAGTTCAAAATGAGAAAAAATTATACCATTGTTCATCTAAATTCAAGCTCTTCAACACAAGATCGGACATGGATATGTTTTGACAACTTTTAAATTTTATATTATTTACATGTATATATGTAGATATCAACCATACTTGATTCACTATATACAGTTTAAAATACAACATACACCATAATAATACACTACAAAACAATAATGATTCATTATTTGTTTTAAAATTGGTATGTCAAGAAGATATGATTAACCACATGACTTAAAATACATCATATAAATAATAATAATAATAATAATAATAATAATAATACATTACAAAACAATAATGATTTATCGGTTCTGAAGTTTGTTATTGAAATGGTATTGAAGATGCTCCACACCGACTCTGCTTCCACACCAAGATGTATAGTGGTTCAGCCAATAATACGGCCTACGTCCACTTCTAGACAGAATCTTTATTCATCTCTTGATTGTGTGGTAGTACAAACCTAGAGAGCATAAGAGTATTCTCTCTTCTAACTTGTGTACCCCTTACATTGACAAATTAAAAGACATTTGTCTTTGGGGATACCCGGAGCGATCGGGCTTCCCAAAATTGTTTGCTGATAATATCATATACTTTTGTAACACACTCTACCATTGTACAGATGGTGAGATCATCGATTTATCACTATACCGGCTTTAAGACGGTGAGATTGTCGATTCATCACTCTACTGGCTTTAAGACAGTGAGATTGTCGGATACAAAATACTACCATCGCTGATGGTGAGATCGTCGGATACAATCACTCTACCATCTTTAAGATGATGAGATCGTCGAATACTTTCTTTTTCTTTCTTCTCTTCTTAAGACTCTCTGGTCTTGGTTTTAAGTGAATCAAAAAATGTTTTACAATATTTCTTTTGTCTGAAAACTTTACATGTATTAATAGAGGGTGATCAATCCCCTAGTGAATAAAAGTTTCATGAATTTCCAATTACAAACAGATATTTGAAACAGGACATTTAGAAGTACCTAATTTTTACCGGTGGGATAATACTACCGGTAAAATGTCAGACTGCTAGCGGTGAGATTTCGAAGTTGTTACCGGTTGAGATTACAAGCTTGTTATCTGCTTCCGGTGGAGATAGAAACGATTGGTACTGGCGGAGATACCCATTTGTCACTGGTAGACGAATCTTTAGTGTGGTAGCCACAGTATCAGAGGACCATGTAGGATTTTTTTTATTTTTTGGTTCGGCGAAATGCAGTATTTCCTGAAAGCATAATAGCGGTATCACCGGTGCTATGAAACCATAAGTTGCTTCCGGTGGAGTTTCCAAGTTGTTACTGGAGGTAATAATAAGGGGTTACCACCGGAAGAGATTTCAGATTGTTACCGGTGGAAATCTTATGTTGCTACCGGAAGACCTTAGCTCCAAGTTTGTACGGGGGAAGATCATTACCCGTTCCATTCCGATAGATAGAAAACTTCAGATTGATGTACAAATCCTACTGCAACACGTGTGGAGGTGATAATTTGCTACCGGTAGAGACAGGCGAAATTGCGACCAGTCAAGTTAGACGGGCAAAGCTTTCCAACTGGTTTTTGCGAAATAATTCTTTCTTCTGCCCGAAGCGCTTTCTGATCCTTCCGGTATTTCCTAGCCCCTTGGTTTCGGACAGATCATGTCTGGTAGAAAATTTCATGTCCCCGGGCACACCCACCTTTATAAATCCAAAGTACGTCAAAACATTGCCAGACCTGGGCTGAAAATATCATCCGGGGCACGAGGCACGTCGCCTGGACCATCAAAATTGACGTTTCTCATCCGAGGTGTCAAATGTCTGACTTGCTTTATTTGATTTCAAAGTCTGATCTTTGTGGATGGAGGAGCTGCGATCTTTGTAAATTATCTATTGCTGTCAAATTTTTATCTCTTCCCCTTCGATGAACATCCATTGTCGTGTCGACATCGTTGTTATGAATCGCCAATTTCGATTTACTCTTAAGACTGGGGCGAGAATTTCATTGTGGAGCAATTTCACTTAGTTGCGGAGACTTGAGTCAATTTCCCTGGTGATGGACAGCGAATCTCTTCGGAGAAGAAAACGATCCCCGAGAGAAATCAAATTGCAGTCGCCTTAACCATATTGCAATGCACCGGCATTTCCAGAGCAAAATATTTCGTGTTCCGGACTGATCTTCTGGAATCAAACACCTCCCGAGTTGGATGCAATAATGTCTTCTCAGTAACACATTTTTCCTTCGAGCACTACTGCAGAGATGTCTGTCCTTAAATAACATCTCAAATCTCTTTGCTGCCTCTCGCTCTTTGTTCTCCCGGTAGCTTTGTTTTCCTTCTACAGCAGTTGGGACACCGCCCAAAGCTCGTCTTTTGCCAATGCTCGGGCGTTGGATAACGATAATTTCCTGCCATATGTTGTATAAGGCGCTAGCGGTAGAACTCAAATCAAAAAGCTTTCGTGCTTGCCCCTTTGGACTCCAGCGGATGTCGAGACGGTTAGGTGAAATTGTTACCGATCAGGATAATGGCCTTCTGGAAGTAGCTCCGATCCGGTCACCAGACTGCAGTTTTTCAAAATCAAGGAGAATTAGATATTTAAACTATACCACATCTTCCAGTAACAACGGGGAATACACCCCGGTGGCATACTTTCATACTATGGCCTTTGATTACTACCGGGGCTTACTACCGGTGGCAGGCTCCTTATAGTTGTCTGTGTACCAAATGAAACTCTTCCGGAAGGGGCAGCAAGTCGTCAAGTCATACCTGTATTCTTACTATAGTATGCAAAAAATATTTACAAAACTAGAAATATGATTCTCATTGTTTTGTTATGGCCATAGCAGGTACACACTTTTGTTCAATTCAGTTGATAGAAGTAATATGTTGGAGAAATATGTGACTACTTCTACAACTTAGGCAATGTACCTATCGTTTTACGGAATAGTGGATTTGTGAGGTTGTGGAACTCTTGGGGACCTTGTTGTAGTTTAACTGATAATGTAGTAAATTGACTGAGAATTCTAATTAGACTACTGAACAAGAACTTATCACTTTTTAGGGAAATTGTGGTTTAAAACTTAACTTAGACAAAACAGTATTAAAAACAATTAATCAAAACAGAATAATAATAGTGGTAGTAAAACCTTTGTTTTTAAGGAAGCACCCTGGGTTGTTCTGCTCACCTATTTCATCTAATTATATTAATATAGACTTCCACCACTTTAGCAATAAACTCAGGAATCTTAATTAGTTCATTGACCGGTCCTTGTACAATAAACCCTGATTAACTTAAACAACAAGCCGCAATTCTTGCCCAAGTCATTATAAATTAATCGAATTATTAACAATTCTTATTGGAGACAAATTAACCTATAGGCGAGACACGCTTCTAGTCGTTAACCTGTTTTGACATCCTATGTCTAGAACCTTGTTTAGCACCGCATTTAACAAGAGAACTACAAATATCACTTTAATAATTGGCCTAAATATTAAAGCGCATTAAGGACAAGAATCAAAATATTGCTTAAATAGATTATAGTGGGAAGTCTACATAACACAATTATATAAATAGGCTCGCTTCCCAACCCGGGAGGCTAGGTTTATTACTCACACATAATTATAAAAACAGACATCATAAATAAGATAGACATTAAAACAGAGTAAAGTTAAGGAAAGAAAGAACTCTATTTGGGGAGAGTTGTTCTGCTTCCAGGCTTGTCTCTGTGATTATGCCGACCTCAGAACGATGATAAACAGGTAAAAAACAAAAAGAAGAATAACGAACAAACAGGCAAAGTTGGTTATGTCCGTGTGGGCCATGCGGACACAAACGCGGACAGCTCTTATCCGTGTGGGATCTATGCGGACACAAACGCGGACACAAATCAGGACACAATCTGGAATTGTGTAGAACGTTGTTCTTCGTTGGTTTTCTGGAAAATAATAGCGTAAGGCTAATTTGGAGATGGGGATGGATGGAAATGAAGTGGAGATGTGGATATATGGAGGGAAAGTGGAATTTGGGTGGAGGAAGTGTGATATGGGGTTTGTGTGTTTTCTCTTCAATCTCCAGTGTGTGTTTTTATCATAGAAGGAGCTGGGTTTTTATAGAAGCAGAGGAAGGGAAGAAGACAAGGGTGGATGGGATATAAGGTAGGCGGTGGTAGTAGATGGATAATTCTAGGCGCCGTAGATAGAGAGAAGAAAGAAAGCAGCACCGAAAGTTACAACGCGTGAAATCTGGAAATCGGTGCCGCACTTTACACGTGTCCGCGTTTCTGTCCGTGTTGGCGTCCGTAGTACGGACGTGAGACGTTCAAATTTGAGTCCGTATACGGACACACATATATCCTGGCAGAGACTTTACACGTGTCCGAGTTTCTGTCGGATGGGGCATACGCGGACGTTTGATGTCCGAATTTGAGTCCGCAATGCGGACACACCTGTCCGGGTTTGAGTCCGCTTGGGCGCTATGCGGACGTGTGTATTTTCCTCATTTTTCTGCAACTTCATCTGGGCTTAGATTCTTCGTTTGAACTCCGTTTTACTCGCCGTTTGTTGCGTTGTGAAGCTTGTGAAGTAAACTATGTGTTCCAAGACTATTTCCTGTTTGTCACATAAAATCTATCAGTCCATATCAAGATTAAATCTTGGAAAAACATATGATAAGTGAGTAATATTATCCTGAAAGCAAGTGAATATAAGGTAAATTAACCCTTAATGTCTATGTATTTCTCACTTATCATAATACTTAAAACTTGATGTAACAAATATTTCAGATAGAAAAGAAAGCAGAAGTAATTTAGAGTTTGCACATCACTTTAAATATTTCACAAGATAAACCAGCAGATGCTGATAGTAAGGGAGTGCAAATCATGGCAGTAGATTAATCAGTTTTTGAAAAAAAAACAGAGGCAAGATATTTTTTGAAACGATTTATATAGAAACTTCAGTCTCAAGCAGAGCGATGATGTTTTACATTATCTTTATATTCTTGATTTCAAGAGGTAATCAAAACCAAATAACCAGTTCTAGCAGAATAGAAGCATAAACAAAAACTGTTGGGCAGAAATTCATTTTTAAAACTGAACATAATGTCTATAAGTGTTACCCAAATCATTTGTTAAGTAGACATCAGCAATAACGAATAAGAGGTGTAAGATATCCATTTTAGGCAGCAGGCATATCTAAGCAAAAAACTAACCTGTGGGTAAAAATCCTAAACAAGAGTCGTTTACTCTAGGCTATAAAGTGGTTATGTTCACTCTAAAATATTGGGGAAAACCCTAGCTAGAACTGGCCTTAGAAAAAGCACCGGATACAGAAATTACCACCTATGCTAAGCTCACAATCTTAAGTCTAATCAGAATCAGTAGCTTAACTGAGTTGACAGAAATAGAGTGTAATAACAGCACTAATCTGTTCATACAATCTTTAACATAATGAGCAATATAAAACATATCACAGATTGCAATCCAGTCAACCTATTCCCCACTAAAACTGGGCATACTAAAGAAGCAAACCAGATAAGTAAGTAAATTGTATAACAGCTTAAAAATGCAAAAGTAAGACGTTCCATGCGAACTACCAAATAGTAACAAGACCGAATGTTAAGGGCCAAGCACCGGTAGGTGAGACATGTTCATGCTGTTGTATGAAAGGGGCCAGGTTTGCTCGAACATTTCGCTTAAGATTTAGGCTCCAAACAACATTTAACCACTCGTCAAGATCCTCAAGTTACAGCCAATAGTTGGCTATGGTTTTAGAAAGACAAAGAAATTTAAATTAATGCTGTTTACAGAAGTAATACACAGCGGGGGAAAGGTTTTGGCAGACATCAGGCTCGAATTGGTCAAGAAGCACCAGGAGGGAATTGGATGAAGCATCGAATATTTTAATCAAGGCCGGAGGTTACCGGTAAGTTATAACTGAAGTACTTCTACCGGTAATATGTTATTGAGAAACATACCGGTAGATTTACAATTGAAGGATTTATACCGGTAACATCTTATTGATAAACATACCGGTTGGTTTACAACTGAAGGATTTCCAATTTTTTTGCATAGTTTTGAAGCGAAAAACAGAATCAAGGGTTGCGGCATAATCAGGCTTAAGTAATCAAAGGAAGGAATATTGATCAGCAGCAAGAAGCAGTGGCAGATGCTAGCCCTCTTAATTAAGGGGCAATGCACAAATCGTGATCCAATCGTTCATAGTTTAAAGCAAAGTCATCCAAGTTTAAACAAAAATGGAAAATCTCGAATCTCTGGTTTACTCTCGTATTGATTCTTTTGTCATTTTGATGAATGGAGGCTAGATAAATTGGGATCAAAGGATTACCTTGCTATGCCTGGTTCGATCAAGGCCACAGTATATTGACGTACCTCTATGGCGTGTCTTTACCGGTACTTCCCTGACAAAATTTCTTCTGGCAATGCAGTGACTTGCGCTTTGACCGGAATCGAGGCAACGTTCGGAGTAGTAGCCCGCGCCCTGGGCTGGGAGTGAGACACCAATCAATTTTTGTTTATTACTTCCGAGTATTTGCTCGTATCGTGGATCAATAACGGATGAAATGTGCTTTACATCTGAATATCCTAAAGCCGATTCCAAGCTGCGACAATCATCGACGTGCGGTGGCTCTTCAAAGATGATTCGGCATCGCAAGGCTCTTTGCGGTTAATTTGCCATTTGTTCACACAAATAGGACTTTTCAAGAGAGTTTTTGACGAATTTATTCAATCTTTGCCTTAAATGTTCTCCTGATGAAGATCGAGAACAGGAAAAAGTGAGATTCAGATTGATTTCTCGTGATGTTCGTTCTCGCACTGTAATCCGTCTTTGCCTTTGTTGGGGATCTTTTGAAGGTTCTATCGTCATTGCGGTTTCGATCTCACAAAGATCTTGAGGCTGATCGCTTTCTGAAGAATAAAACCGCTTCGCCGATTTCAAAGATCATTTTGAGTTTTATCTCCGATGAGAGTGATTTTCAATAGTCGTGCAATTGTTTGAAGATTACGACAATGAATTACTCCTTCACCATCGATTTCCTACTGAGAATTTGATCGAACCATTCATGGTGGTTGAATCGTGGTTGCTGTTTGCAGCAGTTCGTTTTCCCACAGACGGCCCAAATGAAATGGTATTGAAGATGCTCCACACCGACTCTGCTTCCACACCAAGATGTATAGTGGTTCAGCCAATAATACGGCCTACGTCCACTTCCAGATAGAATCTTTATTCATCTCTTGATTGTGTGGTAGTACAAACCTAGAGAGCATAAGAGTATTCTCTCTCTTCTAACTTGTGTCCCCCTTACAAATGAGCCCCAACGCCCCTATTTATAGACTTTTGGAAAGTAAAACTAGCAATCAACTTGCTTGTCAACGTGGCATAGGTCTGGACTCTTTCTTCAGGTGACAACCCTTCAGGTAATAATCCTACCGGTAGGGATCCTTCAGTAGCGATCCTACCGTAAGAATCCTTCAGGTGACAAGTCCTCCGGTAGCAATCCTCCGGTAGCAAGTCTTCAGGTGGCAACCTCACTGGTAGAGATCCTACCGGTAGCGATCCTACTAGTAGCATTCCTACTGGTAGAATTCCTACTGGTACTTGCTACTGTCTTTTTAGCTATGGTATATTCCATACCATTACAGTTATCTAATTCACCACTTATTAGTTAATAAATCATAATATCAATTTTAGTGAATCATTATACCAAAATTAATGAATCATATCTTTATTTTAGTGTATCATCGTAAACATATAAAATATATTAAAACAATATTTGGTATGTATGAAAAATACATGATTCACTATATAAGGTTAAATACACCATACAATAATAATAATACACTACAAAACAATAATGATTTTTATCAGTTCCAAAATTTGTTATCTAATTCACCACTTATTAATTAATGAATCATAATATCAAATTTAATGAATCATTACATCATTTTAGTTTATCATCGTATACATATAAAAATAGAAAATTTAAACTTTAATACAACACAAAATAATATTTGGTACGTAGGAAAAATACATGTTCACCATATAAGGTTTAAAATACACCATACAACAATAATAATACACTACAAAACAATAATATTTTTTACCGGTTCCGAAGTTTGTTATCTAATTCACCATACAAAATAATAATACACTACAAAACAATAATAATTTTTACCGTTCCGAAGTTTGTTATCTAATTCACCATACAACAATAATAATACACTACAAACAATAATATTTTTTACCGATTCCGAAGTTTGTTATCTAATTCTTCACTTATTAGTTAATGAATCATAATATCAATTTAATGTATCATAAATTAGAATTAATAAAAAATTATGATTTTGTTATTTTTTGTGTTTCCGTATACATGTAAAAATAATTTTTTCAAAGATTAAAATATATTAATGGCTGGTCTTGTTTTGAAGAATTTGAATTTAGATGAACAATAATATCTTTTTCATTTTGGACTTATATATTAAAAATACAATCATATAAATTAATATAATAAAAAGACAACCCAGACCATAAAATTTTAGTGAAAACATAATGAATTTGAGAAAAACAATATAATCATACAACTTTAAGCAAAAAGACTTATGAGATTGTCATTCGGCTAAATTCAAGATTCTACTACGAACATTATCACCCACAATTCAACATTTATTGGCACTTAGAGAAGCATACAAAATATAATAAAAAAGCAAAAATAAGTGGCTTGAAGCAATTAGCAGAAAGAAAGACGCTCCTCCCTCACTTAAATTATACAATGTTCTCATTGTGAACATAAGGGAAGGAGTGAGAACACTACGAAAAACTTCCATGTTTAAAGGAAAACAAGAGACAAAATTAAAATTAAAAAGAATTAGAACTAATACTCCCCTGGATTTGTTGTTGATATGTAAGGAACTCCCTCATACTTGAGCTACGCTCATGTAGCGCAACTTTGTTGCAGTACCATCCTTGTCATCCTGTGGAAGCTCAAAGGAGAAACCTGCGGGAGAATCAACTTCAACGGGGAGCAAGGGTACTCCTTGAAGTTGATGAGATAGCTTTCCTCTGATGGTGCATCAGCAGGGTGCAGGCAGAAAGTCAAATACGGGTGGAGAGGGAGGGTAACTCAAGTTTACAATAGGTTGTTCGACCTCATGGATTGTTTCACTTTCAAGTTGTTGCGCTATTTGAGTTATCGAGCTTGAATTTCCGCATTAATATTTAGCTAGTTCATGTTCAGTGTTTCCTTATTACTGGATTTTTGTTTGGACACTGATATAAATCTTTAAAGAGACTCTTCAATCTAGGAAAAACAACTAGACAAAGAGTACTCTCACGGTCTCCTCCACACGTTTGGCATACACCCATTGTTGTAGTTCTCTGCAGCATAAAAATATTCTAGTCAATCTCATGGCTGATTATGGTATTTGGCCATCAGATTATAGTACCACTCAAGAAAAAGAAACAAAATTTTATACATAACATAAAAAGTTAGAATATAAATTATAAACACAAAATAAAAGAAACTAAAAATTATCGTTAGAATTAATTAAATTAAATTAAACAATCTAAAATTAATTAATAATAAAATTAACAATAAAAAATTGAAAATAACCAAAAAACAAAATTAAAAAATGCTATAAACAAAAAAAAAGAAAAATAAAGGAAAAAAAAACTAATAATTGTGCCTCCTTGGCAACGACACCAAAACCTTAGGCGGTTTAAACCTATAGACAGTATACTGGTCTATGTAGCAAGTTTTCCTAAAGTACTCGTTTGTATGGAACCAAGGGAGGCAATTTTATTTAACTTTCTTAAAAAATAAAATAACTAATTAAAGAATTAAATAACATTAACTAACTGGGTCTTGATTGCCAAATTATTAAACTGAAAATAAGCAATAAAAAAGTATAACTTTTTAACAAATAAGGAAAGAAATCCCGGTTCATTACTTCTCCCTAGTTCTCTAATTATCCTTCCTATGTGGTAACTTGATTCTAGAATGCAACCCCAGACCGATTTAATCCACGTTCGGTCTCCTACCCGGTGAATTCCAATTAGCAATCACCAAATCCTAACTCTTATTAGGAATCTATTACTAACAACATTAAGAGCACCTCGAGTTAATAGTCGGTTAGTATGTAGACAAAATTACCATATCTAGACTAACTGGTATTGTTCCTGTAGTCTATTGATTTTCGCAGTTCTCACTTCTAAGCAAACAAACTAATAAACTCTAGTAATTGATTATATCACAAGAGATGATAAATGAAACAATAAAAAGTACTACACTCTTTAATGAATAAGATAAAACCACAAAGAAGGTGAATTCTCAAACTAGGGATCCATACAAACCGGAATTAAACTAACTACTCATACATAGAATAAACAGAAGAACAATGGAGGAAAGAGAAAATGCCATCGAATCTTAGTAGTGGAATTGATGACGAATCCAGTTCCTTGTTCCCGCTACTCCTCGTTCCTTCTCCTGTCTCAAAGTTTTTGAATATGGTGTTTGATTCTCTGTTTTGCCGCTCTTAAAGGGCAAGTTAAAAGATATTCACTGCTCTTTCAGTTGTTTCTTTTTATATGCTCCCCATTATCTTCTTCAAAATGTGTTAATTGCTGACTCTGGTGGGGCGTTCAAACATGCATTTGGATTTTCATGTCTGGACGTCTCTAAAAGTGTTCGGGTGAGAACAGCGTGTCCGAATCCAGATAGAGGGTCAAATGCCCATATAATTATCCTCTCGAAGTGTGGTCCAAGGTTTTTTTCCCAGACAGAGACTTGGACCAGGTGCGAAAATAGGCAGTAAGTGACTCCCGAGGTTGGTCTGGACATGTATTTCTGGACAGAGGTCTGGACCACCCCTAAATCCATTAGAAGAGTTGTTTTCTCTCTCTCTTTTTGGTCTAGATTTGAACCTTAGCCTCTTGATACATACTCCAACACTTCTTTCACACACCTAAACTCATTGTTAACGCACTATGGACCTTTCCGTGAGCATCTTAACTATTAAATCTTAAAACCATGCGTAAAGAGTGTTTTTTCATACTTAACATAATATAGCACTTAAGCAGGGAAACTTATGCATGATCTCTTAAATTAATAGACAATTAAAAGCTCACAATATAGATAATTCCTTCCCCAAATATCAATGCTGATCATTAGGTCTCTTATGAACAATGAGAAAGGTAAGAGAAGGGTATAGTCCTAATAATCTTTGTGCATAACTTAGACATGATGAAATAGATTATTTCTTAATTATCATGATGATCTAAGGTGGTAAACTTTTGTGTAAACTTAATTTTGGTCTTGATGATATTTGGATAATGAGCTTCAGATATTAATATTATTGTATATATATATTGGTGTAAATGACCATTGAGAGAAGGAACAAAATATAAATGAATTGTAGTCTTGATGACTAATGAAGAAGATCTTGGATGGAAATGAAGTATGGTCATTGTGACCCTTGCTAGGCAAACATGGTTGTGAATACTAGAGACCTTAAGAATCTTAGCATGTGTGTGGTTGTGGATATAACATAGACTTGATGTCTTTTGGGGTGTGAGTTATTGTTGACACAGTAGAGATCCAGTGATCCTAGTTTAAATTTGAATGAATACAACTTAATTTTAATGATCTGTGGAATATTGAATGATTATGGATGATTAATGTGATGGGGATGACTGATAAATCGTGGCATTATGGCTGTATGACCTTGATGTTAGGCCCGGTGCCATCATGTTCTGGTTCAGCTCTTGTATCCACTCTATAGTGTAAATGTACTATAGGGGGTGTGCACACTTAAGGATCTAGTGTGAGGTGGTATGGATTAGAAGGTTGGGATATATCCCTTGTGGTTGGCCATCTGCCTTTGGAATTTGACTTCTGGGAATTATTTCTCCACGTGTTTGAGCATGTCTTTTAACTTCAATTTTTAACATTAAGATAAATTAATTTTTGAAATTTAAAGTTTTGCATATGATTCCTTACATGATAAACTATAAAATACAAATTTAGTTTTATAAATTATTTATCTTATGTTTAATATTGAGATGGAAAATGTGCCAAAAAGCAAACATGACACTTAATGTGCGTAGCTAATCTAATTCTGGTTTTGTTGTAGTGATTTTTTGGATTTACTCGAGTAAAAAATTGATTTTGGATGGAATTCCTCAAACTTTTCGGGTTTTTCATACGCTAATCGAATCTAACGAGAATTGGGAGAGTTGTTGATATATAAATAATGAAAGGAAGTAGATAAGGGGACTGGAGCGGCTGCACGACTAAACGAAATATCTACTATTGTTGAGATTAGTTAATGACTTTTAGCATAACGAATCACATATAATATTATCCTTACCTGGCCATACCGTACCATCAGACAGAAAATAGATTGGTTAACCGACAACTCCACCTTCTGTTTGTATATTGATCACGGTATGTATGCACTTGTAAGGATTAGTTACCAACTCCACCTTCCTTGTCTTCGCTTAATCCTCTTCTCTCCCACTGTGTAATCACCGGTTCCAGTAACCTATAAATACCCTTAATGAGTCGTCAATCAAGGCAGCATTAATGCCTCTCTAAATTCCGAAGCTTTCACCCCCATCAATATTAATTACAATTGAAGTAACCGAAGAAAAAATGGGCAAGTCCTTGAGCTCCCGTCTCGCTGTGGTACTATTTGTACTTGCATTTGCTCCCATGTTGTGCTTCTCTGCTAACCTTTTCCCTCAATTTTACGATCACTCTTGCCCACAAGCACAAAAGATCGTTCAGTCTGTAGTGGAGAAGGCCTGGGAAAAAGATCCGAGGATGGCTGCTTCCTTGCTTCGACTGACATTCCACGATTGCTTCGTTCAGGTTTCATAGATAGATTTTTCCTTCACCTTGCATGGTAGATTGGTAGCATATTAATTGGTTATTGATTTATATGGCCAAGCTATATATGTATACATAATAACTTATTTGTGTAATGATGTGCAGGGTTGTGATGGATCCCTTTTGCTGGATAATAGTGGAGTTTTTCAAAGTGAAAAGAGATCAAATCCTAATAGAGATTCTGTTAGAGGATTTGAGGTAATCGATGAGATCAAGTTAGCTCTAGAGAAAGAATGCCCCATGATTGTGTCTTGTGCTGACATCCTTCAACTAGCTGCTCGGGATTCCGTGGTCTTGGTAACGATCAACCTCATGCATTCCTGAATATTGCTTAGCTTGGATGCATATATATAACTAGAAGAATTAGTAACATTTTTCTCAACTGTATGGATATGTATTTGTATGAAGACTGGGGGACCCAGCTGGGAGGTTCCGTTGGGAAGAAGAGATGCGCTATCTCCGAGCTTACAGGCTCCAACAACAACATTCCTGCCCCTACGTTAAATTTTCAATCCATTCTCTCCAAATTCAAGGCCCAGGGGTCTCGACCTTATTGATCTTATTGCTCTCTCTGGTGAGTGATCAACGATATCTTATGGACTTCTTTATTTAAAACAGTGAAAATGTACTAATTAAATTGATGACATTTTCATCATCATAATGATCACATTAATTTATAAATAATCAAACTGGCTTTAGGGAGTCATACTATCGGAGATGCAAGATGTGTTAGCTTCAGACAAAGACTTTACAACCATAACGGAAAGGGAAAATCCGATATCACGCTGGATCAACACTTGGCAAACCAACTCCAATCTCGGTGCCCACGTTCTGGCAGCGATCACACCTTGTTTTTTCTGGACCATTCAACACCTTTCAAGTTTGACAATGCTTACTATAAGAATCTGATTGCTTCTAAAGGCCTGTTGAATTCCGATGAGGTGCTTTTCACCCAGAACAAGCAGTCTATGCAAATTGTCAAGTTATATGCTGAAAACCAGGAGCTTTTCTTCCAGCATTTCGTCCAATCGATGGTCAAGATGGGCAATATCACTCCACTGGTGGGTAACCAAGAGAGAAATCAGGCGAATTTGT
The DNA here is from genome assembly GCA_023374045.1 of Limonium bicolor. Classification (NCBI taxonomy): domain Eukaryota; kingdom Viridiplantae; phylum Streptophyta; class Magnoliopsida; order Caryophyllales; family Plumbaginaceae; genus Limonium; species Limonium bicolor. The sequence continues at coordinate 396,877,312 of CM041776.1, read as the reverse complement.
AGGAGGGTCAATCACCATCATCAAAATTAATCCCAATGATGAACTCGTCGTAGTAGTAAATTATGTTTGGAGTCTTTGGAGTGTCGAGCGGCATAAAGCCAATGTTTATGTTCGAAGTTGTGGGTGTGAGTCAAGTTATGCGCGTCCGTACGCACGTAAATATCTATATTTGTTAGAAATATTGTGGGGGAGGAATAGACCCGACGGAGGGAATTATATAAAATACTCATATAGACTAGTAAGACCCAATAATTCATGAAGTTTCATCCTAAAACCAATTGGCATTAGGTGGAGTAGAGCCATAAGCTATATGAACTATTCACTAGCTTTATAATTTTTCAATGTGGGACTTACACTTGTTCTCCAACATCCTCCCTCAAGTGTGAGTCTTTCACCTCCATAGCCTCCCACATTGCACCCTGCTTGGACCCATTTGGTACTGACCCGGTCTCTGCTGCGTGACACAGTCCAATTCTATGGTACTGGCCCGTCCCTTCTCTTGGTTTATCGCGACACAGTCCGTTTTTTACTCGGGTATCCATTAGGCAGTGGTGCATTACCCAATGCTGAACCTGGGCTCTGATACCATGTTGTAAAATATAAGAATTGAGAGAAAAGACTGGAGGAATAACAATACAACTACTATTGCATTGAATACTGATGGGATTACATATCATTTTATAGGCTAAAAATAATAAACTAAATATTAAAAATATCCTTACAACCCTTAACTTACTCCTACAAAACCTAAGAATACTTATAACTAAAAACTTACGAAGAAAAGCATATGACAACTTTTTTTTTTGGACCTCAAAATCAGAAAGAAATCTGCATTGATTTCTTCCGTCTTTCTCCCTATTCTTATATTTACCAACATGGTATCAAGAGCCAGATAGAGGGAAGAAATCAATGCAGATTTCTTTCTGATTGCTGAGGTCCCAAAAAAAATTGTCATATGCTTCTCTTCGTAAGTTTTTTAGTCATAAGTATTCTTAGGTTTGTGTTGAGTGAACAAAAAAGCGTCAAAAAAAAAATTTGAGTTTGTGAGATGACATCAAATTTCAATATTCCTATTCCAGTTTTTAGTGGCAAGAATTATCATTCATGGGCCATTCGAATGGAGTCGTATCTACGAGCTTTCAATTTGTGGGAAGTCGTGGAAACCGATTTTGAGCCTGCACCTCTGCCGTCAAATCCATCAGCTACACAGACGAAAAGATATGAAGAAGAAGGATGAAGATTCCAAAGGCGTTATCTTGCATACATTCGGCTGTTTCGGAAGAAGTTTTCACTAGCATAATGGCTTGTGAATCTGCAAAGGAAGCATGGGAGACACTCCAGGAAGAATTTGAAGGTAATAGACAAACCAAATTGATGCAAATTCTGAATCTCAAAAGAGAATTTGAGATGGTTAGAATGAAAAAATCTGAGAATGTGAAGGAGTATAGAAGTCGAATTTTATCGATCTCCAACCAAATTAAACTTCTTGGTGAACCGCTTCCGCCTCAAAGACTTGTAGAAAAACTTCTCGTCACACTTCCTGATAGGTATGAATCCAAAATCTCATCTCTTGAGGATTCAAGGGATTTGTCCAACATAAATTTTGCAGAATTGATCAATGCCCTTCAAGCGGTTGATCAACGAAGGACGATGAGAGAGGAAGGAAGTGAAGAAAATGCTGAAGCCGCCTTTATGGTTAAGTCTTCAAAATTCAAAGGAAAAGAAAAAATTTTACAGTGTACTAATTGTAAAAAATTTGGTCATGAAGAAGATGATTGCTGGCACAAAGAAAAACTCAATGTTATAAGTGCAAAAAATTTGGTCATGTTCAAAATTATTGCAGGTTTGGTGCTGAACAAGCTCAGACGAGTAACAAAGAAACTGAGATGGCTCAGTTCGCAGAAGAAAAACTGTTTTAGAAATAAGGAGAGAAGTGCTCCTACGTTATTGGTGAGATGTGCACCATAATTGCTGAAGAAGATGGGAAATGCATCTGGATTTTAGGAGAGAAGTGCTCCGTGGATTTTGGGATAGAAATGCTCTGTGAAAATTTTGAAGATTGAAGAGACGTGCTTCAAATATTTTTATTTAGTTTGTTAAGATGTTTTTTTTTTTGAGAATTTTCAAATCAAGGGAAAGTGTTAGTTTTATTGATTTGAAAATATTTATTATTGATTTGAAATTAATTATTGTTTAGTCTTATCTAGAATAATAGATTTTGTAGGAGTTTGTTGAGGGGTTGTTAGTACAATTTTAAATATTTTCAAATCAATAATAAACTAAATATTAAAAAAATCCTAACAACCCATAACTTACTCCTACAAAAGTTATTCTTCTAGATAAGACTAAATATAAATAATTTCAAATCAATAATAAATATTTTCAAATCAATAAAACTAACACTTTCCCTTGATTTGAAAATTCACTAAAAAAAACATCTTAACAAACTAAATAAAATATTTGAAGCACGTCTCTTCAATCTTCAAATTTTGCACGGAGCACTTATCTCCCAAAATCCACGGAGCACTTCTCTCCCAAAATCCAGATGCACTTCTCTCCCAAAATCCAGATGCACTTCTCATCTTCTTCAGCAATTATAGTGCACATCTCACCAATAACGTAGGAGCACTCTCTCCTTACTTCTAAAACAATTTTTCTTCTGCGAATTGAGCCATCTCAGTTTCTTTGTTACTCGTCTGAGCTTGTTCAGCACCAAACCTGCAATACTTTTGAACATGACCAAATTTTTTGCATTTATAACATTGGGTATTTCCTTTGTGCCAGCAATCATCTTCTTCATGACCAAATTTTTTACAATTAGTACACTGTAAAAAATTTCCTTTTCCTTTATATTTTGAAGACTTAACCATAAAGGCGGCTTCAGCATTGTCTTCACTTCCTTCTCCTCTCATCATTCTTCGTTGATCAACCGCTTGAAGCGCATTGATCAATTCTGCAAAATTTATGTTGGACAAATCCTCTGAATCTTCAAGAGATGAGATTTTGGATTCATACCTATCAGGAAGTGTAACCAGAAGTTTCTCCACAAGTCTTTGAGGCGGAAGCGGTTCACAAGAAGTTTAATTTGGTTGGAGATCGATAAAATTCGACTTCCATACTCCTTCACATTCTCAGATTTTTTCATTCTAACCATCTCAAATTCTCTTTTGAGATTCAGAATTTGCATCATTTTGGTTTGTCTATTACCTTCAAATTCTTCCTGGAGCGTCTCCCATGCTTCTTTTGCAGATTCACAAGCCATTATGCTAATGAAAACTTCTTCCGAAACAGCCGAATGTATGCAAGATAACGCCTTTGGAATCTTCATCATTTCTTCTTCATATCTTTTCGTCTGTGTAGCTGTAACACCCCATCCAACAATAACACACTTACAATAAACTGCAGCGGAAAACAACCTCATCACATTACTTATCTCGTTGGTGTTACACGCCGTTAGCCACCCACGTGGCTAACATGGCTAATACATACACATTGTACCGGTCTGATGGGCTAAATTCCCGAGCGGCTACACCTTACTATCCCTTTCCATTAACACAACAACAACATACACCTTCCAACTATACCGAGTATTTATAACTAATGCCGATAACAATTTCGGTCTTACTACACCTACTGTATATATACAACATAAACGATTACCCATGTACAATGACTACCCCGTCCTACTCTCGAACGGCTTCCAGCTCCTTGTACCTGAAATAGGAAAAAAAAAGAAAGGGTGGCCCCCAAGGGGCTCAGCACCTTTGCTGGTATGGTAATCCCGCAGCCCACATGCTACCGGGCCACGCACAACTAATTGTCGTCTTAGCATGCGGTTGATTATTTTTAAATCATACATGCAACTGTAAACACACAACACATAATCATTTCGCCTCAACGGGCTCAACAAACGGATAATATATCCTTACTTAATAAGTCACTCAAGGTATTCAATATCCCTAGAGTATTCCTCCTCTAATGGAGCTACTTCCTTAACAGACAACACTTACCTTAAATCAGGTTATCCTTAAACGCCTCTTTTCTCAAACTGGGATTCATATCCATGATCCACATACTCCACATTTACAAATATATAACATACACTACATAACAACACTTAACAACACTTTGCACATTTCCACGTGCACAACATAACACCGCAATAGATATTGCATCACAACAAAGATACATAACATAACGGGGATGGTCCTCTTAGGAACCGACCCAAACATTGTTAATACACTGGTGAGCCTAGAGAATGTTGCCAGTCTCGTGATAAGCTCGTTACATAACTCGTTACCGTCTCGTTAAATGAACGGTTAACTTAACACAAGGTGTCTCGGATATAGTGATCCAAGCACACCGAAACAAACATAACATAGTATGCCCCTGTGGCCCGACGTGAGTCAGTAATAGCCTTGGCTAAGCTAAAGGGAAGGTTGGGAACCAAATTGGAAAACAACCATAACATACAGAGAGGATCGAACCTGCTATGACAACGACCCCCATACTCACACGCGTGGCCGGAACAGACCGGACTCCTCACTCCCCCCGTTAGCACTTGTCAGAAGTTCATCATTGAACTTAGTTAAACAATCACACATTGGGTTAAGTCTTGTTAGACACACACAAGGGAAGGGAGAGTCATACATTCACATACAAACATCACACACAAACATCACATATCCAACTCACGCATAGCGTGGTTAGAACGTTCCTTAAGTCGGAAACGTTGTTACCGGATACCGTTCTCCTACGTTTACCTAATAGTGGTTAACTAGCCCTTCAAGCGCATTCGAGGTTACCGGTATGGCACGTAAACATACAACAACAATAACGACTGTAAACTCGTTTCATGATTTATCTTATAACGTGGCAAACATACAGAAAACACATTGGCATACAAGCCGGTGTAATCCGGTAGGACACAGGTTGCAAGAAAACCATACCTGTCACCGGAGTCCACTTTATCACGTCCACTTACGTTCCTCGAGCAATTCTCGAACAACTGATAACATTACATGTACTTTTATTAACATCGGGGTAGCACGATCATTTAATGTCTAATGCTTATAACTTTTCCCCGTTAACTTAGTTACATAACTTTATCAATTTTAACTTGATTTACTTTCACATTTTATTACAACTTTTCACCCACCAAATTGTGACTATAACTCACCTAACATGTCCTACATAACCTTATAATATCATTACTAACTTATCCCTATCATTAGACATCATTTAATAAGCTTAAACCATGTTTTTATAGTGGTCCGGGACTTGGTCCCTAACTTAAGACCCGGACCAGAAGCAAACTCCACTCTCGGCCTTTAAAATGGGGTGGTCCGGGACCTTATACAAGGCTTAAGTCCCGGACCACATCCTTAGGTGACTCTCGACCTGTTTTTCACCCCTGGTCCGGGACATGAACCATGACCTAGGTCCCGGACCAAACCTACAGAATTGTTAAAATGTCATTTTTCAACCCTTGTTGCATTATTTCTCCACCTCCATTATTTATATAAACTTACCAAATGTTCCTAGGTATATTCTAATGCCAAAAATCACATTAGCCACCCCTAGTTCCATGTTCAACTTGTTACTCAATTTCCTTATACATTCACCAACACTTACAACATTTACATTAAGTTTCTAAATGTTGTTTCTTACCTATGGAAACTACTATCCCAAAATGCTTTCTCCTCATCTAAACATCATCTCTTAAGCATTATTTCATACCAACCTAAACCCTAGTTGATGCCTAAGTCCTTCGTTTACCTAGAACACCTTAAGACATTGTTTCTCCTCTTGCAAATTACTTAGGAATTCTAACATTTCTTAGTCCACCAAACCTTATTCAAACACCTAAAACTTCTTGCACATTTCCTACATTTTGACATGGGTTCTCCTAAAACATCATCATTCCAAAACTCATAGTTTTCACCATTAAACATTCAAGAACACCTAAATCCATCAAGAACACTTCCTCACACACATCTTCACCAAAATTACACCACATCACAATATAGTGCATAAATTAGATTGCTTGGCACTTAGGCCCTTAAATAACATGGCTCTTAGGCCCTTAAATTGCATAAACCATAAACACTGAATTTCCCACATAATAATGCCTTTGACCTGCAAATACACCCAACAATACATATTCCTTTAATAAACTCCTTGAGAGCATTTCACTAGGTCATTCACCATTGGCTCCTTAGGTATTTTATTAAGCAAATCAAGCTCATTTTCCTAAGGCATTTAAACTACATTGAGATAGCTTGTTTACCTCTTTTTCCTCACAAACTTCTTTCGTGTTTCCTTGTAAAACCGGTGGGGTGTTTGGTTGTTTGTCAACTTCTAAACAATGTACAAATAATAGAATGAGTATTCAAGCATTATGCTTCATCTCATTGTAAACCCTAGTTACACATATTGTTTTAACACATTAAGGTAATTGTTTTACCTTGGAATTGGAAGAGAACTTGAATAAGTATCAAGAGAGGACTCCTCCTAGCCCTTGGAAGATTCAAATGAAGCTAAAACAAGCAAGGTAAAGACACCATGGTGAGGTGAATTTTCGGCCATGTACTAAAAGGAGAGGAAACTTGATTTTTCTTTGAGATTCCTTACCTAGAAGCAAAGGAGAGTAATAATGTGTAGAAACACAAGCTCAAGCTCCATCAATGGTGATTCTCCATGGCACCAAAATTGAGCTCTTGAAGATTTGAAAAGGTAGAGGTGTAGAGCTTGACCTAACTAAGACAATATGGTCTTAGAATTTGATTTGGAGCATGGAGTTGGATTTGGCAAGGAAATGAAGATGGAGAAGAGAGGAGCTGTAGCAAATCGTAAATGGAGGAAAGGAGAAGAGAGAAGAAGAAGAAACCGTGTGAAATGAAAGAAAAGAAGGAAATGAGAAGGTAAGTTTGCTTTGGAGATATTTATGTTATAAAGCAAAATAGTACTTTACTTTAAGCTTTACTTTACTTATTTGATTTCTTTTACATGTTGGTGACTCACACCATGAAAAACCGGCCCCCATATACTTAGGAGGTTATAATAGTCTTTGTTGACCAACTTAATTACTTATAACAATATATGTTACAAACTAGCTTAAAAAGGTTACTATTCATAAAACAAGGCACATAGAAGTGAAATTTTTGATTTCCCATTGATATAGACTTCCAAATGTGATACTATATAGTACACATGTTAATTAAAGAGTAATGATGGACATTTAGCCATTCAAAACTCATTTACAAGACAATTTTCAAAAACGTGCTTTAAGACTCCTTAAAGCACTTTTTGTGTTTTAACTTGTTTTCAAGCTTGGTTTTCTTTGGTAATTGATTTAATATGTTCATTAACATATTTATAAGGTATAGGTATGACCATTAGGTCTTTTACAAATTTATCCCAAGCTTAGAGCACATTTTGCTCTTATTGACTTTAAGGTATTTATTTGTGTTTGTTTGGTTTCATTGTCTACCAAAGTTTCCTAAGGACTTAGTTTGCCTTATAAACTCATAATTGAATATTATTAAGTCTTGGTTGGCTCTTTGGGTCCTAACCAAGTTCACTCATAGCTTAGAGCATGTTTTTGCTCAAACTGTATCTTAGCGTTTTATTGCATTTTACTATGGTTTAATTGTTCACTGATGTTTCTAAGGCACTTTTAGCCTTTACATACCATAGTTTGATATTTAAACCACATATCAAGGTTTGGGGTATTTCAGTTAGATGGATTTGACGGCAGAGGTGCAGACTCAAATCAAAATCGGTTTCCACGACTTCCCACAAATTGAAAGCTCGTAGATACGACTCCATTCGAATGGCCCATGAATGATAATTCTTGCCACTAAAAACTGGAATAGGAATATTGAAATTTGATGTCATCTCACAAACTCAAATTTTTTTTTGACGCTTTTTTGTTCACTCAACAAAACCTAAGAATACTTATGACTAAAAACTTACGAAGAAAAGCATATGACAACTTTTTTTGGACCCCAGCAATCAGAAAGAAATCTGCATTGATTTCTTCCCTCTATCTTGCTCTTGAGGTAGGGAAAGAGTTGGTTTTAGTGATTTGAAAATAATAATAATTATTTAGTTTTATGTAGAAGATTAGCTTTTGTAGGAGAAAGTTACGGGGTTGTTAAGATGTTTTTCTTATTACTAGTTTAGTTTTATTAGTCTATAAAAGGATTGTATTCCTATCAGAATCTAAATACAAGAGTTACGTATTATTCTTCCTCTACTCATTTCTCCGCATTCTTATTTTGCCAACATGGTATCAAGAGCCAGATAGAGGAAGAAGAAATCAATGCAGATTTCTTTCTAATTGCTGAGGTCCAAAAAAAAAGTTGTCATATGCTTTTCTTCGTAAGTTTTAGTCATAAGTATTCTTAGGTTGTGTTGAGCAAACAAAAAAATGTCACAAAAAAAAAGTTTTTGGTTTGAGTGATGACATCAAATTTCAATATTCCTATTCCAGTTTTTAGTGGTAAGAATTATCATCATGGGTCATTCGAATGGAGTCGTATCTACGAGCTTTCAATTTGTGGAAGTCGTGGAAACGATTTTGAGCCTGCACCTCTGCCGTCAAATCCATCAGCTACACAGACGAAAAGATATGAAGAAGAAATGATGAAGATTCCAAAGGCATTATCTTTCATACATTCGGCTGTTTCGGAAGAAGTTTTCACTATCATAATGGCTTGTGAATCTGCAAAAGAAGCATGGGAGACGCTCCAGGAAGAATTTGAAGGTAATAGACAAACCAAATTGTTGCAAATTCTGAATCTCAAAAGAGAATTTGAGATGGTTAGAATGAAAAAATCTGAGAATGTGAAGGAGTATGGAAGTCGAATTTTATCGATCTCCAACCAAATTAAAAATCTTGGTGAACCGTCCGCCTCAAAAACTTGTGGAGAAACTTCTGGTTACACTTACTGATAGGTATGAATCAAAATCTCATCTCTTGAAGATTCAAAGGATTTGTCCAACATAAATTTTGCAGAATTGATCAATGCGCTTCAAGCGGTTGATCAACGAAGAATGATGAGAGGAGAAGGAAGTGAAGACAATGCTGAAGCCGCCTTTATGGTTAAGTCTTCAAAATTCAAAGGAAAAGACAAATTTTACAGTGTACTAATTGTAAAAAAATTGGCCATGAAGAAGATGATTGCTGGCACAAAGGAAAAACTCAGTGTTATAAGTGCAAAAAATTTGGTCATGTTCAAAAGTATTGCAGGTTTGGTGCTGAACAAGCTCAGACGAGTAACAAAGAAACTGAGATGGCTCAGTTCGCAGAAGAAAAATTGTTTTAGAAGTAAGGAGAGAAGTGCTTCTACATTATTGGTGAGATGTGCACCATAATTGCTGAAGAAGATGAGACGTGCATCTGGATTTTGAGAGAGAAGTGCTCCGTGGATTTTGGGAGAGAAGTGCTCCGTGAAAAATTTGAAAATTGAAGAGACGGTGCTTCAAATATTTTTATTTAGTTTGTTAACATGTTTTTTTTTTTTTTTGAGAATTTTCAAATCAAGAGAAGTGTTGGTTTTATTGATTTGAAAATATTTATTATTGATTTGAAATTAATTATTGTTTAGTCTTATCTAGAATAATAGATTTTGTAGGAGTTTGTTTGAGGGGATATTTTTAGTACAATTTTAAATATTTCAAATCAATATAAAAACTATAATATTAAAAAAATCCTACAACCCATAACTTACTCCTACAAAAGTTATTCTTCAGATAAAGACTTAATATAAATAATTTCAAATCAATAATAAATATTTTCAAATCAATAAAACTAACACTTTCCCTTGATTTGAAAATTCACTAAAAAAACATCTAAACAAACTAAATAAAAATATTTGAAGCACGTCTCTTCAATCTTCAAATTTGCACGGAGCACTTATCTCCCAAATCCACGAGCACTTCTCTCCCAAAATCCAGATGCCACTCTCTCCCAAATCCAGATGCACTTCTCATCTTCTTTCAGCAATTATAAGTGCAAATCTCACCAATAACGTAGGCGACTTCTCTCCTTACTTCTAAAACATTTTTTCTTCTGCGAATTGAGCCATCTCAGTTTCTTTGTTACTCGTCTGAGTTGTTCAGCACCCAAACCTGCAATACTTTTGAACATGACCAAATTTTTTGCATTTATAACATTGGGTTATTTCCTTTGTGCCAGCAATCATCTTCTTCATGACCAAATTTTTTACAATTAGTACACTGTAAAAAATTTCCTTTTCCTTTATTTTGAAGACTTAACCATAAAGGCTGGCTTCAGCATTGTCTTCACTTCCTTCTCCTCTCATCATTCTTCGTTGATCAACCGCTTGAAGCGCATTGATCAATTCTGCAAAATTTATGTTGGACAAATCCTCTGAATCTTCAAGAGATGAGATTTTGGATTCATACCTATCAGGAAGTGTAACCAGAAGTTTCTCCACAAGTCTTTGAGGCGGAAGCGGTTCACCAAGAAGTTTAATTTGGTTGGAGATCGATAAAATTCGACTTCCATACTCCTTCACATTCTCAGATTTTTCATTCTAACCATCTCAAATTCTCTTTTGAGATTCAGAATTTGCATCATTTTGGTTTGTCTATTACCTTCAAATTCTTCCTGGAGCGTCTCCCATGCTTCTTTTGCAGATTCACAAGCCATTATGCTAGTGAAAACTTCTTCCGAACAGCCGAATGTATGCAAGATAACGCCTTTGGAATCTTCATCATTTCTTCTTCATCTTTTCGTCTGTGTAGCTGTAACACCCATCCAACAATAACACACTTACATAAACTGCAGCGGAAAACAACCTCATCACATTACTTATCTCGTTGGTGTTACACGCCGTTAGCCACCCACGTGGCTAACATGGCTAATACATACACATTGTACCGGTCTGATGGGCTAAATTCCCAGCGGCTACACCTTACTATCCCTTTCCATTAACACACAACAACAACACACCTTCCAACTATACCGAGTATTTATAACTAATGCCGATAACAATTTCGGTCTTACTACACCTACTGTATATATACAACATAAACGATTACCCATGTACAATGATACATACTGACCCCGTCCTACTCTCGAACGGCTTCCAGCTCCTTGTACCTGAAATAGGAAAAGAAAAGAAAGGGTGGCCCCAAGGGGCTCAGCACCTTTGCTGGTATGGTAATCCCGCAGCCCACATGCTACCGGGCCACGCACAACTAATTGTCGTCTTAGCATGCGGTTGATTATTTTTAAATCATACATGCAACTGTAAACACACAACACATAATCATTTCGCCTCAACGGGCTCAACAAACGGATAATATATCCTTACTTAATAAGTCACTCAAGGTATTCATATCCCTAGAGTATTCCTCCTCTAATGGAGCTACTTCCTTAACAGACAACACTTACCCTTAAATCAGGTTATCCTTAAACGCCTCTTTTCTCAAACTGGGATTCATATCCATGATCCACATACTCCACATTTACACATATAACATACACTACATAACAACACTTAACAACACTTTGCACATTTCCACGTGCACAACATAACACCGCAATAGATATTGCATCACAACAAAGATACATAACATAACGGGGATGGTCCTCTTAGGAACCGACCCAAACATTGTTAATACACTGGTGAGCCTAGAGAATGTTGCCAGTCTCGTGATAAGCTCGTTACATAACTCGTTACCGTCTCGTTAAATGAACGGTTAACTTAACACAAGGTGTCTCGGATATAGTGATCCAAGCACACCGAAACAAACATAACATAGTATGCCCCTGTGGCCCGACGTGAGTCAGTAATAGCCTTGGTTAAGCTAAAGGGAAGGTTGGGAACCAAATTGGAAAACAACCATAACATACAGAGAGGATCGAACCTGCTATGACAAACGACCCCCATACTCACACGCGTGGCCGGAACAGACCGGACTCCTCACTCCCCCCGTTAGCACTTGTCAGAAGTTCATCATTGAACTTAGTTAAACAATCACACATTGGGTTAAGTCTTGTTAGACACACACAAGGGAAGGAGAGTCATACATTCACATACAAACATCACACACAACATCACATATCCAACTCACGCATAGCCGTGGTTAGAACGTTCCTTAAGTCGGAAACGTTGTTACCGGATACCGTTCTCCTACGTTTACCTAATAGTGGTTAACTAGCCCTTCAAGCGCATTCGAGGTTACCGGTATCGGCACGTAAACATACAACAACAATAACGACTGTAAACTCGTTTCATGATTTATCTTATAACGTGGCAAACATACAGAAAACACATTGGCATACAAGCCGGTGTAATCCGGTAGGACACAGGTTGCAAGAAAACCATACCTGTCACCGGAGTCCACTTTATCACGTCCACTTACGTTCCTCGAGCAATTCTCGAACAACTGATAACATTACATGTACTTTTATTAACATCGGGGTAGCACAATCATTTAATGTCTAATGCTTATAACTTTTCCCCGTTAACTTAGTTACATAACTTTATCAATTTTAACTTGATTTACTTTCACATTTTATTACAACTTTTCACCCCCAAATTGTGACTATAACTCACCTAACATGTCCTACATAACCTTATAATATCATTAGACTTAACTTATCCCTATCATTAGACATCATTTTGTTAATAAGCTTAAACCATGTTTTTATAGTGGTCCGGGACTTGGTCCCTAACTTAAGACCCGGACCAGAAGCAAACTCCACTCTCGGCCTTTAAAATGGGGTGGTCCGGGACCTTATACAAGGCTTAAGTCCCGGACCACATCCTTAGGTGACTCTCGACCTGTTTTTCACCCCTGGTCCGGGACATGAACCATGACCTAGGTCCCGGACCAAACCTACAGAATTGTTAAAATGTCATTTTTCAACCCTTGTTGCATTATTTCTCCACCTCCATTATTTATATAAACTTACCAAATGTTCCTAGGTATATTCTAATGCCAAAATATCACATTAGCCACCCCTAGTTCCATGTTCAACTTGTTACTCAATTTCCTTATACATTCACCAACACTTACAACATTTACATTAAGTTTCTAAATGTTGTTTCTTACCTATGGAAACTACTATCCCAAAATGCTTTCTCCTCATCTAAACATCATCTCTTAAGCATTATTTCATACCAACCTAAACCCTAGTTGATGTCTAAGTCCTTCGTTTACCTAGAACACCTTAAGACATTGTTTCTCCTCTTGCAAATTACTTAGGAATTTCTAACATTTCTTAGTCCACCAAACCTTATTCAAACACCTAAAACTTCTTGCACATTTCCTACATTTTGACATGGGTTCTCCTAAAACATCATCATTCCAAAACTCATAGTTTTCACCATTAAACATTCAAGAACACCTAAATCCATCAAGAACACTTCCTCACACACATCTTCACCAAAATTACACCACATCACAATATAGTGCATAAATTAGATTGCTTGGCACTTAGGCCCTTAAATAACATGGCTCTTAGGCCCTTAAATTGCATAAACCATAAACACTGAATTTCCCACATAATAATGCCTTTGACCTGCAAATACACCCAACAATACATATTCCTTTAATAAACTCCTTGAGAGCATTTCACTAGGTCATTCACCATTGGCTCCTTAGGTATTTTATTAAGCAAATCAAGCTCATTTTCCTAAGGCATTTAAACTACATTGAGATAGCTTGTTTACCTCTTTTTCCTCACAAACTTCTTTCGTGTTTCCTTGTAAAACCGGTGGGGTGTTTGGTTGTTTGTCAACTTCTAAACAATGTACAAATAATAGAATGAGTATTCAAGCATTATGCTTCATCTCATTGTAAACCCTAGTTACACATATTGTTTTAACACATTAAGGTAATTGTTTTACCTTGGAATTGGAAGAGAACTTGAATAAGTATCAAGAGAGGACTCCTCCTAGCCCTTGGAAGATTCAAATGAAGCTAAAACAAGCAAGGTAAAGACACCATGGTGAGGTGAATTTTCGGCCATGTACTAAAAGGAGAGGAAACTTGATTTTTCTTTGAGATTCCTTACCTAGAAGCAAAGGAGAGTAATAATGTGTAGAAACACAAGCTCAAGCTCCATCAATGGTGATTCTCCATGGCACCAAAATTGAGCTCTTGAAGATTTGAAAAGGTAGAGGTGTAGAGCTTGACCTAACTAAGACAAATATGGTCTTAGAATTTGATTTGGAGCATGGAGTTGGATTTGGCAAGGAAATGAAGATGGAGAAGAGAGGAGCTGTAGCAAATCGTAAATGGAGGAAAGGAGAAGATGAAGAAACCGTGTGAAATGAAAGAAAAGAAGGAAATGAGAAGGTAAGTTTGCTTTTGGAGATATTTATGTTATAAAGCAAAATAGTACTTTACTTTAAGCTTTACTTTACTTATTTGATTTCTTTTACATGTTGGTGACTCACACCATGAAAAACCGGCCCCCATATACTTAGGAGGTTATAATAGTCTTTGTTGACCAACTTAATTACTTATAACAATATATGTTACAAACTAGCTTAAAAAGGTTACTATTCATAAAACAAGGCACATAGAAGTGAAATTTTTGATTTCCCATTGATATAGACTTCCAAATGTGATACTATATAGTACACATGTTAATTAAAGAGTAATGATGGACATTTAGCCATTCAAAACTCATTTACAAGACAATTTTTCAAAAACGTGCTTTAAGACTCCTTAAAGCACTTTTTGTGTTTTAACTTGTTTTCAAGCTTGGTTTTCTTTGGTAATTGATTTAATATGTTCATTAACATATTATAAGGTATAGGTATGACCATTAGGTCTTTTACAAATTATCCCAAGCTTAGAGCACATTTTTGCTCTTATTGACTTTAAGGTATTTATTTGTGTTTTGTTTGGTTTCATTGTCTACCAAAGTTTCCTAAGGACTTAGTTTGCCTTATAAACTCATAATTGAATATTATTAAGTCTTGGTTGGCTCTTTGGGTCCTAACCAAGTTCACTCATAGCTTAGAGCATGTTTTTGCTCAAACTGTATCTTAGCGTTTTATTGCATTTTACTATGGTTTAATTGTTCACTGATGTTTCTAAGGCACTTTTTAGCCTTTACATACCATAGTTTGATATTTAAACCACATATCAAGGTTTGGGGTATTTCAGTAGCTGATGGATTTGACGGCAGAGGTGCAGACTCAAAATCGGTTTCCACGACTTCCCACAAATTGAAAGCTCGTAGATACGACTCCATTCGAATGGCCCATGAATGATAATTCTTGCCACTAAAAACTGGAATAGGAATATTGAAATTTGATGTCATCTCACAAACTCAAATTTTTTTTGACGCTTTTTTGTTCACTCAACAAAACCTAAGAATACTTATGACTAAAAACTTACGAAGAAAAGCATATGACAACTTTTTTTGGACCCAGCAATCAGAAAGAAATCTGCATTGATTTCTTCCTCTATCTTGCTCTTGAGGTAGGGAAAGAGTTGGTTTTAGTGATTTGAAAATAATAATAATTATTTAGTTTTATGTAGAAGATTAGCTTTTGTAGGAGAAAGTTACGGGGTTGTTAAGATGTTTCTTATTACTAGTTTAGTTTTATTAGTCTATAAAAGGATTGTATTCCTATCAGAATCTAAATACAGAGTTACGTATTATTCTTCCTCTACTCATTTCTCCGCATTCTTATTTTGCCAACATGGTATCAAGAGCCAGATAGAGGGAAGAAATCAATGCAGATTTCTTTCTAATTGCTGAGGTCAAAAAAAAAGTTGTCATATGCTTTTCTTCGTAAGTTTTTAGTCATAAGTATTCTTAGGTTGTGTTGAGCAAACAAAAAAATGTCACAAAAAAAGTTTTTGAGTTTGAGTGATGACATCAAATTTCAATATTCCTATTCCAGTTTTTAGTGGTAAGAATTATCATTCATGGGTCATTCGAATGGAGTCGTATCTACGAGCTTTCAATTTGTGGGAAGTCGTGGAAACCGATTTTGAGCCTGCACCTCTGCCGTCAAATCCATCAGCTACACAGACGAAAAGATATGAAGAAGAAATGATGAAGATTCCAAAGGCATTATCTTTCATACATTCGGCTGTTTCGGAAGAAGTTTTCACTATCATAATGGCTTGTGAATCTGCAAAAGAAGCATGGGAGACGCTCCAGGAAGAATTTGAAGGTAATAGACAAACCAAATTGTTGCAAATTCTGAATCTCAAAAGAGAATTTGAGATGGTTAGAATGAAAAAATCTGAGAATGTGAAGGAGTATGGAAGTCGAATTTTATCGATCTCCAACCAAATTAAAAATCTTGGTGAACCGCTTCCGCCTCAAAAACTTGTGGAGAAACTTCTGGTTACACTTACTGATAGGTATGAATCAAAAATCTCATCTCTTGAAGATTCAAAGGATTTGTCCAACATAAATTTTGCAGAATTGATCAATGCGCTTCAAGCGGTTGATCAACGAAGAATGATGAGAGAGAGAAGGAAGTGAAGACAATGCTGAAGCCGCCTTTATGGTTAAGTCTTCAAAATTCAAAGGAAAAGACAAAATTTTACAGTGTACTAATTGTAAAAAATTGGCCATGAAGAAGATGATTGCTGGCACAAAGGAAAAACTCAGTGTTATAAGTGCAAAAAATTTGGTCATGTTCAAAAGTATTGCAGGTTTGGTGCTGAACAAGCTCAGACGAGTAACAAAGAAACTGAGATGGCTCAGTTCGCAGAAGAAAAATTGTTTTAGAAGTAAGGAGAGAAGTGCTTCTACATTATTGGTGAGATGTGCACCATAATTGCTGAAGAAGATGAGACGTGCATCTGGATTTTGAGAGAGAAGTGCTCCGTGGATTTTGGGAGAGAAGTGCTCCGTGAAAAATTTGAAAATTGAAGAGACGGTGCTTCAAATATTTTTATTTAGTTTGTTAACATGTTTTTTTTTTTGAGAATTTTCAAATCAAGAGAAAGTGTGGTTTTATTGATTTGAAAATATTTATTATTGATTTGAAATTATTTATATTTAGTCTTATCTAGAAGAATAACTTTTGTGTAGGAGTAAGTTAAGGGTTGTTAGGATATTTTAATATTTAGTTTATTATTTTTAGCCTATAAAAAGATATGTAATCCCATCAGTATTCAATGCAATAGTAGTTGTATTGTTATTCCTCTAGTCTTTTCTCCCAATTATATTTTACAACAATATTTTGTTGAGTGTAAGGATAAATTTCCCTATTACCTAGGTATGATGAAGGTGTGTAAAAGACACTGATCGCAAATGTACATTTGCTTCTTTAAATATCTCGTTTTCTTTATAACAAGGTGATGGTGTACATGAACTGAATATTCAGGGTTCATAAATGGAAAAATCTTTGAACCAAAACCATTTCCAGTTGACAGTTGAAGTTAGTCAGCCTTTCCTATCGATATAAAAAAATTCAGTTGACAATTGACTGAACCGTGATTCCAAACAAGAGACTATAACGTTTTTTTTTTTTGGATCAATCTGGCGATGCCAGTGATAGTTACAAAAGATTGCAATATTATTACTAAAGAAATACAGTAACAGATAATTGCAGAAAAAGGTGTTGCTCTAATCCAGTAACTCGTGCAGTGCGGTAGTCGAGAGGAAGATTCCACTATTTATAATACCAGAGATGTTGCAATGCTGTTTAGACCATTCCCAAACATGGATTTTATACTATCCACCATTTTGCTCCAGATGGGGTCTGTTTTGTCAAAAATCAACTTGTTCCGCTTTTCCAAGGCTGCAGCTGTGGTGAAAAGGAAGGTGGACTTCCAAATTCTGCCACGGTTTTTGCAAGAAACAACTGTGCACCATTCTGCAAAGAATTGCTCCACCGAGCTTTGGGTAGGGACTAATAGAATCTTAACAGCTTTGATTAAGAGTAATTACGTTTTACTGAATAATATTATTAATGAGTGAAAACGTATACAACCCTATCATCAGATATGCTATATATATACACTCATATGTCAAAGATAAATTGTAAAAGATAAACTTATGTACATTATCTATAAAAACTATCTAACATACTTACTAATCCCATATATGGGCTAAGTGACAATGGAAATGAGTCCAATGGCCCAATAGTTCAATGCCCCCTCAAGCCGTAGGTAATTCAAATTGCCCAGGCTTGTGTGCGCCGGTATTGCTCATTCCTATGCGTTGCAACTATTCTTTATACCTGTTCCTGGTAATGCTTTAGTCATCATGTCTGCTACTTGTGTAGTGGTGTGAGTGTAAACCACGTCTACAAGACCTTGTTGAATCTTCTCCCGCACAAAATGAAAGTCAATCTCGATGTGTTTTGTCCTTTTATGGAAAACAGGATTGCGTGCTATATGAATGGTTGATTGATTATCACACTTGACTGGAACATGTGTGATATTTGTTACACCAAATTCATGTAATAATCTCGTCAACCAAGTAAGCTTTGCTGTGACTCGTCATAGAGAGCGATACTCTGCTTCTGCACTGGAAAGTGACATGGAGCTTTGTTTCTTTGTTTTCCATGAGATGGGGCTATTGCCCAAGAAAATGTAATATCCGGAAACAGATTTTCTTGTATTAGGACATGCCACCCAATTTGAGTCGCAGTATGCCAAAAGATCTAGATTTGAAAAATGTCCGTTAGTCAATACTATACCATAGTTCATGGTACCTTTGAAATAACTGGGTGCATGAACTGTTGCCTGCATGTGAACGTCGGTTGGACGTTGCATGAATTGACTTAGAACTTGAACGGTGAAACTGATGTCTGGCCGTGTATTGGAGAGATAGTTCAGCTTGCCAACTAATCTGCGATATTGAATGGGATCATCAAGGGGGTGTGCCATCATGAATCAGGAGTTTTTTTACCAACGGTCATGGGACCTTGTGCATTTTAATGTTTTGGCAAGCATACTCTTCTACCAAATCCATGCAAAACTTCCTTTGAGATAAGACATACCCGATTTCTGTTGGTATGATTCAATTCCCAAGAAATAGTGTTTTTTCCAAGATCTTTAATCTTGAAGTTTAGATCTAGTGCTTTTTTGATATCATTAATCTCAGTCTGATATGCACCTACAACCAGCATATCATCTTCATAAGCTTCAATGAAAACGTTGCCACGTTCATTTTTCCTTTGGAACAATGAATAGTCATTCTTAGACTGTGTAAACTTGAGAGTGCGGAGGAAACTTGCTAATTTTACAAACCATTGTCTAGAGGCTTGCTTAAGACCATACAAGGACTTCTTGAGACAACAAGCCTTGTTATGTCCATATATGTCTAGTCCTTGTGGGATCTTCATATAAACTTCTTCATCAAGGTCCCCATGCAAAAAGGCATTGTTCACATCCAACTGGTTGATAACCATCTTTGATTAAGAGCAACAGTGATAAGGGCCCGTATGGTGGTGAGTTTAACCACCGGGGAGAATGTTTTGTTGTAATCCAACCCGTGACGTTGGGTAAACCCCTTGGCTACCAAACGTGCCTTATAACGTTCCAACGTACCATCAGACTTGAGTTTAACTTTGTACACCCATTTGCACCCTATAACCTTTTTCCCTTTTGGCAAGTCAACAATTTCCCCTGTATTATTCTTCTCAAGTGCTTGTAATTCCTCATGCATGGCATGTCTCCAATGATCACAGGCTGCAGCCTCACGGTAAGTGTTAGGTTCCTTCATATCCATGACTTTGTCAACAACATTAAAAGTTGTGGATAGAAGAGCTATTGACTTGGTTGGTCTGATATCTGTAAGACTCTCTATGTCTGACGTCATATTGATGTTATCTCGTGTGCTACTGTACACTCTCTCATCTAGCACTTCTTGAAAAATATTACAGACATAATCTTCAAGGTAACAAGGTTTGTGACTCTCTCGTGTTGACCGACAAACTTCGTTGTGCACTGTACTCTGCTCATGAGCGACATGTTCTTCATGACTATTTTGCTGAGTCACCTGATGTGTTATTCCTTCATCGAAGTATGCAATACTCTGATTTTTTTCTCATTACTTTGTGCATGATTTGTGTAACGTTCAATTCCATCTTTGAAAGGGAATGTGGTAGGATGAAATTTAACGTCTCGACTTACTTCAACAATGTGATCTTTTATACTCATTACCTTGTGACCCTTTTTCCTTGGAGCAACTCCAAGATAAATGCATGCTTCTCCTTTTGGATTGAACTTGACACCTTTGTTATTAGCAATACTCTTGTAACAAAGACACCCAAATGGCTTATACCACCATATAAAGGTTTTGATTGTATAAAACTTCATATGGTGTCTTTCCATTTAAGGCCTTAGTTGGAAGTCTGTTAATCAAGTATGTGGCATGGAGAATGCATTCTCCCCAATATGTGAGTGGAAGACCAGATTGAAAATAAATAGCCCTTGCGGTTTTAAGAAGATACCGATGCTTTCTTTCTACAACCGCGTTTGTTGTGGGTGTATGCACAAGTAGTCTGATGTACAATACCTTGTTGAGAGAAAAACGATCTTCCTTCATTTGAACTGCCCAATTCCTTTGCATTATCGGTTCTGAAAGTTTTAACCTTGATTTCGAATTGTCGCTCCACCATTTTGATAAAATTAACGATAGCCTCCCAAGCATTGCCTTTTTCCTTTATAAGATGGACCCAAGTAGTCCATGTGTAATCATCAACGAAGCAAACAAAATATCTATAACCGTTATAAGTGTTGGTGTTGAACGGACCCCATACATCGATGTGTAACATCTCAAAGGTGTTTTGCTTCTACTCACCAAATTCTCAAAGGGTAATCGTTGTGCTCTGGCCTTGTAACATATATCACCATGCATGATGTATAGAGAAATATGTTTCTTTTATTAACCCCATATGAACAAGCTTGTTTAACGGTACATGACCTAGAGCAATATGTAAATTCTTTGCTTGAGAACTAATTTCTTCTTTCGGGCCCAAACTACAAACATTGTAAGCTCTCTGGGCTTCGCTTCTGATTTTCTTCGCATAAGGCCCAAGTCTTCGATCCACTTCTAGCTCATCCAAGATGTAAAGCCCATGTAGACCGCGCCCAATTCTCTCAGTCGTCCCTGTCGCCGGGACCTAGACAAAACAATTTTGAGCATCAAAGCTCAGTGCGCAGCAAAATTGTTCTGTCATCCTTCTAACTAAGATTAAATTTAACATGAAATTTGGGATGTATAATACTCCTGTTAACCAGATTTCATTCCCTATTTTGATGTCCCCAATATTGTTAACCAGTTGCGGACTTTTGTCTGGAAGAATAACACTCCTTTCATCTTTCAAATTTTTCCAGTTTTCAAAAAGATTTTATGCTCCAGACATGTGATATGTCACCCCGGAGTCAATAATCCATTGCCCTCTAAACAGATTTTGAGAATCATTGCTTAGAAAACATTACGTGTAATTGAGCTTAGGTAGATGATTACCTGAGAAATTACAGTGGCTAATAGTTTCTGATTTTGCCGGTGTAGTGCTATTGCGAATAAGCTCTGTAATTTGTTGCAGTTGTCTTGGTGTCAATCCATCGTCTGGACAGTTTTAATCGTTCGATTCTTCTTGAACCCTGGCGACATTTGCAAACCATTTCTTCTTTCGAGCCATCACCGCATCTCTTCCATGCAACTGGTAGCACTCAGCTGCTAAATGCCTAGTTTTTCTACAATGACTACACTTTTGCCTCTGGTAGCATTCATCAAAAGTGTGGCCGATTTTCTTGCAAAAAGAACAAACTGGTTTCTTCTTATCAGTGTCGACATTCTTTCTGGAATTTCTGAAACTATCTCCCGACCCAGTACCATGACTGTAGAAAGACAGCGTTCTCTGTGGTATTAACATCTCCCCTCTGTTCCTCTTCTCGTATTATCAGGGAAAAAGCTCTTTCTAAACTAGGTATTTCTTGCATCTCTAGGATTTGCCCACGAATCGACAAATACCGCCGATTCAAACCCATAAGAAAATGAATTAACTTGTCTTCCTCTATCGATTTCTGACAAGCTTATTTAGACCACACATACAACCTCCATAAGTGCACCTTCATGTAGGTCTCGCCAAATCTGATTCTCCCCAGATACGCTTCAGTCTATTGAAATACACCACAATAGAGTCTTCACCTTGTTTTGTCTCTGCCAATTCACGCTTTAAATTGTGAATAACAGCAAGATTTGTGTGCTCGTACCTTTCACAAAGGGCATCCCAAATGATTTTGGGATCTTCACAGTAGCGTACGCCCTCCAGAACAGTCCCATCCAAAGAATTCTTCAACCAAGAAATGACCAGGGAGCTTGATCTTTCCCATGCGGTGTACTAATCGTTTCTTCTTCCTCCGGTTTCTTCACGGCACCGGTAACAAACCCGTACTTGTTCTTGGATTTAAGTGCGGTAGTGGTATCACACTTCCCACCCAAGAATCCAATACCTCTAAACTTCGGCCACCAAGGACAGCCCTGGTTGTTCCGCGCGTGAACGTAGATTGGGTCGTTGACGTCTATAGCCTGTTGCTCGCCGGCGAAAGAATCTTTGTCTGGTTCTGCTTGCCAAGGTCGTCCGCCATTGTCGCCAGAGAAGGGACCTACTAAACCCATGCCCTGATACCATAGTAGAATCTTAACAGCTTTGATTAAGAGTAATTACGTTTACTGAAATTATTGATGAGTGAAAACATATAACCCTATCATCAAATATGCTATATATATACACATGTGTCAAAGATAAATTGTAAAAATAAACTTATGTACATTATTTGATAAAAACTATCTAACATATTTTACTAATCCCATATATGGGCTAAGTGACAAAGGCTGGGAAATGAGTTCAGTTGCCCAATAGTCCAATAGGACGGGAGCGATTCTCCCACCACCATCTATAAATGCGATCACAAATATGAATTGCTTGCGGGTTTGGTTCATAGTTTCCAAGCAGTGAGAGTAAGCTTTATACCTCAGTTTTTTCGTCCCTGTTCGTCATTATTCTTGACTGAGGAAAAACTAAAACATGCACAAATATAGAAAATTAGGAGCATGATTATTAAAGAATCCAAATTTGGGTTGTTAATATTTTCTTTTCTTTTCTCTTGCCATCACATCTTTTTAAAATCATATCGAATTTTTACCAACATCAGAAAACCCATCATTGGTTTTAAACTTTCTATGTTTCTCATATTATTTTATTTTTTACTTATTAATTATTATAAGAATACAAACATTAATATTTAATTATTATTATTACTACTATTTTGATAATACACACTAATATTAACTAAAATATATTAAAGTTTCTTATATTTTTGAAACAAAAATTTAATATATACATATATATTATTAATAATTTGTTTTATTATTTTTTACTTGATATTTAGCATTTAAATATTATAATGAATTTTGAAATGAATATAGTGGTACATATTTATATTTTTCAAGTATATTTTTATATTATATTTTTTATCACTAAAAATACAAATAATAAGTATAATTTACCTAAAATAAATATATATTAAAAATATGAAAAACATAGTCCATTTGGATCTCATTCGTAGAGAATGAGAATTTAAGAATTTCGATTTAGTATTTGGTTTATTTATATCATTATTAGTTTTTAATATATTAAGTTTTTAAAATATATAAAATTTAACTATTTATATTTGACATATTATAATTAAGGAAAAAATGGTGGGTCCCATTTATGGGTTAAAAGGTTCTCCCCAAGAACCCAAAATTAGAATTCTCACCCCTCTCTCTTCCACCTCATTTTTTTTATTTATTTTTTTGCTTAAGAACCTGTAAGAACTCTAGATAATCATGCTCTAACAGCCCAAGCCGACTATCATACAACCGGTTGTACGATATTTATGTACATCTTCAAACAATCTTCACAATTAATTGATTTGAACAAGTATCCTATAAAGTTGAACAATCTTTATACTAACACGTGTAATTTTTCCATCAATATGAACAATCAATATAAAATTTGAACAACCTTTAAATCTAAAATGAACATTGTACGATGCTCACCGTACAACCGGTTGTACAATAATATTTGGCCTAAAAACCCATGTGTGGAACGGCAAAATTTGAGTAGGAGAAGAATAGCGAAAACATAATGTCAATGCAGCCAATTGGCCAAAGAAGAATCCTCATTATATTTTAGGAAGTGGATGGAACCAGACGATGATGTGGATGATGGTCCACCTACATCTAACCAGTTGTCATTCCTAAGGAGATGGAATAAACCAGTCTTGGATTTTGTCATCTGAAATCTCATCAAGAAGATGATGTACGTAAGATTAAACCAAGCATCAAAAGTATGGTAGCAAGCAAATAAAGCATCATTTGTAGTTGCTACTTCACCTCAAAGAATTCGCAAGACCGGGCCAACATTTTGAAAATATATGCCTAGTCAAGAAAATTCCTACTAAACAATACACCCTCATATTCAAAATATTTGTCGTTTTAGAAATGAATCTAAATAGATCTAAGTTCATATTCATCTCTAAAATGACAGATATTTTGAATAGGAGGGAGTATTGAATAGTGGTGGGCAAGAACTTTAAAAGATTAAGCAATAAAAGAATTAGACTTTTTAAGAAGTTCTACTTCTGTTTTGCAGTAAGAGCAACACAGAGGTACTAAGGATTTATGAACTCGAGCCAAGATGAGAGATTACAAACATTTCCCCTTTTAAGCAATACATTGACTTAGGCCTCATTCTCACATCAGACTGTGTCACTTAAACATTTTTGACTACTCAACAATCTTCAAAAACAACATTAGCTACTTTGAGTAGTGTTGTAGTATAATATACCGAGAGAAGTTATTTCCATAACCCTTATTAGATCTACAACGTTCCCAACATCACACAAAAACTATTAAATTGAGATTTTGAAGATCAGCTTAGGAAGAACAAATAGAGGCATAGTGTGATGTGTGGTGGGATTGAAGAACACAGTGAACCACCATAGACTGGACTGCTTAGGGACGTTGGTTCGGACCAACTCTAGATCCTCTTTCAAGAAATCATCAAAAAGTGGAAGATAGAATTTATTTTTTCTCCAATCATGAAGTGGATGAGCAAAATATTTAGGGAATGAGAGCTATTTCTTGAAAACCCAACAAGTTAACATCGGTGGCTCTTGAAGTTAATCTATTCGATGGCCATAGA
The DNA here is from genome assembly GCA_023374045.1 of Limonium bicolor. Classification (NCBI taxonomy): domain Eukaryota; kingdom Viridiplantae; phylum Streptophyta; class Magnoliopsida; order Caryophyllales; family Plumbaginaceae; genus Limonium; species Limonium bicolor. The sequence continues at coordinate 396,852,137 of CM041776.1, read as the reverse complement.
CTATATGGTACTTAGAGAGGATATATAGACATATGATAAGTCAAGAATTTGCCTAAGTTCATAGAGCTAATTCATTCTTAATTATCAATATTTTGGCTTTAAATTCTCTCCTTATTGGCTTGATTATGATTTATTGTTATATTTGTCTCGTATGATTGGTTTGGTGATTTTTCACAATAAAATGCTCAAGAAATTGCTTAAATGAAGTCTTTGGAACTTGAATCAAGCATTGGAAGTCTAACCGGGAGTCAAACGATGATTTTTGAAGAATGAGAAGCTAAATTACAATTGGTCTGGGTCCGTGAATGTAAACCCGGACCAACCCTTCGAAGAGCATTATGGCAACTTTTGGGGATGGTCCGGGTATGTCTCCGTGAATATAAACCCGGACCATCCTGAGAAGAAACATACTTCAAGATTGTACATGTGGTCCGGGAATAAATGCTGAGAAACAAACCCGGACCACACCTAGAAGAAACATTCTGCCATGTTTTAGACATGGTCCGAGAATATTTTCTAGTTGTTTTCCTGGACCAATATCATAAAGGAACGGAGTTGTGCTCCGTGAGATAAAAGAAAACTATCATTTTCATCATTATTTTGTTGACCGCCGCCGAACGTTAGAGTGGAGAATTAGGATTTCTTTAAGAGCTTTTGACTTTTGAAAGAGAGATTTGGAGATTTTGGCATTTCCCTAAGAGATTGAGCGGAGCAGATCGAGAATCCAAGACAAAGCTTCACTACGGAGTCTTCAATCAGAGTTTCATCTGGTTTTTCTCTATAATACCATTTTTAATTGACTTTACATTGTGATTATGTCTATGGCTGAGTAGTACTTATAAATTCCAGTTTGCTATGTAATCGGAATTCAAGGTTCCATTATCTTTATGATTTTACCAGTACTTGTTCTTTGTTCATATTTATTCTCTTGTGATTTGGCCAATTACTAGGGTTTAGTAGTTTGTTTGCTTACAAGTGAGAATCGTGGCATTCAATAAAACTACACGAACAGTTGCAGTTAGTTTAAAGATGGTAATTCCTCTAGAATGCTAAAAGATTATCAAACTAGATTATTCTTAAAGCTGTTGGCAATTAGGAAATTCATAACGAGAGTTAGGGTTTGGTAATTGTTAATTAGATTCCATCAAGCGGGGGACCGAATGAGAAATAGCTTTGATCTAGGATTTTAATCTAGATTTGATGAACACGTGGATAAGGGAGCCGAGGATTAAGAAGGAATAGTGAACCGAGATTTCTCCCACAATTTATCAAGAAAACCAATCTTTCCCTTTTACAGTCAATATCTTTGTTTATTTTATTTGTTTCTAAAATTTAGAAAATCAACAATCAAAACCCCCAAAATGCTATTTGATTTCATCAGTTTATTAGTTAGATTTAGATATAGATAAAACTAGACATTACCTCCTTGTTCGATAACCTTTGGGAATACCTTAGGAAAGCTTGCTACAAAAGACTGGTACACTTGTCATATTAGGTTTTACCCCATCGTAACACCTCTCCTTGCCGAATCGACTGTTCACTCTGTTCATGGTTTAATGGGAGCAGATAATTTTTGTTCTTTCATCCGTTGAGTTTGGTTCAAAGTTCGCTAAATGGGATGGATATGTAAACGAAACTCTTAAGTGTCCATTCTCCTGGTCTGAAAAAAATGTTGTACATACTACAATATAACGAGTAAATGGAGATTTGATAATGTCATATGTGAACGTAAGATGAGAGATAGAAGAAGTTGAAACTTAGAGATTCTTCCCCTTTTAAAGGCTAATCTTGCTAGAACAAATAAGGGCACTGAAAAGCTCTCAGAGCAAGGAAAAAAGGATAAGTAGGTAGAGGATCTATCTATCTTAAGCCCTTACAATAGCGAGGAGAATTTTTAGGTTAGCCATTGTCCAAGACGACAAGTGAAGAACTAACACAATTCATAATCAGAACAATCCAAGAAGGAGGTTAAACCCATAGTATTTAAGATCTAATGGATAAAGACCATTATAGTATATTATAGGCATATTGATGTCAAATTTTAGGGAAAAGCAGCCTAACTAATACTTTTCATTACTTTTATTTGTTTTTCTTCCTTTATGAAACCTTATTAATTTGAGCACTGACACTAGGGAGGAAACTCGAAATTCTATTGGCAATGACTTATGTGGTACTTGTTTATTAATATTAAGCAGGTTTTTTGTAAGGCATACAGTCCTTAAATCACGTATTATTCTAGTGCATGTTTGCATTTAATGTCCTTGATGGCATTTGCTCTTAATTTTTATGAATTGGCTTGCCCTGAAAAACCATTCCATCACTGAATCTTGTCTCAATTATATGTAGAAGTATAAAAATGATGTTATGTTTTCCCAAAATAAACCTAATGTGTATATTGCTAATGGATATGGAAAAACCAAGAGGGAGGCATACCCTTAGGCATGTCACCATTGCCTCTATTATACTATTCACGTATAGCTTTAGATTTGTCAACCCCTCGATGAGAAATCCCTCTTTCGTTTGGCCTTGTAAAGATGCTTGGGACCTCTATATCACTTGTTGCCTTTGGTTTATGTTGGTTAAAAGACTTTTATCACCTCAAAGTCATCCTCTCCTCCCTTCATCAGAAGACCAAAAGATAAAAGATGATATTTCTATTACACTGATTTATCTAAATCAGGACCCTTCAATCCTAACCTCTTTTTAAATAAGAACCACTTAAATTAGATCTCATTAAGTATACTGGGGTTTATATCTTAAATTTTAAGTTGCTTTAGCTCAAACTCTGTGTAACACCCCAACCGTTAAGCTCGTCATTACCTCTTAAACTGTCACTAAATGCTCTACTCACGCAGCGGAACTCTAGTTACAACGAGGGGTGAAACAATGCCGTTAGCCACCCATATGGATAACTAGGCCTTTCTTACGTACCGTAACGGTCTGATGAACTGGAACAACCGAGTACACAATACATAAACAATACTCAAATCATTTCTTTACTATACCGAGTCTACAATATATGGATGCCGACAACATATTCAGTCTTACACCTCTTTCAATACATAAGTAATTAAATCTAACTACCCATGCAAACCACCGACCCCGTCCTACTCTCGAACAGTAACATCTTCGGTGTACCTAAAAAATAAAAATGTTGCCCCTAAGGGCTCAACTTAACGCTGCATATGAAATTCGCATACCCCGAGCGCTAACCGGGGTACGCCGACTACTTTGTCGGATATACATGGAGTTCATTTTAGTCAAACAACATGCATCATAGCAATACAATATATAGGTGTATTACTCAAGGAATCTACATCCAACCACAGAACACAATTCCTAACTAACATAACAAGGTTGTTAGTTGTATCTGTTTACTCTTAGGCCTTGAGGGTTATACCTCACTATGCCTTGTTTACTCATTCAACATCTCACCCACTCTCTCGGGTTACTTATTCATATACACACCCATTCTCTTGGGCTACTCATTTTATACTCACCCATTCTCTCGGGTTACTTATACACTTTATCTCACCCACACTCTTGGGTTATTCATACTCGTTCTCTCACCCACACTCTTGGGTTATTTATACTCAAGCTATTGTAGATTCTCGAGACACTACAGGTCTCCTACGTCACGCTTGTTACTCTTAATACATTCTCAAGCCAAAACTCATGGCTCTCGGGCATAGTCTTACTTCCCCGGTTTCGACCCTACTCTGGTCTAGCATGGTGGGAAGGTTCAACTAGCTCACGGAACTCTCTCTTAGTTCCTAACTCTTTTACATAGGTCCGACTACTCTCGGACTACTCTCATTCCCCGTACACTCCTCTCTCGGAGTTATAATAATATTATGTGTTTTAGTCTAGAAGCATCACTCTCGATGTTTCTAATGACTTTGGGAACAATACACAAGTTCGGTTAATCTTAGGTTTTAAGAGTTACCCATACGTTTCATTTACTCATACATTCGGTTATTTTCTTACACCGGGTAAAATCCTCATATAGGAGGTCGACCATGTCTCAAGGGAGCTACTAATCCCTTAGGTCTCTTTTACCTTCTTTACTAGTTCACATCTTCAAACTATCTTTAATCCTCTTGAAGGAGGTTCACTTATCTTCCCACTCTCATTTGTTTCGTGGATTGTTTCAATATGGTTTCCTAACCATTATCGGGTATTTACTCAACCCGTACTTCTCCTCACATTCTAGGGAGTTCACATGTTTGCGTTATCGTTATACTTTAACGAATACTTTGTGTGTTTGCACATTTTCATTATCTTAAGCATCGACCCGATCTATGGGTCTCAAGCCTAACGTTACTGACTACGAGTCGGTCCATACACTACGTTAGACCACACCGGCATACAAGTATGTTAGCTCATTCAACATACAACAAGGCATACATAATCAAACAATGGATTATTTTCATGCTTTTATCTTGATTTAGCCGGCACACAAACACACAAATCAACGTAACTCGGTTAGCACGCGGAGTATGAGAAAATCATACCTTTCACCGGGGTTTTACTTTTACCGTGTCATCTCACCATGCTCGGTTCACACACGATCCTCTGATAACATTCAAATGCTTATATTAACTTTAAAGCGTTACGGTAAGTAAAACTAATACTCCCGTACTTAACCCCGTTATCCCTAGTTTAGTTCAAGTGCTCTTAAACTCACAACTTTCTCATTCACTTCTCAAACTTGTCACACTTCTTAGGACCTTGACTAGTCACCAAACAAGGCCTAAACAACATCTAAAACCATTACCATTCACTTCCCCACCTTTAGGGCACTTAAAAACACTCTCTGGTACATTTTTACACTGGTCCGGGTTTGTGTCCGGGTTACAAACCCGGACCAGACACGGTTAAAACTCTCTGGACAATTTTACATATGGTCCAGGTTTGTGTCCTGGTATACAAACCCGGACCAACCCCTGTTATAACTCTCGGGTGTGTTTTGTTTTTGATGTGGTCCGGGTATACATGCTAGTTTACAACCCGGACCCTTCATTCAGAAATCTCTCGGGTGCATTTTAGGGGTGGTCCGGGTTTGTGTCCTGGTTTGTAAACCCGGACCACTCATCTGCTACAACATTCTGCCATGTTTTAGGCCTGGTCCGGGTTTCTATACTGGTTTACAAACCCGGACCAGTTGCAGTAATGAAATTTCTTCTTGTTTCTGATTATGTTACCACTCTAAACTTATACCCACTTCTTCCTCAATTCTTCTTCATGTAATTCAACATATTTTAACACCTTAATCATGCCCAAAACCTCCTTAAATCATGGATCAAACCTATCACTCAATTCTTGCCCAAATACACCATTTCCTCATTCTCTCTGTTGCACTTATGCACAGCAGGGCACTTAAAAATTCTTTTGATGTTTCTTAACCTTCCACCAACCTTACCAAACCATTTTTAGATCAAGGCACTTTTCATACCGAAATTCAACTCCTTGTTTCACAAGTTTAACACTCTTTCTTATCAAGTCTCCAAGTGATCAACCTCTCACTTTCATCTTCCAAACATACCTAGTTTATCCTAGGTTTCACACTCTTACTCACCCTTGGTTTCTAAGCAAAAATTTGATAGCACTTGCCTACTTCCCAAGCATTTTCACCACAATTAAATCATCTCATAAACACTTCTTCACCCCTGTTTGGTTTAGACATCAACAACTACAACACTTACTACAACCACACAATGATTTCCACATTGTTAACACATACTTGCTAGCTTAGTTTCTAGGTTTATTTGCACACTCAAACCCATTAAACATTCTCATTCAACAAACAACCTTGTGGTCTCATCACTACACAAGTTCAAGGTTACTTAAGTCAACCTAACATATGTTTTACAAGTCAATTAAAATCAATACAAGGTGAGCTCTTTACCTTGTTTATTTTCGGTTTTCCCTTATCTTCTTCCTCTTTCTCTTGTTCCCTCTTTCTCTTCTTGTTTCCACACCACACAAAGGAATCTAGATTGCTATCTACAATCATATTCCCATGCCATACACAAATAACTAGTTAGGTCGCACATCCCTCACTAAAACTAGAGTTTCAAGAGCTAGTTTTAGGGCTTTAACTTAAAGATTACCTCAAGGTGTCCAAATGGAGGTTAGGCAATCAAATGATGGAATTTCCAACACTCCACAAAGCATGGAAGGAACCGGCTGAAACGGAGAAAATTCCAACGTTGGGAATTTTTTTTTATTTTGCAAGGAAAAGCTAGAAATGGATGAACTCTTGCATTATTTTTACCTTATAGCATCAAATAGATGGAAGAGAGTCAAGAGCACACATTCAAGCTTCAAAAGCCCAAACCGCCATGGAGGTGAAGATGGAGGTTCCAAGCTTTTGATGGGTGGAAAACGAAGCCCTTGCCGAGAGGAATCCAACGGTACTATTTTTGTGTGGTTTGGTGAAGAAATGAGCAAGATAATGGAGGGACAAGATGGAGGTTGTGTGCTCTCTTTGAAATCGTCGATGACTTACAGAGGAGGAAGAAGGAGATAAGCAGAGGGCTGGGCTACGCGAGAATAAGGAAAGAGAGGAGGTGAGAGGGTAAATAAGTTACTTTTTACTATTCCCTTCTTACTTTATTTATTTGTCATTTGTGACTTAATAAGCTAACAAGCTAATTAAATGTGTGTGTGTACTAATTAAAATCGGCCCCACACAAAACACAAGCTGGGAGCGTTTTTTGACTTTTACAGAAAACACTCGTTATTTTACCCGGTTTAGCACTATTCACCAACCAGGCCCGCTTTTCGGATTTTTCTCGTTTCTTTATTTTTAATGGTTATTAAGCTTCCATTAATATTTGTTTATAGTTATTTAATCAACTATAATTTTTATGGGTCTGTTTGACCACTTAAAGTCACGTTTTCGGGTTTTCTCGAAAGACGTACTTTTAAACTCCGTTAGTATTTTTAATCCATTATTTGGATCCGTTTTCTTCGGGAATCACTCCGTATACTAATTAGGCCTAACTAAGCCTTAGGAATCCATCTCGGACCCTCTCAGATCATATATCTCTTATATTCATTTAACGCGCATTTTAGCGTTTTCGCTTTTCAAACGTTTTCTCTTTTCTTTTGGTTTTATTTTCTTTACCAATACTCTTTAGGCACCATTAGGCCTTTAACAATCCTATTAGAGTAATTTAATCACGATTTTTAGGTCCGGGGTATTAACTCTGTTCATGAATTTTTAGAATCAAATGCTTCATATTTCACATAGTTGTTATATAGGTGAATTACAACATCAAATCTACTATATGTAACGACTAATGGGAAACCCTTCTTTCTACAGAGGAGATTGAAACATGTCTAATTGACCACTTTTAGAATACTCTTGGCTCTAGGGAGCCTCTTCAGCTCATCTTCTCAAACCTGAACGTAGCTAATGAAAGGATTTTTAGAGTACATCAACTGATTTCTCCTTACTCATCAAGTGGACAATAATGAGACTCGATCTTCCATTCTTTCTACTGACAATATCAAGGCTCTTGCATCGGGCACTACTCTTCTAAATGATTCAAAGTTGCTTGGCCCATTACTGAAGTGGAATTATGAAACAATTTTCATGATGGTAGGGAGATCAATTCACCACTTATCTCCCTTATCCCAAAGAGTGAATCTGCCACTTCTTCTATGCTAACATTAAACTTAGCTCCTACTGTAACACTATCTACAAGGTTATTAGCAAGATTCTAGTTGGTAGACTTAAATAGGTTCTCCCGTTCATTATGACATGTGATTAGCGCAACATCGTTAAGGACAAACTCATCTTTGATAGTGTTCACCTCTATTCTAGCCTTACAAAACATTATTAGAAAGCGCATACCTCCCCTACTGCATGATTAAAAAAATGGACATTAGAAATGCTTTTGTATGGTCGACTGGAATGTCCTTCACTCAACCTACCTCTTCCTTAACTTTCTCCATGTGTTTATTCAGTGGATTATGCAGTGTGTTACCACCATCTCTTTATTCTTTTGTAAAAGGTAATGATATATAAATATAGAAATATTTACAAAAAGTTTGATACATAGACATGCCTACATATCAGATATCCATGGGAATAACGGGATACAAAAGGGACCACCGGTACAAGACAAAAAGGTGGCTACGAGCCTACCTACAACAGTGACATGGGGTAGAAATATACAAATAAAAAAAAAGTTGAGAGAAAATTCTTCAACCAGAGGCGATCTTGGGTAACTATGCTCATCCATTACAAAATGACAAACTTGATAGCAAACTTAATATTCATCACAACCTTTGAAGGGGCTCTAGCTTGGTCCGACATATCATGCTTGCATTGCTTGATCCAGATCACATATACCATGGAAGCAATGGTGGCCCATCTCATGTAATCAGAGGGTTTTCCTCCAAGCAATGTAGCTTTGAAGGTTAAATTGATTGGTGGGAATCGCTAGCCAGTCACAGATGGTCCACCAGATCCTGTAAGAGACCCTGCAAAGAAAGAAAATATGACCGCAAGTCTCTGGAGCATGCTCACAGAGCCAACATCTGTTAGCACAAGAAAAGCCCCAAGCTTGGAGCCTATCAATGGTTTTCAAAAGATTTTTTAGGGTGATCTAAAAAATAAATTTGGCTTTTTAAGTAGTCCAGGTCCTCCAACAGACATCGTCCCTAGGGAAAGGTTGGGAGGGGCTAGTGACATCAAAATAGAATTTACTCACTCTAGGGCTAGTAGAATATGAGAGGATAAACTATATGGCATTAGGGTAGAACCATAGGTGCGGAACCACCAGTCCCTAGTATGGAGAATACCACGCCCAAGGGTCATCTCCCCTCAAGGAGGTGGTCCATAGGTCAAAGTTTTAAAGATGAACACTATAGATCCACTGGATCCATAACCTTTTCGTGTTGTGGACAATGGCACAAGTGGATTTTAGTAAACAAACACTTGTTCCAAGTATGGATGTTCTTGAGGCACGGACCCCATATTTTTACTAGTAATATTCCAAGCGACAGGGGCGATGGGGTTGTCGGTGGAATTGCCAGTCCAAAGAAAGGAGCGGATGATCTTGTTTATGTTCTTAATAACATTTTTAGGGATGACTATGCAAGAGGCCGAGAAACTGAAATTACCATAGAGAACCACTTTGGTGAGGGTGAGGCGGCCAACGAAGGACAGGTGTTTCCCTCCTCAAGAAGAGATTGTTTGTGAATGCTATCAAGGAGAGGGTAGAAGTCTGAGGTCTTTGGCTTTCTAGCGTTGATAGGGTTCCCTAGGTAACGGAATGGGAAAGAGCCAATATTAAACCTCACTGGTGGAACGCGAGCTTTTAATTACGGTCCAAAACCGTGTTACATTACGGTTCTGGACCGTAATCTACGCGGGCGTCAATAAAGATGGCGACGTCTTTAATTATGGTTTTAAACCGTAATTAATGGCCCTTTTCCGGCCCGCGTGTCATTGACTTTACATTATGGTTATTGTAAAACCGTGATCTAAAGTCCTTTGGCGCGCGCGAACCAAAGGACTTTAGATCACGGTTTTACAAATAACCGTAATGTAAAGTCGACACTTTAGATTACGGTTCTAACAATAACCGTAATCTAAAGTGTTTTGGCGCGCGCGCCCAAAGGACTTTAGATTACGGTTATTGTTAGAACCGTAATCTAAAGTGTAATTTTTTTTTTATTATTTTATTTTTTTTTACAAATCTACACAATTGCAACAGAGACAGAATTGTAACAGATAAGCAACAGAGGGCAGAAATGCACAATTGAACCACCTGAATCAAATACCAACAACACAAATTCATTCTAATAAAGCACCAGATCGAAAATCTGTAACATATTCAATCTGTTACACAATTGCAACAGAGATAACATCTAATAAAGCACCAGATCGAAAATCTGTAACATATTCAATCTGTTACACAATTGCAATAGAGATAACAATTGCAAATTCATTTCTGCGCACAATTGCAATAGAAATATTCAATAAACAGCTAGAATCTGTTACAGCAGCAGCTAGAATAATTCATTACAACAGAATCAGAGCAACTAACAAAAAAATATACTCCCTCCGTCCCTAATTGACCTTCCTCTTCACTATTTGGACTTGTCGTTTGACTTCAATATTTAACATATAAGATAACATAATTTTATAAATCTAAGTATTGCAATGGAATCTATATGTGAAAAACTATATGTTGTATAAATTTGTTTTATAAAATTATTTTATCTTATATGTTAAATATGAGGTGGAAAAACGTGTCAAAAAGCAAACAAGAAGGTCAATTAGGGACGGAGGGAGTAATAATGTAATCTGTTCACAATATAATCTGTTGCAGCAGCAACTAACAGAATCAGAGCAGCAACTAAAAAAAAAATATATGTTACAGCAGCAGCTAGCTAGTCTACCACTCCATTCTCATAAACATGGCTGCCATGCTCTCTCTGACATGCAACAAGTCGGCAGGAGCATAAGTCTTGAATCTGGCATAATGCTCTTTAATCTGCAACAAGAAAAGGAATGGAACACATAATAAGATTAAGATAAAGACATAAAAAATCTGCCGAAAGAATAAATACAAGACAGCGTTCGTATTACCTTGTCAATATCATTCTTAAAAACTTGGGAAGTACCCGCAGAACTCGTACATATACCGCATCACGTAGTACCCGCAACTCTTAGAATCCTTTTGGGTAGGGCACTAAATCACCAAAATTCACAAATGTAAAACAATTGTACAAAGATAATAGCAGCGAACGAAATGAATACATGAATTACCAAACCTTGATGTAATCGACGGTCAAATCACCAAACTCTCCCAGAGGGGTTTTTTGTAACAACTGTTACATATATTAACAAAAGCGTTTAGCAAAATGAACAAGTACATTAATTTGGTTCAAAAACTTACAAACAATTAAATAGTAATAAAAACTTACTCTTTGATTAAGTCTTCAGTGTTGAATTCTTTCCACTGCCCTAGTGGATCTAGAACGAGCAGAGTAGCGGTGGCAGCGCAGAATATAAACAAAGCCCAATGGTGGCTACAATGTCAAATACAAAATGAAATGAGAAATGAAGGTAACAAAGTTAGCTAATTAGTATGTAATTTTATATTAGAACTCACGTTTGGTGATACGGCATTAGAATGAATAATTTATTCTGTTGATCAACAACATTGAAGACATGAATCATGTAGTTACAAAACCTCCCAGGGTCCCTAGTGAGATTGTCGTACGATAAACGCTCCGGGCACACCGCAGTAACGCATGTCATGTCCTTCTCAACACATCTCTCAAGCAGACATCTATTATATCACATGTACTATAAAAAGTTAGCCAATGCAACTTCATAGATACTTATTCTATATGTTTTTACAGTATGAGGAAAGACACTTACTTTAGATAAGCTTGAATAATGTTAATGTTAAGATAATCTCCACACATCATCTCTCTGATGTCCTCAAAGTTGATTGTCGTCATCATATCTTCTTCGTAGTGAAACAATCGACTTTGGAAGCGTCATCATGAAGTTGTTAGTTTGAGATGACTTCACCATGATCTTGTCGTAGAGATTCATCTGCTTGGCCCCCAAAACATTAACAAGTTTTTGTGGCAGTGCGAGCTTATTTTTAGGCGCCTCAGAAGTCCTGGTGCGACCCCGGACGGGCGCTGGATTCTTACCTTTCGCACCCCGACTCACTGGATTCTTACCCTTCACACACAAACAGTAAAGCATAAATGTAAAGATAATTACTAATTGATTATATAGTAACATTAAACATTTATCTAGAACATACCCTTCTGGCAGGATTCGTCGGCGCGCTGATCTCTCTTCTCTGGGCCGGGATACGCGGCGAGGAACCTCAGGGATCTCAGGATTCGCCGGCGCGCTGGTCTCTTCTAGTCTGGGCCGGGTTACGCGGCGAGGAAGCTCAAAGATCTATAATAGATTAGATTAGACACTTAATGCTAAAATAATGCATTTTATTAGATACTAAATGGTTGTCAAACAGTCTTACCTCATCGGTGACAACAATATAACATGCTGGCCAGGGCAATATGTCTCCCTTCGCTTCGATCAGCGTGCATTTGTTGTCAATCGCCATCGGAAGGTATGCATGCTCAAATCCATCAACTATCAGGTCCAAGGTCACACGCGGCGTAGAATGGGGGTAGACGTACGAAACTGATGAGCGTGAGTGGACCTGATGGCAAACACCGTCCCGTAGGCCGCATCTACAGGGTGCCCGTCTAATGGTATTTGGAGACGACATTTTTTTTGCTCCTTTAATAAAAGAGAGATAATACGTGAAATAATAAGTGAGTCCAATCTAATACTATTTAAATAACTTTATTTTAGAAGAAAATAGTTAAACAAAGTTAACCTGGATGTTGGCAAACGGGTACGGGTCAGCGGCCGGAGCACAACTAGACGAGGAAGACATTCGAGGAGGATCTAGCTGCTGCTGCTGAGTAGTCGCATGTGCAATCGCATTCAACGCTTCCTGCAGCCTCTCCCGATAGCCCGGCGCTCAGCAGCATGTTTCTTGTCATTAGCTTGGCGCTCAGCAGCGAACTTACGCTCTACCATCGCCTCGACTTCAGCAGCACTCATCTGACCCTTCCTAGCAGATGGCGGGAATACGTTCTTCTGACGTACTTCTCCCCCAAATCCTCTAACACGCCCCGGGTGATCCTTCTTCCCAAGCATTTGATTCAGCGCGTCGTCTTGAGAAGGAGGAGCGTGTAAGTCCACTTCTCCTCTCTGTGCCGCATCGTACTGTCCAATTTTCAAAGAAGTTAATGACGAGATTAAGATCAACAAACACTTGAGTATATAAGTAAATTATTCAACAGCTACTTTCAAATACTTACAATTTGGTTTGCCAGTTGTTTCCATCGCAGCATTAGGAAATATCCTCTGACCTTCGCTGGTCGTTTTCTGGCGTCCCAGTATGTACATCTGCACCCTCCTCGCCTCAGAGACATCCTCGATCGGGCATTCACTTCCATCATCCTCGTTCCTCCGTGTCAGCAAACCAGCTTCTTTCCATCCCTCGAGGCTGCCCACATATCCCTCTTCGTCCCATGGTGTGGGGGTAGAGATAGCTTCACGGTTTTGTCGTGCTTGTTCTTGTACTTGCTGTTAAGAAAGTACAACAGGAAATTAATTAGAAAATCAGGGATAAAGCATTATGAGCATAATTAAGAAAAGAGTACACACAAACATACCCTGAACTCGGGGGTGCCGTGCCGCTCAACGAAACTCCTTCCACTCCTCTTCAGTTATCATGCCATTGTATACAACATACGGCGGAGGCTCACGTGGGGGCACCCTGTTGATCCAATGCTCAACCAAGTAGTGGCGGAATGATTTAGCTTTGCCGGCCACCAAAGAAAGAACGGTCTTCTTCACTTCTTCTGGGATCTTGTACCGTTCTTGCACCTTCTTCCAGATGGTCTCCTTTACTTTTTCCGGGACTTGTTTCCATGTGTGGTTGATGCAGCAATGTGATCTGGCCAGAGTCCCTAGCATACTAGCGAACTCTGACCTGCTGCCCCCACCATACCTCCCATACTGGTCCCACAGAAGACTAATCTGATCCGGTTTCTGCAGTTTCACCCACGGGTCGGACCTCTACCTCTGGGTCTCTGAGTAGCACTCGTAGAATGTGCACTCATGGAAGGGCCAACAGCAGCAGCGGCAGATGTGGATGGGGCAACAGCAGCAGCGGCAGATGTAGATGGGACCGGTACCATTTGCTGCTCATTTTCCTCCTCCTCACGACAAAATAAATCGAACTCTTCATCAGCCATGTCCTGATCAGCCATGCCTGCAAGGATTGAAATACAATTTGAATTAAATTAAGCATTTCATAATGGTCATAAACAAGCAATAAATAAAAGAGTGTTAATCTGCCATCCTTTTTCCTGTGAACTGAATGCCACCGAAGATTCTCTGCGTCTTTCTCAATGGAGAACAAACGTCTGAACCTTGGAATGATGGGCAGGTACCACAGTACCTTAGCTGGTGAACCTTTCTTACTACCGCTGATGTGAGTTTGTTGTTTCTTATACCGTGACGCTCCACATGCTGAACAGCTTTCAGCAAATTCATCCGATTTCCAAAACAGCATGCAACCATTTGGACAAGCATGAATTTTCTGGTACCCCATACCCATTGGGCACATCATTTTTTTGGCTGAGTACGTAGTCGTTGGTAAAACGTTGTCCACCGGAAGAACGTATTTCAATAGTTCCAGGAGGTCAGTGAAACTTACGTCGCTCCAGCCATGTTTCGCTTTCAAGTTGAATAGCTTGAGGACGACACTCAACTTGCTTAACTTTGTAGGGTCACACCGGGGTACAACGGTGTTTTGGATGAATCCAACAAATTTTCATGCTTGTCTGGCGTGTTAGAGTAATGTCGTTCCACATCTTCGAGCATAGTCTCAATGTCATCATCCCAGAAATCTGGCTCAACGTTCCCTGTAACGTCTTCTGGGTCACCAGCAACTGTATCATCTCCAAGTTCTGTTTCTGTGTTTGCCTGACCATTATCCCCTTCGTCAGGCTTAATAACATCGAACGCACTCTGACCATGCCATCGGATTATGTCTTGGAAATCTTTTTGTAAAACCGCGGCGGATCAGATGTTCCTTAATTGTTTCAACGCCGCGATTCTCAGATTGTTTTGGCAGTCGATACACGGACAAAATATGTATCCCTTGTCTGTAGGTTTCAGATTGTTCGCCAACACCGTGCATAACTTATCAACTCCTTCTAAAAATTGTCGTCCAAAATTTCCGCTGTAAATCCACGAACGTTCCATCTCCTTCTAGCTATTTATATGAAGGCAGCCATTTCATACCGTCACCCTGGCAGAGTCTTTACACTTTTGTATCTTATCAACCTAAATCCATCCATGAGTATTAAATCCCACTGGTGAACGTGTTTTTAATATGTAATTATTGAAAATTTCGGCAGCATCTCCCTACAGTTCTTCAAATGCACGATATTATGATATTAATCAATAATATATGCATTCGAAGAACAATAAAGAGATACTGCTGAAATAATCAATAAAGTACAATTAAAAACACATTCACACCCTAGGTGTGAGATTTAACAATCATGGACAGTCCCGACAGGGACTGCCGAAGATATACCTCTATTAGGTATATCTTGGGCGGATAACTATGTTTGGTAGTTTGTCAAATATTATATGTATATATGTAAATCTTACCTCTGGTAGACGATTAGCCGATGCTAAGACGGTTGAGGTCGGAAGCCAAAATAAAGTCGTAGTCCTGATGCATAAATGAAAAACGACAACATTAGAATTCATCAAAAAATCAAGGTTAAATGGTAGCTAAACCGCGGAAAAAATCGACAGCATCTCCCCTATATTTCTAACGTCTCCAAATCAGTTTTATCAAAGTCAAATTTGCACGCACCATCTAGAACTAGTAACAACATCAAACTTATCTTCTTCTACTATAAATGAAGTTTATTTATGACCTTCTCTGCAGTACTTCAGATTGAAGGACTGAAACTAGTCATTCTAGAACCATTAAAATACCGAAACTCATCTTATTCTTTTGGTGGTTATAACAATAGCATTGTTGATTCCTGTCACAGATTGTGAATCAAACAGAGAGCATCTGGCATAGCAGATTGAGCAGTTGAAAATGAGCTATTTTCAGGAATCGGTAATATACTTGAACTTACTTTCTTTCCTGTGGCAGTTTTAAGTAGTAGCATTTTTAAAACTACACTATTATTTATTAATTGTAATACTAAATGCTAAGAATAAATAAATACAGCAGTTTACAGTTTGCTTTGCAAAATTACCGTTACTAAGCACCGAAGTGGGCAAGTAGTGTAGAAATCAGCCCACGAACTAGGTTGCAATTAACTGTGAATCTGGGCACAAATATATGAACAAAGTTAGAACTTGCAATCGAAATGCATGTATATGAACAAAGTTAGAAAAAAACGACAATCAATCGATCGCATACCCAATACGCGATAGAGAGGTCGACGGTGAGACCAGTGGTAGATGGGTGGTGACCGGCGGCGATGGGAGTGACAAAGGTGGTGGGAGCGATGGTGGCGATGGCCGTTAGCAAGGTGACGGGAGAGAGGGGGCGATTTCAGTGAGGAAGATAGCGCGAAAGAGAAGAAGAGTTATTGTAAGTACAGTGTGCAGAGTAAACGGGCAAATGTTGTAGTTAAAAGGACTTTAGATTACGGTTTACATGAAAACCGTAATGTAAAGTCACACTTTACATGACGGTTCCTAAAGAACCGTAATCTAAAGTGTAACGAATTAATAAAATAGCGTGAAAATTATTTGGCCTATGCTGGTTTCGAACTCAAGATCGATGGTGTTGACTCATGTACCCACGGCCATTGAGCCATGAGTCTTATTCGATCAAACAAATGAACACATTAATATAAAGTTATTTTTAATCTAAAATAAGCGGTAAGACGACGTCGTTCACTGTAATTTAGATTACGCGCGGCGTCGAAAAAATCAAATATGCGGGAAATATTTGGCGTCAGGTCAAGACGACGTCGTTGACCATCAGTGGGCGGGGACTTTAGATGACGGTTATTAGTAAACCGTAATCTAAAGTCCGTTGACCGTAAAGCGCGCGTCAACACGGGACTTTAGATTACGGTTCACAAATAACCGTCATCTAAAGTCCGTCCTAAAAAAAGGCGCGCCTACCTCCGATCGATTATTGCTTACGGTTAATTTAATAAACGTCATTAATTAACTCCGGCCTTCATATTAATTACGGTTTTTGTTAAAGCCGTGATTAAACCACCGTCATTAAAGGCTTCCGTTCCACCAGTGCCTAGTGGCTTGAAGAATTGAGTTAGTAGGCCGTGGGAGCAACACCCCCAGAAGATGTCAGACTTTGAAGGGTTAAGCCTTAGACTTGGTGCCCCCGGAAGAGATAAACTTTATGAAGTATGAGAGAGAGAGAGATCCAGGGTCCCTTGAATAATAGGAGAGCACATCAGTGAAGAAAACAAGGGAGATAAAGACAGCTTTACAGTTTGGGTGAAACCGGAAGTTCGAGTTGAAGCGGAGCTGGTCCAAAAAGTGAGATAGTATGTCCATGACCAAGACAAAAAATAAGAAGAAATGGGGTCTCCTTGACGAAGCCCACGTTCCCCTTTAAAGAACCCAGTAAAAATTCCATCAACTTTGATGAGTAGGAAGTAGTGGAACGCAGTGCAGAAGTACCATCTCTTTCTTTATTTAACTTGAATAGCTCTTCTTTGGGTACTTCAAAGGTCAGCACAAGGGACCCTATCCCCCTCTACATATTGGTCTTGTTATGGATAGTTTTGTGCTTCATGGCCAACTCCATACTACAAATTTTTGTCTTCACTCGTCTTGTAGGTCTTTTCACATCTCTTATAAGTTCTTTACGGACGAACGCCTTGGTTTTATATCGTGGTATCTCCCTCATGCTCAACAAATTTTAATCGTTTCCTTTAACCTTTTGGCCTCAAGCTGAACCTCTTTAAGTCTGATATCTTTATAGAAAGAGTCCCCACCCAGGCTACTTTTCTATATACTCTCTTGAGCCTTTCTTGGGTTTGTCTTTTATTACCTTGAATTCCCATATATGCTAGACAACTCAGACTGCTTATTTTAACCAACCTTCTAGACAACATTCGAAAGAAAATTTCAGGTGGGGTACACACCTCTCATCCTAGTCATCTTGCTCTTATTATCTAATTAGTTTTATATTTGAAGAGGTTAGGTGGTTGGACCTCTTGTATTAAGATCTCAAATAATATTATTAGTATTGACTATTGATAATTGTTTTAACTTGTTCTATGGTCTGGTGAGGTTGATGGTCATAACATTCCCTTGCTTCCTAGAGTAGCATTTGCACCAAGAAAATTCTTGGAGGCCTTTGGCTAATGAACATCCTCAAATGGAACTAGGAGGGGTCATCTCTCACAGCTTTGATGGCCCCATAATGTCCATCTAAGAAACTCAACCATTTGGTCCGCCACCGTAAAGAAGATTACCCTTGGATGTTAAGCTTCATTCTTCACGCTATTGATTGTGGATCCACCATCTATGATGCATTTTGAGTCGTTCACTCTTACCCTACCTGTAACGACCCCAAAACCACCCTAGTTCTAAGGTCGAAACACGCCACACACATATGACCTAAGATACGCAACGCTACTAAAAACGAAACCCAAAACAAACCAAAACTCAATATATTACACATCTAAGAGTTTACAAAGTTGTTCATACAAACTTACGAAGCGAAAACTAACAAAGCATATATAAGCTCCTAAACACAAAAGCATCACAAGGTTAACAAAAACATCTCAAATGCAAAACGAAGAAAGTAGACGACCTTCAGTCAGAAGACTAAACGACCTGCAAATTAGAGGATTAATATAGTTGAGCAAACCACAGCTTAGTAGATCATAAACTTCATCAGCATGAGCATGCTCAAAACCCTTTTACAGAACATAGCTACATATAGGTATATGTTGCGCAAACCGGATCAAAATCAGAATCAAACGGAAGCACTTCAAAACAGTTAAAGCCAGATACAGGTAGAGCAAAACAAAAGTCACAAAAGGTAACTAAACGGCGGAAGACCCTTATCAACTATTAGAAGGATATAAGAGAACAGAAGCAGAATTTCATAATAATAACACAACTCTTTCCAAAACGGAAGTTCATAAACTAGAACTATCAAACACGGAAACAAAACGGAGCAGAAGCCACACTTTCAGAATGAGACAAAGCTCACACCAGAGTCTCATGTCAAAAGCTGTCAAACCTCAAAACTGAACAACAGCCAATGTCAGAATGCATTTTGCAGAACTTAACAGAGTTCACAAATTAGAGAGTTCACAAATCACAGCATTCACAAATTAGAGTTATCACAAACTATAGTACTCACAAAACGGAGTAGTTCACATTCAGAATGATTCATAAATAGAGTGGGACACTAGCTCAGAGCACACATAGAAATGGTCAGAAACCAATGGATCATAAGATCCTCAATAATGCAGAAAGAGTCAAAGACCCATAGATCGAAAGATCATCGACAACACAAAAATGGTCCAAAGACCAATGGACTCATCGGTCCTAAAACAAAAATAGAATGACGTTTACGTAGCATGCTACGGGATAGACTGACCCAGCCATCCACAACTCGGAAGGCAAAGTAACTAGGTCCTAAAACAGAAGCTTTACTTACAGAACATAATGTGCTGTAAATACAGACACCATAGCACAGTTTATCTTTATGTAATGAAACCGAAGTCGTTGCATAACATAAGCCTTATGCCAAGACTTTCAAAGCATGGAAAGGCAAACGGAAACCAAAAACTGAAATCATACTGTTGAGTAAAATCTAGACATTAATATATATATATAGATTTATAGCAAACTGATAGGCAAGTGCACCTAGTCGGAGTAGTACAACAAGTGTCGTATCCACAGGGAAATTGTTCAATTTTCCTAGTTCCGGTATTTAATAAACTGTAAATAAAAAAGGGGGTTTAGCCAGTGGCAATCTTGGTGTTTTTGGGTTGGATAGATAAAAACAATTAAAAACTTAAATAAAACAGTTGTGAGTCAAATGGATGGAAAATGTGCTAAGGAAAGTGAAATCGCCCAAATATACTTCAGACATTAATTATAATCCTAGTTTGCTCTTATTTGTCTGTTTAAGAATTTATCTTGTGGCCTTTCTAAATCAAAGATAAGGACAACCCTTAATTAATTCAATAGACTTTTTACAATCAGAAAAAGTCTAAAATCATTAATTAGCATTAAGCAAAAATTCTTTTAATAACAGCGATGGATTTTATCTGCTAATCAAGGAGATAATATCTAACGTTTGTCTCTCTTTGGGGTCTATTCTCTAATTTACAAAATCATTGAAATAAGAGAAACCGTAAATGTGTAAAAATGATCAATTCTTAAACATTTAATAATAGAGAGAGACAAAACAAATATTTATAAGCAAACTTGGTATTATAAATATGTCTGAATTATTTGGGGTTAAACACCCATCGTAAGCACAAATATAAAATTACTCAGACATCGACAGAAATAAAAACAGAGTAAAGATAGAAATATCATTATTCAGAAACTGCTTGCGAAGAACGGGTCTGCACTCGCTCTCACTTCGGCTGCCCCTTTTCTCTCTTTGTAAAATACTGCTTCTGTTTGAGTACGTGAGTGAATGTGGTGAAGTGGTGAAATAAATAAAAGATGGAGTGTTATGGTGTTACGGGAGAAAATGAATGGAAGAGAATGGTGAAGTGTGATGCTGTTGTGTGATTTCTTTCAGTCTCCCGCGTGTGTTTAATGGTTGAAGAAGCTGGGTTTATATAGGAGCAGAGGATAAGGTTTGGAGGCAGATTTGGAGTGGAGAAAGAGCTGGAGCACGCGTGAAAGGATTTACAAGATAAGGGAGGTGCCTGATATTGTTAATGGAGCAGTTCGATATGTCTGTAGGCGCCGCAAAGGATGAAGCAATTGGGGAAGACGGTCGGCGAAGGAAACCAGTCGCGTTAATTTCTGGATTGCGTTGCATTTAGACGCGTCCTTGTTTCTGTCCGCCCCTTGTCCGCCCAAACTTGCACGGACACATTGATATTTCTTGTTTCTGTCCGGCCAAATTTGAGCGGACGTAACACGGTCCTTCAATTAGCCGCGTCCGGACCACCGTCCGGATCACCATGGTTCGGACACTTCTATTGTGTCTGCCCTTTTCTCTGCGGACGTGCCACGGACACACCCTTGTCCGGCCTTATTTGATTGGACGGAGCACGGACGTACATTTGAACTGTCCGAATCATGGTCCGGACCACCTTGGTTCGGACAACAATTGTTTTGCTCCTAAAATATTCGTTTTAGCTCCGTTTTAAGATCCGTTTGCGCCTATGCGTTCGTCTCTTCGTCTACTTTGCTCCTAGCTTGGTTTTCCTCATGTTTAACCAATAAATTTGTGAGATAATCAATAAAACATAAACTAGAGGAAAAACATACGATAAGTGAGAAATGAGCAAGAAAAGTGCTAATATAATATATGAAATACACCATAAAACATGCTCATTTGGACACTTATCACACCCCCACACTTACCTTTTTGCTTGTCCTCAAGCAAAACCATGTACCCAAGTAAGTAGGAAATGCTCAATATTAACAAATATTATTATGAAGGGTAGGATAAAGAGGTGAACAGTTCATGATCTTAAACTTTTTGAGGAGTGTGAAAAATCAACTGCTGGTGGCACAGGTGTGCTCAAGGTAAAAATAAAAATTAGAGTTTCGGGGTATGATTCGGAGTACTTCAATGCTTCTCAGTTTTAGTGACTTTGAGAACTTTTACCACGGCCAACTTCTCTCAAGAATGGGCATTGAGGAGAAAACAAAAGGAAAAATAGATTATACATTTGTTTCACTTTTGCATAAGAGATGAGAAGATAATATGTAGGCATTAAGCCTTTGTATTTAAGAACATTCAACTCTCTTTGTTGGTTACCAATGGTGTCTCGCAAGTCCCTTGTTTATTTTTTATATTTTTTGACAGAGAAGCACCCCTTAGCAATCCCTAAGAAAGAAGACAGAAAGAACCCCTGAGCAATAAAAATCCAACCATTGCAGATCATTTGGTCACACCGCATAAAAATGCTCCTCAAAAGTAATCAAAATTTTAAAATTTTGTACCATTTATCCCACAATTCATAACAGTATTTGTTATTAAAGAGAACTAACTACATCAGCAGGGTCCACAATTTTAAATTTTGGACAAACGCAAGATAAGCAGAGAGATTAAACATTTTAGCACAAAATTTCACCGAAAAGGGCACTCCCCCACACTTAAATTTAACAATGTCCTCATTGTTCACCAGAAAAATAGGGAAAGTTTCAGAAGACCTTTTCGGTAAGTAGATAAAATAGAGAAAACACAAAGGTCACAAATAAACATTTTTAGCACAGAAACGCTCCTCTGCAGATTTTATTTAAAATAAAAGTATAAGTAAAGAAACGGGTACTCCCTTGAGATTATTTTTGCTAGTGTTATAGGAGTTCCCCACACTTGAGCTTCAGCCTCAAGTAGCGTAGCTTGGTTGCGGTGTAGACATGAAGTTGTATCTGCATAAGACACTAGAAGCAACCATACTAAAACGGGGTTAAAAGTTAGCAAAAACAAAATTTAAAGAGAACCTGAAAATTAAAAGAGCATAAAAATAAAAGAAAAGTTCATCCGGGTTGTCCCGGAAAGCTTCCCTTCTTTAACGTCTTTGGCTAGACGCTTTGAAGCGTACTCAAATCTGAGGATCTTGTAGATTTATTGTACGAGCATCAATTTTCTCGAGATTACCACCCTGGTAATGCTTTAGTCTAGATCCATTGACCATGAAAGTTTTTTTTAGAATCCACCAACTCAACTGATCCATATGAGGTGACCTTGGAGATAGTAAATGGTCCAGCCCAATAGGATTTTAGTTTACCAGGAAACAGCTTCAACCATGAATTGTACAGTAGAACCAAATCTCCCTTATGGAACTCCCGTTTAAGGATCATCTTGTCGTGCCACTTCTTGGCTTTCTCTTTGTAAATTCGGTTATTTTCATAGGCATCCTCTCGAAACTCTTCTAATTCAGTGAGCTGGAATTTCCTTTTGTCACCTGCTCTTAGTAGATCAAAGTTGAGGGCTTTCACGGCCCAGAATGATTTGTGCACGAGCTCGACCGGTAAATGACAAGCTTTGCCGAAGACTAGTCGATATGGGGACATGCCGATGAGTGTCTTGTAGGCCGTTCTATATGTCCATAGTGCATCGTCCAGCTTCAGGGACCAGTCTTTTCTTGAAGAATTAACTGTCTTTTGCAGGATCCACTTTAATTCTCGGTTAGAGACCTCAGCCTGGCCATTTGTTTGAGGGTGATAAGGCAAGGCTACCTTGTGCCTCACTCCATATTTGGTAATCAAGGCTGTGAACTGCTTATTGCAGAAGTGGGATCCTTGGTCACTGATTATAGCACGTGGGACTCCGAATCGTGTAAATATGTTCCTCTTCAAGAACTTGAGTACTACCTTTGCATCATTTGTGGGAGAGGCGATAGCTTCCACCCACTTAGTGACATAGTCAACTGCTACCAAGATGAAGAGGTTTGAGCAAGACAAAGGAAAGGGACCCATGAAGTCAATGCCCCACACGTCGAAAGGTTCTACCTCGAGTATGATGTTGAGAGGCATCTCATGTTTTATGGAGGTGTTCCCAAGTCTTTGGCACTCATCGTAGGAAGCTACAAAGAAGTGACAGTCTCTATGTAAGGTTTTCCAGAAAAATCCTGATTGAAGTACCTTAGCTGCTGTTCGAGCTGGCCCATGATGTCCTCCTGCTTCAAGAGAGTGACAATGTCGTAGAATGCTTTGGATTTCATCTCGGGGCACACATCTTCTCACCATCCCGTCTGCACAGACCTTGAAAAGGAGAGGGTCCTCCCAATAGTAATGCTTTACATCTGAAAAGAACTTCTTCTTCTGTTGGTAGGTTAGCCCATGTGGTATTACTCCCCGTGCTAGGTAGTTGGCCATGTCAGCGTACCATGGATCACCAGTGTCACCAATCATAAAAACGCACTCATCTGGGAAGAATTCATTTATGGATGTGCCGTCACTTGGTGCCTCTATGCGAGATAGGTGGTCTACTACTACATTCTGCACTCCTGGCTTGTCTCTGATTTCAATCTCAAATTCTTGTAGTAGGAGTATCCACCGGAGGAGTCGGGGTTTGGCATCTTCTTTAGCAAATAGATACTTCATAGCGGAGTGATCGGTATGAATTATTACTTTGCTTCCCAAGAGATATGATCGGAATTTATCCAGAGCAAAGACTACTGCTACAAGTTCCTTCTCAGTAGTTGAATAATTCTTCTGAGCATCGTTGAGAGTTCTACTTGCATAGTAGATGGTTCTCAAGATCTTCTCCTTCTTTTGGCATAAAGCGGCACCCACTGCGTAGTCACTGGCGTCGCACATAATTTCAAATGGAAGGCTCCAGTCTGGTGATATCACAATGGGGCGGAGATGAGGCATTCTTTTGGTGTGTTGAAGGCTTGTAGGCATTTGTCAATGAAGTTAAACTTGATTTCCTTTGCTAGGAGATCACATAGAGGCTTTGAAATCTTGGAGAAATCTTTGATAAACCTTCTATAGAACCCAGCATGGCCAAGGAAGCTTCTGATGTCTTTCACCGTCGAAGGTGGTGGTAATTTTTCAATGACTTCGACCTTGGCTTTGTCAACTTCAATGCCCTTCGAAGATATTTTATGCCCAAGAACTATTCCTTCTTTAACCATGAAATGGCATTTTTCCCAATTAAGCACAAGGTTAGTTTCTTCACACCGGGTGAGGATAGCGTCCAGATTATTTAGACAGGATTCGAAAGTGAGCCCAAAGACAGAGAAGTCGTCCATGAAGACTTCGATGCTCTTCTCAAGATAGTCGCTGAAGATTGACATCATGCATCTTTGAAATGTGGTTGGGGCATTGCATAGACCAAAAGGCATCCGATTATATGCAAATGTCCCGTATGGGCATGTGAATGTGGTATTGTCTTGGTCTTCTAAGGCAATGGGTATTTGAAAATATCCTGAATCATAGCCGTCCAGGAAGCAGTAGTAATCTTGCCCAGCCAATCTTTCCAGCATCTGATCAATGAAGGGTAAAGGGAAGTGGTCCTTCCGCGTTGCACTGTTCAGTTTCCTATAATCGATGCAGACTCTCCATCCCGTTGTGGTTCTTTGGGGGATTAGATCACCTTTGTCGTTGGGGACCACAGTGAGACCTCCTTTTTAGGGGACAACTTGAACGGGGATCACCCATTTGTTGTCGGAGATGGAGTAGATTATCCTGGCGTCGAGCAGTTTGAGCACTTCTTTCTTTACTACGTCTTTCATGTTGGGATTGAGCCTTCTCTGTGGTTGGACTAAAGGCTTGTAGGTATCTTCCATGTATATATGATGTGTGCAGAAATGGGGGTTGATACCTTTGATATCCAAGATGGACCAGCCTATCGCCTTCTTATGGTTCTGAAGGATCCTCACAAGACGTTCCTCCTGTGTACTTGTTAGAGATGAAGAAATAATAACAGGTAAAGTACAAAGATCAGAAAGATAAACATATTTCAGGTGTGAGGGTAATTGTTTCATTTCTACGAGAGGGGGTTGTTCAATTGATGGTGGTATCTTCTGAGGAGAAAGCTCTAATGGTTCTGGTGGTGGGTAGCGTGGTTTCGTATATGATTTTATTCTATCCATAGCTGCCACCATTTGGATTGTGTCAGGGTGCATTGTTCGGTTATCACAGATTTCAGCTAAAGCATTTTCAAGAGCATCATTACGAATAATAGCAGATAAATTATCCAGCACAATAGAGTCACAATGTCTATGGAAAAGGTGTCTTCTATATGAGTGGGTTTCTTTATAACCTTGGACATGTCATATTCTAAAGTTTCGTTATGCAGTCTTAAAATGATTTTTCCTTTTTCAACGACGATTAATGCTCTAGCAGTTCTCATGAAAGGTCGTCCTAAGATTAAGGGCACCCTAGTGTCTTCTTCCATGTCAATCACAATAAAATCAGCGGGGAACACAAAAGTTCCTACAGTAGCAATCAAATCTTCTATTATCCCTTTTAGGAATACTAAAGATCTATCTGCTAATTGTAATTGAATAGAAGTAGGTAGGCATTCACCAATCTTAAGTTTGTTGAAAGTTGAGAGTGGTCATTATTAGCTCTAGTCTAGACTCTCCCATAGCCCACTCCACCAATCAATTATCAATGGAACATGGAATGATTGGCAAACCTGGGTCTCCAAGTTTTGGAGGGAGGTTTTTTAGAAGCACTGCTGACACTTCCTGCGTAAGGTGGTTTCGCTACTACCTTGTGATGTCATAATGTGTTTACCTGTAATGATCTTTTGTTGTGATGATATCCTTCTGAACTTTGTGTATATTGGCATTTGTTTCAAGCATCTGCAAAAGGAATATTATCGTTGTTTTTGAAGTGAGTTAGAAACTTTCAAAGTTCATCGAGATTTTCTTTCTTATTCTTTGTGTAACGCCCCTATTAACCATAAATACAGTAGAAATAAAACTCTAAGGCGATTACAGACCATCGGGTTCCAAAACACCCGGCACCAAACCTCACCAATTTACAACTTACAATCCACAAAAGCTACGGTCTGAACTCGAGAAAAACTTAACACAACATAATAGAAATTAAACATATTCTCTCTCCAAAAACCTAGTCCCATCCTAAACGCTCATTCTCTTCGTGGCCACTTGTAAATCAATTCGTACCTGCAAGATGAACCAAGCAGCCCACCCCGAAAGGGGCGGGTCAGTTCCCTGGAATGGAACTGGTACAATTCTCCAAAAACAAACTTATAAAACATAACTCTTCAAAATAAACAGTAACATGAAAACAACTCTTAAAAGTAAAACAGAGATAGAGCACTTCAAAACAATCAAGTTAAAGAGAAAAGAAAACAAGACAAAGATAGAGATAGAGAACTTCCAAAACAAGTCATCCACTTAAGTAGTCACACCACATAGTTAGTAAGCATCCCTTGTTGATGTTAGAACCAATTCCCATTAGGAGTAGAAAAACCCAGATAGCCACAAAGGACTAGGAATGATAAAGTAGATCCAAGAACCAAGAACTCGAGAGTGGAATAATTCAACTGGGAGAGATGGCCTCCACCGCCAATCACGTCCTTTTAGGACAGGGGATATACAGCCCCTCACTGTCAATATCAATGCCCCTATGGGCGAGGGATATACAGCCCCCTACTGTCAAATCTCAATGCCCCTATGGGCGAGGGATATACAGCCCCCTACTGTCAAATATCAATGCCCCTATGGGCGAGGGATATACAGCCCCCTACTGTCAAATATCAATGCCCCTATGGGCGAGGGATATACAGCCCCCTACTGTTCACATTAAAGACGCGCGCACGTCGAAAGAAAGATTTCCAAGATTGACCTTTTCCAAAAATCCCGCTAGATCACCAACTACCCAGAGCAATACCAAAACACTCAGTCCTACAGAGTGCAGAAGCGTAAACCCTAAGCAGCCAATGTCTAACGGGCAACCAAGTAGAAGAAACCAATACCCAAGTGAGTTCCACATCCAAGGCTCAGTTAGTCACACAAGCTGAGTTAGTCACACAACCATTTTTTTCTTAGAAAATCCTCTTAAAGTCAGTTAGCGTTTTCCAAAACATTCCACAAGTCAACCATTAAAAATATCGGAGTACGAGAAATCGTACAACACATTCCATAAAGTCCAAACACATCAAGCTGAGTACGAGAAATCGTACCTGGGTAACGCTGTAGCAGTTCTAATCAACTTGCGCAAACAATCAACAGTACTCTGAAGAATATTAAAGATAATCTACCATCAATCACTTGTAGCCTATGTTACGCTTAAATAAACTCCTTACTCTTATTTCAAAGTCTCAATTATCTTTTAAGCCCTCACTTAAATGTTATGTATAATCTTTGTGTTATCTAAGAACGTTGTATAGCCCAAGGTGGTAAGATCAAGGAATGTATTCGATCAACATTGGCTAATTGTCCACTCCTATCCACTTTATTCATACTTAACCACAATCCTCACATTCAAGACTTTTGAGACCTCTATATCATAAATGTGTTTATGTTATATAATTAAATCTAAGAATTTCGACAATAATCTTAAGCTCAATACCTCTATTCTTAATTTAAAATAAACATTGTATTATGACCTATGATGGACTCATCTCAGAATACTATATTATTATCTCACAATGTAAAGATTATGTATTTAAACAATTTCTACTAGACAACCCATTATGATTAAGTCTTTCCCTTAACTTAATTAAGACCTACATCTTGTATATTGGAATCATAGTGTTGTAGACGCATTTTATTATAACTTAATCGAGTTACTAAACTCATTTATCTTATCTTTAGTTCAGAATAACTTTAATTACAACCATCTAAAAATCTTGCCATAAGATGTTAAATTACTTTTCATCTTGAAATAACCATATTATAGTTAACTTAGACTCATAGAACTCTTACATTTAGTATCCAAAGGGTATATTATTTACTTTATCATAACTATATAATAAGGTGTTTTAAGATAACCTTTTATGTATCCTTACTTACATTTATTTCCTAAATGTTCTATTTTACACACATTCCCTCCATATGCTATGTATAAACCTTTTATACTAAACTTCACTAAACTTAAGTCTTAAATACGTTTTAAATTGTTTACAAAACCTAAAGGTTTCAAAGGTATAACTTAATAAATTAATTTCCTTTATTGTATTTAGGATGAACAATATATCTACATAAGGTAGAATTTATCAAAGAATTAAATTCTGGTTCGTAAGTGAAATTGTTAATTATTTAATAAGATAATCTATTCTGAAAATCCCCATACCTTATACTCAAATGACACATTAATATTTCCAGTGTCAAAAGGTAAATCAATATAATCTCTTATGTAACCTAATTTCATCTAATTAAAGGTTAAAGATTTTAAGTATCTAATTTCTATTTACAAACCTCCTTATAAATTCTAACTACTAAACATTACTTAACTATAAACTCACAACCTGAATATTGGTGTTAAATGTATTTATATGGCTTAACTAGTTGTAAGAAACTTAGGGACTATTATTTAGATTAATTTCCTAATCATAGTTTAATGTAGTTTTATATCATAATCCTTTTTAATGATTTTATCTTAAAATATTAAGTTATTACTCAATACTATAAATATTAAGAAATAATTAATCTAGACTTATTTATCCCCTTCACATTTAGATGTAAAAGGTAACTCATTTATTTTATTATTGTTTATATAATAAGAACATTTAAGTGTAAAAGTATTTCATTCATTTTATTATTAATTATAATAAGATCTATTTGTGTAACACTTTATGTAAACTAATTACAAATATTCCTAAATTTCAACTTATTAATTTCTTAACCAAATTATAGATTTACATTGTGGTCATTGACTAAATAAATACGTGTGTTTAAATACGGTTTATATAAATCTTAGAAATTCAAAGGTAACTAAAAACTCAATTCATAACCATAAAATAATACCACCTCATATAGTATTCTATTATTAGTATTATGTAGAGGTCTAGTTTAACTCATTAATTCCTTCATATTATATTTTCTATAAGGTATTTTATTCCTTTTTATTTATTAATTTATCGTATATATATATATCCTTCCTATTATATTTCTCACAAGGAATGTTATTTCCTTTATCTATTTTTATTGTATTTATATATATATAAATATATATATCTACATATATTAAGATTTATCCAGAACATTCTTTAAGAAATTCTATTGTATTTAATTATATTTAATATCTTTTAGACATATCCACAACTAATTTATGGTTTACAAAATAAAGTATTTCCCTTAGTTTTAGTAAAACATATTAGCTTCCCTATTATATAATAAATAAAATGTAGTTTAGTTAAATTCCTTGATTTAATATAAGTTTCTATTTATTTCTCTCATATAAATATATATATAAAATATGTAACAATTTTTACTTCACTTAAAGTTAATACCCAAAATATTTATAAACATACTGTATTAAAGTTAATTAGTCTTCTTATTATATTTTCCCCACCTATAAAGTTCATTAATCAACTATACTTTAATTTTTGATTACATTAAAAACCTTATATTATAGGTTATTCTTATGAAAACTCATAAACACAATTTTTAAAACCTTTTCCCGTTGCCCAAAATTCCTAAACTTAATATACAGTAACTATAACATTTTAGACATATTATAAATTTTTATTTCATAAAAATATCTTTTAATTTAGCCAAATAATTCCAGAAAACTCGAAACTTGCAAAAATCATAACTTATGTTTAAAAACTCCAAAACCATAATAATTTACATCAAAATAAACTAGATTAAATAAGGAATCTATGGTTAAAATTTCAAGTCAAAATACATTCGGGAAGATATTTAAATTAACCCAACAAGTTAAGACTATTTACTGAATTTTTATAGAAACTTTAACAACTTATAATCACCAGATCTAATCTTGGCCGTCCAATCTCTTAGAACGAGATCGGACGGCCCCTGTACCGCGTGTTCTTCAGCGAGTAACTTAAACAGATCGAGTACTAAATCGACGATTCCTCACAATCTACAGAACGAAATCGCGTGATTCTTGTTTCTATGGATTCGTAATCCATTTCGGTTCTATTGGTACCAATTTCCCCAATTTTAATACAGTATACACCAAGATTCGAAATCAATTCGAATGTTAGGGTTAGTTCGGTTTCAGAATTAAAATCGATTACAATTCTTACAAATTCTCCTAATCTAATACGAAATTGACTAAATTAACACATGGGTTAGATCGGAAATACCATTACGACAGCAACAACGGAGAAATTTGATCGGAGACTCACCGGATTGTGCGAATTTGGTGAATTCGAAATCGGAAACTGGGAAAAACCGTTCGAGCTTGACCGTTTGGGTAGCCTACTTTGCGACTCTATAACTTGCGGTACAGATTGCGTTAGACCGTGTTCTTTGGCTCAATCGAAAGATGGGACATAGATCTACACAATGATAACAAGAACTCAATCTAATATGCCTTATACAGAAAGAAATTTGACCCGAAAGTTACGAGTTTACCTGTCGTTTTCTACGATTTTATGTGCTGACAAATCAGATACTTTGGGCGACTATAACTTCCAAACGGTTACGAATCAGGCTTGGGATTAAACATGAAAGTTGTAGATGGGTTAGAGATCTACACAACGAGCTATAGAAATCGAAATTTGGTTGAAAGACGAGGAAGTTATGGCAAGACGAACTTTACCTGAAATCGAATGAAACTGGAATCTGCAGTTTCGGTTTTGCAAGGTGGCTACTTTGGATCAAATTTCCGGCTGATGTATAATGAATTAGGGTATGTATGAGTTATGATTGTAAAGAGGGAATAAGGAGAAAAGAATAGAGAAGACGGCACTGGAAAATTCGAAGTAACGAGTGAGATATAGCCGTCACAAGTTAGGTCAAATCGGGTGGTTGTTGGAGAAAACAAGGAGATAGAATCGACTAAGTGTTGGGGCGCACGAGAGGCTGACACGTGGCAGTTATAAAATTTTGGCTCTAAACTTCAAACTAGCATAACTTTGGCTAGGATGATCCGTTTTTGACGTTCTTTTTATCAATCTTCATGGTTTTCATAACCTATTTATTGGTATAGGTTTCATGGCCTGGTTTGACCATTCTCAAAAAGTCAACTCTAGCAAGGCTTAATAAGCTTTAAGGTTTCTAGAATTTTATATTGACTTTTATGTTTCAAAACAATGTTCCAACACTTCCTAAAATCTTTATAATATAGTTGGAGTGTTTAGAAATTTCCCCAAGATTTATGGACTTATAAATCTTATTATTAAATTCATAATACTATATAATAATGTATAATAATTAGGGTTAAATAGGAGAAAACCCCTAAATAAATTTCACAATTCCATATAATAATTTAATATTCATAATTCCTTATAATAATTTAATATTCGTAATTCCTTATAATAATTTAATATTCATAATTCATAATAAATAATTTAATACTTAATAGTATTATTAAAGGTTTAATAAAAGAAATCCCCTAAATTAATTTAAATTAATTTCGGGGTATTTCAGTTTGGAAAAGGAAGTGGGGGAAGAATCTTAGTGAGAGAAGAAGGAGTGAGTAG
This sequence comes from Limonium bicolor, assembly GCA_023374045.1. Taxonomy (NCBI): domain Eukaryota; kingdom Viridiplantae; phylum Streptophyta; class Magnoliopsida; order Caryophyllales; family Plumbaginaceae; genus Limonium; species Limonium bicolor. Next base: position 396,820,278 of record CM041776.1, on the reverse strand, counting down.
ATTCAGGAGTCTCCTTCTCCTTGGAAATATTTTTCAGAGGAGGAGGGGCTTCTTCGACATCTTCTTGTTCTTCTTGAGGCTCGTGAGCTTGCTGTTCTTGATTATCGATATCACCTCGAGGAAGAGATGAGCTGAGCGGCCTACCACTTCTCAACGTCACTGCCTTGGCCTGTTCTCTTGGATTTGGATTTGGCTGACTAGGGAAGGTACCAGGTGGCCTTTGTGCAAGCTGTTGGCTGATTTGCTCTAGCTGTTGGCTGGTTTGGTATCTGGGCTTCAACCCTTCTGTTAGTGGCTTCTTGATCCACGAGTCTGGTTTGGGTCGTAGTCACGAATCCTTTTATTAGGTTTCTAAATTCCTCATTTGGATCAGCAGAGGATGAGGATGGTTGTTGTTGTTGTTGGAAACCAGGAGGGGCACCTTGTGCTCTATAACCCATATTAGAGTTTAGTTGGGGTCTGTTTCCTGATGATAGGTATGGAACTGTTGTTCTACCCTCCTTGGTTCTGATCATTGTTTTTCCATGAGAAATTCGGGTGATTTCTCCATGGGTAGTTGTTGTTGAAGTTATTGTTGTAGGAATTACCGGGGCGGTTTTCTATGAAGTTTACATCTTCGTACTGGCTTTTACCTTCGCATTGATGGGTTTCATGAGGACCGGCGCATATGGCACATCCTTCTGCAGGTGGAGCTGGAGGTGAGGAAGCTATTGTTTTTACGATTTCGTTTTGAGATGTTGTTAGCTTTTCCACCATCTTTGCAAGGGACGAGATCTGGGCAGATAAATGATCCGTAGGCTCAACATGGAGTAGGCCTGCTGCTCGTGGCACTCTTCCTTTGGATCTCGTCCACTGTCTTGTATTGCTCGTCATGGTTTCGAGAAGGTTCATCCCTTCTTGAGGAGATTTCATCATGACACTTCCTCCTGCAGAGGAATTTACGAGTAGTCGGTTTCCATCATCTAGACCATTGAAGAATGACAGGCAGAGGGATTGATCGTCGAGACCATGGTGGGAACACTTCATCAGCATATCCTTGAATCTGTCCCATGCGTCGTACAACGTTTCTTCCGGTTCCTGACAGAATGTGTTGATTTCTCCGAACAATTGCCTCGTTCTGCTGGTTGGGTAGTATTTGGCAAGGAACTTCTAGGCCATTTGCAACCATGTATGGATTGATCGGGAGGGAAGACTCGGTACCACCTGTTTGCTGAATCTGACAACGAGTGAGGAATAGTTGTAGACGAATTCTTTCTTTGACGTTGCCGGTTTGACCAAAGGAATTACAGAAGTCTAGGAAGAGACTTAAATGATTGGGGCTTCATCTGGATTAGCTCCACTAAACTTGCCTAAATCCCGGACGGCGGTGATGTAGTGTGTTTTGAAAGCCCATCGTCCGGTTACTAGCGGTGTTAGTTCGGGGAGAACTATGGCTGATGCCCTTCCCTCAGTATCGGTTGGTGGTAGTCAGAGAGAGCACGGTGTTGAGGTTGATTTTCAAGGTCCATTTCATCTATGACTTCGTTATCACCCATGTCTTGATTTGTCTGGTTTCTTCGTGCTTGTAATAAAGTGCGCTCGGGTTCGGGTCTCGGACTAATAGGTGGAGAACCTCGGGTTCGAGTGTTTGGCATGCACAGAAGATACTTTGATTTGTGAGAAACTGGGAAGTTAATTAGTAAAAAGATAAAGAAAAGCAAAGATATTGGTTAGGCTGATAAACTTAAATTAAACAAGAACTATATTTTATATATTTTTCTTTTATTTTTGTTAATTAATTTTTTTAACAAGAGTAAAAAGAACCGAAAATAAGTGAATAAAAAGGAATGAAAAAAATAAATGCAGTTTAAGTAGACAATAAAATTAAAATAAAGAAAAAGGACAGAATTAAATTGCGGGAATTTAAATGACAATGGAATTTAAATAACAGAAATTAAATGTTAGTGATTAGAGTACAGAAATTAAATGTTAGTGACAAGGGAATTTAAAGAACTGGAATTAAATGACAGAAATTAAATGTTAGTAATTAGTTGACAGAAATTTAAATGACAGAATTAAAGGTTAGTAGTTAGATTACAGAATTTAAATGACAGAAAACTAAATGACAGAACTTAAATGACACAAAATGAAATGTTAGAAATTAGTTTACTGGAAATTTAAATGTTAGAAGTTAGATTGCTGAAATTTAAATGTTAGAAGATAGATTACTGAAACTTAAATGTTAGAAGTTAGATTACTGAAATTTAAAGGACACTGGAAATTTAAATGACTGTAAAATAAATAACTGTAATTAATGCGATATTTTAAATTGCTGGAATTAGTAAATAACAGAAATTAATAGAAATAAAAAACAAACAACAAAATAGTATAGACAGAATATTATAGTATAGTAAGTGAACTACCGAAAACTAGGGAAATTGATAGGAATCAATCTCCCCGGCAACGGCGCCAAAAACTTGTTGAGTAAAATCTAGACATTAATATATATAGATTTATAGCAAACTGATGCAAGTGCACCTAGTTGGAGTAGTACAACAAGTGTCGTATCCACAGGGAAATTGTTCAATTTTCCTAGTTCCGGTATTTAATAAACTGTAAATAAAAAGGGGGTTTAGCCAGTGGCAATCTTGGTGTTTTTGGGTTGGATAGATAAAACAATTAAAACTTAAATAAAACAGTTGTGAGTCAAATGGATGGAAAATGTGCTAAGGAAAGTGAAATCGCCCAAATATACTTCAGACATTAATTATAATCCTAGTTTGCTCTTATTTGTCTGTTTAAGAATTTATCTTGTGGCCTTTCTAAATCATAGATAAGAACAACCCTTAATTAATTCAATAGACTTTTTACAATCAGAAAAAGTCTAAAATCATTAATTAGCATTAAGCAAAAATTCTTTTAATAACAGCGATGGATTTTATCTGCTAATCAAGGAGATAATATCTAACGTTTGTCTCTCTTTGTGGTCTATTCTCTAATTTACAAAATCATTGAAATAAGAGAAACCGTAAATGTGTAAAAATGATCAGTTCTTAACATTTAATAATAGAGAGAGACAAAACAAATATTTATAAGCAAACTTGGTATTATAAATACGTCTGAATTATTTGGGGTTAAACACCCAACCTAAGCACAAATATAAAATTACTCAGACATCGACAGAAATAAAAACAGAGTAAAGATAGAAATATTCATTATTCAGAAACTACTTGCGAAGAACGGGTCTGCACTCGCTCTCACTTCTGCTGCCTCTTTCTCTCTTTGTAAAATACTGCTTCTGTTTGAGTACGTGAGTGATGTGGTGAAGTGGTGAAATAAATAAAAGATTGAGTGTTATGGTGTTACGGGAGAAAATGAATGGAAGAGAATGGTGAAGTGTGATGCTGTTGTGTGATTTCTTTCAGTCTCCCGCGTGTGTTTAATGGTTGAAGGAGCTGGGTTTATATAGGAGCAGAGGATAAGGTTTGGAGGCAGATCTGGAGTGGAGAAAGAGCTGGAGCACGCGTGAAAGGATTTACAAGATAAGGGAGGTGCCTGATATTGTTAATGGAGCAGTTCGATATGCCTGTAGGCGCCGCAAAGGATGAAGCAATTGGGGAAGACGGTCGGCGAAGGAAACCAGTCGCGTTAATTTATGGATCGCGTTGCATTTAGACGCGTCCTTGTTTCTGTCCGCCCAAACTTCCACGGACACATTGATATTTCTTGTTTCTGTCCGGCAAATTTGAGCGGACGTAACACGGTCCTTCAATTAGCCGCGTCCGGACCACCGTCCGGATCACCATGGTTCGGACACTTCTATTGTGTCCGCCCTTTTCTCTGCGGACGTGCCACGGACACACCCTTGTCCGGCCTTATTTGATCGGACGGAGCACGGACGTACATTTGAACTGTCCGAATCATGGTCCGGACCACCTTGGTTCGGACAACAATTGTTTTGCTCCTAAAATATTCGTTTTAGCTCCGTTTTAAGATCCGTTTGCGCCTATGCGTTCGTCTCTTCGTCTACTTTGCTCCTAGCTTGGTTTTCCTCATGTAACCAATAAATTTGTGAGATAATCAATAAAACATAAACTAGAGGAAAAACATACGATAAGTGAGAAATGAGCAAGAAAAGTGCTCATTTGGACACTTATCATACTCTCAAAGCAATGCAAAGACCATTAATTGAACATAATACTTTAGGAACGGAAATTCCATGCAAACACATACTAAACATGTCAAATAGCTTAGACACACTTAGAGGATCATAACCTCGCAAACGGAATGCAAAACGGAAGTCCAACGGACATTTTAGCCAAATCCAGAGAGGTGTCCAGACATGGGTCCGAACATGCAAGCCAAAACTTCAAAATACACGCGTCCGGACATATGTCCGAACTTACAAGTTTGGACAAAGTCCAAAGATAAACTTTACGAGATGTTCGAACTTGTGTCCGAGCTCACATGTTCGAACACAAGTCGAACTGTAAGCCCAAAAATTGTCCTCACTTACCGTCCAAACTTCCGTCCGGACACATCCAAAACTAGCAAAAAACAGAAGGCGCCAGGACCCTATCCGAACATACATGTCTGGACAGAAGTCTGGGCATGGCAAAAATTGCCAAAATCAGAAGCAAGAACAGCCGAACTCAACCACATAAAACACCATTACAAACTCATGTATTATTCATAACAAAGTAGGCAATCAAAACACATTTCCATGGGGTTTTAGCAGAGCGAAAACACAAATCTAAACCAACCCAGATTCACATCAAAATCGGAGAACATATCGACCACATTCAGAAACGAAACAAAAACCTAGAATCCCCATGGGTGAACACACCCATGCCGAATTCATCTACCACCTACCTCGAATCAAAGAACCGTAGAACTCTATAGACTCCAGACTGCACACTCTTTGAATCCCCACTTGAAACTCAACGAACAACTGGCTGAATTAATCAGAAGTCAGAACCAAAATCATAAATGAAGAAAATGAAAGGAAGAATAAATACTAGGAGAACCAAATCTCCAAACCTGATGACGACAACCAGCAGACCGAAATTCTCACATATAACTACCCGACGACCGAACTCCGGATGCAGAAAACAAAGGAAGAACAAGAGAGCGTGGGATAGAGAAGGAAAAGAGGAGCAAAGGAAGAAGAAGAACGAGAATTCAGAATGTGGAAGGAGGAAGGAGAAAAAAATTGAATGAGAATTAGAAACTTCCTTCCTAACTTAATAAATAACAAAGCAAAATGAATCTTTTACCCCTCCTCCCTTCTAAGTTACTAAAATCCTCCCTTTATGACATAATTTCCTTAACATAAGATTGGAAAATAACCTAACGCTCCCTTTACAAACCATAAACGAAAGAAATAAAAAACTGGGGCATAACACTACCTCGTCCTCCCCCCCCCCCCTAGTCATTTAATAAGGACTTTTGCCTCTTACCACCATCTTCACCTGATACCTACTCTGTTGGAAAGCATGAACTATCCCCAAAGTTAAGTTCATTAAGTGGATTGCCCTTAAAGGATGCATCAAAACTATTGATAAGCTCCAATCCCGAGGCATTGCACTTGCTAGCAGATTTTGGTTGTGCGAGCTTACTCAAGAGAGTAGTAGTCATCTTTTTTGTTGTGCAAGCTTATTTACGACTTGTTGGGGATTCATACTGACCGGGCTAGCCTTCACAATTCTCTAAATTGAATGTCACATAATTGGGAATTAGCATTCCCCAAAATATTCAAACTAGTATATCTATTTTTAACTTAAATAAGTGGGAAAATAAATTTGTCAAATTCAATGTTTGAAAGTAAAATTTTCTCTAAAATGAAAACCCCATTACTAAAATTTCGATCACCTTCATACATGGGAAACTCTCTAAACCTCTAAGATCTATTACCTAATATAATATTCACCCAAAATCTCTATATTCCTCCCCATATAATCCATTGCTTCACTTTGATTGTAGTTTGGCTTGACAGCATCTTAGCTTTTAGGATTTTTCAGGATTTTAATTTCCTCCGGGACGGCTGTCTATCGTAACCTTTAACCCTTGAACATGTGGTTGTTCGCTAGACACATTTACCTCATTTAAATCTTTTACTTTATTTGTGGTTGCTATGTGTAAATATATCATTGGTTAAAGCCTTACCCAAAGTACATGTGTCAATTCATTAAAGGTTAATTATAGTTAGATTAATTTGAACACAACTTTACCTAAGTTGTATCGTGGCAACCGAACACCGAACAACACCTTAAGTCTATTCTCATAAATCTACATTTGTATTTTGTCATTTATTTATTTACCAATAAAAAAACATGAAAACAAACTTGGGTCCGTCCCTTCCCTTTACAGCGATACTTGAAAAGTAGAACCGGGGGATATGCTCTATCAGCGCAACGATGGCGCGGGCAAGCGGCATGCTATTTGGTGCGGTCCACGTCCAGTTAGTTGTTGATTGGATTGTTTTGCTGAATGGACTATCTTTTTATTATATTAACTTTAATTGGTTGTAATTTTTAAAATATAAGTTCAAAATGAGAAAAAATTATACCATTGTTCATCTAAATTCAAGCTCTTCAACACAAGATCGGACATGGATATGTTTTGACAACTTTTAAATTTTATATTATTTACATGTATATATGTAGATATCAACCATACTTGATTCACCATATACAGTTTAAAATACAACATACCAATAATAATACACTACAAAACAATAATGATTCATTATTTGTTTTAAAATTGGTATGTCAAGAAGATATGATTAACCACATGACTTAAAATACATCATATAAATAATAATAATATATAATACATTACAAAACAATAATGATTTTATCGGTTCTGAAGTTTGTTATTGAAATGGTATTGAAGATGCTCCACACCGACTCTACTTCCACACCAAGATGTATAGTGGTTCAGCCAATAATACGGCCTACGTCCACTTCTAGACAGAATCTTTATTCATCTCTTGATTGTGTGGTAGTACAAACCTAGAGAGCATAAGAGTATTCTCTCTCTTCTAACTTGTGTACCCCTTACATTGACAAATTAAAAGACATTTGTCTTTGGGGATACCCGGAGCGACCGGGCTTCCCAAAATTGTTTGCTGATAATATCATATACTTTTGTAACACACTCTACCATTGTACAGATGGTGAGATCGTCGATTTATCACTCTACTGGCTTTAAGACGGTGAGATTGTCAATTCATCACTCTACTGGCTTTAAGACAGTGAGATTGTCGGATACAAAACACTACCATCGCTGATGGTGAGATCGTCGGATACAATCACTCTACCATCTTTAAGATGATGAGATCGTCGAATACTTTCTTTTTCTTTCTTTTCTCTTCTTAAGACTCTCTGGTCTTGGTTTTAAGTGAATCAAAAAATGTTTTACAATATTTCTTTTGTCTGAAAACTTTACATGTATTTAATAGAGGGTGATCAATCCCCTAGTGAATAAAAGTTTCATGAATTTCCAATTACAAACAGATATTTGAAACAGGACATTTAGAAGTACCTAATTTTTACCGGTGGGATAATACTACCGGTAAAATGTTAGACTGCTAGCGGTGAGATTTCGAAGTTGTTACCGGTTGAGATTACAAGCTTGTTATCTGCTTCCGGTGGAGATAGAAACGATTGGTACTGGCGGAGATACCCATTTGTCACTGGTAGACGAATCTTTAGTGTGGTAGCCACAGTATCAGAGGACCATGTGGGATTTTTTTTTATTTTTTGGTTCGGCAAAATGCAGTATTTCCTGAAAGCATAATAGCGGTATCACCGGTGCTATGAAACCATAAGTTGCTTCCGGTGGAGTTTTCCAAGTTGTTACTGGAGGTAATAATAAGGGGTTACCACCGGAAGAGATTTCAGATTGTTACCGGTGGAAATCATATGTTGCTACCGGAAGACCTTAGCTCCAAGTTTGTACCGGGGGAAGATCATTACCCGTTCCATTCCGATAGCTAGAAAACTTCAGATTGATGTACAAATCCTACTGCAACACGCGTGGAGGTGATAATTTGCTACCGGTAGAGACAGGCGAAATTGCGACCAGTCAAGTTAGACGGGCAAAGCTTTCCAACTGGTTTTTGTGAAATAATTCTTTCTTCTGCCCGAAGCGCTTTCTGATCCTTCCGGTATTTCCTAGCCCCTTGGTTTCGGACAGATCATGTCTGGTAGAAAATTTCATGTCCCCGGGCACACCCACCTTTATAAATCCAAAGTACGTCAAAACATTGCCAGACCTGGGCTGAAAATATCATCCAGGGCACGAGGCACGTCGCCTAGACCATCAAAATTGACGTTTCTCATCCGAGGTGTCAAATGTCTGACTTGCTTTATTTGATTTCAAAGTCTGATCTTTGTAAATTATCTATTGCTGTCAAATTTTTATCTCTTCCCCTTCGATGAACATCCATTGCCGTGTCGACATCGTTGTTATGAATCGCCAATTTTGATTTACTCTTAAGACTGGGGCGAGAATTTCATTGTGGAGCAATTTCACTTAGTTGCGGAGACTTGAGTCAATTTTCCCTGGTGATGGACAGCGAATCTCTTCGGAGAAGAAAACGATCCCCGAGAGAAATCAAATTGCAGCCGCCTTAACCATATTGCAATGCACCGGCATTTCCAGAGCAAAATTTTTCGTGTTCCGGACTGATCTTCTGGAATCAAACACCGCCCGAGTTGGATGCAATAATGTCTTTCAGTAACACATTTTTCCTTCGAGCACTACTGTAGAGCTGTCTGTCCTTAAATAACATCTCAAATCTCTTTTGCTGCCTCTCGCTCTTTGTTCTCCCGGTAGCTTTGTTTTCCTTCTACAGCAGTTGGGACACCGCCCAAAGCTCGTCTTTTGCCAATGCTCGGGCGTTGGATAACGATAATTTCCTGCCATATGTTGTATAAGGCGCTAGCGGTAGAACTCAAATCAAAAAGCTTTCGTGCTCGCCCCTTTGGACTCCAGCGGATGTCGAGACGGTTAGGTGAAATTGTTACCGATCAGGATAATGGCCTTCTGGAAGTAGCTCCGATCCAGTCACCAGACTGCAGTTTTCAAAATCAAGGAGAATTAGATATTTAAACTATACCACATCTTCCAGTAACAACGGGGAATACACCCCGGTGGCATACTTTCATACTATGGCCTTTGATTACTACCGGGGCTTACTACCGGTGGCAGGCTCCTTATAGTTGTCTGTGTACCAAATGAAACTCTTCCGGAAGGGGCAGCAAGTCGTCAAGTCATACCTGTATTCTTACTATAGTATGCAAAAAATATTTACAAAACTAGAAATATGATTCTCATTGTTTTGTTATGGCCATAGCAGGTACGCACTTTTGTTCAATTCAGTTGATAGAAGTAATATGTTGGAGAAATATGTGACTACTTCTACAACTTAGGCAATGTACCTATCGTTTTGCGGAATAGTGGATTTGTGAGGTTGTGGAACTCTTGGGGACCTTGCTGTAGTTTAACTGATAGTGTAGTAAATTGACTGAGAATTCTAATTAGACTACTGAACAAGAACTTATCACTTTTTTAGGGAAATTGTGGTTTAAAACTTAACTTAGACAAAACAGTATTAAAAAGAATTAATCAAAACAGAATAATAATAGTGGTAGTAAAACCTTTGTTTTTAAGGAAGCACCCTGGGTTGTTCTGCTCACCTATTTCATCTAATTATATAATAGACTTCCACCACTTTAGCAATAAACTCAGGAATCTTAATTAGTTCATTGACCGGTCCTTGTACAATAAACCCTATTAACTTAAACAACAAGCCGCAATTCTTGCCCAAGTCATTTTAAATTAATCGCATTATTAACAATTCTTATTGGAGACAAATTAACCTATAGGCGAGACACGCTTCTAGTCGTTAACCTGTTTTGACTTCCTATGTCTAGAACCTTGTTTAGCACCGCATTTTAACAAGAGAACTACAAATATCACTTTAATAATTGGCCTAAAGATTAAAGCGCATTAAGGACAAGAATCAAAATATTGCTTAAATAGATTATAGTGGGAAGTCTACATAACACAATTATATAAAATAGGCTCGCTTCCCAACCCGGGAGGCTAGGTTTATTACTCACACATAATTATAAAAACAGACATCATAAATAAGATAGACATTAAAACAGAGTAAAGTTAAGGAAAGAAAGAACTCTATTTGGGGAGAGTTGTTCTGCTTCCAGGCTTGTCTCCGTGATTATGTCGACCTCAGAACGATGATAAACAGGTAAAACGAAGAATAACGAACAAACAGGCAAAAGTTGGTTATGTCCGTGTGGGGCCATGCGGACACAAACGCGGACAGCTCTTGTCCGTGTGGGGTCTGTGCGGACACAAACGCGGACACAAATCAGGACACAATCTGGAATTGTGCAGAACGTTGTTCTTCGTTGGTTTTCTGGAAAATAATAGCGTAAGGCTAATTTGGAGATGGGGATGGATGGAAATGAAGTGGAGATGTGGATATATGGAGGGAAAGTGGAATTTGGGTGGAGGAAGTGTGATATGGGGTTTGTGTGTTTTCTCTTCAATCTCCAGTGTGTGTTTTTATCGTAGAAGGAGCTGGGTTTTTATAGAAGCAGAGGAAGGGAAGAAGACAAGGGTGGATGGGATATAAGGTAGGCGGTGGTAGTAGATGGATAATTGTAGGCGCCGTAGATAAGAGAAGAAGAAAGCAGCACCGAAAGTTACAACGCGTGAAATCTGGAAATCGGTGCCGCACTTTACACGTGTCCGCGTTTCTGTCCGTGTGGGCGTCCGTAGTACGGACGTGAGACGTTCGAATTTGAGTCCGTATACGGACACATATATCCTGGCGAGACTTTACACGTATCTGAGTTTCTGTCCGGAAGGGGGCACGCGGACGTTTGATGTCCGAATTTAGTCCGCAATGCGGACACACCTGTCCGGGTTTGAGTCCGCTTGGGCGCTATGCGGACGTGTGTATTTTCCTCATTTTTCTGCAACTTCATCTGGGCTTAGATTCTTCGTTTGAACTCCGTTTTACTCGCCGTTTGTTGCGTTGTGAAGCTTGTGAAGTAAACTATGTGATTCCAAGACTATTTCCTGTTTTGTCACATAAAATCTATCAGTCCATATCAAGATTAAATCTCGGAAAAACATATGATAAGTGAGTAATATTATCCTGAAAGCAAGTGAATATAAGGTAAATTAAACCCTTAAATGTCTATGTATTTCTCACTTATCATAATACTTAAAACTTGATGTAACAAATATTTCAGGTATAAAAGAAGCAGAAGTAATTTAGAGTTTGCACATCACTTTAAATATTTCACAAGATAAACCAGCAGATGCTGATAGTAAGGGAGTGCAAATCATGGCAGTAGATTAATCAGTTTTTGACAAAAAACAGAGGCAAGATATTTTTTTGAAACGATTTATATAGAAACTTCAGTCCAAGCAGAGCGATGATGTTTTACATTTATCTTAATATTCTTGATTTCAAGAGGTAATCAAAACCAAATAACCAGTTCTAGTAGAATAGAAGCATAAACAAAACTGTTTGGGTAGAAATTCATTTTAAAACTGAACATAATGTCTATAAGTGTTACCCAATCATTTGTTAAAGTAGACATCAGCATATAATCGAATAAGAGATGTAAGATATCCATTTTAGGCAGCAGGCATATCTAAGCAAACTAACCATGGGTAAAAATCCTAAACAAGAGTCGTTTACTCTAGGCATAAAGTGGTTATGTTCACTCTAAAATATTGGGGAAAACCCTAGCTAGAACTGGCCTTAGAAAAAGCACCGGATACAGAAATTACCACCTATGCTAAGCTCACAATCTTAAGTCTAATCAGAATCAGTAGCTTAACTGAGTTGACAGAAATAGAGTGTAATAACAGCACTAATCTGTTCATACAATCTTTAACATAATGAGCAATATAAAACATATCACAGATTGCAATACAGTCAACCTATTCCCCACTAAAACTGGGCATACTAAAGAAGCAAAACCAGATAAAGTAAGTAAAATCGTATAACAGCTTAAAAATGCAAAAGTAAGACGTTCCATGCGAACTACCAAATAGTAACAAGACCGAATGTTAAGGGCCAAGCACCGGTAGGTGAGACATGTTCATGCTGTTGTATGAAAGGGGCCAGGTTTGCTCGAACATTTCGCTTAAGATTTAGGCTCCAAACAACATTTAACCACTCGTCAAGATCCTCAAGTTACAGCCAATAGTTGGCTATGGTTTTAGAAAGACAAAGAAATTTAAATTAATGCTGTTTACAGAAGTAACATAGCGGGGGAAAGGTTTTGGCAGACATCAGGCTCGAATTGGTCAAGAAGCACCAGGAGGGAATTGGATGAAGCATCGAATATTTTAATCAAGGCCGGAGGTTACCGGTAAGTTATAACTGAAGTACTTCTACCGGTAATATGTTATTGAGAAACATACCGGTAGATTTACAATTGAAGTATTTATACCGGTAACATCTTATTGATAAACATACCGGTTGGTTTACAACTGAAGGATTTCCAATTTTTTTGCATAGTTTTGAAGCGAAAAACAGAATCAAGGGTTGCGGCATAATCAGGCTTAAGTAATCAAAGGAAGGAATATTGATCAGCAGCAAGAAGCAGTGGCAGATGCTAGCCCTCTTAATTAAGGGGCAATGCACAAATCGTGATCCAATCGTTCATAGTTTAAAGCAAAGTCATCCAAGTTTAAACAAAAATGGAAAATCTCGAATCTCTGGTTTACTCCCGTATTGATTCTTTTGTCATTTTGATGAATGGAGGCTAGATAAATTGGGATCGAAGGATTACCTTGCTATGCCTGGTTCGATCAAGGCCACAGTATATTGACGTACCTCTTGGGTGTCTTTACCGGTTTAGGGAGAGGTATGACAAGTTTCTTACAGGTGGAGGGGGGTTGTCCTGACAAAGTTTCTTCTGGCAATGCAATGACTTGCGCTTTGACCGGAATCGAGGCAACGTTCGGAGTAGTAGCCCGCGCCCTGGGCTGGGAGTGAGACACCAATCAATTTTCGTTTATTACTTTCGAGTATTTGCTCGTATCGTGGATCAATAACGGATGAAATGTGCTTTACATCTGAATATCCTAAAGCCGATTCCAAGCTGTGACAATCATCGATGTGCGGTGGCTCTTCAAAGATGATTCGGCATCGCAAGGCTCTTTGCGGTTAATTTGCCATTTGTTCACACAAATAGGACTTTTCAAGAGAGTTTTTGACGAATTTATTCAATCTTTGCCTTAAATGTTCTCCTGATGAAGATCGAGAACAGGAAAAAGTGAGATTCAGATTGATTTCTCGTGATGTTCGTTCTCGCACTGTAATCCGTCTTTGCCTTTGTTGGGGATCTTTTGAAGGTTCTATCGTCATTGCGGTTTCGATCTCACAAAGATCTTGAGGCTGATCGCTTTCTGAAGAATAAAACCGCTTCGCCGATTTCAAAGATCATTTTGAGTCTTATCTCCGATGAGAGTGATTTTCAATAGTCGTGCAATTGTTTGAAGATTACGACAATGAATTACTCCTTCACCATTGATTTCCTACTGAGAACTTGATCGAACCATTCATGGTGGTTGAATCGTGGTTGCTGTTTGCAGCAGTTCGTTTTCCCACAGACTGCGCCAAATGAAATGGTATTGAAGATGCTCCACACCGACTCTGCTTCCACACCAAGATGTATAGTGGTTCAGCCAATAATACGGCCTACGTCCACTTCCAGATAGAATCTTTATTCATCTCTTGATTGTGTGGTAGTACAAACCTAGAGAGCATAAGAGTATTCTCTCTCTTCTAACTTGTGTCCCCCTTACAAATGAGCCCCAACGCCCTTATTTATAGACTATTGGAAGTAAAACTAGCAATCAACTTGCTTGTCAACGTGGCATAGGTCTGGACTCTTTCTTCAGGTGACAACCCTTCAGGTAATAATCCTACCGGTAGGGATCCTTTAGTGAATTAAGGCAATAGAACAGTGTGGAAAGATTGATCTGTAAAATATCCTCGTATGTGTCGTATTAAGGAACGGGACTAATGTTTATATAAGATACAGTGTGAAGAATCTAGAAACATAAAATGACTAGACTAATATACACGTATGGGCCGGACTATACAATCGTGGTCCGTTATGGACTATGGTCCACTATTCCCCCGCGTTCCGAAATCAGTCTCGACGAGAGACATTTGGGAACAAAGCAAAGAGAATCGTCCTCTAGCTAGGGTTTTCGTCAAAATATCTGCAATTTGTGCGTTTGTGGGAAGAAATTCAATTTGAAGACTGCGGTTGCGAATGCGTTCTCGTACGAAGAAAAAATCCACTGTGACATGTTTAGCACGGCTATGGAACACTGGATTGGAGGCAAGGTAAGTAGCTCCGATGTTGTCGCATTTCAAGATTGGATTTTGATGTAGTCGGATGCCTAACTCCGTGAGCAATTTCTGAATCCACAGCGCTTCCGAGGTTGCAGTAGCTAGCGCCTTGAATTCAGCTTCGATTGATGACCTAGCTACCGTGCGTTGTTTTCGGGAACTCCACGAGACAAGGGCGTTGCCCAGAAAAATCATGAAGCCCGCAGTAGAGCGACGATCCGACAAAGATCTAGCCCAGTCCGAGTCTGAAAAAATGGTCAACGCACCCAAAGACGAAGAAGGGGAGAATAACCCAAGATTGAGGGTTCCCTTAAGGTAACGAAGTATCTGTTTAGCTGTTGTCCAGTGAATTTCTTTGGGTTCATGCATGTGCTGACTTATACGGTTAACTGCATAGCTTATATCTGGCCTCGTAAAGGCCAGATATTGTAAACTCCCAACCACGCTTCTGAAATCTGTAACCTTAGGATAAACTGGAGAGGTAGTGGTGTCTAAGATTTGGGAGTCATGCATAGGTGTAGAGACAGGTTTGGAGTTGTACATTTGAGTGTGTGTAAGAAGATCTTTTATGTAATGTCCTTGAGATAGAGTTAGACCATGTGAGTTTCTAGTGGCGGTGATGCCAAGAAAGTAGCTTAAAGAGCCAAGATCTTTTAGGGGAAATTCTGAGGCTAGGGATCTGGTGAGTTTTTCAATCAGAGAGAGATGAGAGGCGGTGACCAGGATATTGTCAACATAGATCAAAAGATAGACAATATCAGATCCATTAATATATGTAAAGAGAGATGGGTCTGACTGTGAGGCTGTAAAACCAACATGAATTAGATAGTTGCTTAATCTAGAGAACCAAGCCCTGGGAGATTGTTTGAGGCCGTAGAGGGATCTTTGTAATTTGCAAACATGATGAGGAAGGAGAGGATTAGTAAAACCAGTAGGTTGTTTAATGTAAACATCGTCTTCTAAATTCCCATGGAGGAAGGCGTTGTCAATGTCAAACTGTTTAATAGGCCAGCCATTTGCAACTACTATAGTTAAAACAACTCTGATAGTGGCTGGTTTAACAACTGGGCTGTAAGTCTCTGAATAATCCACCCCGTGAGTTTGTCCAAAACCTTGAGCCATGAGACGGGCTTTTCTTCTCTCTAAATCCTCATTTGCATGTCTCTTTGTTTTTAGCACCCATTTGGTGCCTAACACATTCATAAAAGGTTGATAAGGAACCAAACGCCAAGTGTTGTTTTTTTGAAGAGCTTGATATTCTGCATTGATAGCATTTTGCCACTCAGGGAATTTAATAGCCTGTCTGTATGTAGGAGAGTCAGGGATAGGGGTAGTATTAGGTAGAGCAGTGGTGTTATGCAGCCAAGGGATAGTACCATCGGTTCTTGTTTTGGGCTTGAGAGAATTTGTTTGTTTCCTTGTTACCATGGGGTGAGTGGAAGTTGGAGGAGGATCAGGTAGCTCTGGGGAAAAGGGTGATGGAGTAGGATTGTTGTTTTCTGTGGAGTTGTGAGAGGTAGCAGGACTGGAATTATCAGAGGTGGATGGACTAGGATTGTTATTTTCTGTGGAGTTATGAGAGGTGACAGGAGTGGGACTGTCAAAGGTAGCAGGCGCTCTTGTGGGTGTAGAGGTTGTAGGAGCATCTAGTATGAGAGGAATGAGTAAATTTGTAACAGTGGAAGATTCTGGAGAAGAAGTTTGTGGAGTTTGAGATTGTGAAAAGGGAACACTTTCTTGAAACACTACATCCCTAGAAATGTAGAGCATGTGTGTAGTTTTGTCGAGACAAAGGTATCCTGTGGAGTTTTCTGAATATCCTAGAAAAATGCATTCATTTGAGCGGAAGGCTAATTTGTGTGTGTTGAAGGGCCTTAGATTAGGCCAGCAACTGCAACCAAAAATGCGAAGTTTGGTGAGATCAGGTTGTTTGTTGTGGAGCTTATAAAAGGGTGTGGAGAGGGAAAGGGCTTTAGTGGGAGTGCGGTTCATTAGATAAACAGAGGTTTTGAAGGCATAGGACCAAAAGGTCATGGGTAGAGAGGAGTGAGATAATAGGCAAAGGCCTTTGTCAACCACATATCGAATTTTGCTTTCCACTGATCCATTTTGTTGGTGCGAATGAGGGCATGTATATCGATGTTTAATCCCATTTGCTTGAAAAAAAGAATCCAAGGCCCTGAATTCTCCCCCTCTGTCTGTTTGAATCTGTTTAATGGTGGTATCAAATTGATTTTTGACCATGGTGCAAAAAGTAGGCAGAAGAATAGCGACATCAGACTTATTTTTAAGTGGATAAAGCCACATGTATCTAGAACAATCGTCAACAATCAACATGAAGTAGAAATAGCCATCCTGAGAGGCACAATAAGCTGGACCCCAAAGGTCAACAAACAATAGTTCAAAACATCTAGAAGATGTAGATTCTGAATGAAAATGAGGTAGAGCATGAAATTTGCCCTGACAACAGGCAGTACAAACTTCTTTATTGTCATATCTAGTAACTGGTAATTGAAAACTTGTAAGTAAATGTCTGGTGATGGGAGCACTAGGGTGACCAAACGAGCATGCCATGTAGAGGAGGGAGCTGCAGTGGTGTAGTGAAGGTGAGGTGTGACTCTGGGGTTGGAGGGAAAGACATATACTCCATCCTTAGCAGTCCCCTGAAGGAGAGTAGTTCTGGTTTTGGAATCCTTCAAGACAAAATGATCATGGTGAAACTCAAAGTGTGTAGAATTGTCTCGACAGAATTTACTTACTGAAATTAATTGCTTATTTAAGCTAGGTACATGCAGAATATCATGTAGTAAATAAGATCTACCAGAGTGGGTTATAGAACCAGTACCCTGGTGTTGTATGCCAAGGGTGCTGCCATCCCCAAGGGCAACCGTTTCAGTACCACCATAATCAGAAGAACCAAGGTTCAACTTGGAGAAATCACCAACAAAGTGGTGTGAAGCACCAGTATCAGCAATCCATTCAGTAGTAGGGGTTTTCCCAGTAGCATTAGCAGTCATGGTACTAGGAGGTCGTGGCTGATAAGAGTAGTTAAACCTGTTGTAGCAAGCATCTGCTTCATGTCCTTTCTTACGGCAGATCTGACACTGGGGACGGTTGTCAGGCTTGCCAGAGAAGTTAGTGGGGACAACAGGGCGAGGATTATAATTTGTAGAGTTATTATAATGACCCCTTCCTCTTCCTCTATGAGACCGACCTCTGTTATAGGTAGATTTTCCTCTGTTATCCGAATTTCCAGATGCTTGAGTAGTGGCATTGACTGAAATAGATGAAGCAGTCTGAACCTGTTGCTGCTGAATCCAGCTTTCACAAGATAGCATGAAATTATATAATTGTGCTGGTGAACATGGATCTGATCTAGTCAGAATAGTTGAGACAAAGGGATTGTGCTCAGTAGGTAAGCCCTTGAGGATGAAACTTTGAAATTCTCGGTGTGAAACAATGTGTCCAGTGACTGCTAATGAATCAACAAGAGCATGTGCTCGATTGTAATATGAAGTGATAGATTCACTAGGTTGCTTAACAATAGATGCCAATTGTAGATGAAGTTGTCCTACTTGAGCATTGGTTTGTGATGCAAAAGTCTCATGAAGATAAGACCAAGCTTGTGCTGATGTTTTCATGCTGATGACTTGACCAATTATAGCATCACTAAGAGATGTAAAAATAACAGAGAGTACCAGTTGATCTAACTGAGTCCAACGTAGATATGCCTGATTATTAGCCGGATCTGGAGTAGGACAAGTGTAGGAACCATCAACGAATTTGTAAAGATCATTACCTCTCAAGAAAGTAGTAATGACTCCCTACCAGATTCTGAAGTTATCTGGTTTAAGCGTGATTAGGTTTGCAGCAGCCGAAACAACTGATTGTGAACTGCTTTGTGTTTGTGGTGCAGGAGAGGAATTAGGCAGTTGATCGCCACCAGGTTGATTTCCGGAGCCATTACCAGCGGTGATATTTTCACCGGTGCCACTGTTTGTCGAGGAATGAGACACTGGAGTAGCCATGGACGTCGATCAAGAGTGAGGCAAGATCGGGATCGAAGAATGGATCGGGAAAGGAAGATACCAAAAAGGAGAGAAGAGAGAAAAAAAAGGAAAGGATCGGAGGGGTTAACCGAAGAATAGCTCTGATACCATAGTGAATTAAGGCAATAGAACAGTGTGGAAAGAATGATCTGTAAAATATCCTCGTATGTGTCGTATTAAGGAACGGGACTAATGTATATATAAGATACAGTGTGAAGAATCTAGAAACATAAAATGACTAGACTAATATACACGTATGGGCCGGACTATACAATCGTGGGCCGTTATGGACTATGGTCCACTATCCTTCAGGTAGCGATCCTACCGGTAGAAATCCTTCAGGTGACAAGTCCTCCAGTAGCAAGTCCTCCGGTAGCAAGTCTTCAGGAAGCAACCTCACTGGTAGAGATCCTACCGGTAGCGATCCTACTGGTAGCATTCCTACTGGTAGAATTCCTACTAGTACTTGCTACTGTCTTTTTAGCTATGGTATATTCCATATTATAGTTATCTAATTCACCACTTATTAGTTAATAAATCATAATATCAATTTTAGTGAATCATTATACCAAAATTAATGAATTATATCTTTATTTTAGTGTATCATCGCAAAACATATAAAAATATTTTTTTACGCAATAATACAACACAAAACAATATTTGGTATGTATGAAAAATACATGATTCACTATATAAGGTTTAAAATACACCATACAATAATAATAATAATACACTACAAAACAATAATGATTTTTTTATATCAGTTCCAAAATTTGTTATCTAATTCACCACTTATTAATTAATGAATCATAATATCAAATTTAATGAATCATTACATCATTTTAGTTTATCATCGTATACATATAAAAATAAAAAATTTAAACAATAATACAACACAAAATAATATTTGGTACGTAGGAAAAATACATGTTCACCATATAAGGTTTAAAATACACCATACAACAATAATAATACACTACAAAACAATAATTTTTTACCGATTCCGAAGTTTGTTATCTAATTCACCAACAACAATAATAATACACTACAAAACAATAATAATTTTTACCGGTTCCGAAGTTTGTTATCTAATTCACCATACAACAATAATAATACACTACAAAACAATAATATTTTTTACCGATTCCGAAGTTTGTTATCTAATTCTTCACTTATTTGTTAATGAATCATAATATCAATTTTAATGTATCATAATATTAGAATTAATAAATCATATTATGATTTTTGTGTTTCATCGTATACATGTAAAAATAATTTTTTCAAAGATTAAAATATATTAATGGCTGGTCTTGTTTTGAAGAATTTGAATTTAGATGAACAATAATATCTTTTTTCATTTTGGACTTATATATTAAAAATTACAATCATATAAATTTAATATAATAAAAAGACAACCCAGACCATAAAATTTTAGTGAAAACATAATGAATTTGAGAAAAACAATATAATCATACAACTTTAAGCAAAAAGACTTATGAGATTGTCATTCGGCTAAATTCAAGATTCTACGAACATTATCACCCACAATTCAACATTTATTGGCACTTAGAGAAGCATACAAAATATAATAAAAAAAAAAGCAAAAATAAGTGGCTTGAAGCAATTAGCAGAAAGAAAGACGCTCCTCCCTCACACTTAAATTATACAATGTTCTCATTGTGAACATAAAGGGAAGGAGTGAGAACACTACGAAAAACTTCCATGTTTAAAGGAAAACAAGAGACAAAATTAAAATTAAAAAGAAATTAGAACTAATACTCCCCTGGATTTTGTTGTTGATATGTAAGGAACTCCCTCATACTTGAGCTACGCTCATGTAGCGCAACTTTGTTGCAGTACCATCCTTGTCATCCTGTGGAAGCTCAAAGGAGAAACCTGCGGGAGAATCAACTTCAACGGGGAGCAAGGGTACTCCTTGAAGTTGATGAGATAGCTTTCCTCTGATGGTGCATCAGCAGGTGCAGGCAGGAAGTCAAATACGGGTGGAGAGGGAGGGTAACTCAAGTTTACAATAGGTTGTTCGACCTCATGGATTGTTTCACTTTCAAGTTGTTGCGCTATTTGAGTTATCGAGCTTGAATTTCCGCATTAATATTTAGCTAGTTCATGTTCAGTGTTTCCTTATTACTGGATTTTTGTTTGGACACTGATATAAATCTTTAAAGAGACTCTTCAATCTAGGAAAAACAACTAGACAAAGAGTACTCTCACGGTCTCCTCCACACGTTTGGCATACACCCATTGTTGTAGTTCTCTGCAGCATAAAAATATTCTAGTCAATCTCATGGCTGATTATGGTATTTGGCCATCAGATTATAGTACCACTCAAGAAAAAGAAACAAAAATTTTATACATAACATAAAAAGTTAGAATATAAATTATAAACACAAAATAAAAGAAACTAAAAATTATCGTTAGAATTAAATTAAATTAAACAAATCTAAAATTAATTAATAAAAATTAACAATAAAAAATTGAAAATAAAAAAAAAAAAAATTAAAAAATGCTATAAACAAAACTAAATAAACAAAAGAAAAAGAAAAATAAAGGAAAAACTAAATAATTGTGCCTCCTTGGCAACGACACCAAAACCTTAGCGGGTTTAAACCTATAGACAGTATACTGGTCTAATGTAGCAAGTTTTCCTAAAGTATCTCGTTTGTATGGAACCAAGGGAGGCAATTTCTATTTAACTTTCTTAAAAAATAAAATAACTAATTAAAGAATTAAATAACAGTTAACTGGGTCTTGATTGCCAAATTATTAAACTGAAATAAAGCAATAAAAAAGTATAACTTTTTAACAAATAAGGAAAGAAATCCCGGTTCATTACTTCTCCCTAGTTCTCTAATTATCCTTCCTATGTGGTAACTTGATTCTAGAATGCAACCCCAGACCGATTTAATCCACGTTCGGTCTCCTACCCGGTGATATCCAATTAGCAATCACCAAATCCTAACTCTTATTAGGAATCTAATTACTAACAACATTAAGAGCAACTCTAGTTTAATAGTCGGTTAGTATGTAGACAAAATTACCATATCTAGACTAACTGGTACTGTTTCTGTAGTCTATTGATTTTCGCAGTTCTCACTTCTAAGCAAACAAACTAATAAACTCTAGTAATTGATTATATCACAAGAGGATGATAAATGAAACAATAAAAAGTACTACACTCTTTAATGAATAAGATAAAACCACAAAGAAAGGTGAATTCTCAAACTAGGGATCCATAACAAACCGGAATTAAACTAACTACTCATACATAGAATAAACAGAAAGAACAATGGAGGAAAGAGAAAATGCCATCGAATCTTAGTAGTGGAATTGATGACGAATCCAGTTCCTTGTTCCCGCTACTCCTCGTTCCTTCTCTTGTCTCAAAGTTTTTGAATATGGTGTTTGATTCTCTGTTTTGCCGCTCTTAAAGGGCAAGTTAAAAGATATTCACTGCTCTTTCAGTTGTTTCTTTTTATATGCTCCCCATTATCTTTTCAAAATGTGTTAATTTGCTGACTCTGGTGGGGCGTTCAAACATGCATTTGGATTTTCATGTCTGGACGTCTCTAAAAGTGTTCGGGTGAGAACAGCGTGTCCGAATCTAGATAGAGGGTCAAATGCCCATATAATTATCCTCTCGAAGTGTGGTCCAAGGTTTTTTTTTTCAGACAGAGACTTGGACCAGGTGTAAAAATAGGCAGTAAGTGACTCCCGAGGTTGGTTTGGACATGTATTTCTGGACAGAGGTCTGGACCAACCCCTAAATCCATTAGAAGAGTTGTTTTCACTCTCTTTTGGTCTA
Organism: Limonium bicolor; assembly: GCA_023374045.1. NCBI lineage: Eukaryota > Viridiplantae > Streptophyta > Magnoliopsida > Caryophyllales > Plumbaginaceae > Limonium > Limonium bicolor. The sequence continues at coordinate 396,798,005 of CM041776.1, read as the reverse complement.
GATTTGAACCTTAGCCTCTTGATACATACTCCAACACTTCTTTCACACACCTAAACTCATTGTTAACGCACTATGGACCTTTCCTTGAACATCTTAACCTATTAAATCTTAAAACCACACGTAAAGAGTGTTTTTTCATACTTAACATAATATAGCACTTAAGCAGGGAAACTTATCGCATGATCTCTTAAATTAATAGACAATTAAAGCTCACAATATAGATAAATTCCCCAAATATCAATGTTGATCATTAGGTCTCTTATGAGCAATGAGAAAGGTAAGAGAAGGGTATAGTCCTAATGATCTTTTGTGCATAAACTTAGACATGAGTGATAATAGATTATTTCTTAATTATCATGATGATCTAAGGTGGTAAACTTTTGTGTAAACTTAATTTTGGTCTTGATGATATTTGGATAATGAGCTTCAGATATTAATATATATGTGTATATATATATATTGGTGTAAATGACCGTTGAGAGAAGGAACAAAATATAAATGAATTGTAGTCTTGATGACTAATGAAGAAGATCTTGGATGGAAATGAAGTATGGTCATTGTGACCCTTGATAGGCGAACTTGGTTGTGAATAGCTAGAGACCTTAAGGATCTTAGCATGTGTGTGGTTGTGGATATAACATAGACTTGATGTCTTTTGAGGTGTAAGTTAATTGTTGACACTAGAGATCCAAGTGATCCTAGTTTAAATTTGAATGAATACATCTTAATTTTAATGACCTGAGGAATATTGAATGGTTATGGAATGGATTAATGTGATGGGGGACAACTTGATAAATCGTGGCATTATGGCTGTATGACCTTGATGGTCAGCCCGGTACCCATCAGGTTCTGGTTCAGCTCTTGTATCCACTCTATAGTGTAAATTTACTATAGGGGGTGTGCACACTTAAGGCTTTAGTGTGAGGTGGTATGGATTAGAATGTTGGGATTATATCCCTTGTGGTTAGCCATCTGCCTTTGGAATTTGACTTCTGGGAATTATTTCTCCAGCCATTTGGCATTTGTCTTTGGAATTTGGATTGTGGGATTTATTTCTCTTTGTGTTTGGCCATAGGCCTTAGAAATATTTATGAATGGTAAGCTTATATTGTGCCGCCAAGAGCATTGTATTATGATTGATAAATAGTGGTGGCTATCCTTTACACGTCTAAAAAATTGGTACTCCCCTTGAACGAACCTTGAATTTTGTGAACTACTATTGATGAAATGCAACCTTAGTCGTAGAATTATTTGTGAATGAAAGTGAGACTAGAACGGCTATAAAATGTGGTTGTAAATTAAATGAGAATGCGAATGAATAAATGAATGAACAAAATAGCGGTCTTGTAGGAGGTGGCAATTTGAATACAGATATTAATAAGGGTCTATAAAAGTCCCTTAACAATCCTGGACTAAGTCTAAACCATTGGATCATAGAAATTAATACTGAAAGGTTTATATTACATCTATTATAAATTAATTTGGTATAAATTAATTTAGTAACGCTAACCAGAGAATAGTTTGCGCCTCCGCTTGCATCTCCCACACTAGATGCGCCTCCGTTCATCCTCTTCCTGCATCCCTCACACCAAATGCGTCTCTATTCATCCTCTTCCTGCATCCCCACACCAGATGCGCCTCTGTTCATTCTCTTCCTGCATCCCTCACACCAGATTGAAGACGGTGCTGAAAATAATTCATCCGGGAAGATGTAATATAATCGAACTGGGTCATCCATTGTTGTGAGCAATTAATGGTTTCTTCATTTTTCTATGTTTCTATCTTTCTCCTACCCTTTATGTAAAAAAAATTGATCTTGATTTCTAGTGAAACATTGCTTGTGGTGGTGAGCAATTACGCCTTTGTCCATTTTCTTTTTGTGTCTGCACATTTGAAGAGATAAATCACTAGAACGCAGCATCTCACAACCAAATTGAAGGTGTTTGAAAATAGTTCATTCTAGAACCGATCATATACTCTAAATTATCTTCTTCAATAGTGCTAAGGAACATACATGCTCCGCGCCACTCTTCATTCTTGGTTTTGCTCCTCTCTAGAACCAAATGACTAAAATTGTTGCATCTTGCACACCAGTTGAAGATGAGGCTGAAAAATACTGATGAGGGGACTGTTTATATACAGTGTACTAATATGTGGATGTATTAGTACCACTACTTCATTGAATTAGCATCAATTTTTCATACACGAAATACCATAAACCAATGTAAAAATATTTATACATGAAATAAGTATGAAATACTATAGACACCACACCATCGTCATTCTAATACCAACATAACATATATAATGTACCAAGTGTAATATCTTAGATTGCACACCAGTTGAAGAAGGCTGAAAAAAGATTGAAGAGGGGACTGTTTATATACAGTGTACCAATATGTGGATGTATTAGTATCACTACTTCATTGAATTAGCACCAATTTTTCATACACGAAATACCATAAACCAATGTAAAAATAATTATATGTGAAATACGTTTATGAAATACTATAGACATAAATATACAAGTACCACACCACTTTGATCTATTACCAGTGGAACATCTATAATGCACCAAGTGTAACACTTGTTTAAAAACTGCACAAAAGGGAAAAAAACTACCCAGAATCGGTAAGGGATAACCTAAACGTCCATAATTGAAGCCACACCCGTAGTCGTTGTTGTAGCAAAATAGATTTCATCATTAAAAATCAATAGTGATTTTAGAAAATACTCCCTCCGTCTCACCTTGACCGTCCTATTTACTATTTGGGCATGTCGTTTGACTTCAATTTTTAACATATAAGATAAATTAATTTTGAAAATTTAAGTTTTGCATATGATTCCTTACATGATAAACTATATAATACAAAATTTAGTTTATAAAATTATTTTATCTTATATGTTTAATATTGAGATGGAAAAACGTACCAAAAAGCAAACATGACACTTAATGTGCGGTAGCTAATCTAATTCTGGTTTTGTTGTAGTGATTTTTTGGATTTACTCGAGTAAAAATTGATTTTGGATGGAATTCCTCAAACTTTTCGGGTTTTTCATACGCTCAATCGAATCTAACGAGAATTGGGAGAGTTGTTGAATATATAAATAATGAAAGGAAGTAGATAAGGGGACTGGAGCAGCTGCACGACTAAACGAAATATCTACTATTGTTTGAGATTAGTTAATGACTTTTAGCATAACGAATCACATATTAATATTATCCTTACCTGGCCATACCGTACCATCAGACAGAAAATAGATTGGTTAACAGACAACTCCACCTTCTGTTTGTATATTGATCACTGTATGTATGCACTTGGTAAGGATTAGTTACCAACTCCACCTTCCTTGTCTTCGCTTAATCCTCTCTCTCCCACTGTGTAATCACCGGTTCCAGTAACCTATAAATACCCTTAATGAGTCGTCAATCAAGGCAAGCATTAATGCTCTAAATTCCGAAGCTTTCACCCCCATCAATATTAATTACAATTGAAGTAACCGAAGAAAAAATGGGCAAGTCCTTGAGCTCCCGTCTCGCTGTGGTACTATTTGTACTTGCATTTGCTCCCATGTTGTGCTTCTCTGCTAACCTTTTCCCTCAATTTTACGATCACTCTTGCCCACAAGCACAAAAGATCGTTCAGTCTGTAGTGGAGAAGGCCTGGGAAAAAGATCCGAGGATGGCTGCTTCCTTGCTTCGACTGACATTCCACGATTGCTTCGTTCAGGTTTCATAGATAGATTTTTCCTTCACCTTGCATGGTAGATTGGTAGCATATTAATTGGTTATTGATTTATATGGCCAAGCTATATATATGTATACATAATAACTTATTTGTGTAATGATGTGCAGGGTTGTGATGGATCCCTTTTGCTGGATAATAGTGGAGTTTTTCAAAGTGAAAAGAGATCAAATCCTAATAGAGATTCTGTTAGAGGATTTGAGGTAATCGATGAGATCAAGTTAGCTCTAGAGAAAGAATGCCCCATGATTGTGTCTTGCGCTGACATCCTTCAACTAGCTGCTCGGGATTCCGTAGTCTTGGTAACGATCAATCACATTTCTGAATATTGCTTAGCTTGGATGCATATGTATAACTAGAAGAATTAGTAACATTTTTCTCAACTGTATGGATATGTATATGTATGAAGACTGGGGGACCCAGCTGGGAGGTTCCGTTGGGAAGAAGAGATGCGCTATCTCCGAGCTTAACAGGCTCCAACAACAACATTCCTGCCCCTACGTTAAATTTTCAATCCATTCTCTCCAAATTCAAGGCCCAGGGTCTCGACCTTATTGATCTGATTGCTCTCTCTGGTGAGTGATCACCGATATCTTATGGACATCTTTATTTGAAACAGTGAAATGTACTTATTGAATTTGATGACATTTTCATCATCATAATGATCACATTAATTTATAAATAATCAAACTGGCTTTAGGGAGTCATACTATCGGAGATGCAAGATGTGTTAGCTTCAGACAAAGACTTTACAACCATAACGGAAAGGGAAAATCCGATATCACGCTGGATCAACACTTGGCAAACCAACTCCAATCTCGGTGTCCACGTTCTGGCAGCGATCACACCTTGTTTTTTCTGGACCATTCAACACCTTTCAAGTTTGACAATGCTTACTATAAGAATCTGATTGCTTCTAAAGGCCTGTTGAATTCCGATGAGGTGCTTTTCACCCAGAACAAGCAGTCTATGCAAATTGTCAAGTTATATGCTGAAAACCAGGAGCTTTTCTTCCAGCATTTCGTCCAATCGATGGTCAAGATGGGCAATATCACTCCACTGGTGGGTAACCAAGGAGAAATCAGGCGAATTTGTAGGAGGGTCAATCACCATCATCAAAATTAATCCCAATGATGAACTCGTCGTAGTAAATTATGTTTGGAGTCTTTGGAGTGTCGAGCGGCATAAAGCCAATGTTTATGTTCGAAGTTGTGGGTGTGAGTCAAGTTATGCGCGTCCGTACGCACGTAAATTATCTACATTTTCTTGAGTGTAAGGATAAATTTCCCTATTACCTAGGTATGATGATGAGGGTGTGTAAAAGACCCTGATCGCAAATGTACATTTGCTTCTTTAAATATCTCGTTTTCTTTATAACAAGGCGATGGTGTACATGAACTGGATATTCAGGGTTCATAAATGGAAAAATCTTTGAACCAAAACCATTTCCAGTTGACAGTTGAAGTTAGTCAGCCTTTCCTATCGATATAAAACATTTCAGTTGACAATTGACTGAACCGTGATTCCAAACAAGAGACTATAACGGTTTTTTTTATCAATCCGGCGATGCTAGTGAAAGTTACAAAAGATTGCTATATTATTACTAAGGCCATCCACAGTAGAGTTACTTTAGGAGTTCTTAGGGCATCCACAATGGTGTGGATTCCACTCATAATGTTAAAAGAGAAAAAAGAAAATGATGAGGTGGAAGAGAGAGGATGTGAGAGGGGTTCTTAACTAAGAGACACTCTTTTTAGAGAACCTAGGTAAGCAAGAGAGATTGTGAGAGGAGCTAATAAAATAATATTTGTTGGTGGGCATACACAATGGTGTGGATTCCACCCATAATGTTAAAAGAGAAAAAAGAAAATGATGAGGTGGAGGAGAGAGGATGTGTAAGGGGTTCTTAACTAAGGGCATCCACAGTGGTGTGGATTCCACCCACATTTGTCAGTAAGAAATTAAAAAAACATCTGCAGTGGTGTGGAATCCACTCAAATTCTCTTTCATCGTTTCTTAAATAAGGAACGTACGGAAAAAGAAATTGATTGGTTACCTCTCTACTTTATCTGACGCTTCTAATTAAAAAATAGTTTTAGATGTAAAGTAAAAACAAATAGTGAGAGGTGAAAGAAAAAATTATTGGAGGAGTGAGAAGGTTAAGAAACTCGTTATTGTAGGGATGAACAATTGAATGAAGTTGCTTAAGTAATAAAAAAATATTTTCTGGTGACATGGCACCTAGGAATTTGTTAAGAACCCCATAACCATTGTGGATGCCCTAAGACACCCTCTTTTTTAGAGAACCTAGGTAAATAAGAGAGATTGTGAGAGGAGATAATAAAATAATATTTATTGGTGGGTGGAATCCACTTTTACTATTGTGGATGCCCTTACTGACACAAGTAAACAAAAATAAAAAAAAAAGGTGAAGTGGAGGAGAGAGGGATAATGTGGGGTTCTTAGCTAAGAACCCCTCCCCTTACTGACACATCTTTATTGAAAGAAAGAGTGTGAGAGAAGTGAATAAAATATATATATAAGAGAAGTCTTAGCATTTTGCTCGTGTGGATGCTCTAAAGCATACAGTAACAGATAATTGCAGAAAAAGGTGTTGCTCTAATCCAGTAACTCGTGCAGTGCGGTAGTCGAGGAGGAAGATTCCACTATTTATAATACCAGAGATGTTGCAATGCTGTTTAGACCATTCCCAAACATGGATTTTTATAGATTAAATTACTCGGAACCCCTTGAGGATTTAGGATATTACAGTTACCCCTCTTGTGTTTATCATAATTACTGGTAACCACCCCGATGTTAAGGTATCTTTGACTACGCGCCTCTAAACTATATCTTTGTTAGTAGGAAGTTAACTACGTGTTGACCAATCAGCTTAATCATATTAATAATATCAAACTGGACAAATAGCACTACTGAATCTGTATTGTTATTTTCCTAAAAATGTCAACCTGGCCTCGAAAATGCATCTAAAGTGGGATGAGAGAGAGTTAGACGATGTTGATTAAGCAGTTTTGTAGTCCTGCCTGACGTTATTAATGTGATTAAGTTGATAGATCAACATGTAGTTAACTTTCTAATAACAGAGTTATAGTTTGGGGGCTCGTAGTCAAAGATACCTTAACCTTGAGGTGGTTACTAATAATTATGATAAACACAGGGGGGTTAAATGTATTATCCCAAATCCTCAACGGGTTATAAGTAATTTACTCATTTTAATACTATCCACCATTTTGCTCCAGATGGGGTCTGTTTTGTCAAAAATCAACTTGTTCCGCTTTTCCAAGGCTGCAGCTGTGGTGAAAAGGAAGGTGGACTTCCAAATTCTGCCACGGTTTTTGCAAGTAACAACTGTGCACCATTCTGCAAAGAATTGCTTCACCGAGCTTTGGGTAGGACGGGAGCGATTCCCCACCATCTATAAATGCGATCACAAATATGAATTGCTTGAATAAAGAGGTGGGTAACACATTTGATTTCAGATTTACAGAAAGAGCATAAGAGTTGTCCAATTGGAATCAAGTCTCGACTAGAAAGTATGACCCAATTCTTTTACAAGTTTACATCAACGAATTTATCTTACTAGTTTACTTTATATGTGACTTATATCATTTATTATATTAATTTTAAATTTTTCTATTACCGATTTTGTCTCTGTACTTTTTCCAATTGAGAACTGACATTAGGATGTATTTTGGGCATAACCTCCCTTGCAGCAGCAGCCAGTTTATGAGCTCAAATCTCAGGGTGCCAATTTCTTCCATATTATCGAGTGCGAACACGGGACAGCACTTGAATTTGCGTCCATAACGAGGAATATACCCCGTCTGGAGCTGGTTACCACATTACCGGATCTCCCCTGTTTGGGTTTGGTTCATAGTTTCCAAGCAGAGAGAGTAAGCTTGATACCTCACGTTTTCGTCCCTGTTCTTGTCATAATATTCGTCCCTGTTCTCGTCATGATATTCTCAGATTTCACCGAAAAGAAAACTTCCATAGAATTTCATTGAAGAAGAATAGAGAGTGTTTAAGAGATTATACAAATCGAACAGAACTATCGAACTGAGAAAAAGAAAGAAAGCAGAGAAGTATATGCTATCTAGGCCAGATGAGATAGACCGGTTCACCTGAGGAACCGGGTCAGCTAATTACAGAAAAGAATGTTCCTAATACACAACTAGAAACGTACATTATATATCACCTAAGTACAGTCTAGCTTTATGTGCAAAAAGGAAAGTGTGCCTTTTGCGCCTCTGTGGTGCTGCTGATCAGCCACCATCACTACATTCCTGCAATCCCAAAGAATTAAACAGATTGTGATAATTTTTACCTGTCAGTGACTTGGTCATGACATCTGCTAGTAGTTGATTGTTGGAGACGTGTTGTACATGAATCAATCCTTCCTGCAGTTTCTCACGCACAAAATGACAGTCTAGTTCGATATGTTTTGTGTGTTCGTGAGAGACAGGGTTTTTGGCTGTGTATGACAGCTAGGTTATCACAGTTTAGTGGAATTGGTGTGATACTTTTTAGTCCTATCTCAGCAAGAAGTCTACTTAACCAGCTTAATTCGCTGGTTACTTGCCTCATTGCTCTATATTCTGCTTCAGCAGAAGATAGAGAAACGGACACTTGTTTCTTTGACTTCCAACTCAAAGGACAACCACCTAACAATATGTAATAACCAGATATTGACCTTATTGTGATTGGGCATCAATCACAGTATGCTATAAGGCTGTAGTCTTCTTTGTTATTAAAGAACGGCCTTAACCTAATGTTCCTTTTACATATGATAGGGTATGATAGGCAGCCTTTAAGTGTTTAGTTGTTGGTGATTGAAGGAACTGGCTTAGAAATTGTACAGCAAAGGCGATGTCGGGTTAGTATTTGTGAGAAAGTTTAACTTTTCGACCAGGCATCTATAAATAGTTGGGTTCTCGAGTTTTGAACCAGAATCTTGAAAAAGTTTGAGATTAGTGGGAAGAGGAGATACAGAAGCTCTGCATTGTTCCATTCCAAAATCTTTGATTATTTGTTTTGTGTATTTCTGTTAGGACATAATTATTCCCCCATTTGCTTCCAAAAACTCCATCCCACGGAAATAGTTTATTCTGCCCAAATCCTTTATATTGAACTCTTTATCAAGTTGTTTCTTTAATGTTCTTATCTCATTTGTGTCATTACCAACTACCAAGATGTCATCTACATAAATGCCTAGGAGGGTAATACTATGTTTTCTTCGTTTAATGAAGAGGGAATGGTCATTTTGAGAGTGTTGAAAACCAAGACTCTTTAAGAATTTAATGAGCTTTTCATACCATGGGTGAGAGGTTTGTTTGAGACCATAGAGGGATTTATGTAATTTGGACACTTTGTTCTCTCCATGGACCTTTAAGCCCTCTGGTATACTCATATATATACACATCCTCATGGAGGAAGGCATTATTTATATCAAGTTGATCTAGGATCCATCCCCTTTTAATGGTAATTATGATTAAGGCTCTAATGCTGGTGAGTTTTATTACAGTAGAAAAGGTTTCCTCGTAGTCTAAACCATGTTTTTGAGTGAACCCCCTTACGACCAGCCTTGCCTTAAACCTTTCAAGGCTGCCATCAGCTTTGAGCTTTGTTTTATAAACCCATTTACAACTGATGGATTTTTCCCTTTAGGAAGGTCAACAATTGACCAAGTGTTGTTAAGTTTGAGGGCTTTGAATTCTTCATTCATAGCTTTAATCCACCTAGGGTCCTTGCTAGCAGAAACGTAATTAGAGGGTTCATCTAGGCTGTGGATTTTATCAAGGAAAATGCTAGTGTCTTTGCCAAGGGAACAAGAGAGAATTGTGTGTTCTAGTGTGTGATCTGTAAGAGTATTGAGAATAGCTTGGCTACAATTATTTAGATTTCCATGATCAAGTCTAGCAGCTAGAATGGTGGAGAAAATATCTTCATGTTTTGAGGGTGTTAAACAGACATAATCGTCATATTTGCTGGGTAATTTGTGGGTTATGGCAGACCTCTTAAGACCAATGTTTTGAGTGGGAATAATTGAATCTTGAGAAGGTTCTTGAACAGTTATGATGTCTGCATTTTCAGTAGGTAGGTTTGGGTCCTGAGGGGGTTGTTGATCATAGAAGAGTTGGAGTTTTGTGTGTTTTGAGTTTCTATATCTTCTATTTGTTGAGGCAACTTTTCTGATACAGGAAAATCAACTTATGTACATTGTTCAGGAGGGAAAGTAAAAACATCCATGTTTTCTTTGTTTGAGTTGAAAAGAGTTTTCCAATTTTCATCTTTCAAGGGATAAATATGTTCAAAGAAGGTTATGTCACGACTTATTTTGACAGTATTTTGTTTCAGGGACAGAACTTTATGACCCTTTGTGTTCTTACAATCACCAAGGTAAACACAAGTGTAAGCTCTAGAGTCTAACTTGCCCTTGTCGGGGTCAATATTGGTGATGTAGCAAAGGCATCCAAAGCTTCTTATTTTGTTGTAATCAGGTTTAATGTCATATAGTTTTTCGTACGGGGTTAAGTTCATAACTGCTTTACTTGGTATCCTATTTACAATGTAGGCAACCTGTTATACACAATGTCCCCAGAAACTATGATCTAAGCCTGACTGAAAAAGAAAGGCCTTAGCAATCTCCATGACATGACCTTGTTTCCTTTTTACCACCCCGTTCTGTTGGGGGGTATGGGGACAACTGGTCTGATGAACTATGCCCTTGTTTGCAAAGAAATCTATTCCCTTAAGAGATTTTCCAAGCTCCTTTGCGTTATCACTTCTAACAGCCTTGACTTGTGCATTCATTTGTTGTTGAACAAGGGAGATAAACTCTTTTATTCGCTTTATGCCCTCAGATTTTTGTTTAAGAAGCCTCACCCAAGTTCCCCTAGAATAATCATCCACTATTGTGAGGAAATATGTATACCCTTCTATTGTTTAAACTCTCAGGGGGCCACAAATGTCTATATGTATTAGTTCGAAGGGCTGTGTTGTCTTGATTTTGGATGAGAAAATTTTTTGTCTTTTGGCTTTAACCTTAAAACATATAGTGCAGGGAAGAATGACAAATTTAAGACTAGTGTGGACAGCAGCTTCATTTCAGGAATTTTGCTCATTTTGTTTAGGGGAATGTGGTCTAATCTGTTATGCCACAATGATATATTCCTGGATTTTTCTACTTCAGCTAACATGCTATAACTAGTTGCACACACAGGGGAAACACTTTTCATATTTGCAATAAAAACAGCAAGCGCAGAAACATCAAGGAAGTACAATCCACATACTTGTCTCCCAACCTTTTGGGAGATGTTCTCCTCAGAATTTTGTAACACACAAGAGTTTGCACTAAACAGAACCTTGGGACCCAGAGCTTCTACCAATCTAGATGCAGAAATGAGGTTAAATTTAAACGAAGGGACATACATAAATTCTCTAAGCATTTAGTTCTGGTCAGATCATGCACAATGCAGTAAACAAAATTTTTATGCCCATCCGACGAGTAATTTCTCTATTTCATATTGATTTTTGTGTTTCATGGTATACATGTAAAATAATTTTTTTCAAAGTTGTTAAAATATATCATGACTGGTCTTGTTTTGAAGAGCTTGAATTTAGATGAACAATGATATAAATATTTTTCATTTTGGACCTATATATTAAAAATTATAACCATATAAATTTTATATAATAAAAAGACAGTCCAATTAAAAAAAAAACAATGCAATCAAAAATGGACTGATCACACAATAGTAGATGACTAATCCGCTCCTATTAAAATTCTTGCTTTTAATTATATTTTTTATTTTCCTGGGCAAACTTATTTGTTGAAGACGTACGTAATGTATATATTCTCTATAGAATAAAAGGCTATTTATTCTTGTCGGTTTTCTTTAGCACTTTGATTTGTTGCCTATCCCTTGACATATGATTGATATATGATTAAGAAAGCGCAATTCATGGGAGAAACGTGAAGTTATACGAGAAAGAAAAAACAACCAAAAGTGGGACACCTCGGAATTCAGATCTTCAATTCAAAATAGTTCCCTTGATCACATGTGGTAATAGAAGAAAAAGGGGAACACGGCAAGTCGTAAGAATTGACACTTGACAACTAACAGTTTTATAAACTTACAAAGCAAAGGAGCATATGGACCCCAAATATCACTTCCTCACAAACAGACAAACAAACAAACAAACACCACAGCCCGATAGTACGTACTAGCTAGTTTATAAACTGTATATTACATTTTAGAATGACCATTCATGAGTCATAACGTATATGATATATCATGTAGACAGTTTTTTTCTTTTATTATTTAGATTGTGGTGGGATGATTTGGACTTATACATGGTACATTTCTTGAAATAGATACATACAATCACAGTTAGGCATGCGCACATATACGAATTTCAGGTTTGAACACAGTACGTAGTTGATGTATATAAGGTAGTTTGGTCGTATAAAATTCCTAGAGTGAAAACGATCATATGATTCTGAAACTTTTCTTTTGTTGTACCCTTCCGCTCGGTCAGTAAATCCTTTTACAGTTACTTCCTCCTATTTTTAAACAAACTTAATTATTGGCCAAAGTCACTAACGTATATGTGTGTGTTTGGTAAAGTTTGGTATGATGTACACAAAAAGTTAAAATTTGCAACAGAATTATTCTTTTACATGTTGGATTTCGCGGAAGTCCCCCTATAATCTCGCTGAAGAAGGAAGGAAGCTAGCTGGCTAGCTAACTAAGGTAGTGTGCATCTAGTCTCTGTTCCTTGGAGAAAAAAAAAACCATCAATCACAATTACGTTCTCAACTTTATCCCAAGTTGTTTAACTATATTTTTCATAAAGAGAATACCGTCACCTCCACGCGAATTAACCATGTAAGTAACCATCCAAAGACCTCTTTTCTGTTTCCTTTTTGGTACTTATTTGATTCTCCCTTTTTGGGTTTAAGACCATTAATAAATCGTGTGTACATATATATATACCTTGATATCAATAATTCATATACTATTCCAATCGCCTAAAGTTAACGTGAATTGCAAACCAAAATAAAAGTAACGTCGTGCATAGTAATTTAGTTTAACGATGGTAATTAATGGGTAGCTTTATCTAAACTAAACAATAACAGAGTAATACAACCTTTGGAAGGAATTGTACGTATGGAGCAATGGCGGATCCAGAAATCTTGTTTAGGGGATTAAAAAAAAATTGACACTTAGAAATTGTTTAGGGGGGGCTAAAAAATTTTTGACACTAATTTTCTTTAAAACTTTATATTATGTTATATTTTTAAAAATTTATAAGAATAATTTGACAAATATTTTTAAAATTTTCGGGGAGGCGCTAGAGCCACCCTAGCCCCCCCTCTCCGTCCACCCCTGGTATGGAGTATGGACAACAATTCCTGGCGGAAGTGATTGAAGAAGAACCCGTAATTGTTTAACAAACTTACTTAACACGATGTAGCCGGGAAGCGGGACGTGAAACGTCTCTTAGGGCATCCACAATAAGGAAAGTGGATTCCACCCACCCAAAAATATTATTATAATCTCTTCTCTTACATTCTCTCTCCATGTGTCAGCAAGAACCTTCTCTCTCCAGGTTCTTAATTAAGCAACCCTCTCACATCTTCTCTCACATTCTCTCTCCATGTGTCAGCAAGAACCTTCTCTCTCCAGGTTCTTAATTAAGCAACCCTCTCACATCTTCTCTCCTCCACCTCATCATTTTCTTTTTTCTTTTTTACCACTATGGGTGGAATCCACACCATTGTGGATGCCCTTAGGAGAACTCACCGGAAGCCAATTTCTCATCATTAGCACGTGCCCATTTCTTCCTTTTCCCCCTCCCATGCGACGACCTTCCCCTCCCCGCCGTCTGCACTCTCACCTCCCAAAACCATAGGCATATCCTTTCTACACTTACACATCTTATAGGGTTTACACATTTGATTTAGACTTGAAGTGGGGTTTTGGGTTAGGTTACGCATGGCAAGGTGAAGATCATTCGAGATAGAACGGTTCTCTTGGCCTAAAAGATTTGTGATAATTCTAAGCTGCCGGATGTTTTGCTAGTTTAGACCACAGAGACGTCAACCGATGATCAAAGGATAAGTGCATGCCAAACTAGTTTGGTAGGCACACACTAGCTGTGGTTCGAACAGGGCAGGCCGAAGTCCAGTGGGTAAACACACCACAATTATTATAAATGAGAGGCATATCATTGGATGATATGGAGAATATGGCACTCTTATTGTAGATCATCATGGATAGGCTTCTCTTTACCGGTTGGTGGAGGTTTATGAGGATGCGGATCCTCATGTGGTCAAAGTGTAGCACCTCTGAATCTTCCATGATTCCCGTGTAGTAGACCAGGACCACCCTAACTTTGGAAGCGAAGGCTAGATTGATGTGATCTCTCGGGATTCCATAGATCCGCCCAACACGAAACCCAGTCGAAGGTATGTTCCTCTATGGCTATGCCTGGTTGGAGTCTTCTCAACGCAAAAAGAGCGCCATCCACGAGCCACAGTTCCCGGAAGAGTACCAATTGCAAGCCCTGGGGTTCTTCGAATTCGATCACGAGCTATTACCCACGAGATGATGATCCTTTCTTGGCCCTTACTCTCGGTCCCTAACCATATCAGAACACACACCCACCCCCTCCTATCCGATCCCCATCAATTGAAGCCTCCACCCTCAAGGCTTGAAGGTTTTGTTGCAACCCCCCCCCCCCCCCCTCCACAAGTAGGGGCAAGCTAACGACTTTCCAACAGTATACAAAGAGGCCGTGGGGGGATGCTTTACAAGATGGATCGGAGGATAGGCAACCCTAAGGACTTACCCATCAAGGTTGGGGTTGTGAACCATGGCAATGGAGTGTAAAAACCACACTAAAATCCTATTACGTTAGTGGATGTTAGCATATGACTAGTCTGGCTTGTTGGTAAGTTATTTGTCTAATTGTCGTCTTCTACAGTGGTTCTAACTAAAATATATTGAAGGAGAAAATCTAAGGTTCAAAAAAAATTTAACTTTTAAAAAGTTATTTGGCTATTGATACAATATGGGTTTCCCCGTTGCCACCGACAATTTCAGGGAAACAGTTTGGCCTCATATATAATAGCATTGTATCCACATGCAAAACATTAATAGGGAACAAAGAAAAAAAACAGGAAAGAAAGAAAAAAAACAGGAAAGAAAGAAAAAAACGCCTCGGTCATGATGGCTATATAGTTGTAAAAAGAAGAAAAAAAAAAGTGTCTCCAGTGGAAAAACCTACTACGTAACTGTTTTTGCAAAAAGGTTTGCGATTCATGAATTGGGTGAAGCGATACCTTGTAATTATTGTGCTTAGTTGTCGAGCTATCCTATGCGCTCGCGTGGTTAAATAGATATCATCATCAGCAGATTCTGCACTGTACACAACGTTAATACTTCGACTTAATTATGAAATTTGACTTGTTAATTAGCGCTGAATTTGTTTGAGGAAGGTGATAGTCATCATTTTTAACTATTTTCAAAACTTTTAAAAGTTGTAGTTTGTTAAATAGATGTTGTTGGATAACAGCATCCAAATGCAGTATTTTTAGGTTTAATATAAAGTTAGATGTAGTTACTTAATAAGGGTTGGTCATGTGTGGTTACACATAAGGCTTATTAGAATAAACAACTTTCTAAAAAAAAGAATAAAACACATGTCCTGCATTTTTATTAAAGGCAGATTAATTGTCTACTCGATGTTATCGAACAGCGCCAATAAGTCGAAATAATATACGTTTCCAAAATTGAAAGAAGGTCTAAGAAATTGTTTGCACTGTATCTGCCTTCTCTGCTGTTTTGCGCCACCGACTATAACTCCATGGTGGATCTGTCTCTTCATTGGATTCTCGCTGTGTCTGGCGCTCTTGTTGTCGTTCCATCTGGGTTTCTGGTTTGGGAGTTATGGTGGAGTTGGTAACTCATCCATATCTGGATGTGGGTGTTGGTTTGTTCAAGCTTGCCTCAAATCTAGTGGTTTCGTAGATTAATGGTTGTAACATGAAATAAAGGGGTGGATGCATGTTGATTTATCCATGACTATGCTAGAATAATTGTAAGCTTTAGTTCAGTTTTTTGTTTAGGTGTGGTGATTCTCGTTTCTCGGTTTTTGCCGCTTGAAAATCAGATCATGCTTGCTTCTACCCGGGCGTTTGGGTTGGATTCACTTTGGTCGTCCTCAAAATTACGGTCCGGAAGTGCCTTAACTACCAAAGCAATATTATATATGAATCAAATGCTTTAGTAGTAGTTTGTTTGGTTTCTTTTGTTAATACAAGTATGTATGCTCCAGAGCATGATAAACTCATGTCCGAACAAGTCAGTCGGAATAGTATCATAGGTGTTGATACTATTCAGGTCTTCCACGGCAGATCATACTCTCCAAAGACTATCCAGCTGGCCTTGCCTTAAGGTCAGTGGCGGAGCCATATTAGAAGTTAGGGGGGCTCGGGCCCCCCCAATTGTCCCGATGACATCATTTTTTTATTACTAGTTTTATATAATATAGTTTACTTGGTTCTAAGCTACGGGTTACTAAATCTATTTATAGTTCTAGATCTAAATCCTTCACTTATCACAACGTTAACCTTGTAACAACCGTATAATAATGTCTCACAAGTTATAACGGTTACAACTCATTAACACCATCCATTAACACCTAAGAACAACTAACACGCAGGTATCTAGAAAGCTCGAAGTCATAACTTGTTCTTTCAAAGATTTTAACTTCCCCATAATGTTAGAAAACCAAATGCTTTAGACGGCATTAATTTACACCACATAAATAGTCTCACTAACGCATCTTCAACTTCCGTGAAACTCTTCATTGAATAACATATTAATTAAAAGACAAAACCAATTAACTCCACATGAAAAACTCAATGTATTTAGCATTAATTCTAACACATACTCCTATTTAACAAATCAAATTAGCTACCTCACTTTCTGTGATCAACGAGGAATTTGTTTATTGATGGAATAACCAGCTAAGTCATAATGTATAGTCCGTCTCCAAAAAAAAAAGGTACTACAAGTCGGTAATTGAACTTAGTCATATACTCCCTCCGTCCCACTTTGACATTCCTATTTGCTTTTTGGCACGTTTTTCCACTTTAATATTAAACATATAAGATAAAATAATTTTATAAAACAAATTTCTACAACATATAGTTTTTGATATAAGGATTCCATTACAAAACTTAGATTTGTAAAATTATATCATCTTATATGTTAAATATTGAAGTCAAACGACAAGTTTAAATAGTAAATCAGAAGGTCAAATAGGGACGGAGGGAGTATAAGTTTCCCGACCTATTAATAATTATAATTATAATTCTGGCAAAAGGTGGAAGAATCGTTGTTACGATGAATTCAAGTCGGTGGCATGATCATGGAAGCAGGTACCAATATTTGAAAATCCTGTAGCTACTTCACTTTTTCTGTTTTGTCGTTACCTTCTAAATTATTGATATACAGTTTTTGAATCCGACTATTTTATGATCTAGCTAGAAAAGGATATCAATCAATAGAGCGAGATAACACTTCACACCTCGTTGCTGTTGCTCCTTTTATATACAATTACTATTATGTGAAAAACGGAATTAAACCTCAACCACATTATTGATCAGATACCAACTCCCACCATCGAATTAGTAGTCTTCTTGTCTTTTTTTAACCCCTAGCTAACTCGTCCGTAGCTATCTTCTTACTTTTCGACGGGGACGCTAGCTGCTTCGCTGTTTTCCATCTATAAATTTATGCACCTGAAGCCACAGCCATCAGAAAAAAACGTTATGCATCTATAGTTACTTACTGTCGATCGATATCTATTCAACTCAGGAAAGCTTTGTTTCTTGTTCTGTTCCTCCTCTCAACCAAATATATCTGATAGGTATGGCAGTCAAGTCCTCGTTGAGCTCTCTTCTCACTGTTGCCACCATCCTCGCGCTTTCTCTCTGCCTCTCAGCGGTGGCAGACCTCACCCCGCAATTCTACGACAGTAGCTGCCCACAAGCACAGAAGATCGTCCAGAGTGTGGTCCAGAAGGCATGGAAGAAAGACCCAAGGATGGCTGCTTCCTTGCTCAGGCTTACATTCCATGACTGCTTTGTTAAAGTATGTAAACTCTTCTTCTTCTTTTTTTTTTATCTCCCTGTTGAAGTGCACATAGTGTTGTACATTTATTCAACTGCAAATGAAGCAATTATTAACGTATACACTGTATAAAGAACTTAAATAATGTTGCTGATTAACACACATGAATGCAATTGCGCGCAGGGATGTGATGGGTCAGTGTTACTAGACAGCAGTGGCGCAATGTTAAGTGAAAAGAGATCAAACCCTAACGTAAACTCAGCTCGTGGGTTTGAAGTGATCGACGAGATCAAGTCTGAACTCGAGAAAGCTTGCCCTATGACTGTGTCTTGTTCTGATATTTTACAACTGGCAGCCAGAGACTCTGTCGTTTTGGTAAATTACTTAACTACATTAACACATATACAGTATAAATCTGTACGTACGTACGTAGCTAATAATTGTAATTAGTCACTCTTGCTCTTAATTACTAATTTGCCATAAATTATTCAATTTCAAGACTGGCGGACCAAACTGGCAAGTACCATTGGGAAGAAGGGACGCATTAAGTGGCAGTTTAAGTGGATCAAACAACAACATCCCAGCTCCAAACAACACATTCCAGACCATCCTCACAAAGTTCAAACTCATAAACCTCGACATCATTGACTTCGTTACTCTTTCCGGGAGTCACACGATCGGAGACGCAAGGTGTACGAGTTTCCGGCAGAGACTCTACAACCAGACCGGGACCGGACAAGCGGATACAACATTAGATCAAAGCTACGCAGCCCAACTCCGGTCCAACTGTCCAAGATCGGGAAGTGACCAGAACCTCTTCAATCTCGACATAACCACACCTTTCAAGTTTGATAATGGGTACTATAAGAACTTAATTGCGTCAAAGGGGTTACTCAGTTCGGACCAGATATTGTTTACCCAGAACTCGACTACGATGCAGCTTGTGAGAAAGTATGCGCAGGATCAGCAGAGTTTCTTTGATCAGTTTGTGAAGAGTATGGTTAAGATGGGGAATGTTTCCGTACTGACTGGGAATAGTGGAGAGATTAGGAGGGTTTGTAGGAGGATTAATCCCACCAGTTAATTGATTAATTAGTTTAAGATGTTCGTTTTGGAAAAGAATAATGCACTTGTGTGTATGTGGTGCATGCGCGGGCTTTTGGTCATTTCTTTATTCATCAGTTGTAATGTGCTATTGTTGAGGGGGAGAAAATTGTTTGAAGTGGGGTTTGTTTTTGTGTTTCTGTTCTTTGAATCTCCATTTTCTTGGTACGTGAACAAAACTTGAAGAATGTATTTTGTTTAATTGTGAGTGTGTGACATCGACGAATCAGGTTGGTTAATGAATTTGTCATCAACATTTTATCCCTCTTCCTTTATTAATTTTTGGTTAGTCCAGGCCAAATCTATATAGAAGTATTCAGATCTTGCAGTTTTTTCACCATATTTCAGGTTTGTAGATAGTTTAGACACCGCTTTGAAGTAAATAAAAAAAACCGCTTTAAAAATATATAATGCTAACCAGTTTTGGAGTATGGCAATGGCATATATTGTTGGTAAAGGTAGACACAGTATTTTTGAAAAGTAAGATATGGCGAATCAGACAAGACTTCTTTAGCTTTTGGAGGGGACACGCGTACGTAGGAACTAGAACCTTCAATTATTTTTGGTTACGAAGAAAAAAAGATGTGGTAGTCAAATAAAATATGATTAGATAGGTCAGTTGGTTTTGTCGATTCATCTTTGTCCTATAGATACCCCACATCAAGGGTTATTCCCTGCATTCTTTAACTATAATGAGGAAAACAAAGAGCTATGTAGGACACTTGAAAGTAAGAAAAAAGAGAGACGATCGCTTCTGTATTCAAAAAGTTAATTAAATAATATTAATAAAAGTAACCTTCTTTAACGCGTCGTGGATGCTTAATGAAGGTTCTTAATGAAAAAATAATTCAAAATAATGACATGGAATATATACTTAAGAAAGTGTATTGCAGTAGGGTCTCTTTTGATTTTTCGAGTATAATATTGTGAAAACAGCTAGGGAAAACTTTATGAAAAAGAGGAGAATAAAATAGTATGAAAAGATGTGGGTGTTTTAACTTATAAGGGTAATTTAGTGTGGCAAGTTTTCTCTGTTTTTGGAAAATTAGATACTTCAACCATGATGTGTGGTGTATGTAATTACTATATATATGAGGTTTCTAAAATTACTTTCCTCATTCATATGATATTCCCCGTTTTATATCCAACAATTTTTCTAACTTTCATTCTACTTAAAATATGTTTAAATATTGTCTAAAATTTATGAAACTTTACATGGATGATGCTAAAGTGTTAAATTTTGATTTTGTGACAAATGTAAATTAAGTTTTTTATGCTCAAATGTGGCATATGGTACCCAATGAAAACACGTTCACATGTCACATGTTTCATTGGATCCCACTAGTCACCTATGAGCTTAAAAAACTTCGGATTTGATATAAGATCAAAATATAACACTTTAGCATCATACATGTAAAGTTTCATCCATTTCCAACAACATTTAAGCATCTTTTAAATTGAACAAAATTTAGATTAGTTGCAGGATGTAAAACAAGGGAAACCACATAGGTGGGGGAAAGTAATTTTTGAAACCTCGTGGGTGGAATGTGTAATTTCACCAAACGTCATGAGTGGAGCATGTAATTTTCCCTTTTTTATCTTCCCCTACTTTGTATCTTTTTTGAAGTTAACTTTTGTTGGTTCTATGCTATTTTTGGAGGGTGTTAAAGAAGTTTTGTATGTCCTTCATTCCCTTAGTTTTTATATATCCCGTGGTATTTGATATCAGTTAAAATAAGATGGAGCTAGCTCCGCCTTCTGGTATGGGTTCAGTGTCATATATGTCAGTACATTACTGGTTCAATTAAAATTAAGAGAATAAAAGGAGGAAAATAAAAAAAATAAAGAGGAAAAACATGTGCGCGACATTATTTAAAGTCAAAAGTTCACTTGTCTTAAATATAAGATTCATTTTTCTTGAACATTTGATTAACTTTTCTTCAACGAAATATTCACTTTTAAATAAATAAAAGGTTCATACTGTTCTCACATAAGTTTGTGGTAAGATCCATTTTTCTTAAACATTTGATTCACTCTTTTTAAACAAAAGATTCACTTTTCTTAAACATTTGATTCACTCTTTTTAAACAAAAGATTCATTTTCTTAAACAAATCATATTGTTCTCGCATAAGTTTGTGGTAAGGTTCATTTTTCTTAAGCATTAGATTCACTTTTCTTAAATAAAACATTCACTTTACTTAAACAAGTGTTCCACTCTGTTTAAACGAGATATTTACTTTTCAATAAACCCTTAACCACAAACCTAAAAACTGTCGAGTCAGTGACGACAATATAAAGTAGAACAATTTTAAAAAAGATTACCCTACACCACCCAATCTAAAAACCACCATAGGAAAGCTAAAATCGTTGAAACCATTTTTAGGGTTTGTACCCTAAACTACAAACCCTTAAAAATTGTCAAGTCAGTGACGACATTATAAAATATTATAACAATTTTAGAAAAGATTACCCTACACCACACACCCTAAAAATCACCCACGGAAAGCTAAAAAAACGTCAAAGGAAGTTTAAAGGTTTATAGTGCATGGTTTAGGTTCAATTTTTAACAACCTTTGATTCACTTTTCTTAAACCTCTTATTCAATTTAGTTAAACAATCTCTGTTTACGAAATTATTTTTTCTTAAACCTTTGATTTACTGTTAAAAAAACCTCTGATTCACTTTTTTTATTCATTTGTTCTTAAACTTAAGATTCACAATAAATTTTAAAACATACATACAAAAATTGTTAAATTTAAAATTTATCAAAACATATTCATGTTGGATTGTATTTTGAAAAACTTGAATTATGATAAATAATGATGTAAAATGTATGTAATTTGGACTTATATTAAATAAACTACTACACTTTAAAATTTTAGAAAAAGACAAATATAGAAAAAAGACAAAATGGTACCACCTAGTAGATCTTTCTATATATCCCTTTTATAGAGTTACATTTCATATTTATATATCATTAGCTTTTTTTAAAAAAAAAAGTAAAAAGATATTCTCCTCTAATAATCTCACCCCAAAACTTTATTATGACTAGTGTTTTCAGCGCATATTCTTGAATTCATTTAATAAATCTACAATAATCTACTTCATGAATTAAACTACCACCATATAACTGATAAAAGTAACATTTCCAAAGTAAAAAAAAAAAAAAAAACTTCATTGCAGTTTTATGAAAATGTGTGTATCAATTTATGACATCATAAAAGTCCAATTCTTTTGTGAGCTGAAACATCGAACTGATGACAGTTGTTAGTTGAAATTAGAAAAAGTAGAAAGAAAAAATAATTGATATGACGGTTGATGTATGTGACATACAGAGAGAACAAACTAACTGATCAAATAAACTCGTCTGATAAACTAACAAAAGAATGGGGAGTATCATATCTATTTAATTTGTTTTCTTGTGTGTACTACTTTGTTTAACTTCAACTAACTCACATTACCTATCGTAATAGGTCAAAAGTCCTAAAACAGCAAGGATAATGATGCTAAAAATTAAAAAAATCCACCATGAAAAGATGAGGGAACTTTATCTAATTAATATAAATATAACTCGCTACCTAGCGGCAGCAAAAGTATAAGATACCTAGCTATAAGTCACCAAATCACACAATGGGGTTCCCACACAATTCACGTTGCCAATACTTTAACCAAAAGCTTTTCATCTGTATGTTTTTGAAATCGATACCAAGCTCTTAACTTCAGCATAAATATCGGTAGATCTAAAGGAATTTAGAATTTAAAAAAATTAAAAAGCTAAATGGATATATATGTATATAAGAGAAGAATGAAATTTAATTTTGGGTTCTTTTGGAGGAATTCATAAGAGCATCACCATTTTTTTTTGTCCAATTATAATATGCTAATTGTCACTTTTTTAAGTGTTAACGTTTATGTATTTCAAATCTAAATAATTTTAAAACTAATAATGATATAAATAAACTAAATATATTAGAATTCATAACATATCATTATAAAATGAGATCTATATTAACTATATTTTCATATATTTTTTAAATATTAAGTTAATTAGTACTCAATACTTGTAATTGGTCAAATAAAAATGTAATACTAACAGACTTAATATGTATAACATATACGACTATTCATTCAAAATTCATTATAATATTTTAATTCTAAATAAAATGATTAGTTAAGATCATGTCTTATATTATTAGTAATGGTAGTATTATAATTTAGGATCGACATTTTTATTCATATATTAAAGAATTTAGATTAATAATATATAAATAAATAAATTTTATTTTTTGTTTCAAAACTATAATAACTTTAGTCATAAGTAAAGTATTAAGTTAAGGTTATTTTGTGTATTGTTGAAAATAATAATGATAATAATTAAAGATTAATGTTTATATTTTTATAATAATTAATAAGTATAAATTAAAATGACATGATAAAAGAGAGTTAAGAACAAATGAGATTTCTATTCTTGGTAAAAAGTAAACATGGTTCTTAAAATGATGTGATGAAGAGAAAAACACGAAAGAGAGAAAAAAAAGCTTATATCGTACTCCTCCGTCCAAAACTATAGGCCATTTTAGTATTCGAATTTTGTTTTAAATGTAATTTATTTTAGTTTTTTTCATACTATTTTTCTTATTTAACCATGGTATTTAATGTAAAGAAATTATTAATTAAATATAACAATAAAAAGTACGGATATATGAGTTTTTTATTTTCTTAATAAGTGTGTAAACTTCTAAAATGACTTAGGGTGTGTTCACTTCACACACCGGAAACGGAATGGAATCAGGAAAGGGAATGGCAAGGAAATGAAATGGATTTCATTTGATTAAACAAACTGATTGGTTTCAACTTGGAAACAGAATAAAATTATGCATCATTCCCTTTGTTGTTGTTTGGTGTTGAATACAAGGGAATCATCATTTTCTAAAAAAAAAGTTATACTTGTTTTATTCAGTATTAATATAATGTAATAATTTTTGTTTCCAAATCTCAAAATGATCATCCATGTTCATTAATTTCATAAACATATTGATAGTTAAACAAAATATAAATTAGAAACAATCTTAAGTATATATTCAGTAAAAATAAAAAAACTTTGATCAAAATAAAAAGTTATTAATAATATAACAAAAATAACTAAGTGACTCATTGTAAATATTTTATTTAAGATAAAACATCTAACATATTTACTCATACATAAGTTGTTTACTTTAAATTTTTATTTAAATATATATTACTCATAATTTTTAATTCTTAAAATATTTATTTAAATTAAACATTGAAACAACGATGATGAGTTACATGGTGGGAGAGAATTATGAAAAAGGGAGGAATGGGTAAGAAGGAAATTGGAGGTTTTCAAAACTAAAAATAGAAGAAAGATAATCATTAAAAATTACGCCCTGAACCGCCAATTCCAATGTCAATGCTTCCGCTTCAGTAGAAAATAAAAATATCTAAAGAAGAAAGAACTGAAAAATGAGAGTAAAGAACGCGCGGCGCGTTCCCCTCCTCTTCTAGGGTTTTCGCCTCCTCGGCGAATCCCTCTTCTTTTCCTGTCTCTGAATCGATCCTCCTTTGCTAGTGTTCCCAAGCTTCTTCTTCGAGTGTCTCAAGTCTTTTTCGCCTCGGGTGGTGGCGGCGGGTGGTCTCCGCTGGGGGTCTTGTAGCTTTGGCGGTGCGCGCATCCGTATTTCGGAAGTATGGAATTTGTGTTTCAAGGGGAAGAGGGAGAGCATGAAACCGTGAAGATCAACAAGAAGAAAAGAACGGTGTCGGACTGGGAGATTGATAGAGATTTCCCAGCGGTGAATGTGCCTGGTAATTTTGGGATGGCCGCATCAGGTGAGAAATCCTTGTATAGTGATGCGCTAAGACAGAAAGCTGATGGGAACGACATGTGTTTGTCTGAGGAGGAGCTTTCAGACCAAGAAGAAGAGGAAGATTTATCAGAAGATGACCCCCTATGCCCCAGAGTGATGGTTCCAAAGGAATGGATTTCGGAAATCAACAAAGAATGGAGGAATGCGGTAATCGTCAAGCTATTAGGTAAAACCTTTCCAATTCAAATTTTATCGGAAAGACTTAATCAGAGATGGAAGACGAGGGGAAAATTTGAAGTCTTCTTTGTGGGTAATGGGTATTTTTCGGTAAAGTTTGAATTGAAAGAGGATAGAGATATGGCGCTTTATGGGGGGCCCTGGCTCATAGCATATCATTACTTAACTTTGAGACGATGGGTTAGGAATTTTGACATTGATTCTGAGGCGCTAGCAAACTTAGATGTGTGGGCTAGATTCCCTGATCTGAGAACGGAATTCTTGACTGAAAAATGCTTGTCTTTAATAGGGAGTAAACTGGGAAAAGTTCGGAAGGTTGATATTGTTAAGACTAGTATGGGTAATCCTCTGCATGGTAAAGTCTGTATCAATATAGACTTATCACAGCCCCTAATTGGAAAGTTCAGGATTTTTAATGGTATCCAGAGGGTGGAATATACTGGTCTCCACCTTCTGTGTTTTAACTGTGGGAGATATGGACATCATAAAGAAAGATGCCCGCTGTTAGAGAATGAAGAGGGGTTATTAATGATGGTGGGTTTAGGATGGTCCAAACCAGTTCTGAAAAGGATGAATCGATATTAACAGAAAATTTTGGACCATGGATGAAGGTCTCTAGAAGAAGGAAACCGAATATCAAGAAACCAGCTGTTAAGACAGGGATGAAAGAGTCTATTAGGGGAGAAGAAAGGAAACTAAAATCAGAAGCTCCCTCTAAGAAGAAGAGTTTGAATAAACCGAGTGGAAAGGAAGTGGAGGCCCCTCAGAATCCTACTTTCATCAAGAATAGTTTTGAATTTCTTGCAAGGGAGCGGGAAGATGAAATACCCCAAACCTTAATATATTGTTTAAACACTTAAATATGGTGTATTAAGACTAAAAAGAGTCTTAGAAACATTAGTAAACAAATTTAAACAAAAGAAAACACAAAATGTGCTTTAAAGTCAATAAGAGCCAAAATGTGCTCTAAGCTTGGGATAAACTTGGTTAAGACCTAATGAACTTACCAAGACCTCATTTATACACTAATGAACATATTAAACCAATTACCAAAGAAAACCAAGCTTGAAAACAAGTTTAAACACAAAATGTGCTTTAAGGAGTCTTAAAGCACATTTTTGAAAAATTGTCTTGTAAATGAGTTTTGAGTGGCTAGATGTCCATCATTACTCTTAAATATATGTGTACTATATAGTATCACATTTGGGTGTCTATATTAATGGGAAATCAAAAATTTCACTTCTAAGTGCCTTGTTTTGGTGAATAGTGCTTTTTATAAGCTAGTTTTAACATATGTTGTATAAGTAATTAAATTGACAAATAAAGACTATACTACCCCTAAGTATAAATGGGGCCGGTTTTCTTAAGTGTGGTGACTCACCACTCTCTTATTAATGTACTAAGTAAGTAAAGATAAGTAAATAAACTACTTTTTACTTTATAAAGTATAAATATCTTCAAAAGCAAATTCTATCTCATTCTCTCATTTCTTTCTTTCATTTCCCACGGTCCCAAACATCTTCTTCAACCTCTCTTCTTCATTCTCTCACGGTTTGCAATAGTACTCATCACCATTTCCATCTTTGATCTCTTGTAAAATCTTGCTCACTTGTTCAAATCAAAAAAAACACCACCACCAATCTCTTCCTCTCATCAAGCTCTTCATTCCTATCTTCTTAAAATTCCAAGACCACCATTTCGGTGCCATGGAGTTCCACCATTGAAGGAGCTTGAGCTTGTATTTTTACATATTGTTACTCTCCTTTGCTTCTAGGTAAGGAATCTCAAATAAAAACTTCATTTCCTTCATGTTTTTGTGGTAACCGAAAATACATATTGAAGGAGCTCTTTGTGTGACCTTGTTCTAGCTTCATTCCAACTCTTCATGGACTAGGTGGAGTCCTCTCTTGCTAGATATTCAAACTCTCTTCAAAGAGCAAGGTAAAAACAACTACATTAATGTTTTGAAACAATGTAAAATTAGGGTTACAATGAGATGAAGCTTATAGCTTGAATACTCATTATAATGTTTGTATATTGTTTGAACTTGTCAAAGAATCAAATACCCTACCGGTTTTTTAAAGGAAACAAGAAGAAGTTATTTGGAAAAAGAGGTAAATCTACTAACCTAATGTTGTTTAATGCCTTAGGAGAATGAGCTTATAATGCTTGTTAAAACTACCTAAAGAGCAAATGGTGAATGACTTAGTAAAGTGTTCTCAAGAGCTTAGTAAAGGCAATGTGTTGTTGAGTGTATTTACGGTTAAAGGCAAATATATTGTGGAAATTCAGTGTTTATGATTTATGCATCTTAAGGGCCTAAGAGCCATGTCATTTAAGGGCCTAAGTGCCATGCAATTTAAATTATGCACTATATTGTGATGTAGTGCTTTATGAGTGGAGTTTTGTGTATAATAAGTACTTGATGGATTTTTAGTATTCTTGGTTTTTTTGTTGGTAAAAACAATGTGTTTTGGTTTAGCAATGTTCTAGGAGAACCTATGTCGAAATTAGGTAATAAATGAGAAGTTCTAAGTGTTAAAATGAGTTTGATAAGTTAGGAGTATTTAAAATGGTTAAGTGTTGTTCTTGTGTAGAACATGCATTAAGGTGATTTGGGATGTAACAAGGACTTAGGCATGAGCTTGAGATTTTAGTATGTACCAAAGTCATTTTGGACTTAGGTAAAGACTTAGGCAAACTTTGGTAAATAAGGAGAAAGTGAACTTGAAAAAGGTTTGAAGTAATGATATAAGGAGTTAGTTGTGAGAGATGATGCTTGGGAGATGATGTTAAATAAGGAGAAAGCATTTTGGGATAGTAGTTCATAGGTGAGAAACACCATTTAGAAACCTAGTGAAAATGTTGTAAGTGTTAAGGAATTTACAAGGAAATAAGTAAAGGCTTAAGGAATTAGAAAATGAGTTTTATGAGTGTTTAAGGATGTCTTAAGGTGTGTTTAAAGTGCCCAAATGAGGTTAGGGAGTACTAGGTTATATGGGGTGAAGTTTGGAGTTGAATGTAAAAAGGAAAACAAAGATTTGGGGCAGACCGGACTTGCGACCGGACTTGCAAGTTCGGTCGGGCCCAGTTTACCCTGCGAGAATTGGCTTCTGGAATGGACCGACCTTGGGACCGGACTTGCAAGGTCGGTCGGGCTTGTATTTGTGTACGGATTGAGTTACTGGAATCGACCGGACATAGGACCGGACTTGGCAAGTCCGGTCGGGCTAAATTTTCAAAGGGAAGAAACTCTCGGGAATAGACCGGACATGCGACCGGACTTACAAGGTCGGTCGGAGTAGAAAATTTTGACGGAAATATGTTCTGGAATCGACCGGACTTGGACAAGTCCGGTCGGCAAGTCGGTCGGACCTAAACTTGTAAAAAAAAAAACAGAAAAGAATGTGACTATGTAGTTAACCCTAGGGTGTATAATGAAGGTAACCTAGGGTAAGATAGACATTAAAACATGTCATACAATCATGTTAAATACTTAGTAAGTTTGAGTTAAATAATAATTAACCGACGTTATTAATTATGTATAGGAGTGACCTACGGAGGAAACCAAACGAGGCAAGGACCAAGGTATGGTTTTCTTGCAGTCTGTTGTCTAGCGGTTTACACCGGTTTGTGTGTTGTATGTTTTTCTGTGTGTTTATGACGTTATAAGATTTAAACATGTAATGAGTTTACAGTTGTTCATATTATTGTATGTATGTTGTGACTCATTTCCCTGTGTGTGTCTAACATGACTTACCACCTATTGTGTGTTGGATGTTAAGTTCCACTATGAACTTCTAACAAGTGTTAACTGGGAAGTGAGGAATCCGGTTGTCCGGTCATGCATGTAAGTTAAGAGTAGATATCTGAATCAGATTCGACTCTTATGTTGTTAAGATTGTTCTCCTTAATTTGGCGTTCGATCTCCCGCTAGCTTCTTCCAAAGCTTACCTATTCTGACTTATGATCGGTTTAGTGGGAACCTGTGTTTGTGTGGTGTGTTCGGGTCACTAAATCCGAACCATCTGTGACTTAAGTTACTCGTTCGTCTAACAGAACGGTAATGAGTGTGTTTAACGAGCTTGACATGAGAGTGAATCACTCTCTAGGCTCTTGTGTTATTTGACCCTTGTGGTTTGTTATCGTGGAGTGAAAATCCACTGTGTATGTGTTGTTGTGCTGTGCGCCATTGATGCTCAGCCATATGTTATGTTATGTTATGTATGTAAATGAATGCCATGTTATCATGACAATTAGCTGCGCGTATCCCGGTAGCCGATGGGCTGCGCGTTAGCCATACCAGCCAAGGGTTGCTGACCCCCTCGGGGATCCATATCTCTTATACTGCAGGATGAGGATCGAAGAAGCGGAGTGGCTTTAGATCCTAGGAAGTGATTTACTTTTGTATACTTTTGGATGTTGGCCCGGGATGCGCCTGTGCTCCTGTGGCGTTATATACATTTGGTTGTTGCAGTTTAGTGATGTTATACAGTTAAGGTTATGTAAACACTCGGTATTGTTATGATGTAGTATGGTTTAGTTTTATGCTCGGGAGTCTGATCATCAGACCGGTACATTGTATTTATTCTGCCTTGTCAACCACGTGGGTGGTTGACGGCGTTGTAGCACCGAAGCGTTAGTTACTGTTTAGTTTTTTTTTCCGCTGCGATTTCATTTAGTGTATGTGCGTAGTAGGGTGTTACAAAAAGTGGTATCAGAGCGAAGTATCGCTCTGATGACTAGAATACCGAGCTTAGGAATATACCGAGTTAGGAAACCTAACTACAGTTACTTCAGTGAACATTATGAGAAGGTTAACCACTAACTAAGTGTGGAGATACCTTATTATCGGGAAGCGTTACAACCGTTGGACCGATAAGTGTGAAAGCATATTGCTAATGAACATTCATGTGAATACAGATGGCAGGTAGACCGCGTGGCAGAGGCCGCGGAAGCGGTACTAGTGATGCGGGTGACCAGGGCGAGAACACTACGGCTCAGGTTATGGCTGAGGCTGTAGCAGCCGCTGTGGCCCAGATGGTACCCCAGCTTGTAGCTGCGATACAGCAGGGGCAGATGCCCGGAGTTCAACCACCACCGCCACCGCCACGAGAGACCAACTGGGTCAAGGCATTGGCAGATCTGAGACCCCCTTCATTTCACGGGGAGACCGACCCACGTAAGCTGGAGGCGTACATCTCCGAGTTGGAGACCGCCTACGAGACCTTGGCTGTACCCGCAGAGGCTAAGGTCCGTCTTGCCGCTTACTATCTGAAGGGTTCGGCACAAAACTGGTGGAAGCTTGTGAGAGAGGACCGGATGGCGGATCCTCAGTTTGGATGGAGGGAGTACACGGCTCTGCTGCGAGCCAAATACTACCCTGTGCACGTTCAAGAGGCCAAGCGCCTTGAGCTGGATAGTCTGAGGCAGGGGGACAAGGTGTCGGTTGATGAGTATTACACTGCCTTCACCGGCCTTGTCCACCTGTTACCAGACCTGGGATACTCGAACCGGGTGTTGGTAAACCGTTTCTATAACGGTCTCAGCCACCGTCTTCGCTATGGGATGGGGCCAGCTGAGTATACTACCTTGCAGGTAATTTAAGTAAAGAGTGATGTGAATATGTGTAGCCTACCAGTGAGTATTAATGTGAGTTTGTGAGTATGTATTGCGGGGCATGACTGACCATCCTAAATACAGGAGTGCTATCATGCCGCTGCTAAGGTGGAGATCACCGTCCGTCTGAGGGACGAGGAGAATGCGCACAAGCGCAAGGCCACGAGCGAGGGCCAGAGTTCGCAGGGGTACGGGGGAGGAAAGAAGAAGAACCTTATCCCCAGCCCCAGAAGAGTCAGCACCAGGGTGACAAGGGCCAAGCCCAAACCACCACAGCTGAGGAGCCACTGAAGCTCACATATGCTTATGCGGCGAAGCCCCTACGCTCCTACCCACCTAAGGGTAACTGTTTAATCTTGTGTGATAAGTGAAGTGTATGTTGATAAGTTGTGAAACAAGTACTGAGAGTGTATTGTGTTAGCAGCTAGCACGGGCTCTGGACCGGAGCGCCACTATTACTGTAAGTGGTGCAATGGAGACCATCCCGACAAGGACTGCAAGGGAAATGAGGTGCAGTGTCGATACTGCGAGAAGTGGGGTCACCGTGACCATGAGTGTTACCGGAACCCCAACAGCAGAGTTAACAAGCCCAAGGGGCAGTGGAAGGGTAAGGCCACAGCAGCTATTGATGGCCCGAAGACGGCTAACCAGCCACCCACTGATCAGAGGCATACTGATTCCCAGAAGGGGAAGGGGTCGGGACCTAGCAAGGCCACCCTGAATGTGGTGGACCGGTCTGAGGCGTCAGGGCCCTCTTCTAGACCAGGTACCGCCTAAACTGTTGAATGTAATAAGTGATTGCATACCGCATTTCATGCTTATGTGTATTAGTGAGTTCAAGTGTATTATCATGTGAGTAAGGAGTCAAAGTGTAGTGTGAAAGTCACCTAATTAGGTAATTCTAAACTTAAAGGAACCTTCAATATATGTTATCCAATCCCACCCACACCAAACCCTGAAGAAACCACCATCAGCATCACCGACTTTCCAATGGAGCAATGTCAGGTTATCCAGCCAGGTATGATACTCTTAAATGGATACCTGACACCGGAAGCACAAATCCATGTCATCAGACGATGCGATGAACTTGGAGCTAAACCTGGAGGTTTCTACACACCTGAATATCCGAACGGATCAAGAATGCAATTGAAGATGATGTGCATGGGTAAGGACTGGAACCCTTACACCAAGTCATATCAAGAAGTGCGAGCTGAAGATGGAGCAACAGCACCAAGTATACCTGAGGAGTTCCGTGCGGTCGTTAATCACGCCGTGGGGATTGCTCAACAAGTTGAAACGGATTCAATTCCAAATGTGGAAGCAGATTTGTGTATTGTGAATTTCTACCAGAAAGGTGGACGGTTAGGTCTACACCAAGATAAGGACGAGTCACCCGAGTCTCTAAGTAAGGGAGTACCCGTGGTGTCTTGGTCCATTGGTGATACCGCAGTATTTGTGTATGGCGAGCAGAAGCGTGCTGATCTCGCAAGGAAGTTAATGCTAAAGTCAGGAGATGTGTTAATCATGGGTGGGCAGTCAAGAATGCTATATCATGGCATCAGGAAGATCAAACTGAATACCGCACCGTCGGCAGTGATCAATGCCACACATATGAAACCCGGACGTTTGAATTTGACCTTCAGACAATTCTAAAGCCTTGTATACTTTTGTAATGTATTAAGCCAGTATATGTTAAGGGAGTTACGTATGTCTTAAGTTGAATCAACCATGTAAACCAACAATGTTGTAAAGAGGAAGTGTTAATGAATAAAGTGGAGTTATTGAAGTATATCAACCGTGTTGTTACCCAGTACTTATTAGTTTGCCAATGAATTAGGCTGTGCACTCGGAACGGGAGGTACACTGAGTGTCTGCAATGAGGCAGAAGCCGGCAAGAGCGGCACAATCCTCACCGGTACCTTTCCAGTGAATGGCGTGGATGCATCGATCTTGTTCGACTCTGGAGCCTCACACACATTTGTTTCGCTATCTTTTGCGAAGAGGCTGGGGTTAGATGGAGAGGAGATGCCAGACTTCTTGGTCACTCTCCCATCGAAAGAGCGGATCAGGTGTACCCGCTACCACCGAGATGTCATTGTAAGAATCAGAGGTGAAGAGTTCCCGATCGACCTGATAGAGTTCGACGGACTTGGATTTGATGTGATTGTCGGGATGAACTGGTTGGAGCGGTACAAGGGTAGAATCCTGTGTGCCGAGCATCGACTGCTTCTTCGGAGTCCATCTGGGGTTACCATATCATACCGCCAGAGGCCCAGGGAGCCTTCGACTCAGATCATCACCACCATGGCTATGTATCGTGAGTTACGACGAGGGAGTGATGTATACCTCTGCTATGTCCAGGACATAGAGAGAGACCCAGAGTTTAGTTCTGACGTGCCGGTAGTGTCGGAGTTTCCTGATGTATTTCCTAAGGAACTGCCGGGCATGCCGCCAGCACGAGAAGTTGAGTTTGAGATCGACTTAGTTCCGGGCACTGGACCCATTGCGAAAGCACCTTATCGTATGGCTCCAGCAGAGATGACAGAGCTCAAGGAGCAGCTGAGAGACCTACTTGACAAGGGCTTTATCCGCCCTAGTGTTTCACCATGGGGAGCGCCGGTTCTCTTCGTGAAGAAGAAGGACGGTAGCCTCCGCCTGTGTATTGATTATCGGGAGCTGAATGCTGTTACGGTGAAGAACCGTTACCCTTTACCACGCATTGACGATCTATTTGATCAGCTGAGGGGTGCATCAGTATTCTCCAAGATAGACTTACGTTCCGGATACCATCAGATTGCCATCCGTGACAGTGATATCGAAAAGACAGCTTTCAGAACGAGGTATGGGCATTATGAGTTCACAGTTATGCCGTTTGGCTTATCAAATGCACCAGCAAAGTTCATGGACTTAATGAACCGCTTGTTCCAAGATCAGTTGGACAAGTCAGTGGTAGTCTTCATCGATGATATTCTTGTGTATTCTAAATCAAGAGGTGAGCACGAAAGCCACCTGAGAAATGTGTTACAAACATTGAGGAGGAATCAGTTGTATGCAAAGTTTTCGAAATGTGAATTTTGGTTAAACCAAGTATCCTTCCTTGGACATGTGATTTCTGAGGCCGGGATCGCTGTCGATCCGGCGAAGATAGATGCAGTACGCACCTGGCCTAGGCCGAAGACAGTTACCGATATCAGGAGCTTCCTCGGTCTGGCAGGTTATTATAGGAGGTTTGTGAAGGACTTCTCCAGTGTCTCGAAGCCGATGACTTCCTTAATGAAGAAGGATGCACCATTCGAGTGGACAGTCGACTGTGAGAGTTCTTTCGCGAGTCTCAAGGATGCTCTGACATCTGCACCAGTCCTGACTATACCAGACGGTCCAGATGGTTTTGAGGTCTACTGCGACGCATCAGGCAGAGGTATGGGTTGTGTATTGATGCAGCACGGGAAGGTCGTAGCGTACGCCTCCCGTCAGCTGAAGAAGCATGAGGAGAACTACCCTACCCACGACTTAGAATTGGGTGCCATTGTCTTCGCATTGAAGATATGGCGACATTACTTGTATGGGGTAAGTGTGACGATTTATTCTGACCACAAAAGCTTAAAGTACTTGTTCACTCAAAAAGAGTTGAACATGAGGCAAAGAAGGTGGGTTGAATTTCTGAATGACTACGATATTAATCTGCAATACAAAGAGGGAAAGGCAAATGTGGTAGCTGACGCATTGAGTCGCCGAGCACACTCTCTCCATTCGCTAGTCTCTCATACTGGCTTGGTTGAAGAGGTGCGGAGTGCTCAAATGACGGATCAGTATATGCTGGAGATCCGGCAGAAGCTTATTGATGGCACATTCGAGGGTCAGAAGTACGACTTCAGACTCCACGATGATGACCTGATTAGGCTGAATGGCCGATTGTGTATACCTAGGAGTAGCGCTGAGTTGAAGGAGCGCATATTGAGTGAATCACATTGTTCTACTACTTCGATTCACCCCGGAGCTTCAAAGATGTATAAGAGTATGAAAAGGTATTTTTGGTGGACTGGAATGAAGAAAGATGTAAGTGATTATGTGTTGAGGTGTCTCACTTGCCAGAAGGTCAAGTTTGAGCACCGACGGCCTGGTGGTATGGTACAGCCAATGCCAGTGCCTGAGTGGAAGTTCCATGATATCTCCATGGACTTTGTAGTAGGGCTCCCGCCTACAAGGGGAGGTCTGAATATGATATGGATTGTAGTTGACCGACTGACCAAAGTGGCCCGATTCATTCCAATGAAGGACACTTGGAAAGTGGCAAGATTGGCAGAACTCTTTGATAAAGAAATAGTAAGACATCATGGTGTACCGAAAACGATTGTATCCGACAGAGATACCAGATTCTTATCCAGATATTGGAAGTCTACACGAGAGGCATTGGGTACCGAACTGAAATTGAGTACAGCGTTTCACCCACAGACCGATGGTCAGAGTGAGCGCACCATTCAAACACTTGAGGATATGCTACGTGCTTGTGCACTTGACTTTCAGACCAGCTGGATTGATAAGTTACATCTGATCGAGTTTAGTTACAACAACAGTTATCATGCTTCGATCAAGATGTCTCCCTTCCAGGCCTTGTACGGTAGACCATGCCGCACGCCATTATGCTGGGATGAGTCGAGTGAGACGGTCATTATAGGACCAGAGTATCTTGAACAAGTTCAGGCAGAAGTTCGCCAGATCCGGGCTAACATGAAGGCAGCTCAGGATAGACAGAAGTCGTACGCAGATGTGCGCAGACGGGACCTGGAGTTCGCCGTGGGCGATCAGGTATTTTTGAGAGTATCCCCCATGAAGGGAGTATTTCGTTTTGGCCAGAAGGGCAAGTTGAGCCCAAAGTATGTGGGGCCTTATGTTGTGACGGAGCGGATCGGCCCGGTAGCCTATAGACTAGACCTACCCGCCGAGCTGGGCAAGGTACATGATGTATTTCATGTGTCCCAGTTGAAGAAGTATATGTCTCATCCGTCTCATGTGCTTCAGCCTGAAAGGCTAACCTTAGAGCCGACCATGCGATCAGTGGAGACTCCGGTACGGATTCTGGATGCTAAGACTCGAGACACTCGCCATAAGTCCGTGAGACTGGTGAAAGTTCTTTGGTCTAACCAGGACGTTGAGGAGGCCACTTGGGAGCTGGAAGATAAGATGAAGGCGAAGTACCCGTCATTGTTTACTTCTTAGTCCTTATGTGTATAGGGTACGGGGCGTACCCCTTTTTAAGGGGGTAGAGCCGTTTCGGTTATGTGTGTACGACGTGTATTTGAATACATCGTCTATGTGATGTTATTATGTTACAGACTGTTGTGTCTGAATGATGTGGATAATGTTGTATGGACCTTGTGTCCAATGTTATGTACCCGATGTTATGTTGTATGGACCTTGTGTCCAATGTTATGTAAGTGTGTTGTTAATGATGTATGGAAGTATTGTTTATAAGTGTTCCCGTGTTCTAATATTTAGGATATGTGGAAGTATGAACTTTGAGGGCAAAGTTCTTTTAAGGGGGGTAGATTGAAATACCCCAAACCTTAATATATTGTTTAAACACTTAAATATGGTGTATTAAGACTAAAAAGTCTTAGAAACATTAGTAAACAAATTTAAACAAAAGAAACACAAAATGTGCTTTAAAGTCAATAAGAGCCAAAATGTGCTCCAAGCTTAGGATAAACTTGGTTAAGACCTAATGAACTTACCAAGACCTCATTTATACACTAATGAACATATTAAACCAATTACCAAAGAAAACCAAGCTTGAAAACAAGTTTAAACACAAAATGTGCTTTAAGGAGTCTTAAAGCACATTTTTGAAAAATTGTCTTGTAAATGAGTTTTGAGTGGCTAGATGTCCATCATTACTCTTAAATATATATGTGTACTATATAGTATCACATTTGGGTGTCTATATTAATGGGAAATCAAAAATTTCACTTCTAAGTGCCTTGTTTTGGTGAATAGTGCTTTTTATAAGCTAGTTTATAACATATGTTGTATTAAGTAATTAAATTGACAAATAAAGACTATACTACCCCTAAGTATAAATGGGGGCCGGTTTTCTTAAGTGTGGTGACTCACCACTCTCTTATTAATGTACTAAGTAAGTAAAGATAAGTAAATAAACTACTTTTTACTTTATAAAGTATAAATATCTTCAAAAGCAAATTCTATCTCATTCTCTCATTTCTTTCTTTCATTTCCCACGGTCCCAAACATCTTCTTCAACCTCTCTTCTTCATTCTCTCACGGTTTGCAATAGTACTCATCACCATTTCCATCTTTGATCTCTTGTAAAATCTTGCTCACTTGTTCAAATCAAAAACAAACACCACCAATCTATTCCTCTCATCAAGCTCTTCATTCCTATCTTC
Organism: Limonium bicolor; assembly: GCA_023374045.1. Classification (NCBI taxonomy): domain Eukaryota; kingdom Viridiplantae; phylum Streptophyta; class Magnoliopsida; order Caryophyllales; family Plumbaginaceae; genus Limonium; species Limonium bicolor. The sequence goes on along the minus strand of CM041776.1, from coordinate 396,760,898 downwards.
TTAAAATTCCAAGACCACCATTTCGGTGCCAAGGAGTTCCACCATTGAAGGAGCTTGAGCTTGTATTTTTACATATTGTTACTCTCCTTTGCTTCTAGGTAAGGAATCTCAAATAAAAACTTCATTTCCTTCATGTTTTTGTGGTAACCGAAAATACATATTGAAGGAGCTCTTTGTGTGACCTTGTTCTAGCTTCATTCCAACTCTTCATGGACTAGGTGGAGTCCTCTCTTGCTAGATATTCAAACTCTCTTCAAAGAGCAAGGTAAAACAACTACATTAATGTTTTGAAACAATGTAAAATTAGGGTTTACAATGAGATGAAGCTTATAGCTTGAATACTCATTATAATGTTTGTATATTGTTTAGAACTTGTCAAAGAATCAAATACCCTACCGGTTTTTAAAGGAAACAAAAAGAAGTTATTTGGAAAAAGAGGTAAATCTACTAACCTAATGTTGTTTAATGCCTTAGGAGAAATGAGCTTATAATGCTTGTTAAAACTACCTAAAGAGCAAATGGTGAATGACTTAGTAAAGTGTTCTCAAGAGCTTAGTAAAGGCATATGTGTTGTTGAGTGTATTTGCAGGTTAAAGGCAAATATATTGTGGAAATTCAGTGTTTATGATTTATGCATCTTAAGGGCCTAAGAGCCATGTCATTTAAGGGCCTAAGTGCCATGCAATTTAAATTATGCACTATATTGTGATGTAGTGCTTTATGAGTGGAGTTTTGTGTATAATAAGTACTTGATGGATTTTTAGTATTCTTGGTTGTTTGTTGGTAAAAACAATGTGTTTTGGTTTAGCAATGTTCTAGGAGAACCTATGTCGAAATTTAGGTAATAAATGAGAAGTTCTAAGTGTTAAAATGAGTTTGATAAGTTAAGGAGTATTTAAAATGGTTAAGTGTTGTTCTTGTGTAAGAAACATGCATTAAGGTGATTTGGGATGTAACAAGGACTTAGGCATGAGCTTGAGATTTTAGTATGTACCAAAGTCATTTTGGACTTAGGTAAAGACTTAGGCAAACTTTGGTAAATTAAGGAGAAAGTGTGAACTTGAAAAAGGGTTTGAAGTAATGATATAAGGAGTTAGTTGTGAGAGATGATGCTTGGGAGATGATGTTAAAATAAGGAGAAAGCATTTTGGGATAGTAGTTACCATAGGTGAGAAACACCATTTAGAAACCTAGTGTAAAATGTTGTAAGTGTTAAGGAATTTACAAGGAAATAAGTAAAGGCTTAAGGAATTAGAAAATGAGTTTTATGAGTGTTTAAGGATGTCCTAAGGTGTGTTTAAAGTGCCCAAATGAGGTTAGGGAGTACTAGGTTATATGGGGTGAAGTTTGGAGTTGAATGTAAAAGGAAAACAAAGATTTGGGGCAGACCGGACTTGTGACCGGACTTGCAAGTTCGGTCGGGCCCAGTTTACCCTGCGAGAATTGGCTTCTGGAATGGACCGACCTTGGGACCGGACTTGCAAGGTCGGTCGGGCTTGTATTTTGTGTACGGATTGTGTCACTGGAAGCGACCGGACATAGGACCGGACTTGGCAAGTCCGGTCGGGCTAAATTTTCAAAGGGAAGAAACTCTCGGGAATAGACCGGACATGCGACCGGACTTACAAGGTCGGTCGGAGTAGAAATTTTGTCGGAAATATGTTCTGGAATCGACCGGACTTGGACAAGTCCGGTCGGTAAGCCCGGTCGGACCTAAACTTGTAAAAAAAAAAACAGAAAAGAATGTGACCTATGTAGTTAACCCTAGGGTGTATAATGAAGGTAACCTAGGGTAAGATAGACATTAAAACATGTCATACAATCATGTTAAATACTTAGTAAGTTTGAAGTTAAATAAATAATTAACCGATTATTAATTATGTATAGGAGTGACCTACGGAGGAAACCAAACGAGGCAAGGACCAAGGTATGGTTTTCTTGCAGTCTGTTGTCTAGCGGTTTACACGGTTTGTGTGTTGTATGTTTTTCTGTGTGTTTATGACGTTATAAGATTTAAACATGTAATGAGTTTACAGTTGTTCATATTATTGTTATGTTATGTTGTGACTCATTTCCCTCGTGTGTGTCTAACATGACTTACCACCTATTGTGTGTTGGATGTTAAGTTCCACTATGAACTTCTAACAAGTGTTAACTGGGAAGTGAGGAATCCGGTTGTCCGGTCATGCATGTAAGTTAAGAGTAGATATCTGAATCAGATTCGACTCTTATGTTGTTAAGATTGTTCTCCTTAACTTGGCGATCAATCTCCCGTTAGCTTCCTCCAAAGCTTACCTATTCTAACTTATGATCGGTTTAGTGGGAACCTGTGTTTGTGTGGTGTGTTCGGGTCACTAAATCCGAACCATCTGTTACTTAAGTTACTCGTTCGTCTAACAGAACGGTAATGAGTGTGTTTAACGAGCTTGACATGAGAGTGAATCACTCTCTAGGCTCTTGTGTTATTTGACCCTTGTGGTTTGTTATCGTGGAGTGAAAATCCACTGTGTATATGTTGTTGTGCTGTGCGCCATTGATGCTCAGCCATATGTTATGTTATGTTATGTATGTAAATGAATGCCATGTTATCATGACAATTAGCTGCGCGTATCCCGGTAGCCGATGGGCTGCGCGTTAGCCATACCAGCCAAGGGTTGCTGACCCCCTCGGGGGATCCATATTTCTTATACTGCAGGATGAGGATCGAAGAAGCGGAGTGGCTTTAGATCCTAGGAAGTGATTTACTTTTGTATACTTTTGGATGTTGGCCCGGGATGCGCCTGTGCTCCTGTGGCGTTATATACATTTGGTTGTTGCAGTTTACAGTGATGTTATACAGTTAAGGTTATGTAAACACTCGGTATTGTATATGATGTATGTATGGTTTAGTTTTATGCTCGGGAGTCTGATCATCAGACCGGTACATTGTATTTATTCTGCCTTGTCAACCACGTGGGTGGTTGACGGCGTTGTAGCACCGAAGCGTTAGTTACTGTTTAGTTGTTTTATTTCCGCTGCGATTTCATTTAGTGTATGTGCGTAGTAGGGGTGTTACAGAAGAGAACATGGACTTTGAAGCTACTGCAAGCAAGGTGATTGTAGAATCAGAAGGAAACAACGGGGGAGGGAGACCTAATGTTATTACCAAGAAGAAGGCGGATCATGGAGTGACAGAGGAGGGAAATGAGGTTGAAGAAAATTTCCACAGCCCAGCTAAGTCTCTTATCTCTAATACTTCTCTGGAAAATGCTTTATATAATAATAATATAGAATGCGATAATGAAAATGTGGAGTTGATTCCTCCCAAGATGGATGAGCTATCCCTGGATGATGCTTGATGTCTCTTGATGCTTTGTATTTAATGCATCTGATCAGTGGTTTCTTAGTATCCTTTATCTGTGATTTTTAAATGGTGTGTAATATTAAGATAATATCCTGGAATGTGAGAGGAGCGGGTAAGAGTAGTTTCATTCCTGCTATTAAAAACTTGTTGTTCATGCATAAACCTGATGTTCTGTTTCTTTGTGAACCCAGAACCAGTGGGCTGAATGCTGATAATATTATGCTTAGGATTGGTTTCCCTCATTCTTTTAAAGTTGATGCGAGAGGTTTCAGTGGTGGCCTCTAGCTGTTTTGGAATCACAATGTGAATATTAATATTCTGAATTCTGAGGAGCAATTTATTCATACTGCTATCAGTATAGTCCATAATAGTATGTTTGGCACTTTTGTCTACGCTAAACCTCCAGATAATGAGAGAATTAGGCTCTGGAACTGTTTGAGTCAGATTGCTCCTCCTAATAATAGTTATTGGGTTTTGACTGGTGATTTCAATTCTATCATTTCCTTGAGAGAGAGAAAAGGTGGAGTGAGGAAACTTAACCAAGGGAGTTTAGCCTTTAGGGTTTGGGTCTATTCTTGTGGGTTGAGGGAGCTGCCTTCGAAAGGCAGTAATTTTACCTGGACTAATAATTCTATCTTTGTGAAATTAGATAGATCTCTTGTCTCTGCTAATTGGACGGATCTTTTTCCTTTGAGTTGGGTATCTATTTTGCCTAGAACTTGTTCTGACCACTCCCCTATAGTTTCTTACTTTAATAAGTCCCCTCCCAAGTCCTGCAGGATTAAACCTTTTAGATTTCAAATAGCTTGGGCGGAGCATCCTAATTATAAAGATACTGTAGTCAATAATTGGAACTCTTCCTGGCAGCTGAGGCATAATTTAAGCAATATGAGTTCTGTGCTGAATGAGTGGAATAGGAAAGTATTTGGTAATATTTTCTCTATTAAAAGAAGATTGGAAGCTAGGTTGGCGGGCATTCAAAGAAGTTTGGAGAAAAAACAGAGCCCTTTCTTAAGAAAGTTAGAAGCCAATCTTAGGAAGGATCATGAAGACATCCTATATAGAGAAGAGATTTTTTGGTTTCAAAAATCTAGGGAGAAGTGGGTCAAATTTGGTGATTAAAATACTAAATATTTTCACAGGAAGGTGGCGGCAAGAAGAGCTAGAGCTAAAATAGTTAGTTTGGAGGATAGTGATGGTAACATTATTGTGGGAGATGACAACCTTTGTAGGCTTGCGAAGGACTATTATAATGATCTGTTTAAGGAGAAGCAAAAGGGCCCTTTTGACCATATCAGTCATGATTTCCCAGTCTTAGAGCCTTCTGATAAGCTTTTTGTGTCTACCCTTCCCACTGTGGAGGAAATATGGAATGTTATTAAGTGTTTGGATAATTTTAAAGCACCTGGTCAGGATGGTTTCCAAGTTTGGTTTTTTAAGAATCACTGGCAATTGATTAAGAATTCTGTATATGAATTTGTTAGGAAAGCCTTTGAGACTTCTTCTATAGACAGAGAATCAAACTCCACTCTGTTGTGTCTCATTCCTAAGACAAACTGTCCGGTGAATATGAAACAGTTCAGACCCATTGCATTATGCAATGTGTCTTACAAAATCGTCTCTAAATTATTAACTGATAGGATAAAATCCTTTCTTCCTAAGATTATCTCCCCATGTCAGTGCAGTTTCGTTCCTGGTAGGAATATACAAGATAACCACATTATTATGCAAGAGATTATTTATTCCATGAAAAGAACGAAATGTAGGGATGGTTGGGTTATTATGAAACTGGACCTTGAAAAAGCATATGATAAAATTTCGTGGAATTTTATTAGAGAGTCTCTTGACTGTCTTAACCTCCCAGCTGAGTTTGTCAATCTGATCATGAGTTGTGTGAGCTCGGTGAGTATGAAAGTTTTATGGGAAGGTTCTCAATCAGAAAGTTTTTGTTCTAGTAAGGGGCTAAGACAGGGCGACCCTTTGTCTCCTTATTTATTTGTTATTTGTATGGAAAGATTGTCTCATTTGTTTAACAATGTTGTCCTTAGTAAAGTGTGGTGCCCTATTAGGCTGAATAAAGGGGGACCAGCCTTATCCCATTTATTTTTTGCTGATGACTTGGTCTTACTTGGTAGTGCAAATGTTTCCAATGTCTTAAGCATTATGGATATTGTTCAAGATTTCTGCACTGTTTCCGGGGAACAACTTAATCTAGGTAAATCTAGAATTCTGTTTTCTAAGAATGTCAGTGCTGATAGGAGAATTGAAATAAGCAGGCATGTGGGAATTCCTCTTGCTGATAATTTTGGAAAATATTTAGGCATTAACCTTATTGAGGGAAGATCTAAGATTAAAAATTTTAGTGATTTGGTGGAAAAAGTTCAAGCAAAAATCAGTGGTTGGAAGGCCAAATCCCTTTCTTTTGCTGGGAGATTAACTTTGGTTAAATCTGTCCTAAACACAATTCCTATTTATAATATGATGTCTCAAAAAATTCTTGATGCAACCTGCAATAGGCTAGAGAAACTGGCCAGAAACTTTCTGTGGGGCCATGGTAGCAATGAGAGGAAGCTTCACACAGTGGCTTGGAGTACAATTACTAAAGATAAGCAGGAGAGAGGCTTGGGTATTAGAGATTTAAAACTAATGAATAAAGCTTGTCTTGCTAAACTTTCACGGAGGTTAATCCAGAATCAGGAGGGGTTTTGGCAAAAGGTCTTAAAGAGTAAATATAAAAATCTGAATTCTAGGAATGCGTCCAGTTCTTGGAAAAACATTTTGGAATCTAGTGAGATTATAGATAAGGGGGCTAGATGGAAGTTGGGCAATGGTGAAAACATCAATTTCTGGCTGGATAGTTGGTTGTTGGAGGAGCCTCTCCTAAATTTTGCCAAGCAGCCTGAGAGTATTGAGAAAAATAGAGTGGTGGCAAACTATTGGTGTGAAAATGAAGGATGGAAATGGGATAGTATTAATAGTCAACTGCCAGACAGTATCTTGGATATTCTTTCAAGTAAAGGAATTTTTGATCCTGAGCTTGAAGATTCAGTCATTTGGCCTGATGCAAAAACTGGACAGTTTACAGTTTCTTCTGCATATGAGATGATTAGAAATAAGGGTAGGAAAAATCCCATTTGGAAGCATGTTTGGAAACTGCAAGTTGTTGAGAAAATCAAAACTTTTATCTGGTTGGTGATTCACCAGGGCTTGAAAACTAAAGACCTCCTTTTTAACCGGAAAGTGTTTCAATCTAATTCATGTGATAATTGTGGGGAGGTTGAAAATACGTCTCATGTGATTAGGGATTGCAAGGTTAGCAAAAAGGTTTGGAATGTCTTACTTAATGGTAACAGTATGTCCAAACAATTTTTCTCTCTAAATCTGCAGGATTGGCTACTCAATAATCTTAATTGTGCTGCCTGGGTGGACGAATTCAAATCGACCTGGGCTAACATTTTTGCTGTGACTTGTTTCACTCTCTAGAAATGGTGAAACCTTAAATTCCATAATAATTTAAATGTGTCGGATTTACCTCTAAACTTGCTTCATGGTAATTTGCAGCGCTACCTTGTAGACAAAGTTCGGAGGGATTGGCTGGAGAAACAACTCATGCGGGACTGCCAGATTGTTTGGACACCTCCTCCTGTTGGACTCATGAAGGTTAACGTGGATGCTGCTATGAGCCTAGAAGGGGTGGCAGCTGCTGGAGGTTGCATCCGAGATTACAGAGGAGTTTGGAAGGGTGGTTTCACCCACTTCATGGGACAGACTGGGATCTTGGAGGCTGAGGTTTGGGCGCTATATGATGGAATTAAAACTGCAAAGGAACTCAACCACAAGAATATAATTGTTGAATCTGACTCCCAGCTAGCAGTGGACTTGGTGTTACAGAGGGGGGATGGGAATTCCCCCTTAGAAAGCTCAATTAGAGGGTGCATCAGCCTACTGGATTGGTTTGATACGTTTTCCATTTGTAGAATCAATAGGAACTGTAATAAGGCTGCTGATAGCCTTGCCAAATTTGGTTTAAATTGTAATAGAGGGTATATCCAGTATGTGTTACCCCCTGAATGTTGTAGTTTCTGGCTCTTCCAGGATAGTTCTCATCCTGAGAATTAATGAATAAGATGTCGTTTTGGATCAAAAAAAAAATTAAAAACAAACCATCATAGAGAAAATGATTTACCCAAGTGAACACACCGGACGGTAGCTTTTAAGACAACATCTAAAATTAAATTAACAAAGAATAATCAATACTTCATATTTGTAAAGTGTTTGAAAACCATCACGCAATTCCTTCCCTCCTCAGGAGGGCACCGCCTTCTCCTTTTCCTTCCCTCTTCGGCGAGGGCACTCATCTTCTTCTATTTCTTCCCTCTTTAGTGAAGAAACCACTTTCCTCTTTTCTACTACCTTCATCTGTTCTTGCATTCCAAGGTCATCATCTTTAGATTGAAAAGTGATTCCTGATGTGGTGGTTCCTCATACCCCTTCCTTACTGGAGGGGTGGGTTAATCAGTTACAGCGTTGGGTTATCTTCAAGTATTATGGGTTATATATACTCCATTTTTCTTTCCTTTTTCTCTTTATACTTCTTTCTCTTTTGGTTCAGACCATAAAACTCTTTTGTCATGTCTCTTTTTTTCAATCGTTTTGTTTATGGCTGACTTAATTTAGTTTGGGTCTGTAATTTAATTTAACTGTGTATTATCTTCTGGGAGAGCAGTACTCTGCTATGTACGCTGCCTTTTTGTTTGTTCTAGAATTAATGGAGAGACCCATGCTGTATACACCATGTAACTACTTTTGTTTTAGGGGCTGGTGGTTCCGATGATAGGCTGGAAAAGTGGGGAGAGTGTTATGTTTTTGGCGGACTAATGGTCAGACGGAGTCCCATCTTTTGCTTGTTGCGAAAACGGGGAACAACATTAAGGGGACTTTTGTTTTGGGTAATCAGGAAAGGGAATCGGAATGCTGTTTGTTTTGCCAGTTTTTCCTATTTTCGGGAAAGGGAAAGAGAATGGGATTACCCCAAAACCCTCTATCTTGGCTTGGGACCTGATCTCACACGCCATCGAGATTTTTCTGGATGCATTCTGATTGGCAGAATGTTTTTTTATTATATAAATAATTTGTTTTTTAATTATTTGTTAATGAATAGTGTCCTCGAAAATCAAAAAGGTAATTCTGTCATAAATTTTTTACTATATTTAAATTTCTTCACATTTTTCATTAGTATAGAAGTAATAATTATAGGGTAATTTAATAGTAACAAGATATTTGGTATACGATTGTAAAGGGAAGTTAGTGATTCAATATATTGTTATATGTAATTGATATACTACTGATTTAGTATTTGAGTGTATACGTTTTCGTAAACTAAAATGTTATTTCTGACATTAAAAAATTATTAAATTAAATTTTTTCACGTTTTTCAAAATCGCAAAAGAAATAATTATATGGTAGCTTAACAGTCACCCAATATCTGGTATATGAGTGTAGAACATGTTATTGTTTAAAGATATTGTTATAAGTACGTGAACTAGTACTCATTTACTATTTTAGTGTATACGTTTTGAAAAACTAAAAAAGACACTTCTGACATAAAAAAATTTGTTATATTTAAATTTTTGGGAAAATTCACAAGATACCACTAAAAAGTTTGTTAATTCACAAAAGACCACAGTTTTTAAAAAAGTTTTCCATATACCACATAGATATAATTAATTCACAAAATTTTACAACATTTAATAAAATATTAAGAACAGAAAAATAATAAAAATTTTAAGTTTATCATTTTATTTGATAAAACTTTATAAATAAAAAAACCGCACAATTAATTAAATTTTTTGAAAAACATAAAAAAATATGTATATATCATTTAAAATCTAAAAAACTAAATAAAAAATAAAAACAAATTAAGGGAATGATAACTCAAATTTTTATAAGACTTTTACTCAAAGTAATTTTAGTAATGTAAAATTATTATAAAAAATTAAATATATATATATATAAGTAAATTACAAAAAATTAAACAACCATTATATTATTGATTTTGTCTATTTTTAATCAAGTTTGTAGCTTCTCTAATATATTATATTTTTTATAATTACATATATGGTATTTATATTTTTTCATTTCAAACCTATATATAAGAGAAAATTAATTTTGTTGCTTACTTTCAAAAAATATGTTTGATAATTTTTGTTTTGAATTAAAATATATAAATGATATTATAAAAAAATGTTAGGCTATTATACTCATGACTATTGTTTTATTTTTGTCAAATTATTTATCTTGTATATAGTGTATAATATTTTTTACAATATCACTTTATATATATGTTTAATTCAAAAATACAACAATAATTATAATATCACTATAAATGTGTTTAACCCGTCTATAATAAGAAGTTAATTTTGCTACTTACTTTTTAAAAATATATTTAATAATTTGTGTTGTATTTTTGAATTAAACATATATATTAAGTGACATTATAAAAAAAATATTATATACTACATACAAGCTAAATAATTTGACAAAAAAATAAAACAATAGTAATGAGTATAATAGTCTAACATTTTTTATAATATCATTTTATATTTTTTAATTCAAAACAAAAATTATTAAACATATTTTTTAAAAGTAAGTAGCAAAATTAATGTTCACTTATATATGGGTTGAAATTGAAAAAATATAAATATATAACAAAAGAATCTCTAAAGAATTATAAAAAGTATAATATTAGAGTTTGATTAAAAATAGACAAAAACAGTAATATAATGGTTGTTTAATTTTTTTGGAATTCACTTTATGTATATCTAATTTTTATAATACTATTTTACATTACTAAAAATACCTTGAGTAAAGGTATTATAAAAAATTTGAGTTATCATTCCCTTAATTTGCTTTTTATTTTTTATTTTATTTTTTAGCTTTTAAATGATATATACATATTATTTTTTGTATTTTTCAAAAAAATTAATTAATTCTGTGGTCTTTTTTTAAAAAATTTATCAAATAAAATGATAAACTTAAATTTTTTTTATTATTTTTTACTGTTCTTAATATATATTTTATGAACTTTTGTGGTATTTAGTGAATTAATAATATTTATGTGGTATCTTGTGAACTATGTTTATTAATAAGTAGGGGTATTTTGGTCTTAAAATGTTTTAGGTTCGTAATTTGTGGTATCTGGTGAGTTAAATTTATTTTTTGTGGTATCTGGAAAACTTTTTTAAAAACCGTGGTCTTTTGTGAATTAACAAACTTATTAGTGGTATCTTGTGAATTTTTCCTTCATTTTTTCACATTTTCCAATATCGTAGAAGTAATAATGATGTGGTAGCTTAATAGTCAAGTGATATCTGGTATATGAGCGTATAAGACGTTAGTACTTGAATATATTGTTATAAGTACTTGATATACTACTGATTTAGTATTTGAGTGTGTATGATTTGAGAAACTTAAAATGTATTTTAATAATAATGTTTTTAATATATTTACATCTTTTCACGTTTTTCAATGTTGCAGAGTAATAATTATGGGATAATTTTATACTTCCCATATCTAGTATATGATTATAAGTGTACATGGTAATTTAAGTAGAACTCACTTAGTATTTGAAACGAAGAGTAGTATTAATATTTACCCAGTAAATGAATTTAACACAGACTAGTATTCGAGTAAGGCTTTTTACAGTATACGTATTACAATAGAGTCGGTATTTCTTCATTTACCACTAGACATAAAACTGAACTGAGGAATTGGTAGATGAATAGTCAAAACAAAAATCAACATGATATATATATATATATATATCTATATTATATATCATATATATATATCTGTGTGTGTTCACATACTTAATTTGTAAACATTCGTATATTTCACACTATTACATTCGTATACTTAACACTATCACATTCATATACTTCGCAATATTACATTGGTATACTTGATTTGTAAGTATTCGTGTACTTAACACTGTCACATTCATATACTTAATTCGTAAACATTCGTATACTTATTTTCGCACTATTATATCCGTATACTTAATCTGTAACCATTTGTATACTTAACACTATCACATCCATATACTTCACACTATTGCATTCGTATACTTAATTTAATAGAATACGAATACTTAACACTATCACATTCATATACTTAATTTGTAAATATTCTAATACTTAACACTATCACATTGATATACTTGATTTGTAAAAATTCGAATACTTAACACTGTCACATCCGTATACTTAATCTATAAACATTTGTGTACCTTGCACTATTACATTCGTATACATCACACTATTAGTCTTACTCATTGTAGAGTACACAAAAATACTCATCGTTGTCTTCCTTTTGGATTTGGTGTTCGCAATGTGTTGGTCAACTTCATTCTTACTTTCTGAAGTGTGGGGGATGTCGATTCGGTGGGGTTTCTGTTGTCGCTATGAAGAAAGTAGAAAGAACTGCCAGAACTAGCAGCAGGTTCACCCCCGCCGGCTCCGATCTAGTACGAGAAGAAGGTTTACCTGGGCGTCGGATGATGAAGATGAGGATCCACAGAAAGTAAATGAGAAGGAGATGAATGCCAGACCCTAACCCAAATCGTAGAAGTTGTAGGAAGGTGTCGGTGAAACCCTATCGTAGAAGTTGTTGGGGAGAGAAGTTGTATGTAGAAGGTGAACTCGAGACCTTCCCAAATATCGTATAAGTTGAAGGATGAGGAATTAATGGATTTGAGTTAAATGAATTATGTGTTAGTTGGTGAATTAATTTGAGAGGGAATGGTTGCTTTAAAAAAATAGAGAGAGAATGGAGGTAGAGGATGACCGGGAAGAGAATGAAGATAAAAAAAATTGATTTTGGTAATTGGTATGAGAATTCAAAAAAGTCTAGTAATTATTATAATCTATATAGGGGTTATTGTAGGCTATAAAATAGTTCTGCTGAACTTTAATTAATACTATTTTTCATTTAAAAAAAGGAGATGACAGAAAAATAAATACTTAAATCTTGACCACTAGATTAGATCTAAAGGACTAGCTTGAGTCCAGAAAAAATCAGGGACATGAATAAATCAATAGAGAACTTTCTGTATGAATCGATATTATTCCATTCCAATTCCTTCCCGATACCTCCCAAGGAAAATCCGAATTGGATCCAAAATTGACGGGTTAGTGTGAGCTTATCCATGCGGTTATGCACTCTTCGAATAGGAATCCCTTTCTGAAAGATCCTGGATTTCGTGCTTTGGTGGGTCTCCGAGATCCTTTCGATTACCTATGTTATGTTGAAGGATATCTATATGATCCGATCGGTTGCGTAAAGCCCGCGGTAGCAACAGAACCGGGGTGTCCAGACCCTAACCTTGATTTTGTTGAGAGTCCGAGCCATAAAGGAGGTGTTGAGAGTCTGAGCCACAAAGTTCAGAGCCATGGTGGATGTGATGAAAAAGCGGCGTCTAATTAGAGATCTACATGTCCAAATCACTGAGATTAGGAACTACTCTGAGTACATGCATATCGGTCAAGACGTTCAACAGTGGCAGTCACATCTATGGGTGAGTTTGAAGCCTTGGAGCATCTCCCACAATTAGAAGCTCTTGGTGTTGCTTTCGAACTCTCATTGGATTAGTACGATTTGGTGGGTGAATTTCTTTCAGGTTGAAGGGCAACGCTGTGATTGTTTGTCATCAAGGAACTACTGTAATCAATGGTGACCACTAAACCAAGCGGTTGTTGGATTGGTGATGTATTTGTGCCGTTTCTCTAAGCCTATTATATTTTCATCCAACTGTGGCGTCCGGATGATGTTCTCCTGGACAACCCAGCCGGACGCGACTAGAAAGCGCTATTATATTTTTGTTCAACTGGACATGACTACAAGGCGTAATCATAATGGCGTCTAGGCGGCACTCCCACCCGGACGCCACATTCGTACGCCACATCCGGACGCGTATATGAGGCGGCTTATTCAGTCGTTCACTGTCGTTTTCCTTTTATTTTTGTCTCATGATTATTCATTTTGATCGATTGTTATTAGGGCTATATAACTTTGTAAAACAGATCAAATGATCGTTGTTTTCTTTTTTGATGAATACATAGCCACCGAACGCGGCTGTTCTTCTCCATCTTCCTTTTCAGTTTTTTCCTTACTATTTTCCCACACACAATGCTTCACATTCTATTAACGGCACCAACGCTAATCGTGAAGCGAAGGAAGGTTTTGGGCTTAAGTTTGGGGGAAAGTATGTAGGAGTTGTTTTCAGAGTCTAAAATTGGGACTTTTATAGGAAAACAATGCATGATCATTGCATTTTTTTTATCACCTTCCAAATGTTCTTCTAGAAGCATTCTTAGGGAGACAAAGCGGTAGATGGTTTCTCTGTCTTCTTCAGGGAGATTTGTGAAGTTGACTGCTTGGGGAAAGATGAAGAACATGTTAATGCCTGCATGGTTCTACTACATGTGGACGTTCTCCCTCAATCTTCATAGCATTAGGATTGGAATCTAGAAGCAGAGGGACAATCGAAGTTGGGGTTTGAGGATGAAGAATAATGTTAGGAGATGGATGATAGGGATTTATCAGCATCTAAGTTTGGCAGGTCTTCAAGTTAACGTGTCGAAAGCGATTAAGGCATTGCCTGCCTCGTTCACCAAGACATGTACTGGGCTTGACCTTTTTACATCTTCCTTGGATATCTGTATTCATTTGGTTTCCAAGTTTGTCCTTCACTGCATTTCTCTGATTATGATGGTTAAGACTATGAAATGGTAGGTTATGTGATCTGCATTAAGATTGTTTGCTCTTCGGTATGTAATCTTGTAATTCAATATAATGGTTAGGTTATAAAAAAAACTTCATGTCTGTATATAGCTTGAGACTATAGATTTTGGATTTTTACGTGTCTGCATTATTCCATAAAAATGTTTGTATGACTCTAAGCCCCTCAAAACAAGAAAGGCTCCGCAAGCCCACATAGTTAATAGGCCTAAGCCCGTATACGTACAAACCTCAAAGTGTATTCCTCCAATAGCCCAACTCGCTGCAGCCTGCAGGGTTTAGGATCGTCTTCATTTTGCAGCGCACTTGAACCCCTTCCCCTCGTATTCCCTCATATTTCAAGCCTCTGCTAATTTTACTACCACCAGTGAGGAAGGAACTAGTAGATTGATGAATCTATCAGAATTAATAGCTGCCGAGCTATGAATCCCTCGCTTAACGGTCGATAGCTAAACCCCTTCGATCTCACTTCTCCCCACTCTTCCAAAATGAACCATCTACGAACCGTAATCTTCCCAAAAGTATCGCGACACGTCCCGATTCTAGGGTTATTCCAATCAAACTCCGTTGCACGATTCACTTCCCTAGCTGAAGAGCCAGCACGACCTCCATCAGGCAAAGTATGTCAGATCGTTGACGAGATCTCCGATCTCACGCTGATCGAGGTGGCTGATTTGACAGAGCTGCTGAAGAAGAAGCTGGGTGTTAAGGAGATGCCCATTGTATCCGTGATGATGCCGGGGATGGGATTCAGCCTTGGCGGAGTTGGTCGCGTCGGTGGTGCCGCTGCAGCGGGAGCTGAAGCAGAGAAGAAGGAAGAGAAGACGACGTTTGATCTGAAGCTGGAAAGTGGGTTCGATACGGCGTCGAAGATTAAGATCATTAAGGAAGTTAGGAGTTTTACAGAGTTGGGGTTGAAAGAGGCGAAGGAGTTGGTAGAGAAGGCTCCGGCGGTGATTAAGCAGGGTGTGTCGAAGGAGGATGCGGAGAAGATTATCGAAAAGATGAAAGCTGTTGGAGCTAAAGTGTTAATGGAGTGAGCTGGTCGCTATCTGAGGTTCCGTACGCTTCAACAGGAGGCTGGGACTGAAGACAAGTTTAGAGCTTCCTTCCTCCTCTTCTGTCTCCACATTCTGGTTTCTCTCTTTTGCTCTCGTGACTAATGGATTGGGTTAGTTATGACGCTGCCTGTTTGCAATTTGATAGATACGCAACGGATTTATTGGTTTCTGATAAATGTAGGTTTTATAACGCTGATGACATAGTTGCTGTTGTCCTGACAGAAAGCGTGATTGTAGCCATTTCTGCTGTTATGAACAAGAAGGATAGACGAACTTCATTTCATTCCTCGTGCATATTTTGTGAGAGTAAGGATGCTTGAGTGCTGCTATTGTCTGTGTTACTTGTTAAATTGGAGAATGCAGAAAGAACGCCGCAGCTGTTTCAAAGCCTGTCTCTTCTAATGTGATTGATTAAAGGCCTGACAAGATAAACAGTTTTAGATTTTGAGTTGTGACAAGAGATATTTCTTGTTCTTCTCGAGCAGATTCACCAAATTAAAGATAGTTGGAACTTTTTCCCTGTGTTGATGATCTCCACACTATTTGGTGAGTGTGGAATGAATCTTCTCTAGCCATAATTGATGTTCTTGCAGTTTCTTGGAGTGAATTTCCATTCTGATTGGTGCGTGCGAGGTTAGGTTTCCATGTGCCTTGAAATCTGATGCCAAAATACTGCCACGATGAAAACTTGAATTGTCTTCATTTGTGTGTAGATTGCCTAAAGTTTTGCAAGGGGCTACAGCTGCAAACTGTATATGCATCAGGGAAAATGTTGCAATGATGTTCATTCTGATCTGGGTTACAAGCTCTTGTGGTTTCATTTTGACCGCTCAAGCTACAGTCATCAACGTCAGTTAAAACTCTTTGTAGTGTTATCTAATACTCTATATGGCTGTGTGTTTTAGTACCAAGCCTTGTAGCTCTCCAACGACTAGGGCATGGCGAGAAAAGTGTTTCTCTTATCTGGATTTTGATTTTGATAGTTGTACATATATGCTCTACTGTCTAGATGAATAGAGTGAGCTTTGGGAGATTGTATTGGATACAGATCTCCTTTGCCATAAGCATAGCTTTGATAAAATTAGGCTCAATTGAGTATCAGGATGCTCGAGGCATTAACAAGCTTTGGGTCGGGTTAAGCTCAACTTAAACCTAACATGAAAGCAATTTCACTCAACCCGAACACTACATGAACCCTCCACGGGTTTAATTTCATCAACCTGAACCCACCCGGGTCAAAACAAAGCAACTTGAACCTTACCCACTAACCTAACCTGTTGACATTGTTTCTAGCTCAAACAAAAAGTGAACGACACTGTTTAAACAAAATATGTTGCTTTCTAACCTCAGATTTGACCTGACTCAACCCAAAAATCAATTTCGGTTAAATTTTCTAACCTGAAACCCAGAATTTTACGTGTGAATTTTGAAATCCAACTTCGTATTGGATTTCAGGTTCGGGTCAAGATTGACAACTGTTTCCATAACGCAGTCGGATTCTATTGTCAGCTGAATTTGTATTGTTGCATCTTCAGACATCATAGATGATTGCGAACCAAATCGTTGTTTTGTTACTTGTAACGCGGCTCGCTTATACTGTGAGCATTAACTACGGATGGCTCGGGCTTCTGTCTAGTTTGAAACTAGTTGTCAACTATCATGATGTGTTCAACGACTAGACTTGCTCTACTCTTGGTTGTGATTTCTTACCTTTTTTTTTTGTCTGAAGGGCTAGCTTAGTCGAAGCACCAACTTCTTCAAGTGCGTTCTCCTTGATTATGCAGTTGAAGTTCCTCTTCTCGCTACCACAGATCTACCAAGCCAAGGCTTCCTCTCCAAGAGAGTGTGGAGTCTCTTCAGATCTCGCATCCGCTGAAACCGTAGCAGGAGGAGCCTCATTGATGTGTGGGGGAATAGAGGAATCAATGCCCGTGCCTTGGAACTCTATAGATGGTTCTGAAGACGTGACAACTGAGGAGCGGTCAAGGCCATAAATGAATCTCCAAACATCAAAATCACTCTTGTGGACAAGCTTCTTGCCAAACAGAGTCGCCCTCAGCCAGGGCCCATAGGGATAGACTCCAGCCAGGGGGTTGAACCAGATTGAGCACTCCTTGGTAATATGAGTAAAGAGCCCACACCAAAATTAGATGGTAGGCATCTTCTCATACGTGACTCTCAGGATCGAGTTGCTTCTTTCCACCAAGACCTAGACACAATGCAATATGGTTTGTGGATATTTAGCAAAACCTTGAAGCGAAGAAAGTTGCCCACATGGCGATCTTCATTTTCATCAAAGTAAACTAAAGTTCCAAATTTGCTACTGATTCTTTGTGCAAACTTCCTATTAAGGAAAAGAAGTGGGACTCCATGATCTCTGAGCTAGATTGCTAGCCATTTGAACTCATGGGATAAAGGAGCTTTCAACACCTCGATGCGCTGGAAGATAAGAATGTAGCCATCAAACGTTCATGGACCTCGATTAGGAATGACATGCATGTGCTCGCTAGTTGCAAACTCGAACAGGAAGAGATTGTTCCCCACACCTCGAACTTTAAAATCGTCTTTGATTAGCGAAACCCAACCGAGTGTACCTTCCATTGCCCGAACATCAACCGCCTTGGGAGCAAAAGATTTGCAAAGCAAGCTTCGCTCGGAGGGGAAATCACGGTTGGAGGCGAGGTATCCCAGTGCGATGGATTGGTCCTCAGCATTTGTGAGAAAAAGATCCTCATATTTTATGGCAATCTCGTCAACCGGATGGGGGGGGGGGGTGCTCCTAGAGATCAGCCATGTAAGAGGCAAAGATAACTCAAGGCTGAAGCTTTGGTAGAAGCTGTGGTGTCGAAATGAAGAAGAGTGGGGATCGGAGAGTGGCGCCGGTGGGTAGACGATGAGAAAGAAGTCGAGAGTTGAGAATAGCTTTCCCTCACACCCATGCAATTTCACACAAGATGTGCCCATTCCCTAGGCAAAATTAGAACAAGCTTGGGAATTGACCCACAAGAGACTAGAAGATGTCAAAAGGGAATGTTCTTTGCAGGGGGAAAGAGAGAACTCCTGTCTGGGGAAGACAAAGAGAGTTTTTTTAGGAAGCCTACAAATATCATCCACAGTCCTGACTCTCGAGCGGCAGTCCCTCAGACTTCCGGGGACTAGGGGATGGAATGACACTCTATGACATCAATCACCAGGTTGGGCACTGGGGCTTGGTGGCTATGGTCCTTAAGAACCTTCCCCTTGCAGTGCGAGTTTCGTCAAAGTTCTATTTCTATGATGGTCATTCTTTGTTTAGTAATAACACCACCAACAACACTCAGATTGCTGGCAGCGGCTCACCACCTGCTTTGATTGCATTTGGTTTTAGTTTTAGTTTTTTAATTAGATGGTCATAGATTTCAGCCTCAGTGCTTGTTCTTATCAAGCCCCAACAAACCAGTCATAACAGTATCAACTCCACCGATATTGTTAGGGTTTTTCTTGATAGACATAGCTATAAGATATCCTAACTGGTTTGTCCTGAGGATGTTCCTTTCTCTTGCTATGCAATGTTATGATCTAATATAACTATGCTTAAAAAAAACTATCATGATCTACTTTGTGAGAGTAAACCTTAACGGGTTATCAATTTGTCGGAGGGTTTTCGTCGGTTTTGGTATTTTTGTGTAGATGTATACGAGAAGGTAGAATTCTAACCAATCATAAAAAAGGTAGTTTTCCGAGCAATTATCTAAAAAAGGTAGTTTCCCGAGCAATTATCTCAAAGGGGTACATTTTCATGCATTTATCTCTCAAAAAAGGTGGTTGAGAAAAAATGACCCAGAATCTCGCAAAATACTTTTTGATGCCCCATAAGTTTTTGTGATTTTCACATCAAATTTGTGCTTCTGGATTTCAAGGTTGATCATCACTGTGGCCCAAGAATCAATCAGTTTAGGTGGCAAAAGTGTTGATCATTGAGCTAGGATTTTGGGGGTTATAAGAAACGAGGACATTGATCCTCGTGCAAATGTTTGATTATAAGCTAACATTAACCGAATCTGCGCTCCCCTATTTATTGCATGTGACAATTTGGCAACCATTGATTTTGCCACTGGGCTTTCACTCCTACTCACTTACATGGTTCACATAATATTCATCTTACATTAGTTTGTTTGATGTCAACTGTTTTATTAGTTGTTAGAGTAGTTGTCGAACTGATTATTGAAATACAGTATGTCTTGGCTAAAGGTCACTGTAGCCATCTTGGCTACATACCTAACCCTGCGCTCTTTTTTTTCTTCTCTTTTTTCATTTTTTTTCTTTATCACAAAAACTTCAAATTATTGTAGTTTTTAATATATAAGTTCAAAATAAAAAAAAATTATATCATTGTTCACCTAAATTCAAGCTCTTCAAAGCAAGACCAGTTAGGGATATGTTTTGACAACTTAAAAAAAAACTTTTTTACATGTATAGTGTACAGAACATAAAAAAAATTGTACAGATGGTGATACAAACCTGTATAAATGTTCATTAAAACATGTACATCCACACGTAAAAACATGTACGTCCTCACATTAAAAACATACAAATGATCATATAAACCTGTACGAATCATTAAATATGTACATCTTTAGATTAAAACATGTACATATAAGGGAGAAAACTTGTACATATGGTCATACAAACATGTACACATGTTCATTAAAGAACATGTACATTCTCACATTTGAACATGTACATCATCACATTAAAACATGTACATTCTCACATTAAAATATGTACATATATCCTCATATTAAAATATCATTGTATACATCTCAAAATATATTTTTTTTAAAAGTTGTCAAAACATATCCATGACTGGTCTTGTTTTGAAGAGCTTGAATTTAGGTGAACAATGATGTGTTTTTTTTTCATTTTGGACTTATATATTAAAAGTTACAACTGTTTTAAGTTATTATGATGTTAATAAATATAAAGGAAAAAATAATTATATAATGAAAAAAGAGAAAACAAATGGAGATTACCTCCGCTCCTTTCGCGGGTCAGTATCGTCATCCATGCTCTCTTTCTCATTTTTTCTGTTGTAAGTTGACTAAAATATCCTTGTATGTAGATAGGATGGCTACATCCAGATGTAGGTAAGAATTTGCGATTGAAATAAAATAGATGAGATGTAACAAATGCAAATGCTGGTGCAAACATAGGCCCCGTTCGATAGCCATACCAAAGATTGATCTCTTTTACAATAAAGTAGCAGACAAATGTCATCTTTTAATTGGTTTTTGCTTAAATAAATGTTAGAAAAAGCTGACTTTTTTACACATGACAACTCTTTATTCACTAACTAGAGTTAGATTAATGGAACTTTATTTTTTCGCAGCTTTTGTTGCATTTAAGACTCTGTTCGATAGCAGCTTTTGAAAAAGTAGGTAGATTAATATTACGGGTATTGATTAATGATTGCTCTATTATTTGACTAAATTGTACCACATAACACATGACATCCCCCTATTTACTAACCACAGTGACATTTACAGATTTACAAGTTTAGGGCCCGTTCAGTAGGGGGCTGTCAAACGGAGGAAAACCTGCAATAAAATAAAGGTACATTAAGCTGGATGTAGTTAGTGAATTGTAGTAAGACATGTGTACCATGGTACACTTTTTATGAGTCTGGTCAGATTATAAATCAATTAGAAATTGACACATACATGGCTTTTCTGAAAAAGTAACATTAGTCTACTACATATCTCAATCGTCATGGTCGAACGACCCCTTAGGCCTTAGCTGCGTTTAATGCAAACACAGCTATATCCGTGTTTAGATTAAGCTCTTTGTGGTTATAACATATAATGACTTGACGCACATACATTTAGGATTAAATTTTAACAAATAATAAGACGGTGAGAGAAATATAAAAGAGATTAATTTACAATAATGCTACTAGCGAACGCCAAGTGATGGACGAACCTGAACAAAAACAAGCCATTGCGTTCAAGTTCTGTTTAATGTGAAAAAATGTTGTCAAAGCTAATAGTACATTTTATTTATTATCTTTTACATTAATGAGTTTACTTTACTTTTTAAAACAGTATAAGGCACATCAATGGTAAATGCAGAAGGATATTTAATAAGAAAAATGTATACCCTGCCATATGGCCAGAGCCCTATTATTTTTCTTAGGAAAACGTGAATTCATATTCAACTATATTCCAAGATCAGTGTACTTACAACAGTTGAGTTTTTTCCCAAAAAAACCATAAAATATTAATTAATTATGGCTTAACTCTTGAAGTTTACTGATTTCTTGGCTTACATCACAAATTTGTCGTTAAGGGGGCTGACTTGGTCGACAAAATATCAAACACCCGTATTTATTAACATATCAGCTTAAATTTGTAAGATATTGCTAGACATTTAAATAGTTATAAAATGAATATAATTGTAAAGTTGTCTTAAAATATAAAAATTGTAAATCTAAAAGAATATTTTAATTCGTTTTCTCATACTCTACTCCTCAGTAGAAGAAAATGATTTAAGGTTTCACATAAATATGTTGGTTCATATATGAAAGTTAGAAGAGATGCAATATATGGCTATGAACATTATGAATCATTAGAGAATCCACAGCAGTCAAGATGGAATCCACCCCACAAAAATTAATATCTTATTCACCCTCTCACAATCTCTCTCTCCTCTGATATAAAGTGGGTTCCTTAACTAAGGAACTCACACACAAGTCTCTCTCCTCCACATGTGCAATTATCTTTTTTTTTTTAAATGCTGGAGGGTGGAATCCACTCTGTTGTGGAAGCCCTTAGTGACTTGGATTATATTTTTCTTTTCGCGAATTAGAAGTTGGCGTTTGCGCCATATTGTATGGTGGCGATGGTTATTTTGGTTATTTGTCATTTTTTTTGTCCTTTTGTGTTTTATACTTTTTTAAAATTTTAAAATGTTATAGTTTATTAGATATAACTCCAAATAACATAAATTTTATATCATTGTTCATCATAATTCGAGCTCTTCAAAATAAGACCAAACATGAATATATTTTGATAAATTTTAAATTTTTTATTCTTTGTATGTACATATTTTTTTAAGATTAATTGTGAATCTTAAGTTTAATAAAAGTGAATCAAAGGTTGTTAAAAAGTGAATCAAAGGTTGTTAAAAAATGAATCAAAGAGTTGCTTAAAAGTGAATAAGAGGTTTAAAAAAAGTGAATCTCATAAACAGAGATTGCTTAACTAAAGTGATTCTGATTGTTTGACTAGTGTGAATCAGAGGTTTTAGAAACGTGAATCAAAGGTTTTTAAAAAGTGAATCACTAGTTGTTACAAAGTGAACCAAAGTAATAAGAGTGAATCTCGTAAGCATAGATTATTTAACTAAAGTGATTAAAAGGTTTAAGAAATGTGAATCAGAGGTTTTTATAAAGTGAATCATGTGTTTAAGAAAAGTGAATCAGAGGTTTAAGAAAAGTGATTCTCGTAAATAGAGATTGTTTAAACTAAAGTGAATAAAAGGTTTAAGAAAAGTGAATCAGAGGTGTAAGAAAAGTGAATCAAAGGTTTTTTAAAGGTGAATCAAAGGTTTAAGAAAAGTGAATATTTTGTTTAAATACTAGTAAAAGTTAATTCTAGCACAAACTTGAATCCTTTGTGTTTTTTAAAAGTGAATCTAAACCCTACACTACAAACCATAAAAATGTCTTCGACGTTTTTAGCTTTCCTATGGTGGTTTTTATGGTGTTTGGGGGGTGGGGTAATCTTTTTGGTATTAGTTCTACACTTTATATTATCGTTACTAACTCGACAGGTTTTTAGGGTTTGTGGTGCAGGGTTTAGGGTCTACCTGCACTACAAACCATAAAAATACCTTCGACGTTTTTAACTTTCCTAGGGTGATTTTTAGAGTGTTGGGGGTTATGATTCATTTTGTTAATGAATAAAGTTCATTTTATTGTTAAAGAATATTTATTTTGCTAATGAATAAGATTCACTTGAAAAATATCTAATATATACTCATTCAAAAAATATAAAATTTTAAGTTTACCAAAACATATCCATGATGCATCTTGTTTTGAAGAGCACGAAAAAAGATAAATAATTGTATAATTTTTTTTATTTTTGCACTTATATTTTATGAGTTATAATATTTTGAAAAAAAATTAATTATCTCCCCTACTAATAAAAGCACATCCAGCCCTCCCCACGAAACTCTTGTACGCGCGCGTGAGTATGCTATTTTTTCCTTCATTTTTTTCTTATTTATTTCCTTCAATCACAACATGACAAGTGGCCAGACACTCCGTTCTGTTTCTTTTTAATTAAAAAGTAAACTATATATTTCTAAATTAAGAATTGTGTATTACATGTCAGCAAGTAATAATAATAGCAAGTGGAAGTATTGCATTATTGTGATTTTTTGCTTAGTTGTATAAATTTTTAACCATGCAAATATTTATATATTTTATTATCATACTAATGTGGATGTTTTAAGTAAAAAAAATAAGTAGTTGTATGTAATTTCTTTCAGAAAAATTGATATGCGTCGGGTGCATTAATCTGCACTATTTATTTAATAATATGTTTAAATATATGAAGGTGTTTAATTATTAAATATATAACTAATTCAGATGCATACTTAATAATATATTTTTTGATATTATGATTTTTTTATTTAAGAAATACTAAACAAACCTCCCCTTTTAAATAAAAAGTGTGACTTTAAATCTCGCTGACGAAACACAAAAATTATGAATGAGTTGAATACAAGTGAAGTGTTGTGAATCAAGTAAGTTAAATCTCAAGGAAAATAATCAAGTGTGGGATGGGGATGACACAAAAGTATTTATGTGATTTGGTCAAGAAGATTTAGTTAGTACACGAGGGAGCAACAAGGTTTCACCATCTCTGTGTATAATCTTATTGATTGCTAGATACAAACATGAATTACAAACTCTCTTAGTTACAAGAATATTGGTAAGGATTGTTAGGATATATAACCGTTAGTTTATATGTTTAAGCTAGTGTGACGTGGCTGGGGTCTATATATTATATCCCGTGTACTTTTGTAATCTCACTTTACTCATTCTATTGTAAATGTCAACATGGTATCAGAGCTCCCCTTTGGGGTTTTCTTTCCAATAAGTCGAGATTAGTGGAATTAGGCTTTTCTTCTACTAATTCTTTCTTCGTCTCGCTTCTGTCTCCGCGTTCGTGCTTGAGTAGCGTATTGTCTCAACTCCTGTAAGGGTTTTTCTTTCTTTCCTGTTTCTTGCTATGTTTGAGTCTGGAAACGAAGAGTGTTCGCCGACCCAGTCGCCGAAGAAACGTGTGCGAGCAACAAGAAAACCGGTGAAGCGGCTAGTCCTGGCGACGTCAATGGTGTCTGGTTCTGGGATGGATTATGCAGATCCGTACTATCTTCACTCGTCGGACGAGCCTGGAATGATGCTCACTTTGACACAGCTCAATGGCAACGGTTCCAATTTCGGTCTCTAGAAGCGCGCGGTCACTCTGGCTCTTTGCGCGAAGAACAAGTTCTCCTTTGTGAATGGTTCTCTTCCGCGTCCGACAGAGGTTTCGCCAGAGAGGGATGCTTGGGACCGTTGCAACACCATGGTCATGGTTTGGTTGCTCAATACTATAAACAAACAGGTTTCTACTACTGTCATTTTCGCAAGAACCGCAAAGTTGATTTGGGATCAGTTACATGAGAGGTTTGGTAAACCTAATGGAGTTCGCCTTCTTGAGCTCAAACGGGACATCATGTGGTCAAGCCAAGGTACAAATTCTGTTTCAAATTTCTATACCAAGGTGAAAAATCTTTGGGACGAATTAGACGATGTGGATGAGTTACCAGATTGTCAGTGTTTGTCGGATAATAATCTAGCGGCTTACCGGGCTCGTGAGCGGCTGTTACAGTTTGTCATGGGTTTGAACGAGTCGTATTGGCCAGCGCGCGGTTCGATCTTGATGATGAGCCCTTTGCCGACGGGGGACCAAGCTTACTCTATATTGGTGCAAGAAGAGAAGCAACGGCAAGTGAAAATGGCTCAGTCCACGGTAGATTCTTTCTCTTTCAGTACGAATGTTAGCACTCTGAAGCAGGTTGATACCACTGGTAAGAGGGTTACTTGTGATTTCTGTGGGAAAGTTGGACATGGGGTGGCCACTTGCTACAAGAAAAATGGGTACCCTCCAGGGTTCAAGTTCACGAAGGGTAAGAGACCTATTACGTAAGTTTCTGAGATTACTGAGGGAGGAATTTCAAATCAGAGTGTGAACCAGAACCAGGGTGTGAATCAGAACTTGGTGTCTCCAATTCCTAGAGTTTCTATGGAACAGTACAACTGCATGATGAATTTCTTCACCAAGGGTGATCACTCCACTGGGGCGATGGCTGGTAACGAACCTTCTTTTCCTATATGCAATCTTTTTAAGTTGAAGTTTCCAATTTGTTGTTCTGCAGAAAATCTTGGTGAATCTTGGATTATAGATAGCGAAGCAGCTCATCATGTATGCTTTAAGTATGACTGGTTTGTTCGTTTTTATACCACGACTAAAGGAGTACATATAGAGTTACCAGACGGTTCTTTGAAATATGTTAATACGGTAGGATATGTTTGTATAAATGATCATCTCACCTTACAGCATGTGTTGTTCATACCGCAATTTAAATACAACCTCCTGTCTGTTAGCTGGTTTTCAAAACAGTTTGGTGCGAAAATTCTATTTGAGGAGAATTGTTGCCTGTACTAGGACCCTTTTCTGAGGAAGCAAAAAGAAGTTGGTAAAGTGGTGAATGGCATATATGTGTTGAACAAGACAGCGTTAAACGATGCTCTTAAAGAAGGAACTCCTTGTAATAGGTTCATGTCTAAGGATTCTTCTGTTAATGCTGATAGAATTTGTAGTGTTTCAAATGGTTTAATCAATAAAGATTTGTTCGTTTCTGGTTTTATGCCTCCTAGTAGTTTGTCTGTTTCTCAGCTTTGGCATCTTCGGTTTGGTCATTTACCTTTGCATAAAATACAGAAGCTGATAAACTTTGATAAGGTTGTTATGGATAAGGAGTTCATGTGTGAAGTTTGTGTTAAGGCTAAACAGACAAGATTACCTTTTGCCAAATCAGAGAGCAAGTCTAAAGAGGTTTTTGACTTGGTGCATGGAGACGTTTGGGGACCTTACAATACTCCAACGCATGATGGTTTCAGGTACTTTTTGACTTTGGTAGATGACTGTTCACTAGTACAAAAAC
Source organism: Limonium bicolor (assembly GCA_023374045.1). Classification (NCBI taxonomy): domain Eukaryota; kingdom Viridiplantae; phylum Streptophyta; class Magnoliopsida; order Caryophyllales; family Plumbaginaceae; genus Limonium; species Limonium bicolor. Next base: position 396,734,441 of record CM041776.1, on the reverse strand, counting down.
ATTCTATTTCGGCGGTTCCAAATAGCCTATTTCGGCGATTGTGAACCGCCAAAATGGAGTGCACCGAGATAGGTGTACAATCCTATCTCGGCGGTTGTACAACCGCCGAAATAAGTAATCTATTTCGGTGGTTGTTAGCTAAAAACCGCCGAGATAGGAGTGTTTTAGAATTAAAAAAACGCCTATTTCAGCGGTTCCTAGCTAACAACCGCCGAAATAGGTCCTTTTAAAAAAACGATTTTCGCGTCGTCTTCAACCTCTCAGCAGCAGTTCCGGTGATTTTCAAGAGGCGCAGCCACGAGAATGAAGGCGCAGAGCATGTAAGTTCGCCACGAGAGAAGAAAATTAACACAGGCGCAGAGCATGTAAGTTCGAGTATATTACCGGTTCCCCAGAGAGAATAAGATAAGTTCAAGTATATTACCACTAGAGAAGAAAATGAACACAGACGCAGAGCATGTAAGTTCGCTTGCAAAATTACCGTGAGATTAGAGGATGAAGAAAGGTGTGCAGAGCATGTTTGTTTTCCAGTTAGGGTTGCGAATCTACCGTGAGAGAAGGGGATGAAGAGAGAGCCGCCGCGGTTTGGGTTGCGAAGAGAGAGCCGCCGCGGTTTCCAGTTTGGGATGAAGAGAGAGCCGCCGTGAGAGAAAGTGAAGAAGAGAGGCGCAGACCATGTTCGCCAGTTAGGGATGCGAAATTATAGTAGTAGGAGAGAAGAGAAGATGAAGAGATGAGGCCGGCGAGCAAATATGTAATGAAATACTAACAACCGCCGAAATAGACTGAAATTTACGCGGCATTTTAAAATTTTCAGAAAAAAATCCCAGGAAATGACCCTATTTCGGCGGTTGTAAAGACAACCGCCGAAATAGGCCCCGAGATTTCTAGTGTATGGAAAAAAGACACCTATTTCGGCGGTTCCTAGCTAGGAACCACCGAAATAGGTGTCTTCGGAGCCCTATTTCAGCGGTTGCCTCTACAACCGCCGAAATAGGGGCGCCGAAATAGGTGTTTTTTGTACTAGTGGTTCTAGGGCCACATGGGTTTATATGCTAGTAACCAAAGCAGAAGCTTTATTTTGCATAAAAAGTTTGTTAAGATGATAAGGAATCAGTTTGGAAAGCAAGTGAAGGTTTTGCGAACTGATAATGCTTTAGAAATGGGTTCTTCTGTAGAAGGTCTAAAGTTTTTTGCAGAGATGGGCATGTTACATCAAACCAGTTGCCCGTATACTCCTCAACAGAACGGTATTGTTGAACGGAAACATAGGCATTTGTTGGAAACAGCAAGGTCTCTTTTATATCAATCTAATTTGCCAAAATCTTTTAGGGGTGAATGTTTAATGACTGCAGTGCATTTAATAAACAGGTTCCCTAGTAGTTTGCTGAAAGGGAAAACTTTCTTTTATGTTCTTTATGGTAAAGATTCTGACCTTTCCAACCCGCGGACTTTTGGTAGCTTATGCTTTTGTGTTGATAACCTGGTTAAAGATAAGTTTCAGGAAAGAGGTGTACCGTGTTGTTTCATTGGTTACCCCTTTGGGACAAAAGGATACAAGGTTCTGGAGCTTCAGACAGGTAAAATTAAAGTCAGTAGGAATGTAAGGTTTGTGGAGCACATATTTCCTTTCAAACTGCAGTCTGTTCCTTCAGAACAGAACTTGTTTAGTTCAGCAGGAATGCAGTACAATGTTTCTGTTCCACCAGAATCGGTAGAAGATGGTAATGAGATTTCTGTTTCAAATCAAACTCAGCATAATGATATTGTTCTGTCAGATCAGGTAACATCCGTTCAACATGAGGTTAATTCAACTACAAGGTCTGGAAGGCATACTAAATTACCGCAATATTTGAATGATTTTGTCTGTAATGCAGTAGCTTCCAATGACACTTGCATGCATACTTTAACTTCTCTTGTTCATTGTGCTGAAACAGCAAGTTTTCTTCTACCAATGCTATCCCATATGGCTAGAACTGTTGATTATTATGAGCTTGTTACTTTTGAGGATGCTAACCAGTATGCTCATTGGAAAAATGCAATGAAAGAGGAGTTTGCTGCTTTAGATCTTAATAATACGTGGGAAATCATAGACTTACCTCCTAAGAAGAAACCCATAGGTTGTAAGTGGGTGTATAAGGTCAAGACTAAAGCTGATGGTTCTATAGAACGTTATAAGGCTAGCTTAGTAGTGAAAGGTTATACACAGAAAGAGGGAGTAGACTACCTAGAGACCTTTTCCCCTATTGTGAAACTTACTACTATTAAGGTCTTATTTTCTGTTGCTGTAAAAAGAAACTGGAACATTTATCAATTAGATATCAATAATGTGTTTCTTCATGGTGATTTAGATGAAGAAATATATATGCAGCTTCCCAAGGGTTTATGTACTGATCAACCTAACAAAGTGTGCAGATTAAGGAAGTCTTTATATGGGTTAAAACAGACATCTAGACAGTGGAGTGCCAAGTTGAATAGTACACTAAGAGATAGAGGTTACATTCAGTCAAAGAATGACTATTCTTTGTTTTATAAAGTGCATAATGACAAGTGTGTCTATCTAGTAGTGTATGTTGATGATATTGCTGTTACAGGGAATGATATTGCAGAAATTGATTCTTTGAAAGGTCACTTACATGCAACCTTTCGAATCAAAGATCTTGGTCTGATAAATTTGTTTCTTGGAATTCAATTCATCCAAACTTCTGATGGTTTGATATTGAATCAGAAACGTTTTATTGATAATATGGTAGAGGAGTTTGGATCTGACCAGATTAAGGCACATCCATGTCCCTTACCCCAGTTGAGGTTTAAAAGCATGAATGACGACAAGTTGACAGATCCAACTTTGTACAGAAGAATAGTTGGAAAGTTAAATTTTCTTTGTAATACTCGTCCTGACATCGCTTTTGTTGTGCAATACTTGAGTCAGTTTCACCATGCTCTAACAGAAGAGGACTTGAAGCTGGCTTACTACACCATCGGTTACTTGAAAGCCAGTTCAGGTCTTGGTATCATACTAAAGCAGAACAATGATTACAAACTAGAGGCATACTGCGACGCAGATTGGGCCGGGTGTCACATAACCAGAAGATCTGTCAGCGGCTACGTGATTCGACTTGGGGGCAGCCTCATCTCTTGGAAGTCAAAGAAGCAGTCCACAGTCTCCCTCTCTTCGGCTGAAGCGGAGTATAGATCCATGAGGGCAGTCTGCACCGAAATAGCTTGGCTCACACGGGTTTTGGCTGAATTAGGTGTGAGTGGGGTAACTCCAATTCCTCTAAAATCGGATAGTTAGTCAGCTATACATATAGCGAAGTATCCGGTCTCACATCAAAGAACCAAGCACATAGACATTGATGTTCACTACGTTCGAGAGCTGTTACAAGATGGAATGATTTCAGTTGAGTATGTTCCAGCTAAGGATCAGCAAGTAGATATACTTACCAAAGCTCTTTCTGGACCACAACATCAAACAGGAATGGACAAGTTGAGTGTGTTTGCTAAACCCCCTCAACTTGAGGGGGGGGGGTGTTAGGGTATATAACCGTTAGTTTATATGTTTAAGCTAGTGTGACGTGGCTAGGGTCTATATATTATATCCCGTGTACTTTTGTAATCTCACTTTACTCATTCTATTGTAAATGTGAACAAGGATGGTTGCAAGCTCTTTGTTGTGTGCTAAAGTTTATTGTGGATTGAAAATTCATGGAAAGTTGATTTAGTTCAAATAAAGATCATCCATTTGAAAGTGAGTGCAGCTAGCGTCTTTATTGTTGTGCTGAAACCGGTGGTAGTGGGCGTTAGGGGTGTGAAGCAGTCAGGGGCGTAGGTATTTTTTCTGCTAGTATATGTTAAGGCTGAGTTCTTTCAGCATATTAATCCATTCTTTGAGATTAATGTGACACATGTTAATTTCTTATTGGTTAAAGTGTTGACCAAATGTTCAAAAAAACAAATTTGTCAACCTCACATTAGTTAACCAGACTAAACTTTATGATAAAACTTTCAAACCTAGTTTTATGGGGAAAATTGGACCCTTAGCCAACTCAAAGTTAATAGAGGAGTAGACAATCACGGCATGTGGCATATTCATGAGGGAGAGAGTGCAACTGTGTCAACTCTAAGGGAAGGGAGCACCTATAGACATGACATGTTTCTAAGGAAAGGGCACGCGTTGATTTAGAGATTTGTTCATCTTTAAAACGCTAATAGACAAATGCGATACAATAAAACTTGGTTCTCCCACTTAGGCCCCGTTCTGGCCGTAACTTCTTCTCATATAAGAAGTTGATTAGACATTTGAATTATTTAAAACTCTCTCACAACTCAAAGAGAGAAAAGCTAGTAAAACCAGCGTCCGGAGATAATCTCCTACTGGCAACTAGCTTGGGAACGGGGCCTTAGTGACCACTGCATATATAGCATCTGCTATAGGATGATTTATCCAGTATTCTTCTAAGGCTGCGTTCGCTAACGACGTTTAGGAGTTTAATCTCTTTTTGAAAAAGAAATAGAATATGTGACAGTTTCTTACTACATTTAAAACTGACTAAAGTTATCATAGTGGAAGAGGATTGGTTAATTACAGTAACACAACAAATGCCGCGTTTGCAAGCCGCGAGCGAATGGACCTTGAGTGTATTCTGGAAGGGATGGGCATGACCCTATAAAATTCAACATAAGGCATTTAAATCAAGTATTCTAAAGTTAATTAGTGAATATCACATTAGTTCAATCCATAGATCAACGCTCATTTCATATAATTATCTCGTAAGTGTTTATCTCATCCTTCACCATAGATCTCAATAAGCATTAAAAAAATTCTTCTTCATTTAGATATTTTATGTATATTTTTTATTTTATCCAATTTTCTATATCTTTTTATTTAAGATAATATTCTAAATATCTAGATAAATTATAGACTTTCATAATGCCACATAACAAAACAGCTAAAACAAAAAACAACTACAAAAATATATCAACCAGCGCTTTACTATATTTCCATCATTCATTTTGCCTTAGATAACAACCCATTATTCTTGCGTTAAAAAAACCAGTGATCTTGTATAAATTAAGTATAAAATTAAATTACATTACATAATTTTCTAAATATTGAGTAACATCTTGAGGTTTGTTACTTGAGACAAAGGCAGACAGGCAGGCAGGCTTCTAGATGGAAATGAAATGACTGCGCTTCTTTGCACTCCCAACCCTTTAATACCCCTTTCATGAGTTTCCTCCTCCGTGCCGGCCCTTCCTCCCTGACCCCTGGGAGAATCTTCTCGCTATATTCCGGCGGGTGATTGTCGTAATCACAGAGCTGACTTAGACAGGGGGTAAATGGGTATGGGATCTCAAGCAGCGGGGGATAAGTGGCAGTGGGAGAACGCCACCGCCGGAACCGTTGCCGGCTTCGCCACTGTCGTGGTTATGCATCCTCTCGACGTTGTCCGGACCCGATTTGCAGGTCTCTCTACTATTTTTGTTGTCTTGAACGACCGATTAACGGCAGTAGTAAGTGTTTACTTCAGTGGATATCCTCGCCTAAATTTTGATTCATTGAATCAGTTAACGATGGCCGGCTTTCGAATCTGCCAACTTACAAGAACACTCCTCACGCGGTCTTCTCTATTGCTCGCGTAGAGGTATCTGCCCGCACCCCCTTCTTTCCTTGGAGTTGGGATCTCAGGCATTCATTCTTTCCCATGGTATGCAGATTTTCTCATGGAGCTACATTTTTTCAGGGTCTGCGAGGGCTTTATGCGGGCTTATTTCCTGCTGTGGTTGGCTCGTCTGTTTCTTGGGGTCTATACTTCTTCTTGTGAGTAGTATGTACATTACAGTGACGCAGCCATTAGATGCTGACCAAACGCGTCCATGAATTTGTGAATTATCTTTGTCCAAACTGAAATAATTAATCCCGAATCTCCTTAGTTTTCTTCGTTACTGCCGGGTTCTCTAGTTATCTGCCGGTATGCTGTTCGGTGTCGTGTGAATTTGTGAGCTCTGTGCAATTATCAGATGCTTGTATACTGGGAATCTGTCTTTATATAATTGAATTTTAGACTTACTGGATATCATAACCCAAACTTAGCAACCTCTTCCCTGTGAATAAATGCAACTGCATGACTGATTCACCATCAGTACTGCTTATTTGGATGCCACTCTTTCCATGACTGTTGTAAAATTCAAAGCTTACATCTTTTCTGATGCATTATCTGCAATCACTCAATGCGATTAGGTAATAATACTCGACAATAATAGAAAGTTCCGTCAAATTACAGTTATGGTAGGGCAAAAGAGAGGTACTTGAGGAACAGGGAGAAGTTGAGCCCAGGTCTCCATCTTGCTTCTGCGGCTGAGGCTGGAGCACTGGTTAGTATGAGAATTAATGCCATTCCTTACAATTGCTTTCCTACTAAAGTCCACTACTGTTGTGGCAGTTCTTTTAGTCTATACATAACGTTTTTGTGTAGTGTTCAACGGCCCCATTTTTGTGTAAATATTTCTTACGGTCAATTCTGAGCTCTATTGAGGTGCTGCTGTTTTCTTTTGTTGTAAGCAGAAGTGCACGCCTCTGTGAATGTATTGACTGAAAACTGACTTGCTAATTGTAATTGATTGTGTTGCTCCATTTGAAATTTTACAAGATATTTTCTTTTGTGGAATCGCAGAAGTCTATCTTATTTTCCCTTCTGTGTGACTTGTGAATGTGGTGGAAAAGATTTTTCTAAGGAATGGTTGTCTTTGAAAAAAATTCATAGGGAGGAAGGCTAAGACACTTTCAAGTTTTGAGGGATATATAGTAGTATACAATATGAGTGGTTTCCTCTTCTTGCTTATATTAAATGTCTTTTGTGCCGTACTTTTATAGTTGTATTGGTTGTCTTGTTCTTGCACCACTGGTCTGAAAAGTTCTGGGACTGTGGATTACTAATGCTCTTGATGATATTCCAGGTTTCCTTGTGCACAAATCCTATCTGGCTTGTTAAAACTAGATTGCAGCTTCAGAATCCTCTTCATCAAACTCAGAGATATTCTGGTCTTTATGGTATGATTTGCTCTTTCCTTTCTGGGAAGCTTACTTGTAAAGAGTGTGTCCATCCCAATGTTGTAATGTCTTCTTTCCTGTTTTTTGACATGTAATGCTGTAGTTCTGTCATACATGAAGCTAAATTGTTGCCTACACCCATATGTAGCCAGAGATGACTACATTTACCATACAATTAACAATTAACACCAAGCCCCGGCGGCTTGGTCGGTAGTGGAAGGAGTTGAGAGATACCCTTGAACCAAAGGTCTTGGGTTCAAAACTCACCCACTGCTGTTACCAATTAAAAAAAAAAAATTTACCATACAATTAACAATGAATAAGAAATTCTTTACTATGAACTGTTATACTGAAATCTTATTTTTCGTGCACAGTTTTATTGTATAAAAACAATGTACAGTTTTTTATATGTATAATATACAATTTTATATACCTATATGTATAGTTAATGTAGTCAAAGATAGCTACATGTGGGTATAGCCAAGAGTTACTGATGCATGAAAAGCTTTCTCTGTTGGCTTAACTTGATCTCGGAACAATGACAATTTCTAAGGGCATCCACAATGGTTATGGGGTTCTTAACAAATTCCTAGATGTCATGTCACCTAAAAATTTTTTTTATTACTTAAGCAACTTCATTCAATTGTTCATCCCTACAATAACGAGTTTCTTAACCTTCTCACTCCACTAATTTTTTCTTTCACCTCTCACTTTGTTTTTACTTTACATCTAAAACTATTTTTTACTAGAAGCGTCAGATAAAGCAGAGATGTAACCAATCAATTTCTTTTTCCGTACGTTCCTTATTTAAGAAACGATGAAAGAGAATTTGGGTGGATTCCACACCACTGCAGATGTTTTTTTAATTTCTTACTGACAAATGTGGATGGAATCCACACCACTGTGGATGCCCTAAGAATCCTCACTACCTAAATAAGTGACTTCTAGCCGCAAAGTGTTAAAACATCTTGCAAGATTTGGTTAATGAATCTACTAGTGAACCTGGATCCTGGGTTAATTGGGGTTGCAAGGATTTGCTGGTTTAAATGCAATCACACTGGTCTATAGTGATTTTCATCCCTTTAATTCATTACTTGTAACTGTTACCCAACACTGACATTATTAATGTTTTGGTCCATTAATTTAGATGCCTTCAAAACCATATTGAAGGAAGAAGGATGGACTGCGCTATATCGAGGGCTTATGCCTGGTCTTTTCTTGGTTAGTATCTGTACGCTGAAGCTGCTTAATTGATTGATCTCAAAATTTTCTTGGACCATTTGTATTTCTTGGGATGTTTACTAAATGACTGAATGCTAGATATGTGCGTCGGATGGTCAAATAAAAAACAATTGGTGGTGCTTAAAACTTCGCCTCGCATTGCTTGTGAGCATGTATTCATTAAGTTTGGTTACATTTTGCTACAGCAGGTCTCTCACGGTGCCATACAGTTTACAGCTTATGAAGAACTACGCAGAAGGGTTGTGAACTTCAAGTCTAGTGCAAGTGAAAAAAATGGTTCAGACGATGTGTTGGTAAGGCTACTGTGATTTGTTTGTCAAATTTTTCCACGATGCAGGGTCTCACGGTGTTTATGTGGGTGTTCCGTTTCTGCTTATATGTTTCCGTGATGACTGAAGTACTTGCAGAGTTAATTGTAGGTTATACATGTTCTGCTTTTATTATTCTCTAAATTAGGAAAGAGGCCTAGTTATAGTCACAATTTTCATCGGATTCCTTTGTATTGCTATCATGTCAGAGTAATATGATTCATGTACTTGAAGGGTTAGTATGAAATGATGATACGTATTTCTCGTATGTGGCTGCAACAGAATTCTCTAGATTATGCTTGCCTTGGAGGAGTGTCTAAAGTAGCCGCCATTCTTTTCACCTATCCGTTTCAGGTAATTTCTAACTTGATCGATCTCATACTTCCAAAAGAATTAGCAATGTTGAGATTCCTAACGGTTATGTAACTTGTTCTTTCAGGTCATTCGATCTCGACTACAGGTATCATGAAACGGTGGATCACTTGCCTTTGCACTTGTGTTGTCTTAACCTGTATCTAGTTGTTCAAGAGGAAACTATCATCTGTTATGGTTCTAGGTTGTCAATTCGCTTACCTCTATCCATTTGTATTGCATGATTGATTAGTTATCTGTTTTTGCTGATGTAGCAACGGCCAAGTGTTGAGGGAGTTCCAAGATATGCCGATAGTTTGCATGTTGTGAAAGAAACTGCTAGGTAACATGTGTGATCTTTGATGAAACCTCTAACTTCTAATAATCTCTAAACTTTGATGTAAACCGCTGCTTTTATCTATTATGATGCTTGGCTAGTTTTGCCTTCACTACAGTGCTGTTATAAGTGGCTAACTGTTGCTGTTTAGGAAATAGGATTCTATTCTGGCGATTCAAAACTATGACACTGACAATACATGATTTATTAACATCATGGTTTTGGACAGGTATGAAGGTGTTAGAGGCTTCTACAAGGGTATCACACCAAACCTATTGAAAAATGTACCTGCTTCTTCTATAACTTTTATTGTGTATGAGAATGTTTTGAAGATGTTGAAAGTGTACAGAACAAAAGAGTGAGTAATACTCCATTCTATGCGTTTCTCAATTATATAGAATGTTTACTGTTTATCCTTTCTTTGTAGCAATTTCTTATTTGATTATGATGTGTACTACTGTCTCCGTCACTTCCGTCATAAGGTTTATTTTTTGGTTTGTTTTTACACTTTAATATTAAACATATAAAATAAAATATTTTTTTAAAATTAAATTGCACTATATATAGTCTTTCACGTAAGGGTTCTATTATAAAACATAGATTTATAAAAATATATCATCTTACATGTTAAATATTGAAGTCAAACAACATATCCAACTAATAAACCGGACATTTGGACGGGGACAGAGAGTATAGTTCAGTTAGAACGTTAGGAAAGCTAGATAACTATTGTATCCATCGGGGAAGCATTGTTTTGTTGTTCGTTCATAGAGATGATGTTTCATTGTGGTTCTGGAGCCTTATTTTTAGAATTCATCCGAGGCACAGTACACAGTGATGGCATGTTGATTTTTCTAGTACAAAGAAAAATAATTGCCTATCTCTCGAATTTTCTGGAATTCCAATCCTCATATTTTTTAAAAATGTCTATAATTGTTCCTCTCCCGTGTTTTTTTTTTAAATAGAGGCACTTGGCTAACAAAGCTAGGAGATAAATCTCTTACATTTGTTTCTTCTCTTTTTGTTAATTTCTTAACGTGCCAGTAATTACTAAAGCTCAGAGAAGTTTTTTTGCAACCAAAATCTTTTCTAGGGATTGTCTTGCCATGATCTTCTGTCTTAACGCAGTCTTGAGACCGACTTTGTGACATGAGAATCTTGTGGCAAACTCTTCATGGAATTCTGAAGATATCTTTAAAGTTGTTGACTGTGCGTCCCTTATCTAACACGGAACATCCAAGGTCTTTGACAAACAAAAGGGTATGCCTCATCTTGCACATAATCTTCTTCCGTTTGGTTCAAGTTTGCCTTCAAGCTATCTGGCTCGAAACTTGGGGGGGGGGGGGGGGGGGGGGGGGGGGGGGGGGTGGGGTCATTGAATAGCCTCTTCATAGCTATCGCGTCAACCTCATAGTCTCTTCATAACTATCACGTCAACCTCATTACTGACGAAGTCATCTTAGAGGTTGCCCTCTAGGACCATGCCGAAACATTTCCCACCACTCATCAGGAGAGCATTACAACCATTTATCTTATCTTATCATGGTTGATGTCCTTGACCAACATCATCTCATTGCCATTGATGCTGTCAAACTTGCATGAAGGATCGCGTCCGATGACTTGATCTATATCTTGACTTAAGATTTCTTCCACTATAGGACCTTGCACTGCATGCAGCTTATGGATACTAATCTGATTACCTCCTGTGGGAGCGAGATCTTACGGCCGATGCTAAGGCTTAATGATAGGCACAAAAGGCTGGACATGAGAAGGCGACAACCAGTAATTGGAAATACTACCAAATGGAGCTTGGTAATATGACCAATCTCACGCTGGACAATAAGACCAAACCCACCTGGGATACCCATTCCACCCTTGCGCCAGTCCAGCCCATGAGACTAAAGCCCAAACGACGGAGGCGAGAATTCCCACAAGGAGCCCTGGGAACCGAAGAACAACTGTCAAGGTTGGTATCAAAACTCGGCACCCTGAGCAGCCGCTGGGATAGGACTACCATTTGGACCCAAGACTCCTCTTATCCTTAACAGACTCCCATGACTCCTACCTTCAACACTGTTTGATGGACCACCATCCCACTGCACACAACAGGGGAACCCGTCTAATCCTTTTTAACTATAATATTTGACTTAAATCCATCCTCAACCAAGATGGTCACATTTTCAATAGAGATGGTCACCATCTTCCCTTCTCGGAGAAGGCAAGGATCTCCCACACCCTTGACTCGAAGCCTAATCGTCCCAACAACCATCTCCTCACCTTGTGAAACCTTTGAACTTGAAGCATTGACCCTCATGCTTTTTGAAGGATACACAGTTTAACTTGATCGGAATCACTCTACGCTTGCTTGGGTCGGGATGAAAAATCTTCCATATCTTCTGACTTGCGACATAATTATTAGCAAGATTTGCACCAAACCTGGTTGGCTTATCAAAGAGTTTCACTTCCCTAGGACGTCTTCCTTGAACAATCTCAACAGCCTTAACCATTTGCTTCTGCTTAGTGAATCTTACAAGAGCAAAATTAAACTTGTTGTTTGCTCGGAATTTGTTGGAAATACAGATCTCCACCAGACCTTCCTCCAGAGACAACAAATTACGAAGGTCTGACTCTTGAACGTCCTTTCTAAGGTTATCAATGAACAATAGAGAGCCATGATAAAGGTTGTTGACACTTACCCCCTACTCTGGATCTTCTAAAGACTCTTCTCGAAGCGAGGAGGCGCAGAACCTTCGTCTACCTTTCCCCTCCCTGTTATGACTTGCCCAAATATGCAGAGTCACTGGAAAAGATAGGAGTGTTCAGTTATGCGTATGTTGTTTATGTGTTACATATGAAAATATAAGAAAAATTAACACTTTTATCTATATAATACAAGTCTAAAATAAAACTTTAATTGATACAATTTTTAATATATGATGTACCATTAAAATATACTATATGACAATAACAATATACCACAAAATTCATACATCAAAATGTTTTATTCACCATATGATAATAAAAACACCCATGAGACTTTAAATACACTATAACATAATAATAATGATTACAACAAAAATTGAAATTTTGTCTCCGGGTTGTTCACTTTAGTGAATTATTTACATATCATAGTGTGAGTTGTATTGTACTTTTAAGAAATAGTTCTATCGTTTTTATAAATATCAATCATTATATACTTATACTACTTAAGTCTCATTTTTGACTGTTTTGTTTACTTTTCGGTATTTTTTTCATTTTAATATGAAACATATAAATTAAAATATTTTTATAAAATTATGTTTGTGTTATGTAGTTTATCACATAAGGAACCAATTACAAAACTTAGATTTGTAAAATTATATTATGTTATATGTTACATATCGAAATCAAACTACATACCCAAATAATAAATAGAATGGTCAAAAAGGGACTGAGGGAGTACAACCAATTTTAATCTGGCTGCTTCTTCACGTGTCGCTTCAACTTGTTGTGTCCTCCCCCCTGGTGTCATTGACATGAATGCAAGCAATCCACCATATATATGATAATTGAGAGCTTTTCTTTTTCTCATGGATGCAAAACTGGGTTAACTGATGGACACTGGGATCTTCAAGGAGAGGTTTTGCAAGTATATTACATACTTTGCTTCTGTCGGCATCTATGTGAGCTGACATTTAGAAAGATAAACTGATATGAAATCAAGTTGTATTGTATAGGAGCGTAATTAGGTGCATGGTGAAATACAGAGGCGGACCTAGGGGTTCCGGTGGGTCCCGGACCCCATAGCTTTTCTGACAATAAAAAAAATATTTTTGTAAAATATAATTTTAATAACATAAAACTGAGTAAAATACTAAAAGTTGATAATAATTTAGTAATAGAAACATGCTCTAAGGTTGTAATGCTTAATAAATTTATGACCACATATTTATATTTAATATATGTTACTGTCGAAAAAAATTTTGGACCCCATAAGATTTGACTTCTGAGTCCGCCACTTGAAATGACACTGGAATGATGAATATATAGCTTGTTAACAAAGTAGCTCAGGTCTAGTCGAGTGAGGCAAGGTACTCGAGTTCTTAGAGTAAGCTCTTAAAACAGAAATGATGCAGTGTAAGAACAAATCTAGCATGAGAAGCTGTGGCTCTGAAGAGTGTGATGCTGATGTAATTCCTTACATTACAAGATGACTATTATTATGCGAGCAATGTACACCTCTACTGGAGTGTTGATGACTTTAATACACAATGATTCTAGGTTAATGGCTTGTTCATTAACATGTCCATAACTTTTTGAGCTCAATTCAAGTTGTTGGATATAATGTTTAATTAGATCGTACAGTTCATAAAGGACGCCTATTTTTTTGGTAGCTTTTAATCTTTCAAATAACAGGCAATAACCTCTAATAAACTTCCATACATTTCGTTTTTAGCTCTAGAAAATCAAAATCAAGTTTTTTTTAGATGGCAAAAGTAAAATAATATTATGACGACAGTTCTTTATCATTATTATTGTTGCTTACTTGTGCAGTGTCTCTTCATCATCGGAAAATAATATCGAAGTTTCAAAAAAAGTTAGTGGCCAAAGTATGTAACAGGATAATTGTTACTGTGTTGATTTGTGTTGTATGTGTCTATAATTAATATATGTATGTAAGATGTGACCATTCACGTACCCATATAATACCTAATGCATTCAAAAAGCGAAATTAGAATTTTAATTTAATTTTCATAATGAAAGAAATCAAAGAAATCATGACAGCTTTAACTAATTTATACTCCCTCCGTCCTGAATTGACCGTCCTGTTTACTATTTGGACATGTCGTTTGACTTCAATTTTTAACATAAGATAAAATTTTTTGAAAATTTAATTTTGCATATGATTCCTTACATGATAAACTATATGTTACAAAATTTAGTTTTATAAAATATTTTATCTTATATGTTTAATATTGAAGTGGAAAACGTGACATAAGCAAACAGGACGGTCAATTCAGGCGGAGGAGTATGAGCCACTACTAAAAAAAATACTCCCTCCGTCCTGAATTACCGTCCTGTTTACTATTTGGACATGTCGTTGACTTCAATTTTAACATATCAGATAAATTGATTTTGAAATTAAGTTTTGCATATGATTCCTTACATGATAAACTATATGTTACAAAAATTTAGTTTTATAAAATTATTTTATCTTATATGCTTAATATTGAAGTGGAAAAAAAACGTGCCATAAAGCAAACAGGACGGTCAATTCAGGACGGAGGGAGTACATTTTTTAAGCTGACTATTTCGGCGCAAGCCGATAAGTCGCTGAAATTAAGAAAACAGTTAACTACGCAATTAGACTAGCGCCGAAGATAAGAGTTGTTTTTGATGTTCGTCGTTTTTTTTTCTTTTTCCATTTATCATCACTTTTCTGATCTTGCTTCTTTCAAATGTTGTTGCTCGAGAAATACACGATGGAGAAACTCCACTGCATCTGAAACCTCATTGCTGAAATTCCGTGAATTTTTATTTCTTCAACCCCAGATTCTGAAACTCCATTGCGAGAAGTACACGATGTTAAACTCCTCCTGCATCTGAAACTTCATTGCCGAAATCACGTGAATTTCTATTTCTTCAACCCCAGATTCTGAAACTCCATTGCGAGAAGTACACGATGTTAAACTCCTCCTGCATCTGAAAATTCATTGCCGAAATCACGTGAATTTCTATTTCTTCAACCCCAGATTCTGAAACTCCATTGCGAGAAGTACTTCCAGATCCTCGTTCATTTAAAACTCCATTGCACTATTCTTCTCTATCTTCCAACCCTAACTGACGGTTCTTGCTTCTTGGATGCTACAACAAAAGAACTTTCTCTTTGCTCTGAATTTCTCGTCAATCTGAGGGTGAAACTATGGCTGCTTCAAAAAAATTTAAAACTCCATTGTGGCAGATCCAGTTGGTGCTCTGGTGTTTGGCGAGTGCCGGTAGCCATGAGAGTGTTCTGTTGTGATTAATTAGAACAACGATGGCCTGACAAATGAACAAGGGTATTGGTGCTCTGGTAAGCTACTCCACTGTAAGAATATATGCATAAGAGTAGTAGGGTACTTACTTGGCTTGGTGAAGGATATATGTACAGAGACAGAGACGTATGAAGAGGGAAAACTGGCGTGTATCTGGCTGGTTTAATGTACAGGCATTGACTCTTCATTTATGTATCATTCTTCTTTTGAGTAGTCCTAATAGCAGCAATGTGACTGGTCTACATTGATTTTCACTGTTCATTCTAACATAGCAGCAATGAGACTGGTCTAATCCATCTATACAGATTCTGTATATATGATAAAAAACCGGCAAGTCATGATTTTTCTGTATTTCGATGACAACCACTTGGACCTCCAGATTATAATAGTCAAAGTTAATTAGTCTTTCTGCTGAAACTGATTTTATTTATATGAATAGAATAAACCGAACTTTGAGACTGTTTCATTATGTTTGTCTGCTTGATTTGGGTTGATCTGTTGGGTTGAGATTAGTCTCTTCTTTTATACACTAATAACTAAACATCCATACAATTAGTTCTTATACTATTAAAGAATTACTTAACTAATTTGTGATACATGTTGAATTGTATTTTTCAAACTTAAGTTCTGATTTCGTTTTCACTTTACTTATTTGAATTTATTTCTTAGGTGTTTTTGTTGTATTAATTTTAAGATAATGGATAAATCATGGATTCAAAAACCAAAAGGCAGCAAGGAGTTTCTAACTGGATTCCAGAAGTTTTTGGACTTTGCCTTTGAGAATTCAGCTGTTGATGGAGAGATTTTGTGTCCATGTAAAAAATGTCATAATCGATTTTATAAAAATCGAAGGGATGTATGGAATGATGTAGTATTGGAGCATGGGTTTGGTCGGGGTTACACTGTCTGGATTGATCATGGAGAAGAGATCAACGATACAAGCTTTGCTTCCTCATTCAATTCATCTTATATGAGTGCCGCTGAATCTAGTTGCGGGAGCAAGGATGATATGAGTGGACTGATTCGAGACACATTCATGCTGCATCAACAAACTGTTGATGATCTTTCTGAAAACATCGAATACTCTATAGAGAATGTTGACAATCTTGAAGTGTTGGATGATATTTCAGAAGACATGAATGTTAATGCTGATTTAGCACAAGAAACTGATTTTGATTTACCACAACCAACTTCTGCTGCTGATTTACGCCCTCCAACTTCTGCTGCTGTTGCTGATGATGAAACTTCTTACAAGAGATTGATAGAGGATGCAGAAGCGGAGCTTTATCCTGGTTGTCAAAACTACTCAAAGTTGTCTTTCACCTTGCATCTACTCCATATTAAGTATATGTTTGGTTGGTCATCAAAATCATTTGACTGCTTGATGGAATTGTTAGTGAATGCCTTTCCTCACATAACTACAATTCCATCATCATTTTATGAAGCTAAAAAAGTTATGAAGGACTTGGGGCTTACTTACACTAAAATTGATGCTTGCCCAAGAGATTGCATGCTATACTGGGATTCGAAAGAGAAAAAGTCTATAGAAGATGAACATTGTCGAGAGTGTGGTATGTCAAGATGGAAAGAGATCAAAGGAAAGAGTGTTCATGAGAAAGTAGGAGTTGATGGTGATGAGACAACTAAGAAGTTAAAGGTTTCAAAAAAGAAAGCTGCAAAGGTTTTGCGTTATTTTCCATTAATTCCTAGATTGAAGAGAATTTATATGTCACCAAAAGTTGCAGAAGACATGATTTGGCATGAGAAAACCCGTGTAAAAGATGGAAAACTAAGGCATCCAGCGGATGGGTTAGCTTGGAAATCATTCGATGAAATAAATGTTGATTTTGCTGCAGATCCTCAAAATGTTAGGCTGGGGCTTGCTTCTGATGGGTTTAACCCGTTTCGAACTTTGAGTACAACACATAGCACATGGCCTGTTATATTATTTCCTTACAATCTTCCTCCGTGGCTTTGTATGAGACGTTCATCTCTCATCATGATTATTTCCTTAGTGTAGTCTTTTCTATTGCTGCGTTCACAACAGATTCGAGACTTGAGTTGATTTCAATTCTTTTAGAATGATTTCTACTTGAGTCCACAAAATAATTTGTCTAATATATGTGGTGTAAATGATTTGTTAAACATTGTTGTAGATGCACAAGGTGTTTCAGTGATAAGAAAAGGGAATTTCTCACCAAAAGATGTATTTGATCTTCCTCCTGGCTCGAAGATTAAAGTGGAGTTGAATAAGTTTGGCCACCTGATAAGGAGAGGTAGTCTTATACTTGGTAAGTATATTGGGGAGAGTGTTAAGAAAGAGAACATGATTGGGCTGAAGTATAAGTGTTGGGATGACATTGAAGAAACTAAAAGACAGCACTTCCTCAGATATATTCGGGTATAGATGATTGAATTTACTTGACTGTTCTATTATAAATTTTCTCATTATTCATTTATCTCTATAACTCACCAGCTTTATCATTCTTGTTTTTGTTTAGGCCAAATTTATTTTACCGGAGGGCAAACAAGTTGATAGGATCCTCTTGATGAATGCATCGATCAAGTGGAGAAACCATAAATACTATTTGAAGAGAACAAGAACCAAAGATTGTGCACTTTCAAAGACTGAAGCATACAAGAAAAAACCAAAGAACGTATCTCTCAATGTTTGGAAACAAGTGGTGGATTACTGGTATAGTGAAGAATTCAAGGTAATAATCACCTCTAGCACTGTTGTATTATCAAATTAGTCTTCCTTATGTTGTTATCATTGTCATCAATAATATAATTATAGAATAGTTTTATTCCATTCCTAGGGATCCATTATGTGACAGAACTTATTGTGTTCTGTTGCTTTTGACACTATTGTATTTTTTTCTTCTGTTTTTAGAATAAATCTGAGGAGGCAAAACTGTCACGTGCTGCTAAGATGCATGAGCACACTACAGGGGGGAAAAGTTTTTCTCGAGTTAGAGATGAATTTGTGAGAACTTTAATAGAAAATGTATTTATTCATTTACATAAGACTTGCACTATTAATGTGGTGAACTAACTGTTATGTTAATTGATTGTTAGGTGCAAGTACATAATAGAGAACCTGGTGAAATTGAGTTCTTCGAATTGTGTCATCGGAGACAGGACGGGTCCTATTTTGACAAAAACTCTTCTGATTATGTTGTGAGTATTTGTATTAAGGTGAATTTTAATTTAATCAATCTTATATGTTTTATTGTTATTCATCCTAGTTTATCTAATCATTTTAAATGCAGGAAGCTGCTCGATCCTATGTGAAAGAAAAAACAGGTGCTGATTCATTATCTGAAGCCACTGTTGAGGTTGAAGCCGAGGCTCATTATCATCTACGAGGTCCAGATGACAGAGGTACCCGTTATTGAGACAAATTAATATATCTTTCTTCCTGCTGATTAAGCTACTGGGACTATTAGAATGATGATCAGAGGTGGATATTAAGTTTTCTCTGTGATTTTTCTTGTTCTGATTATGCTTGTCTACAATATGAATTATTTTTGCTGCCCAGTGTTGCCCACTAGGGCAGTTTGAGCTTTGCAAAATTGTCAAGCATAGTTGCTGTTTAGTTGCTGTTTAGTTGCTGCTGTTTAGTTGCGGTTTAGTTGCTGTTAGATGCTGTTTTTAGTTGCTGTTTAGTTGCTGCTGTTTAGTTGTTGTTTAGTTGCTGTTTAGTTGCTGCTGTTTAGTTGCTGCTGTTTAGTTGCTGTTTTTTTTAGGAAGGGTTAAAGGATATGGTTATGGAATTAAACCTTCACAATTCAACCGTGAAAAGAGTACAACTGATGGGGCTAGTTCTAGCGCTGCTCGTGCTGATCGAGAAGAGGTTTCCATGCTCCGAAACCAAGTGGCCAGCATGGAACAAATGATTGCTACTTTACAAGCCCAAGTAGGAGCCTTGGCCTCTCAAAGAGCTGCTGGATGAATGTAGAAGAAAAGCATAGCTTCTGTTAGTTTAAAGTTTTAAAACTGTCATTTTGGGTGTGGAAACTAGTGTGAAAACTGCCATTTTGGGTGTGAAGCAGTGAAAACTGCCATTTTGGGTGTGGAAAACACTAAAAAAATGCCATTTTGAGTGTTGAATAATAGATGCTGCAATGTAGATTTTTTTTAGGATTTTGAAATCTAGATTTTGGAACTTTGGATACTGTCTAAATAGATATTGTAATGCAGTTTGGATGGTATATAATTCTACATATATTACAGTACTGACCATTCTCAATAATGCTTTCATTTTTGTTTTTATTTTTTTTTAAAGAAAAACAAAAATTTTCGACGCAAGTTTGATTCATTTCTGCGCAAGTATTGCGTCGAACTATGTTACTTTTCGACGCAGTATAGTACGTCGAAACAAACAAGGCGTTTGCGTCGAAATTTTTTTTGACGGTCAACTAGACGACGAGAGATGGACACGTGGATATTGAAATTTTCGACGCAAGTGTTGCGTCGAAATGATATTTTTTTTGCGTCGAAAACACCTTGTTTTCTTTATTCAAATCACATATTTATTCGTGCTATAACGTCGTTAAGAATTAATTGAGCATTTTCCTGCCCATATATAGCACACTGTCAGCATTAGAGTGATATCTGAGTTTTACTACGCGTTTTGTATTCATGTTCCATAATGTATGTAATACATTAACTAACTGTTCGTCCCATACAAATATACTGAACTCGTACGTTTAATCGTGTTTTCACTTCGCACAGTCGGAATTTAGAAAAAGTTGATGATTTTGCCTCTCCCTCAAAATTCTTCGATATATACACCTTTACCCTCCACTATCTCTCCACAACATTTCAAATTCTCAAACTTTCTATCTCTCTAGATTCTCTCTAACTTCTCTCTAGAATCGGTAAGCGGAATGAGACCGGGAGCGGGTGGAAAGCCAGTACCCGAGTCATCTTTTATGCTATTCAGATCTGCAAAACCAGGTTCTATTCTATCATAATTCACAGTTTTGTATCATAATTTAGCAGCAAAAGTAGCAAAAAAAACCGAATTCGGGAACGGGGGAGAGAAGGCAGGCGCTGGCGCCGGTAGAAGACGACGCGCGCGGGCGCCGGTAAAGGATGAGGCGCGCTGGTGCCGGTAGACAGGGGCGCGCCCGCCCGCGCGCAGAACAGGAGGTGCGCGGGCGCCAGGAAGGAGGACGCGCCGGCGTGAGCGTATGACTGTATGGATGCGTTTTTTTTACTGTTTTCTGACATAATTGACTGTTTTAGACGTTCTATACATATATTAGCATGTTTTTTTACTTATTATGCGTGTTTTAATTAGTTCGTTCATCTTTATAATTGTTAATGAAATTCAACTATTGTAATACATATTCGTATGACCGGTATTCACTAACCTCGACCGGTCTTGACTAACTGTAAACGTAGTACGACTAAATTTGATGGTAAATAGTAGATGGCGGGAAAGGGTAAGGGTATTGCTAGTTTCTTTGGTCAGGGTAAGGGTAGGAGCGCTTCAGAGCGAGACGAGAGTTCATCACAGCCTCCTATGAGCAGCCCTGACCCTGCTGCTGCGGAGAGGAGGCGTACACAGTACGTGCATGCTTCAGCCAGGAGGCGTAGGGAGATTGAAGTTCTACGGTTGCGAGATGAGAGGTTGATGCGCGAGCAAGAGTTGGTGGATGCAGAGGAGGATGAGGAGGAGGAGTTGGAGTAGCAGACTGTGGATCATGACTCGTTGGTCGGCAATGGGACGCTGGTTCTGCGGAGCGATAGTCCTGATTGGCCTGCACCTGCTCAGAGCGTTAGGAGGGGCACACGTTATGGCCAGGCTGACGATGATGACAAGGACGCACATGAGTCGGATGCTAAGTATGCGGGTACACGTATGCGCTCTCGACGCAGGTCCTCGCTAGATGGCTCAGCAGAGGATGTGGCACAGATGCCAGCTGCTGATGTTTGGTTGCTAAGGCCGACTCCTGTGCCCGGAGGCCCCCATGATACGATTTTGATCCCGAGCTACAGTGGTCACGTCGCACTTGACGTGTGGCGGGGAGTGGTATGTTTCTTGTCTCTTAGTAGATTTCATAAAATTTTAGATTGTATAGGAAATGTCATATAGTGTGACACCAATTGTAAATATTCAACAGGAGAAGGGATGTCTTAGCTTCAAGGCTAGGGCGAAGTATTTGGAGGTGTGGTTGCCTGAAGTTGTTTCAGGTGAGAACTTCTTATCGAGCACACAAGTTTAGTATTATAAATAAATTGGTTGGGTGTTTAATGGTTACGTATCATTACTGCAGTGCTGGATATACGAGTACTTCCCCATATTCAGGCCGGAGTAGCTTGCACATTGGGATGATACCTTCTCGATGGCAGCAAGGTGGCCTCGTTACACGAAGAATGTGACAGATGACGAGAGGCTACGTTACGTGAGGGGGCGGCTAGACACCATCTCATCCACTGAGGTACGAGTTGGTTAGCAATTGTAGTTGTAAGAAGCTGTTATGTGTTGTATCGTCAAACGTTGTTTCCAATTTAATTTGTTTGTTTGTTTTATTAAATGAAACCTAGGTTGATTGGTTGTCATTCGGTTTTGATGGTACCGCTGTGTCGCATGGGCGCTCTCGATTCTATGGCACATTGTAGTTCTTGGACATTGTAGAACCGTACATGCCCGCGCGGTGTCTACGACAGTTTGGATTCGTGCAGACCATCCCTCCTCAGCTTATCAGACCCGACACCCATCATCGTCCTCGACACGGGAAGACATACTGGGCCACATACGACTATGAGACATTCGTGTGGGACAACACGACCGGGCCCACCAGGTGGAGGTTTCCTCAGGTGCGCCCCCATGGAGCGGATGGTGGCCCTTGTACACGACGAGAGGATAAGCTCCAGCTATTTACCTTTTCTAGTTGAATTAAATTGTTGTTTATGATTGCTTTTAATTATTAACGTGAAATTTATACTTTACTGCTGTATTGGGATGACGCAGCTCTGATTATTTTGAGCATTGCACCGGAGAACAACCTGAGCTGGCCTAAAGGTGTCGCCCCCTGGATTGCTTATAGGCTGGAGATGGCTTTCGATCTTTGCCGACTTAATGTCAGTACCATCCCTGATTCCCCCACACGTTACAGAAACCAAAACCAGCCTCGCGTTGGCATGGAGTGGTACATCGCCGGGCGCCGCACCAGAGGACTTAGGCCTAGAGGGGAGGGTATACACCGCAGGCACATGGAGGTTGCGCGTCGGCATGGGGATGATGGTGGGCACGGTGATGATACAGAAGGACGTGGTGATGGGAGGGGAGGACGTGGTGATGGGAAGGGTGGACGTGGCGATGGGAGGGGAGGACGTGCTGATGGTGGTGGTGGGTATAGTGAGGGTGAGTATGGTGGGGGTGGGTATGGTATGGTGGATATGGTAGGGGTGGGTATGGTGGGGGTGGGTATGGATATTTTTATACTGTTTAGTTGATGTTGTTATTTGAACCTTTGTTTTTTTGTACTAATGGTTAAACTGGTGTAGTGATTATACTAATTCATTCTTGTTTATGTCATTAGGATGTCAATTCCCTTTGCAATTCACGTGAACCATTACACCGCATTCACTGAATATGGGGCACGGTTCCAACGTGGTCCGGGATGGGCAATGATCGATATAGAAATTGAAACTTCAAGAGTGTTAACCATCTCACATCATCATTAAATCCAATTGTGAGATCACATTTTGATAATCATCACCTGTACATCTATTCAATTGTCTATCTTAGGATGGACCAAGATCTATACAACGACTCTATCGCCCACATACTAACCGATGTAGACGTACACATGATGTTGTAGAACTACTTGGATCTTGGAGAAATAATGGAAAGAGTTAGGATTCTTGTGAAGTATGAAGATGATTCAGACTTTGAAGACCCCGATATGATACGAGGCAGGGCTGAGACGGACCGTAGAGAATACATTGCACGCTACAGGGCTAGTACGATGAGAGGATGTCCCCCAACTTGATTAATATAACTACTTTTGGATGTCATCTATTGTTAGTCAATGTAAACAGACTTGTTAATTGTTGTGTGTTTTTAAATAATGCGTGTGTTGACTAAGTTGTAACATTATGACGAATGACGTGTGACTAAGTTGTAACATCAGTTATCGTAGTATGAAACTCCAAAGTAGAATCGTTTTTGAAGTCCTTGAAATGTGTTTCAAAGAGGTTTCTAGCTTCGTACAAAAAATCATTTTTTGAGCAATCTCCAACATACAAACCAATCTCATTGTTAATAAAAAGAAGGCACTAAACATATCAGAGTTGTACTGTCGTACATGAAACATGAACTGCTTGAGGATTGTGGAATGCATTTCGGGCATCAGTTACTGCATCCATGTGTTAAGATAGGGCTATGTACGCATTCTTATCACCTTCTAAACTGGAATATGGGAATTTGTTGATGTTTAAACTGAAAAGAGACATTTGTAGTAGGTTTAGGTGGAGCAAAATCATCTTCCAGCTCGAAATCTAATGGTTCGTCTATATCTAACTACAATGTCGATAGGATAACCCTTTAGTATATCATGATTCTCATGGATTCTAATTAGAGAACATTCAACTAGAGTGAAATTGGTGGAAATGACAGACAATGATTATCAAGATGAGAATTTGTTGATGTTTAAAACTGAAAAGAGACATGTGTAGTCGGTTTAGGCAGAGCAAAATCATCTTCTTTTCTAGGAGAAATCCAACGGTTCATCCATATCTAACTGCATTGTCGATAGGATAGCCCTTTAGTATATCATGATTCTTGTGGATTCTATTTAGAGAATGGCTGAAGCAGATTCCACTATTGGTCAATAATTTCACTTCTTTTCTAGGAGTTTTGACTGTCACCTGTTAGCGACAACAATAGCTGAAGCAGATTCCACTATTGGTCAATAATTTCACTTCTTTTCTAGGAGTTTTGACTGTCACCTGTTAGCGACAACAATGCCTGAAGCAGATTCCACTATTGGTCAATAATTTCACTTCTTTTCTAGGAGTTTTGAACATCAACATATTCACATCCTGTATAGATTGTCTATCATTTCCCACCAATATCACGTCTCTTTTCCACGGCACTTATTGGTTTGCATGTGGAGATTGCTCAAAAAATAACTTTAGATTGGAATTCGTTATTCCTCGGAACTTAAAAGTAAACACTATAAATTTACTGTCAACCAAGAAGTCGATTACATTCCAACACTTTTTATTGTGTTCATTGTATAACAAGAAGTTTTTTAAATTAAACATTCTAATCTTCTATAACAATTCTGCCAGATCCACCAATCAGGGGAAACAGACGATACCCGTGTTCGTTGCGTGTTGGAGAAATATGTGACTACTTCCACCACATAGGCAGTGTACCTAATCGTTTTGCGGGATAGTGGATTCGTGGGGTTGTCGTACTCTTGGGGACCTCGCTGTGGATAACTGATAGTGGATTAAATTTACTGAGACTTCTAGTAAATAGATTTTATCATTTTTTTAAGGAGAAGAAATAATCGAAAACCTAACCTGAACAAAAACAAAATAATAAAAATAGAAATTATAAATCTTTTTTGTCTTTTAAGAAAACATCCCGGGTTGTTCTGCTCACCTATTTTATCAATTATATTAATATAAACTTCACCACTTAAGTAATAAACTCAGAAACTATAAATAATTCGTTGACGACTAAATCTAACGAACCCTAACCAGTTGCTAGAACTAGCAGCAGACTAATGCTCTAATCCGGACACAACCAATCGCATAAAGAACAGCTTCTATTTGAGACTAATTAACCTATAGGCCGGATCAGGCTTCTAGCTGTTAATCAGGTTTATCTTCCCACGTCTTGTTATCTATCTCAGCTCTCGCATGTTGATTAGAAAACTACAAATATTGCTTTAATAATTAGCTAGAGAATTAAAGCACATGAAGGACAAGAGTTAAACTATTACTTTAGATAAAATCAAAGTGGAAAGCTTAACAAAACATAATTATGTAAAATCGGCTCGCATCCCAAACCTGGGAGGGCTTAAGTTTATTTAAACATAACTATATATAAACAACGTTTTAACAAAATAAGAGAAAGGGTAGAGAAAACTCCAGCTAGCAAGTTGACTCTGAATCCTAGCTCCGCCTCTGTATCCACGTCGTCCGTAATAATAATACTAATTAATGGCATTGATGTGGTGTGGTGGAAAAACAAATAAAAATGGAGAAAACGGGGAGAAGAGAAATGGATGTGGTCGTATGGTAGTATGGTAGTGGAGAACGTACGTGGTGAGCTTTGGATTTGAAGAAGGGATGATTAATACTAAAGGGAACGTAGCTTATTTATAGGAAAGGAAATGAGAAGCAGACAACGGAGAAATCAGGGACGGTGCAGTTGGTGTGTCGATGGCGGTGGAAATTGGTGAGCAGATCCGTGAAGATTTGCAGTCTGAGAGCAGCAATTGATTTCAGCCGGCGTCACGCGTGAGTGAATTAAGGTAGGCGCCATCTGCAATTAATGAAGGAGCAGTTTGCGCTGATGTCCGTGTGTCCGCGTCCTGTCCGCGCCCGTGTCCGCCCGAGTTCATGCGGACAACTCTATGTCTGCGCCTCGTGTCCACCTTAAACCGTGCTGCTGTCCGCACAAATCCAGGCGGTTGCAGCTCCTCTTGTCCGCGCAACTCCAGGCGGTTGCGGCTTCCTACCGCCCTCCTGTCCGCCTTGTTGTGGGCGGTCGTGTGTCTGTCCGCCTTGTTTGCGGATGTCTCACAGCGGACAAGTCTTGCTAGTATGGGATATTATATATGTATATATATACGAGTGTACTCCAATCTTCAATCGCCTCCAGATTCTTCGTTATAAGTCCGTTTTACTCGCCGTTTGTTGCGTTGGAAAGCTTGTGAAATAAACTATTTGATTCCAACATTTTTTTTTGCATTTAACACATATAATACATCAGTTCATACCAAAACATAAATCTAGGAAAATCGTAAGATAAGTGAGAAATATTACTTAAAATACTGCAAATTAATAAGGTAATTAAACCCTTAAAAGTCTATATATTTCGCACTTATCAAACTTCCTCACACTTATCTTTTGCTTGTCCTCAAGCAAATAAAGAACAGACTTTCTCTAAGGTCACAGTATCAAACTCCGGGTTTCAACAGTCGTGGAAGGAAATCAAGCTAAATGGCAATCAAAAGAATAATCCTGCTCTTAGATGTAGGTTTTTATAAACAGTGAAAAGGAAAATTTTTAATAAGAGCATGGACAAGTTAGATTGTAAAAATTGAACATAGATTAGCTCGGAACCTTCCACCAATTTCTTTTCTCTAACCTTTGGATGACAAGGGATGTGAAGTAATGCCTTATTCCGCAATACCTTTCAACACCACATACTCATGATCAAAATATGAAAAATTGCGACAATCATTCAGCATTAAGAGTTTTGCATGTTCATTTTTTTTCCTTCTCTTTTTTTTTTCATTGTTCGCACAATTTGTTTCATCCCCTAGACTTTTCTCTTCACCCATGTAGCGGCTTTGGGCCTTCTATCCCAGATCACAAGACCTTAGGTAGATGGGTGATGAGGCACCCCAAGGACTTAATAACCGAATGAAGAGGCCTGTTTTGGTTCAGAAAACTTCATTATATGATCAGAGGAGTACCTTGCCTTATCCTTTTCATACCAAACTTTCACTTAGTTCCATGATTGCCAAGCTAAGGTAGTTCAATTTCCACAATCAGCTTATCCACCAGATTTCAGTGAAAATAGATTTAATTTTGAAGAAAGAATTTGATACATACAAACAACGTCAAGCAGTACGATTCTTGAGGTTGTCATCAGGCTTGATTTCAAAAACTTCCACAAAAATTTTAGCCCGAAAATTTAACATGTATTGGCATTTAGAGAAGCTTACTATCATAATTAGAGAACAATAAAAATCAAGTGTGGCATTAAGTGCAACTTGGCATATTTTCAGGGAAAGGTCTAAACTTCCTCACACTTAAGAGGAGCAATGTCCTCATTGTTCATAAAATAAACAAGAAAAGACCTTTCAAAATATGCCAGACTCATGAAGAATTTCATTCAGGACAATCATGGACTGATATAATAATAATCATTAAGCGTGAGAGACTGGACACAAACATTTAAAATAAAGAAACTGAAACTCCCCTGATATCGTAGATTGAGGAAGGTGTCCTTCCTCACACTTAAGTGCGAACAATGGGGGTAGTAGCGTTCCTCACACTTGAGTTCAAGCAAGTGTCCAGCCTTGGAGTTCTTCACATACCATGATAAGAATTTCACCTGCACACACTACCCAAAAATAAACGCTAAAAAGCGTTGCGTGAAAGCATAGACACCATTTCCACTTCTTTTTGTTAAAAATTAAAACCATAAGCTCCCCTATTAATTGAAAATTTTTGTTGAATTTTTTTTTGAAAAACATAATATAGAAATGATGTGGGGTACAAAATTAAAATAATAATAATAATAGGATAATAAAGTTTAACCACTGGGTTGCCTCCCAGTAAGCTGCCTGTAGTTTTAGTCTTTGGCTAGACTCCTGCTTCGTTATCCTGGATCAAAAATAAAAGTAGACAACACCTTCGCCAGGAAAACGAAGTTAGTAATAATAAAAAGCAAACCACCTGGATCAAAACAAAACGTTACTTCGGTAAATAAAATAGGAAAATGAATACTCCACAAAACCTGGTGTTTGAGGAGGTACTGCCGGTAACGTAGTTGTAACAGGAGACCAGGTGGTGATGACTTTTCTTCCTCAAATTGGAGGATGTAAACATCCTCCTCTTGCTGTTGAGGCTTATGGAGGCAGGGTGGAAGTTGATGAGAGACCGGTGGTGATGATGTTCCTTCCTCAGATTCGAGGATGTAAATTTCCTCTTCCGGTTGGTGAGGCTTAACAGGATAGCGCTCTTCCAGCTGGTTGACCGGCTCAGACACAATATCTTCGAATTTTAATTGCTCCTCCTGTGTTGGGGATGAAGATGGAGGAAGATTGTAACTCTCAGACATTTGTTCTAACTCGGCGTCGGAGAAAAATGTACTGAGAAGTTTCTTTATCTCCTCATCAGAACTTGTAGCTTCAATAATATCTGGCTCGAATTGGTCTTCACTCCTTGGAGTCACCACTGGAATCTCTTCTGGTGGCTCGGCCTGACTCGGGAGAAATTCGTCTAGCCTCCGTGTAGATTGTTGTTCGTTCTGATTGAAGTAGTAATACCCCAACTGAGTTTCGTTGTACTGTGCATTAGCCTGGTCGACTTCCCACCAATACGGCTCTCGATTTGATTGTTGAGGTGGTTGATAATCCTTGACCAATCTTTGATATGAGGATATCTCCTCTTGCATTTGTGTCCATTCCAAATTGATCAACAATCTTCTCACCTCATCGTATCCGCTCTCCATTATCAGTAACTATCCTACAAAAACAAAAACAAAAACAAAAATACCAAGTAGAATAGAAAATAAAAATAGAAAAGAAACACAAAAATAAAACAGAGATACAGGAAATATATATAATTTTTTTGTAAGTAAAATAAAAAAGTAAAATAAAAGTAAATAAAAATAGAAATCTCAATAATATTTAAAAACTATCAATTAACCGTGCTGGAGGTCCCCGGCAACGGCGCCAAAAACTTGTTGGAGAAATATGTGACTACTTCTACCACATAGGCAGTGTACCAAATCGTTTTGCAGGATAGTGGATTCGTGGGGTTGTCGTACTCTTGGGGACCTCGCTGTGGATAACTGATAGTGGATTAAATTTACTGAGACTTCTAGTAAATAGATTTTATCGTTTTTTTAAGGAGAAGAAATAATCGAAAACCTAACCTGAACAAAAACAAAATAATAAAAATAGAAATTATAAATCTTTTTTGTCTTTTAAGAAAACATCCCGGGTTGTTCTGCTCACCTATTTTATCAATTATATTAATATAAACTTACCACTTAAGTAATAAACTCAGAAACTATAAATAATTCGTTGACGACTAAATCTAACGAACCCTAACCAGTTGCTAGAACTAGCAGCAGACTAATGCTCTAATCCGGACACAACCAATCGCATAAAGAACAGCTTCTATTTGAGACTAATTAACCTATAGGCCGGATCAGGCTTCTAGCTGTTAATCAGGTTTATCTTCCCACGTCTTGTTATCTATCTCAGCTCTCGCATGTTGATTAGAAAACTACAAATATTGCTTTAATAATTAGCTAGAGAATTAAAGCACATGAAGGACAAGAGTTAAACTATTACTTTAGATAAAATCATAGTGGAAAGCTTAACATAACATAATTATATAAAATAGGCTCGTATCCCAAACCTGGGAGGGCTTAAGTTTATTTAAACATAACTATATATAAACAGCGTTTTAACAAAATAAGAGAAAGGGTAGAGAAAACTCCAGCTAGCAAGTTGACTCTGAATCCTAGCTCCGCCTCTGTATCCACGTCGTCCGTAATAATAATCCTAATTAATGGCAGTGATGTGGTGTGGTGGAAAAACAAATAAAAATGGAGAAAACGGGGAGAAGAGGAATGGATGTGGTCGTATGGTAGTGGAGAACGTACGTGGTGAGCTTTGGATTTGAAGAAGGGATGATAAATACTGAAGGGAACGTGGGTTTTTATAGGCTGAGGAAATGAGAAGCAGACAACGGAGAAGTCAGGGATAGTGAGCTAGTGAGTAGATGGCGGTGGAGTTGGTGAGCAGATCTGCAAAAATAGCAGCAATTGATTACAGACAGAGCCACAAAAATAACAGCAATTGATTGCAGACAGAGCGGGCGTCACGCGTGAGTGAATTAAGGTAGGCGCCGTCTGCAATTAATGAAGGAGCAGTTCGACTGCGGCGCCGCGAACGAAGAAGGAAAAACGGAGAAGAAAACTGTTTTGGCGCAACTTTTAGACATGTCCGCCTAGCTGTCCGCGTAGGATGGGGCGGACACACCTGTGTTCTTGCCGTCCGCCTCTCAGTCCGCCTTGTTGTCCGCGCGGAATCATGCGGACCTCTCTTGTCTTGTCCGCCTTTGTGACCGCCCGAAATCAAGCGGACGCGCCTCTATTGTCCGCCTTCGTGTCCGCCCGACTCTTCATGCGGACATAAGCATGTTCTCTATTTTTCACGCGATGTTCAAGCTGGTCCAGATTCTTCATTATAAGTCCGTTTAACTCGCCGTTTGTTGCGTCAGAAAGCTCATGAGATTATCTATCCATTAACATGGCTTTTTCCTACATTTAACACATATAATACATCAGTTCATACCAAAACATAAATCTAGGAAAATCGTAAGATAAGTGAGAAATATTACTTAAAATACTGCAAATTAATAAGGTAATTAAACCCTTAAAAGTCTATATATTTCGCACTTATTATCATTTTTTAAGGAGAAGAAATAATCGAAAACTTAACCTGAACAAAAACAAAATAATAAAAATAGAAATTATAAATCTTTTTTGTCTTTTAAGAAAACATCCCGGGTTGTTCTGCTTACCTATTTTATCAATTATATTAATATAAACTTCACCACTTAAGTAATAAACTCAGAAACTATAAATAATTCGTTGACGACTAAATCTAACGAACCCTAACCAGTTGCTAGAACTAGCAGCAGACTAATGCTCTAATCCGGACACAACCAATCGCATAAAGAACAGCTTCTATTTGAGACTAATTAACCTATAGGCCGGATCAGGCTTCTAGCTGTTAATCAGGTTTATCTTCCCATGTCTTGTTATCTATCTCAGCTCTCGCATGTTGATTAGAAAACTACAAATATTGCTTTAATAATTAGCTAGAGAATTAAAGCACATGAAGGACAAGAGTTAAACTATTACTTTAGATAAAATCAAAGTGGAAAGCTTAACAAAACATAATTATGTAAAATAGGCTCGCATCCCAAACCTGGGAGGGCTTAAGTTTATTTAAACATAACTATATATAAACAACGTTTTAACAAAATAAGAGAAAGGGTAGAGAAAACTCCAGCTAGCAAGTTGACTCTGAATCCTAGCTCCGCCTCTGTATCCACGTCGTCCGTAATAATAATACTAATTAATGGCATTGATGTGGTGTGGTGGAAAAACAAATAAAAATGGAGAAAACGGGGAGAAGAGGAATGGATGTGGTCGTATGGTAGTGGAGAACGTACGTGGTGAGCTTTGGATTTGAAGAAGGGATGATTAATACTGAAGGGAACGTAGCTTATTTATAGGAAAGGAAATGAGAAGCAGACAACGGAGAAATCAGGGACGGTGCAGTTGGTGTGTCGATGGCGGTGGAAATTGGTGAGCAGATCCGCGAAGATTTGCAGTCTGAGAGCAGCAATTGATTTCAGCCGGCGTCACGCGTGAGTGAATTAAGGTAGGCGCCGTCTTCAATTAATGAAGGAGCAGTTCGAATGCGGCGCCGCGAAGGGAGAAGAAAACTGTTCGCGTGCGCTGATGTCCGTGTGTCCGCGTCCTGTCCGCGCCCGTGTCCGCCCGAGTTCATGCGGACAACTCTATGTCTGCGCCTCGTGTCCGCCTTAAACCGTGCTGCTGTCCGCACAAATCCAGGCGGTTGCAGCTCCTCTTGTCCGCGCAACTCCAGGCGGTTGCAGCTTCCTACCGCCCTCCTGTCCGCCTTGTTGTGGGCGGTCGTGTGTCTGTCCGCCTTGTTTGCGGATGTACTCCATCTTCAATCGCCCTCCAGATTCTTCGTTATAAGCCTTGTTAACTTAATACTCCAATCTTCAATCGCCTCCAGATTCTTCGTTATAGTCCGTTTTACTCGCCGTTTGTTGCGTTGGAAAGCTTGTGAAATAAACTATTTGATTCCAACATTTTTTTCTGCATTTAACACATAAAATATATCAATTCATATCAACATATAAATCTAGGAAAATCGTAAGATAAGTGAGAAATATTACTTAAAATATTGCAAATTATAAGGTAATTAAACCCTAAAAAGTCTATATATTTCGCACTTATCATTGCGCGCTATGTATTGATCCAGAAAATGCGTAACAGCGGGTTCATGCCAACATCGCCACATGGGAATCATGCACGGGACCGGACAATCATCGATTGTTTGTACTCTAACAAAATGAGTTTCATCACACACCAATGCAATACTGACCTCTACTATTGGGTGACCCAATCCTTGGTCATCACATAGTGGTAGTCCAAACAAGCCTCATGCCTTTATACGCTCGCCACGTGCAAAAATGATAATAACAATGTTGTATACAGTGCACATAATAAGGCCAATGTCAAGAAATTCCATCCAATGTCGCGTGGGTGCAAAAGAGTCTTCAAACCAATTAAGTCGTGTGTACTGTCTATCGTACCAATCCCATTCACATCGCTCCAACCACGAGTCTGATCTACGCTCCAGGTCATCCATGCATGCACGTCTAACCACATTCCATTGGTTTTTATCATTGTACACAAAATCGGCAATAGCTCAAAAACCACAGTTATCATCGCCATGTATCTCCCTGTAAGCTGTAATGTAATCAAGTAATAAAGGATCATGCTCATCCCAATACGGAGAGGTGTTCCAGGGATACCAGTTTGTAAAGAATGGTGCCCGTTGTTGTGGATGATTTTGTTGCATTGTCGGGCCTTGTCCAGTTTAACTCTGTTGGCCAGATGACCATCGCTGTAATTGACTATGTTGCATCGAAGACCCGTGTTCAGTTTGACTTTCTTGTACGGGCGTCGTTGAGATTAACTTCGTCTAAACGGCGGGCCAAGGCTGTCAAGACCTAGATGTTCATGCTCAGACTTGTCCCTAGTGTTAGGCCTCTTCTTCTTTTTAGTAGTAGGCCTACCCTTAGGCACCTTTACCTCTGGGGGTTCTAAATCAGTGTGATCATCCTTGGGCTCCCACAATGGCTTCCACACATTGAAAGCTGCTTCGATTGATGTAGGATCAAACCGATCAGACAGATCGTCATACCACATACCTACGCACGAAAGTTGTTCCTTAGTGGTGTAAGACTCATCACATGTTTGTCGTGGAGCTTT
Source organism: Limonium bicolor (assembly GCA_023374045.1). Lineage (NCBI taxonomy): Eukaryota > Viridiplantae > Streptophyta > Magnoliopsida > Caryophyllales > Plumbaginaceae > Limonium > Limonium bicolor. The sequence continues at coordinate 396,701,086 of CM041776.1, read as the reverse complement.
GAACTCTTGCTGATGGTCATATCTAAGCTTTCGCCAGAAAATGTGGACTTCTTTAATTGGTAGATTCACACCGGCTTGAATGTGCTGAAACATACGATACGCGCATGATAATCCCATTGTTTAAGTAAATGCACAGACATATTCAGACGTCGTTTGGTGATCATTAGTGCATCTTCCGGTTCTCAACTCTTTCTGTAGTATTTCCATGCACTTAAGGCTGACTTGACCGAACAGAAACTGAAATGGGACTTGCTGGTCTTCCAAAACCCTTCTATCAATGGAAAACTCAAAGTCTTGTTTAATGTGGAAGTGTTGCCCTTCGATGAATCTATGTATACTGTCAAAGCATGAGTCTAGAGATCCAGTGGATGTATGAAGCCAGCTCTTTAGAGTTGAGTGGGCGCTTTCCACCCTATAGATGAAAAGGCCATTAGTTACAGATAAATGAGAAACCTATCAATACAAATAAGAGAACATGTTGACAATTGAAGTTAAGCAAACCTGTTGGTAGATGTGTTACTGAAATGCATGAATCTCTTAACCCAAGGCTCACAAAATTTCTCACGCTGACATAGCCATGTGGTACTCAAGTACGAAACGAAGGGACTATTGGCTTTGTACGACTGTACTAATTTTCCATATAGTTCATCGTGCTCCGTGATGGTGGGGGCGTAAACTAGTCGCTTCCACTGATACGCTATGACTTCGGCTCTATCAGCGTCAACACCCATTATCTTGATCACTTTGGAAGCCACGTTCCTGCATATATGCCATCGGCATAGAAGATGTGGTATAGAAGGACATACCACTTAAAGGGATTTCACTAGCACCTTCTCATTGTCAGTGACAAACACATAAGGGAGATACGTCAACACCTAAATCAACTGATTAAGCATCCATGTGTATGCAAACTCGTCCTCTCTGATTGCAAAGCAGAAAGCTGTACAGAAGTTCTTGCCGCACGATGTCACTCCGATGAACTCCACCAGAGGTATCTTGTACATGTTCGTCTTGTAAGTGCTATCAATGAGGACCATGTAGGGGAACATCTTAGTGAGCGTCAACGAAAAAGGGTGCGCAAACAAGACAAGACCCAGTCTAGATTTATTCCCTGCAGCGATCATATTTAATGAGTACAAACAATCAAAATGATTAACATCAACATAAACTAACACTAAACAAACGTGCGAACGCTAACTTGTGTCTTTCTCGGACCACCAACTGTATTTATGTTCATCTAATGAGTGCATGAAGGACGCCACATCTATACGTCCGCCACGGTCCTCTCTTCTGAATTTTACAACTAGATTATGAATTGATGTCTTATAGGTGGTGCTTTCAGGGTTCTTGTCATGCAAATGGGCTCACATATGTCTAGGGCGCAGCACCGCTCCAGTACAGACTTTTCATACTTGATCTCTCGTCGATGCTAAAGCGATGACGGACAAAGTGAGATTGCGGGTTGCTGGCCAACTCGTGGTTGTGCGTCGGCTGCATCACATGGATAGACCACCCCGTACGCTGCACACCCCTAATGCTTAGGCGGAACGGACATTTGCATTTCTTCGTGCCACGCTGCTGCCTTTGACTAGATGATGATGATTCTCCTCTACTAACCCACGGCTTATGCTTTCTATACCTCTCACACGTCAAGACTAATTCACCGTCATCTCTTGTAGTCTGTCGGATTAGATAAACGTTATTAAGCCGGCCGATGCGAATAGCATGACAAGTCACCTCCTCTCTATTCGTAAATAATTGGCTTGTACTAAACACATGACTTGTGTCTATGTTGACTTATTCGTCCTCGAATTCAGCATCATTCTCACCCTAAGCAGAAAATTAATACGTCGATCAGTCAGTACGACTCGTAAACCCTAATACTACGTACTTTAGAACAAATACCACATATGAAGTGCAAATAATCAGCAAAGCAGATCATCACAAAGTACACGAAAAGATGAATGCAATGGCGCAAACGGATCGACAAACAGAGCAATAACGAATAAGATATAACAGTTTTAAGAACGGACGCCGGCGTAGACGCCGACAAAGAAGGGCCGGCGCCGGCGCCCAAATTAAAGGGCGCACGCCCGCGCGCGTATAACAGTGTCAACGCTGGCGCCAAAATCAAATGGGCCACGCTGGCGCCCACGTAGAGGGGGAGGCTCCGGTGCCGGCCTTCGTCTGCTACTGGGAAACTCGTTTTTTGCTTTTCTCATGCATTTTTTAACAAATTCTGACTACATTTGTACATAAATTACTAAAATAACAAGGAAAAATACCTCAGAATGGGCCTCTCGTGAGTACTCCTTGCTACTAACATCATCCGTATACTCTTCTTGCATTTCCGGAAAGCCACCTGCGTTATTTCCTCCATCTTTTTTACTCTTCTTCTTACCGAAGAGTTTTTTCTTCAAACTTTCAAAAACCATATCCTCTCTTTATCTCTCTAACTATAAGATTGAATATGATTTCATATCGTATAAACTTCCTTTATATAATGAAATTTGGGTGCATCTCGTAATATGTCACAAATTGTGGGTAAATATAGTAATTTTTGAAAGATATTAAAGCAGAGACAAAATGGTTATTTTCCGACTATACGAAATGAAAACACGACTTAACGTAATGACCATCCAAATATACAATACCCTCTACAGCTTAGAAAACCTATTAACCTAAAAATATCGTGTTAGATCTTACTCATTTACTAACGCAAGTTTATTGAAGTACTACACGTTTTGTGTTGATCTTCCATAGTGTATGCAATTTCTTTTTTAGATACTATAAACCTAATTACAAACAATGACGCGGAGGAAGAGTTAAATCCACCCCCTATGATAACACATACTCCCTACTATTCTAAATATAAGTCGTTTTAGACTTTTTGTATCTATCTTTCTATTTTTACCCTTTTAGACTTTTTTAATTATTATTGTCATTACACTCTACTTTTTATCTTACCAATAAAATATACTTACTTTTTTATTCTTCCAATACAAAAAATAAGGGTATACTAGTCTTTTTAAACTCTTTCTTAAATATTGTGAAAAAGTCTAAAACAACTTATAATAAAAATAGGAGGGGTACAAAAAGTAACTTAAATACTCAATAACCCCGCTTTTGACTATATAACTAACTGTGTGCCTACCAGCATAATACCTCTTCAGCATTAAAAAGGAATTAGTCTAACAAATATCATAGGGAAAATTCACGAGATACCCCTGTTTTCTTTCGTAATTCACAATATACCCCTGTGATTTTAGTAATTCAACTTTAAACATGCTTAAATGTTATCCAAAATTGATGAAACTTTACATGGACGATGCTAAAGTGTTATATTTTGGTCCAATATCAAATTTGAAGCTTTTTAAGCTCACATGTGACCTGTGGGACCCAATGAATATGTGACTATTCATTGGGTCCCACAGGTCACATGTGAGCTTAAAAAACTTCAAATTTGATATTGGACCAAAATATAACACTTTAGCATCGTCTTTGTAAAGTTTCATCAATTTTGGACAACATTTAAGCATGTTTAAAATTGAATTACTAAAATCACAGAGGTATATTGTAAATTACGAAAGAAAACAGGGGTATCTCATGAATTTTCCCAAGATCATGACAAAATCTAACTCCAATCGATCGACACCGAGACTACTGATTTTATTTTAAATGTTATAAACAAGATAGACACTGACTTTGTCAATTAATCTTATATATTGGTCTCCCTAATGATAATGATTAACAATTAATTATAAAATGGACGATAAATCAACGCGAATTCGTAGGTGGCGATAGCCATTTTAGTTTTTTATTATCTCTTTTGATTTTTTGTGTTGGTGTGTAGTTTCTGTGCTAATATTCTGTTGGAGATGAAAAAAAAAAGAAAAAGAAAAAAAGAGGGAATAAGATGGAACAGGAGATGTGCGTACAGGAGGGGAGTATGTTGGGAGGGAGAAAATATTTTTTTCTTCAACGTGTCATAACTTATAAAATATAAGTACAAAAATAAAACAAATTATATCATTGTTCATCATTTTTCATACTCTTCAAAACAACATGCATCATGGATATGTTTTTGTAAACTTGATAAATTTTAAATTTTTTGTATGTACATAATCCCTCCGTTCAATAATAACTGTCATTTTAGAAACTTGCACACTTATTAAGAAAAGTAGGATAATGACACATGTGCCCCTACTTTTTACTTTTCCATTTAGATAATAATTACTTTTATATTGAATAGTAGGGGTAAAAGTGGAAAGAAATGTGTCAAAAAGCTAGAATGACAGATATTTTTGAACAAGAATCACATCCTAAAACGACAGATATTAATGAACGGAGGGAGTATTTTTTAAGATTAATTGTGAATCTTAAGTTTAAGAAAAGTGAATCAAAGGTTGTTAAAAAGTGAATCAAAGGTTGTGAAAAGTGAATCAGGGAGTTGCTTAAAAGTGAATAAGAGGTTTAAAAAAAATGAATCTCATAAACAGAGATTGTTTAACTAAAGTGATTCTGATTGGTTGACTAGTGTGAATCAGAGGTTTTAAAGGAGTGAATCAAAGGTTGTTAAAATGTGAATCACAAGTGTTACAAAGTGAATCAGAGTAATATGAGTGAATCTCGTAAGCATAGATTGTTTAACTAAAGTGATTAAGAGGTTTAAGAAAAGTGAATCAGAGGTTTTATAAACTGAATCATGAGTTTAAGAAAAGTGAATCAAAGGGTTAAGAAAAGTGATTCTTGTAAATAGAGATTATTTTAACTAAAGTGAATAAGAGGTTTAAGAAAAGTGAATTAGAGGTTTAAGAAAAGTGAATCAAAGGTTTTTTAAAGGTGAATCAAAAGGTTTAAGAAAAATGAATATTTTGTTTAATACTAGTAAAAGTTAATCCTACCACAAACTTATGCGAGAACAGTACGAAATTTTCATTTATTGAAAGTGAATAATTCATTGAAAAAGAGAAACATTTTTAGGGTCGTTAGACCCTAAACCCTGCACTACAAACCATAAAAATGTCTTCGCGTTTTTTAACTTTCCTATGGTGGTTTTTAGAGTATTTGGGGTAAGATTCATTTTGTTAATGAATAAGGTTCAATTTATTATTAAAGAATATTCATTTTGTTAATGAATAAGATTCATTTTAAAAATATGTAATATATACTCTTTCTAATAACATAAAATTTTAAATTTACCAAAACATATCCATGATGTATCTTGTTTTGAAGAGTACGAAAAATGATAAACAATGGTATAAGTTTTATTATTTTTGCACTTTTATTTTATAAGTTATAATATTTTAAAAAAATATTAATTTATCTCTCACTAATAAATCCACTTTTAGCCACCCAAACTCCCTTACATGCGCGTGTGTTTCTCCCTTTTTTTCCTTTTTACTTTTTTTCCTTTATTTATTTTTTTACATTTATTCAACCAACCATATTTTGACACATATTGTCTCCATACTACACCCTACCGCAAGTGCCAGTGTCGTCGTTCCGTAAATCAACCACCAAAATCCAGAAAATTCTTAATCTCTTGTAGAACCATATCACAAGCCACGCCATGAAAAGAAGTTTAATTATAAACGAGACAAGGAAAATGTTTGGCCAGAATTTCAAACACCATATTCATAAATTTACATCAAAGTTTAGTCAAACATAAAGGGCCTTCTTTGGTAATGAGAATTTGCATTCAGCTTTCCCGAATGCATACAGATCAAAGGCAATAATGATCTTATTTTAAACAAGTAGCCAAGTTCGGTCAAGAGCAGCAACTGCAAAAAAAAAAAAAAAAACGAGTCTCTCTTTCTGATGCTATACATAAACACCAAGTAGCCTCCCTGCCTGAACCATCAATCTCCTTCCCTCTGTCAATCTGCACCCCACCGAATTTCTTTACAGGTGCGCTAAATGGAATTTATGATTTTGTAGTAAATCGTTTGTGTTTTCGACAATTAGCTTTGTCACAGCATCTAATCTAAAATAAGTACAGAGGAAGTAGTCTCCACATCTCCTACACCTTATCATCATGGAACCACCACCTTGTCTCTTTAGGTGACCTTCCATTCCTGCAATTTCTCACGTAGCGGTCATTATCTTCTGGCCGCTCCTGCAAATTTTGTTCAGCAAAGAATAAGAATCAGTCAGCTTGCGTATCTTGAAATATGTGGCTCGACTAACATTCAATCAGGGCGGAAAATCATTAAGAATCAGAAGGTCAGATTTTAAGAGGCCAAAACATCCTGACCTTCACAGTAGAGCTTGACAGCATTGAGAGAATACTAATGCAGATAGAGCTCACTGTCATTGCCGGTGACCAAGAATCATATAGTATATCTGTAAAAACACCAACCAGCAAAATATCACACCAAAATTTCTTGCGGTTACCCCCATAAGCAAACCATAAGAGTAAATAACCAATTTACCAACCACGCCAAGCAGGAAAAACAAGACCTGATTTTTATCAACAACAAAAATAAAAATAAATAAACCTACCAATTTCGTTGTAACAGTACAGTTAACTGGCCCATGCTATGATTATAAGATAATTGGACTAATACACATGCATACCAATCGGATTTGGAAGTTGTACTTGTTAATATTAACAAAAGGAGAACGTTATCCTGATTAAATAACTTCAACTTCAGTCATCTGAAGCATCCCTTCCCAAAGGAAAATGTCAAAATGCAGATATACAAACACAGGCAGGTTACAACCAAATATCAATCCGCCTTCTCCAAACTTGTTAGTGAATGATACTATTCGTGTAATGAAGTTAGTCTACATCAGGTGGAACAGGGGATCAAATGCAGACAAGAAGGCAACTTTTACATTAGAGAGCCCATAAAACAAATTCTACAAATGACTTCAAGTAAGGTTTCTTATTAATATGTCTCTCTCTTAGCTAAGATCTATCCTGATACTTAAGGAATTTAGTATATCTGTTCTTCAAAGGTTCACTTTATGTCGACTAGTCCTCTACGGGAAACAAATAGTTTAACAACATTTCCCATTTAAGTGATGTGTTCAGGTAGTGGCTATTAGTACATATGCAGGTAGAGTACGTACTTAAGTTCTCTTATGGATATTGTGAATCATTACAACATATCTATCTATCTCTTTCTTAAGGCTAAAATTTAGAACACTCACAATCTCTAAATGTTATCCACCATAGTGTAATCCACCATTTGATTAAACACCTTTACATCACATAGATCCTGAGCATAGTGGAACTACAGCTCAGGTCTATAGATCAGGGGTATTATACCACCCATAACAACCACTTAGGCTATCACAGACGCTCCTTTTGCACTTTTTGTGTGTTAGATGATAATGGAGGTTTTCATTTCAATAAAAAAATTCAATAGTGCCCAAAACATCTATATGCTAGATGTCGACACTCATAAAGTCTCCAAGAGGAACAAAATCAAATAAGATATAAGATACGCTGCGTGAGAATATATCACCGATAAAGCGGAATAACTTCAATGGTCCAGACGATTCCCACCCAAAATAATAATGATAAAGAAAACCAGAATCTAAAATAAAGATGAATTACCTAAACATATGTGGCCGTTGCTGTAAATATGAGGGTGCAATGGGGCTGGATGGAGAAATATCACCTGACAAATTAGCACTTTCGCCAGTTAACCAGCAATCATGAAAGAAGAAAATAATCTATCTTTCTTATCACAGGGCAACCCAGAAAAGACCAAGAGATCATAGAGTTGAAGAATCACCCAACCTGAGGAGCTTCCATGGGATAATGTTCTGGAAAATCAACCTGAAGTTGATAAAGTTCGTTTGCGTACAGTGTCCCTGGCGCTCCATTCACTTCAATAGTCCATCTTTTCTCCGGAAAGAAAAAATTCAATCCAAAAACCCCTCAAACGATCAGAAACCTCAAAATTAGCAGTCACTGTAATCGTTGCCGATCGAATTCTTAATCATCGGAAGTTCAATAGCAGGGACAACAAATGAAACCCTAATAACAACGTACAAGAGTTTATAACGAGAGAAACAAAGCGGAACCTTTGGAGATTGTCAGTGACTTTATGTTTGAACCCGGCTGGGGGGTTCAACTGCCACTCCGCCAACTCCTTCTGGAGCCTGTTGGCAGCAATCTTGCTTAGAGCCTAAAAACAAAAGGCGGGAGGAGAAAATAATCAACTCCGTATCGTCAAAACTACGGAATTGGTTTCGCTTCATCCGTCATATAGCAGATATAGAAAACCTCACACGATGAATAGATAAATTTCCAATTTGAGCAGCTGAAAGGGGGCAACGCGAGAGAGGGAGTACCTTGTGAGACGCTGCGGAGGAGGCAGTCATGCTTTAGCTTTACCACTGGGACGGAGAGGAGAGGCAGAGAAGGGGAGATGAAAAATATGATAATTGACAGAGGGAAGGAGGGATGAAATTTGTTGGGTATTATTGGCATAGGCTACAACAAACCAAACCAAACCAACCCAAACCAAACTCCCCATGTAAAGTGATTTACAAAAAAACGACCAATAGTAGTGGTAGTTTTTCCTCATCTTTCCAGGCATGGTTACCCTAAAGGCAATTTTACATAAAGGTATTAATGTCAACCATACAGAGAAAAAAATGTTAGTCATTTTTATAGGATAATATTGGTCATATATATGAAAATTGATAGCCACCAGATAATTAATAATAATATTTTAAGGAAGTTGTTATTTGTAGTTACAAAATTACTAAATGCACTCATAGGCTGTTGGCCACAGAATACAAGCTATAGGCTCAGTAGTCAGCCTCAAAAACGATTTTTTTAGATTACTCTACACCAACATTACCCTATACCACAAACCATGAAAACTACTATATGATCAGTTAAAAAATACCGAAAACATTTTTACGTTTGTAATACAAGCATTGTAAGACCCTAAACCATAAACCCTTTATATAAGCAGTAGAATATTAACGATATACAACCGTGACCAATATTTTATTTAGCTATGGCATACATATTTATGTATACATGGCTTACATATTTTACTGTCCATGGCAACAATTTTTTGTATATAAAAGCTTAAACTAATAAATGAAAGATTGTTAGTCGTATATATATACCCGAACATGTTAGTCAGCATAGATCTTAAATACCAAAGCTAAAATAATGAAAACCTATTTTAGGGTTTGTAGTGAAGGGTTTAAGGTCGTTACCACAAACCTTTAAAATGTGTCGAGTCAATGACTACATTATAAAATATAAAACGAGTTAAAAAAGGATTCTCCTACACCACACACCCTAAAAACCACCATAGGAAAGTTTTTGTTCATAAACATTAAGATTCACTTAAATTTATTACTAACAATTATTTATATATTAAGATAGTTTTTCATATGATGGTTGTTATTTATGTATAATCATGGCTAATATTATGTATACCCATGGCATATATAATTTTATATCGATGACGTATATTGTAGCCTTTATGATAAAGGCAAATTAGGTGCCTTTATCTAATCCTAGCACCATCTTTCCTGAGAGAAAAGGCCTAAAATATGGAGTCGATGTGGATATGTAAACAGTTTCTGTTTAGGTTTGTATTTTTATTGGTTAGATTAAGACAGGTTTGGGTTAATAAAAAATTTCAATATAAACTCAATTAAAAGTAGGTTCAGATCCTAACAGTTTTTCCTAAAATTGGGTTTCTCTTATTTTAGGTTATGATTATTAGATAAATATCAACTAGATTCAATTAGAATATAACTAATTGATCGATTGTCTTTACTTTATATATATAAACAGACTCTTATATAAAATATATACAAACAAGAACAAATAGTTCTAGGTCCTAGTAAAAAAAACCTAGGTTATTAAAAGGTCAATAGGACATCCATTATGATTTTTATTCTGTTCTAATTAGGTTAAATGAAGTTTATGTCATTGTTTTTTTTTCACGTCATTTAGATTGGGGACAGTTTCAAGTAACTATTGTTTCATGATATTCAAGTTCAGGAAGTTTTAGTAAGTTTATAATTTTGAATCATTCTGGTTCGGGTCAATGTGGAGTCACTTGTATACTAGGTCATTCCAATTTGACATTTTTAAGATCAAATTAAACATGTTTTAGGGCTAAAGGTTGAGTGTTAGCGTGTCAGGTACGCTAGATAGGAACTTCCAGTGTGATCTGGATACCTACATAACCAATCCCGCCCTCCGCAACCCCCATTGTAAGTTGGGGAAGAACGCCAAAGAGATGGAAAGACCTCTCTTACTCTGTAAACCTGATATGGTTGTTACAAATAAACCTTGTAAAGAGAAAGAACCTATCATACGGTGGAGTCCAAGAACTGGAAATCCCGGAGACGGTTCTCATTTGAATGACAATAACCGCACTTTATGGCGGAAGATTGGAAACCCCAACCAAAAGATAATGAAATTTACCGCACCATGGAGCGACGTGCTTCGTAGTCACGAGAACCATGCGCAGCCGACAAGAAGGGAAGCACAACTACGCAATGAAGCAGAAAAACGGAGTAACAAAACCCGAGACAAGAGAGTCTACAGACTGCAAACGCTTGAAAATACCGCAAACGGTATACTAACCGACTAAGAAAGTAGTCAAGGTTGGATAACTTCAAACCTATAACGCCAAGGGCAGTAATAACCAAAAGATATAGCTCAGACAACCACGGGAGCAATCATGAAACTTACACCAATAGGACTACGACGTAGCTCCTAAGGATTAGTCAAGCCTCGGTAACCACCGTAAGGGCATGGGAATGACCAACGAAGTAAGGTACACGGTGTAATACCCCAACCCGAAATCCAATAAACTGAACAGCGATCACTCCCAAATGAAATACAACTGCAGCGGAAATAAATACAACAACCGGGCGGTATTACAATGCCGTTGGCCACCCTTGTGACCAACAAGGCTAAGTCCAAATACAATCCTCAAATGTCACGGTCTGGAATACAGATACAACCCAAGATACTAGGAATCAAACTCAAGTAAAATACTGAAATAAAATAATTAACTAATAGTAGACTCCCAAGGCTTGGTCTACCCCACCTACACTCAGTGTGGTGATCTTCTTAACTTCAGGTACCTGAAAAATGGGGGTGCCCCCAAAGGGGCTCAGCAAACAATGCTGGTATGGAAAACGTGCAGCCCACCGTCTACCGGGCCACACCAACTAATTGTCGAACACATGCAGTTCATTTTTATAAAGCTGTAAACAAGCATAGTCTGATAATAACAAGTATCCATACAAGGACAATAATGTCACATAGAACAAGACACAGAAGGTCGAGTTAGCTGAACTGAAATTCTTTACTGATAGTCGGTCCACACAATGGGACTGACCGTTATAACTGAATATCTGAAATAGTGGAGGTAGTGACCTCGTTATAAAGAAAGGTTGGGTATAAAAACCCCAGGATAACGTAGTTAAACCCTGAACTGAATGGCGTGGGAAATAAGAACCCACTAGAGGAATAAAGTCTTCCTCGAACTGAAGGGCATTTGAATCCCGGAAGGAATAAAGTCTTCCTCCCAACTGAATGTTCCGTCGCGACGTAGATAGGAGACGACCTGAGACAGGTACAACTCCTGTAGCATGCATGGCCAGATCCAACTGTGCTTCCTCATTCTCGTAGTATAGAGTTGTTAAGTGTCATATAAAGACGTTAAACAAGAACACAATGTGTATTGTCAATTATCACGTTTAGGATAATGACGTTTGTTATAAACTGAAGTTAGTGAGAGACTTGAGTACAAGTCCTCGGTATACTGAAACGCAGGTATTTAATCCACTGGTATAGTAGTGTTTTGTATGCGTGGGACATACACGTTGTAGTCAGCAACAATCACGCACATAAAATAACCACAAAGTGCACAAGAGTAAAACAACATTTTACATTGATTATCTTGGTCGTTATTTCAAACAACAGATAGCACACAAGCCGGTGTAATCCGTTAGAAAACAGGTTGCAAGAATCCCATACCGTTCACCGTAGACTGTACTCGTTTAATTCCCGGTCAACGTCTGGTCAAACAGAGTCCTAGAATAGGATCGACTGAGAGGGTTAATTTATGTTACCCTTATATAATAATTCTATTGGATCATTTAACAAATCTCGTATTTGTTATTTCATGTGAGGTTTATTTCTTTTAATTACCTCATGATTTAATGTATAACTTATTTGTTATTCCTTTTGATTATTTATATCCTTTAATGCACATATATGTGTTCATTGCATTTGTTGTTTATTTTATTTGTCTAGGTGACATAACAACTTATAATTTCTTAACTATATTTATATGTCATACATAGACATAAAATTCTTATAGTTTTTATCATTCTCCTTTTACCCATAAATAATATTTATAGTTTATCTTTTAATTCCTTATAACCTTGTAAGCCATAGTTTTAACTCCATAATTCCTTTAATCAAAATTCTTTCTTCTAATCCTCCAATATCCATATAGGACCTATATTTATTTAAATCTAAATTCCTAGACTTATATTTCAGTTATTTACAAAACAACCATACTAATTCATAAACTTTACATTTAAATTCTAATCTCTTTATATAACATGGTTTTAATTCCTTATTTAATTAAATTACAAAACTACCACTAATAATTTTTTGGACATAACTTATAAATATTATAACTTTCGAAAATTACATCTTAGCCCCTCAAAATCTCGGCATAAATATGTATACTTCTTATAATTGCAATTTAACCACAAAATCTCATAATCTTTACATAATGTCTTATAAACTATAGTTTTAATTTTAATTCCCCATAAATGTTAAATATTTATATCTAAATTCTTAAATTACCAAACTAACCCAAACTAATTCGGCTTTAGCCTAGAACTTTCCATTAATTACATTTCCACCCCAAAACTTTATAATAGTCACATAATAACTTATAAATAGTTTAAATATTTAATTCCCCAAAATTCGAAAGTGAACTTCCTAATTCACTTAATTATGAACTCGCCACATATTAAACTCCAAACTTTCATAGCAACTTTTATAAATTACATAATAGCCCGAAACTTTATGAAATGTACTTTTAACACTTGTTTAATTTATCTAAAATTCATAAACTTAATTCCTAACCTTATATTATATTTTAATAATACCAAACAGCCACTTAACTCTCGGTTTTTATAATAAACCCACTAAATTTTGTAAAAATTACATTTAAGCCACTTAACTTAATTAATTAGCCATTTAAGCACTAATGAAATATTTTTAACTCACAAAACTTTATGATATAAGTTTATATACCTAAGTAGGTCATTAACACCTATTTAACACTTAGGTAATTCGGCCATATTTATTTAGTGACCATATTATATAAAAGTGGATTATATGTCATAATAAATGTACATAAATTCATATGAGTCATATAACTCATGTATAAATTATTGTAATGTCTTATATTTATTCTTAGCTCAAGAATAAGCATTTTTGACCAAGACATTTCGGCCTTAATTAATTTGTAACATAAATAAATTTTGTGACACAAAAATGTGTCTTAAGGTAAATATTTTCTATATATGTTATAGATTATATTTTTGGCATATAAAACCAAGTAGTTTCGGTATTAATTAACCTAGGAGGTGTACATAATTTTTGTACAATTTTTAGAAGCTTAACAAAGCTTATAACATAAAGATTTACTTAGTAAACTTACTTCTTAACAAAGGTGGTTAAGTGCTTGAACTTCTTCTTGAATCTCCAAGCTTTCTCCTAGGTAAACTTGATGCTCCTCTTCGGTTTTATGCAAGAGGTGAAGGTGTTTAGGAGTTAGATCTTCAACAAAGATCTTAAGTAGATTTGTAAGTAGTTTTTCAATACTTTACCTTAGACTTTTTCTCTTATAATTTCGGCTCACCAAAGGTAGATGAAGAGCAAGTTTTCCTTCATCAAAATGAAGAAGAAAAGAGACTTAGAAGAGGTAGAACTTGGTTACACACAAAAATGTGTTTTAAGGATTTTCAAGCTTTAAAACCTACCTTGAGATGCTCCTTGGTTTAATGTTGGTTTGGACAATCTCCTTGGAGAACTAAGTGAAGCCGAACACACCTTGTTATGCTAGGAAGAGTTTGCTTCAAGACTTGCCAAGAAATGCTAGGAAATTACCTTAAAGATGAAGATAGAAGTTAAAACTCCATTGATGGACTTAAGAGCTTCAAAGGAAGAAGATGAAGCTAGAAAGAGAGGAGGGAGCCTTACCAAACCGTGGAGGAAATGTGCAAGGAGGGAAAAGACCTAGCTCACGTAAATGAAAGAAGCAAATTGGAATTTGATTTTGTTTTGTCAATTTTTAATGTCAAATGACTTTACTTTTCCTTTGTTTATTACATGATTGATTGGCTCAATAAATGACCTCTTTTCCAGCTTGAAAACCGGCCATGAGGAGTGTGACAAGGCAAGAGCATGTGGAAGAAATAATGTGAACTAGAAGACAAGGAAATTTAGGTAAGGTATCTTCTTTTGATTTTTCTAAGTTTGTGTTGTCTTCTTCCTCCCTTGTAGAGTCACGAATTCAAGGGTCAAATGGGGTGTCTTAATTGACATTGAAGAGCCAAGGACAAGCATGTTAGGTCACATGGAAAAGAAGGAATCTAGAAAAGTGAATTCTAGATCCACTTTTTACTTTTTCTCATTTGTTTTTGTTCTAGCTCACATGGCCTTATTCCATGGCCTAATTTCGACAGCTTGCTGGTCAAATGAGACCTAAATACTTAGACATTAAGTAATATAACACATGGGAAGGTGAGTCACCATGTTCTATGCTTTTTATAAATTTTTAATGCAATTTTTATACTAGTTTTTGCCCTTAAAATCGGCCCCTATAGAGAGCCTTGTTGACTAGTCACACTAACTTATTTAGAAGGTCATTTTAACCCCATTTAAGATTACCAATTCGTGGCATGTCAAAAACTACAAGGTAATTGCGTAAAACGCATTTTCGTGACACCCGAAGGTGTGTTTTTGTGCTCTAAGGAAATTTTGGGAAACCAATTGTTCTTATGAGTTCCAAGTGTTTGTAAACACTTATTATAGTAAATAAACATATACTAAGAGGTTACATTGAGTTATATGGGGTTATATCAACCCGTGACATAATTTACGGGCCATCGGGACACTCCCGGGCCAAAAAGGAGCGCTAAGAAATCCCCCTTTGGTTTTTGCTGAATTTTGAGAAACCACTTCGTGGGTTCTCTTTAGAATGAAATAATGATGTTAGGAACTCTAGGAATTAATTTTATAGGAGTTCGTGCCACCTCGGCACTCCTCCGGACTTTTCGTGCTTTAAGGAGCGGGTGTGAGCACTCCCGAGCGTTTTGCGTTTTTGACTGAATTTAGCTTAGGGAATATATTTGTATATTCAATATAATAATTGTATGACCATTGGTTTAATATTAGAGGGTCATACAAGGTCATGTTTGACCATATTCTTCTAAGGCGTTTTAGCGTTTATGGAGAAACGACTATTTTTACGTAACGTTTTCATGCATGGGTTTGCATGCGTACGTGAACTGATTTATGTTTGGATTATATTCCAATAAATAATGATTTAATAATATTATTTAGATTTGGGGTATTTCACACGGAGTACCCCAAAGACCGGGAAGACACCCGGATAATGACAACCATGTCAAAAACATTGAGAAGTTACTCAGGAGACCGATCACTAAGATAAAAGGAAGACCCAATAAAACCACCAAATACGGATAGGAACGATACCGGAACCGGTATATGTTACCCTGAAAAACAACCTACCCGCGCACTTGCCAAGGCAAGTGCAGCAAAGGCAAGACAGTTAGAAGACTTTCAATGACCGACAAGTGCTTACTAAAGTATCGCCCTGGCAAATGGAGCAAAGGCGGATTACCAAACCTAAGAACTTGAAGAATGAAACCCTGGAAAGGCCTAACGGCCCGACCATCACATTAACGAACATACCAGTCAGCGAGAAGCTAGACTTGGTCAATACCTCAGACATGGCAACACCATGAAAATTTTTCCTTCAAACCCAAGATTTTTCTTTCAGACACAAACTTTTTCTTCCAAACCCCAACTTTTCTTTTTTTAAACCTCAATTTAAAAAAAAAAACAAAACCAGAAGAATCACGGCGAGTATCATAGAATGATACAAGAGGAATTGACAATAGAATACTTCGCCTAGGCGTGTGACGAGTACTACGAGTGTACCCAATACGGGATGTGGGACGACCGCATTCCGAAGGAGCTTGCGGGCCTGACATACCCTTTTGTGAGTTAGTCAGGTAAGTGGTAACGTGCCAATAAGGTACCCCACATATGTATACAAGTGGTGTACGAAGCACGAAAAGTAGTTGACTCCGTTCTACGGACCATAAGGTAAATTCAAACCAAAACAGTTGGATACCTTGAACGATCGACAAGCTCAGATAAGCTCACAAGCTAAAGGAGCAAGAACTCACTCTAGAAGAACAATTAAGAGTTAAGAAGGGCGAGAAGCACTAACAATTGAGCAAAGACATTGGATATGTCTCAAGAAATCTTGAAGTAAATGCATGAAATAACTGGAATGAATAACCGGTTTAAACCCGGTAAGGCAAATGCCTAACATGAACACCCCAATGTTCAAGGGACAAGATAAAATACCCAGAGTGATCATCTAAGGTACCGGAGGATACCATTCACCACCGGAGAGAATATCAAACTGGTCAAAAACGTAAGAGAAGCATTCATGGTCTACCCTAAGGACAGGAGACGTTGTAACCCTAAACGGAACAATTTGAAATCGAGAACCGTAATGCGGGGTAATCTGAACATACTCAGAAGCTAGCCAAAAGTAATGGCATAACTTGATAACACCCAGGAGCAACCCTTGAAGGGTATTGAACTAAATATCGTGATAAAAACATAAGAATTAGAATGAACACTCGGTTAGAACACCGAAGGGATCCCACTTGACAGGGGATGCCCTAAATTGGCAAAAGGTACCGAACAATATCTAGATACCCAACGGGCCTCCAACGAACGGAAGCGTGATGCAATGACCTTAACATGGAGCCTGATATTACCTCCAAACCATTTGATGGTATACGGGAAGTAATGCTTGTAACAGCCTAAGAAGAGAAGAGCTCTAGGCAACGTGGTTAGTATGCCATAAACCTACTACAATACATAATCCAATGGTTGCAAAACCCATTGTGAACCTTATAGAGAGTTGCCAGTAATGGCACAGGTAAGATAGTTTAATAACTAACGAGCAAAGATACCCCTCGTTATTATGATACCGCAAGAGCGGCGAACATACAGATCCTAAAGAAGAGGATACCATCAATAAATATCTGAAAATATATCTCTTTCAGAACTACTAATGTAATAAAGCTTGAGCATACAATTATTGCCAAGCAATGTGAAATAAGCTTTGATAGCAATTATTGAAGACCGAGGAGTAATCGGTTGAGAAGAAATGTTGTATGTGGAAATGTGAAGTGGAAAATCACTAGCGCTCAAGGAGCACAGAAACATGAGTATAGTATATTCAGTAAACCGCCAAATGAATAGCGAACCGTTATATAAATGGTGGACACACATGAGCGGATGCCATGGAAACCAAAGTCGTAAGCAAATACGAACATGGTGCGCAGTAAGCGACCAATGTATCTCAGTAATCACACAATGCTATGGAGTCGTTAAATACAAGATGGCAGACAGACCGGGCAACAAGCCACGAGTCTGTACCAAATGATGAAGCACCTCACAAAGGAAGTAATGTTCATTCCTATTGCGATCGCATAAGAGATTTACTGCCAAGGGTCTACACCTATGCACTCTGTAGGACTGAGTGTTTTGGTATTACACTTGTGCAGTTAATGATCTAGTGGGATAGCTAGGAATATAGGAAAATGTCAATTGTGGTAAATTCTTCCTTTCACCAACAAACATGGCACAAGCCAGTTAAGCGGAAGCTTTGAAGTAAACCGTGCGGCCTAAGGCTAAAGAAGCACGAGGGGAATTCCACCAGAATAAAAGCGGCAGGAAACCCATGAACATTGAGAAGACCGATGCATAGAAAATGCAAGGTCATACAAGTAAAGAACACTCGTACTAATCAGATAAATGGGTATAATTCAGAAACCACCGACAATAGAGGAAGCACTACAACTAAGTAGTGGCTCAACCTCAACCGACAATAAGTCGGAAGAACCCAGTGAATAATCACGGGAGTACACAACACTACGTACAATAGATTTCCAAAGAGCTGGATAGAAAATCTAAAACTCATTGAGTTCGCGTACGGTAAAGGAATACCATGCTTGGTCTATAAACCTTATTCCCAAGATAAAAAGGGATAAAAAGGCGATGTCTAACACATTAAGAATAACGAGAAGGGCGAACAAACCCAAGTTATCAGGGTCGCGCAGCAGAAGCTCGTGGGCCCAGAATTCTAAGGTTTAATATACCTAATAAAGAATGGCTAATTATTAACGCCTTCAAGCCTATAAGGCTAGAACCAAACCTGGTTAAGAGTTAAACAACTGCGATGAAAATTCTTGATGCAGGGACTAACCGGTAATACGGTTAAGACCCTTTGATCAAGGAACATTGTATAATAGACCGCATGGAAGTTGAAACACTCCATGATAGCTGAACGCCTTAGACCAATGTCCAATGTTGACACATGGTAGATTATGTGGGTGTAATCCCTTTTTAAGGGGGGTAGAGCGAAAACCGCGAAGTGTATGTTTTACGTGATAAGTGTGTAAACTACAATGCGCATAGCGCAAAAGAATTTGTTTTAATGATGGGTACTTATGTTACATAAACATTTGTACTCACTCATTGTGCAAATTATGGTTGTTTGTGAGATTAGAAGTGGAAATGAGTGGAGAAACTCCAGGGGAATGAGAACCCCAATTGGTAATAGCATGAGATTTGAGCCGGTATGAAACCTGTTGAGAAATAAGTATGTTTGTGAGATATGTTGAGAATAAATCCGTATAAAACCGATGTTGAACCTAGTGGGAATTGAGTCCCCTAGGTGAATTGATTTGATTTGGCTTGTGAACGATTGGAGGATAGGAAATTATTTGATGATACACTATTGAATAGCTTAGGTAAATTAATTGTAGTTATATTCTCGAATTTCTTAAGTAAGTATTTGGAGATAAATGGAGTAGCAATTAAAGAGATGAGTAATAAGTGAGTAAATGAACTATAGAAACTGAAAATGTATTGTTGTATGATTATGACTATAAAGATTAAAAAGATAGAAAATGATAGAAAATGAAATAATGATTGACTATTTGATTGTGTGAATTGAGGTGGGAGGTGGAACTTGATTTGCTAGCGATCAAGGGAAACCGAACACAAATTGGGGTGGATGGATAGTTCAACACCGATGCTGATCACATTGAGGTTGAATGACTCTTGAAGCTCCCTATAAGTGGTCACGAGTAATAACGCTAGTAATAGGTGTAATTAACATAAATGGGAATTTGGAGCTGATTGAGTTTTCAAAATGAATTTTCTAAACCGATTTTGACACAAATGATTTTCTTCAAACTTGAGAATGAGGAACGGTTTTGAAACCGCTTCCACGGGTGATAGTTGGACCTTCTCGTGGTTAGGCACCAATATCGGGTCGAACCCGGGGAGTAAGGCTAGTTTTGTGCCGGTGGGAGTGATGATTAGTTTTAAAACCACTACAACGGACGAGCAACGGTACTAAGTGACCGGTAGGACGTTTGTAGTGTGTGTTTTGTATTTTTCCAAGGGCCGCCGGATACGAGTAGTCCGGTCAGGGAAGAGTACCCACTTTGGAGCCTGAGGATCTCTAGATGTGCAAATGGATTTGATCAGAACCAAAGGACCGTAGGGCCAGAGAGCGTAAGTGCCCGAAGTCATGACGGTCGTGAACCAGAAAACGTAAGTGTTCAAACGTGTCAAGTACCTAAGGGATCACTCGATATGGGAGAGGACTGTTGTGCCTTCTTTATCTGCGGATGAACCCCATGGAGAGTTTGGAAACGGATATTTTGATTGTTATGCATGCATTGACATGTTGTTTGGATGTGTGGTATACATCGAGTGAGGCTTTTGAAGTTTGACAGGTTATAGAGAGATTATAACCTTAGCATTGAGTACTTAGGTGACTAACAATCTTAGATTCACCAACTTTGAGGGCAAAGTTCTTTAAGGGGGGTAGATTGAAATACCCTGAACTTAATTAGGGTGATTATATTACTATAATAAGATATTTGAGGGCCTAATAGTGCCTAAGTAATTTTGGTAAAGAAAATAAATCCAAAAGAAAAGAGAAAACGCTTAAAAGCGAGAAACGCAAAAACGAGCGTTATGTGACCGTAGGAGGAATACAACCTCGACAAGGATATTAGATGGATTTACAAGGCTTAATAATGCCTAATTAATATACGGGAACAATTCCCGAAGAAAACAGATCCATAAAATGAATTAAAAACGCTAATAAAGCTTTAGCACACATTTTTCGAGAAAACCCAAAAACGTGACTTTGAGTGGTCAAATGAACCCATAAAAATTATAGTCAATCAAATAACTATAATTAAGCATTAATGGAAGCTTAATAACCATTAAATTAAAGAAACGAGAAAAATCCGGAAAACGGGCCCGGTTAGTGAATAGTGCTAAAACAAGGTAAATTAACGAGTGTTTTCTGTAAAAGATGAAAAACTCTCCAGCATGGGTATACAATGGGGCCGGTTTCTTAAATAATCAGCCTCCCCTCTCTATTGTTAGCTAGTTAGGAAGAAAAGAAAAAAAAAAGAAAGAAAAAAAAGTACAAAAAGTAAAACACTCTTTCTCCTCCCTCATTTCTCTTTTCCTCCTCTCTTTCCTTTCTTCCTTCTTCCTGCCGTCCTCCTTTCCTCACCATGGCTGGAGATTTTCTTCCTCCCTCTTCCATGGCTTCTTGCCATTTTCTTCCTTGCCCAAGCTTGGATAAAGCTCCAAACATAAAAATAATTACATATTTGAACTCCCCTCACCAAGCTCTTTCATTCCCTCTTTTCAAAATTTCAAATGGAGGAAGTTGACCTCCATGGGTTTTGGTCATTTGAAGAGGAAAACACATTTTCTAGAAGCTTGGAGTCTCACCATTCTTCTAAGGTAAAAAGATTCATCAAAAACCTCACTTTTCTCCATCTTCTTGTATTGGCCGATTTTCCCCTTTGGTAATGCCTTGTTTTTCTCTCTTTGTTGAGCTTGGTTTCAACTCTCCAATGGTGGTGGAACCCCCTTCTTGATTCAAGGGTTAAAACCCCTCTTAAAAACTCCACAAGGTAAACCCTAACTTATGGTGTTCTAAACCTTTCATTGAATTTGTGTTATTCCAAGGGTTAGAAGTTTAATTATATCCTTTTTGTGTAATTTGGATGTTGGGATGGAGTTTGGCAACTCCATTGCCAACTTGACCGAAATTGAAGAGGAGGAGAGGAGAAGACTTGAACAAGAGGAACTTGTGAAATTAAGGTAAATAAACTACCTTGATGCTTACCTAATTATTTTAGAATATGGGATGGGAATTTAATGAATGAACCAAATTGTGAGGAAAATGTGTTTGATTATGTTTGGTAGGAGTTGTGAAATTTTGTTTAAACTAAGGGCCTTGGAGCCATGCACTTTATGTTTAGCGCTTTTGTTGTTGATGATGGGATTTTGAGGAAATATTATGTTCTGGTAGGACCCTCTATGGGTGTGGCTAGTTTAGGATTGAAAAAGGTGAAAATTGATGAATGTGGATATGTTAGGTTATGGGGAGGTTATGGCAAAATTTGTGTAGGAATTGGGTGTTCTTAGGTGACTTAATGAATTGGAGAAGTGGGGTGTGTATTGAGTTGAGTAGATATGTGTAATAACCTTGAAATGGTGAATGGAGAATGGGTTTGAGAGAGGTAAAAGTCTGTAGCAAATAGCATGTGAGAATCTTAGAAATTCTAGAAATGAGTTAGTGTGCAAGACTTAGGAAAATGAGAGTTGGACTTGGGTTTAGAAGTGCGTATGTCTAGGAATGATTTGGAATGGTCATTAAGTGATTTGGTAAGGTTGGTGGGAGGTAGGAACTATCAAGAAGAAGTATAAATGCACAAGTGTGCAAAATGCAAGAATGTGAGAATTGGAATTTGTGAAATTGAGTAAGAATTGGAGTAAGGATTTGACCAATGATTTGAAGAGGTTTAAGGCATGTTTTAAGGTGTTTAAATATGTAGGAAACTTGTGGAAAGATTAGGGAATGATTAGGTGTGTATTAAGGGTTGATTTGGGGTTGAAAATTTAAGTATGTAGCAGGTTTTAGCAGGGTCCGGGACTTGGTCCTTGGACAAAGTCCCGGACCACACCTTTAAAATTGTCGAGAGTGCACATCCCACCTTGATCCGGGACTTAAGATGGGGACAAGGTCCCGGACCACCACATAAATCTTGCCGAGAGTTAGCTAATGAATTGTTCCGGGACTTAGGGTAAGGACCAAGTCCTGGACCACCCCTAGAAATCAACCGTGGGTGTTTTAAAGTGTCCAAATGATGGGGGATTGATTGGTATTGGTTTTAGGAGTTGTTTAGGACTTTTTTGGTGACATATAAATGTACTAAGAAGTGTAAATAAGATGGGGAAGTGAATGAGTAAGTTGTGAGTTTAAGAACACATGAACAAAACTAAGGAATAACGGGATAACGGGGTTAACTACGGGAGTAATAGTTTTACATACCGTAACACCTTAATGTTAATAGAACCATTTGAATATTATCAGTGGAACAAGTGTGAACCAAGGAACGTGAGAACACATGGTAAAGCTAACCCCGGTGAAAGGTATGATTTTCTCATGCCACGTATGCTAACGGTGTTACTCGAATTTGTGTGCTTGTGTGTTGTATGATCACCTAAGCAAGATAAATGCACGAATCAGATTGTTTGCACCTTCTAGTACTTGTTTTGTATTGCTCCTTGTCGGATTGTTTATTAAATTGAAGTTTGTATAATTCATGAAATGTGTGATTGTGAATGAAGTGCTTGATGTTAAATGTGCACTGTAGTTCGACTCATAGTTGAGTCTTGTTTGAGTAGTGACTCATAGAAAGAGTCATGTTGTGAATTAATGAAAACGTGGAAACACACTAAAACTGTCGAACCAAGAAACGATAACGCGAACCTATGAACTCACTAGAATGTGAGAAAGTGTACGGGATTAGTAAACTCCCGATAACGGTTAGAGAACTGAATTGATTTAATCCACAAAATGATTAATAGTGGAAGTGTATAAGGAACCTCTATTTAAAGGATTGAAGATTGTTCAAAACATGAACCTTGAGAGAAGTAAAGAATGGTAAGGGATCACCAAACCCCTTAGAAAGATAGTCGACCCACAATTAGATGATCCGACTAATATAAACAATGTCCCGAACACGAGAGTATTCGATAAGTTGGGTAAGACCTTAAATATGAGAATACTAGACATTGAGAATTCCCTAAGCTAATGGAGGATATCGAGAGAGATACTTCTAGGCTAATCTATGAGATTGTGAAATGACTTCGAGAGAGGAGTTTTGGGAATTTGAGTAGTTCGGTAGAGAACCGGACATTTAAGAATTTGAGGAGCTAATTGTATAGCTCTGTTTGTATTTGTAAGCCCGGTGATGAGTCTTGTGTATGACTCTGCCCGGAGGTCATGGGCAATGACTTTAAAGATGCCTTTGAGTATTAAGAAATTGATTTGAGAATTTGAGTGTTGACTGAGAATTGGAGTATTGAATTGAGAATCGAGATTGAGTTTGAGAATAGATTTTAAGGGTTGAGAGTTGACTTGGTAACTTGCAGATTTTGATTGAGGTTGAGAGTAAGAGACTTGAGTAAGTGTAACTCTAGAGAATGGATAGATAATGAATAAGGAACCAAGGCATTGTGAGGTAGAAACCCTCAAGGCCTAAGAGTAAATATGTTATGACTAACAAACTTGTGTGTTGGTTATTCTTGTATTCCTTGTTTGAATACTTTGCATGTGAGCATGTTGATTGAACTAAAATGAACCGCATGTTCTCGACCAAAGTAGTCGGCGTACCCCCGTTAGCATGCGGGGTGTGCGAATTTCATATGCAGCATTTTGCTGAGCCCCTAGGGGCACCGTTTTTCTTTTCCAGGTACTTGAAGTTGAACACCGTTCGAGTGTAGGACGGGGATGGCTGTATAAGCTTGGGTAGTTGATTAAGAACTTGTATTGACTTTGTAAATGTAAACGTTGATTTGTAAGTCCAAATTGTTACCGGCGAACTTGGGGAATTTAGATACTCGGTATAGTATTGTATGGATATTGCAATTGTATAAGAATTCATTTGAAGTTGTAATTGTACTAAGGAATTGGAATGTATTGTTTGGTATAGTCTACTCGGTATGTTCAAGTTCATCAGACCGATAGTATGTTGTATTTGTAATTAGCCTTGTTAGTCACGTGGGTGACTAACGGCATTGTACACCCACCGTTGAGTATGTAATATCCGCTGCGAAGGTAAGTAATTGTGAGATAATGACGGGATTAGCGTAGGGGTGTTACAACAACAAATTAATCGGCGTTAACGACGATGTCGGTAGAAGGAGTCATAAATGGTGTTCACTTTTGATGATGCGCCGTAAAGTCCATCGCGTGACGTAGCTAATGACATCATTGTTCTCAACGTGTAGAAGAGTGATCGTAAGCTGATTTTGAGTACACAGAAGTATACTTCGGAGTCGGTTAGTGTTAAACTACAATTAATTCTAGCAATGCATCTTCCAATCAGCAAGCAACATTAGTACAAGAAACTTCTATGATGGCGCCCCCTATCTTGGCGGTTGTAAAAGAAATCACTGAGATAAGTCCTTTTGAAAAAAGTGGCACCTATCTCGGAGGTTGTTAGTTGAAACCGCCAAGATAGGTATGTTCCCGGTTCTTTTTTTTTAAAAAAAATAGGCTATTTCTGTGGTTGTTATTAGAAACCGACAAAGTAGGCTCTTTTTTTTGTTAAGGGTCTATTTCGGTGGTTGTTATTAGAGTCGCCAAAAAAGATTCATTATCTAACGCCTGAAACACTTGTCAAGCATTACATAACCCTAACTCTTCTATCTCTTCTCCAACTATCCTCCCACTAGCAATTTCTTCCTCTCAGTTTCTATTTCCGCTGTCGTGCCAACCGCCATGAAGCACCACCTCCGACCACCACAGAGCGTCGCCATTCATCCATGAACACCATGCGCGTCCACCTACCTCCAGTAACCCCTTGTTTGCTCTTGTTCTTCTCTAAATTATAGTTTCAAACCCTAGCTAAATTCTTATAGTATTTCTTGAAAAATTCACATGATTTGTTGTTGTTATCTTTAATTTGTAGAGTAATGTTGATCTTGATTTTGATTGGACCTTGTATGTATATTTTTTTTTGTTGAATTAGTAGACCATAGTGTGCATACATGGTGTTTGATGAAATGTTTGAATGAAAATTTGTGTTATTTTGGCTCTTATGTATGTTTAACTAAGTTACTGAGTTATAATTAATATGTTATATTGGTGTTCAGCTAGTATTGAAAATATTTTTAATCCATGAAGAAAGTTACTAACCATAATATGTATAGATTTTAGTTTTTAGGTAAGATAGTTATCAATCAAGATAGTACCATGCTTACAATGTGCTTGATAAAATGCCTGAGTGATATATTGAATTTTTGTTCTTCTTTATTGTTTACTAGTTGAATGTTTTGAGGCATAAAAGAAAGTGGGAATGATAAACGAAATATTTGATAGTGACAATAGTAAAGGATTTAGGTAATAGTAAAAATGAGAAGAGGCTAGCAATATATAAATATGGATTAGTCTTCCATTTACTTATGTGTGTATATATATATATACTTGTACTACATTTAGTGTTTACAAGTATTTATTGTTGGCAACACATTAAAATTTTGAAGCATCTATGGAATGTTTTTTATGAGTTTTTTCGGTCTTATAATTTAACTTAACTCTTCAAGTTTGACAAATTATTATTATGCTGCAAGATCTTCAATCAAACAATAGAGTGAAATACAATGTTTTTCCAAGTAAAATATACAATTCTAATTTCATCTTTTCTTCTAGTGGAAAAATTTATAAGTTTCTTCTTAAAATACACAATCATTAAAAAGATGAATACAATGTTGTCCATGAGTTTCTTCTTATATAACATACTTTGATCTCTTTGTTTATTTGATTATGTAGCTATGCTTGAAATAAAGTAGTTGTCTTTTGATATAATTAGCATTGATTATGTACTTGATATTAATTAACAAAATATGGATGTATTAATTGTGTTGGTTATTTTTTGTCCTTTATTCTTTGCTAAAGAATATGGATGCCCGTAGGAATAAGAGTTATGTTGAGATAGTATACCATCATCCTCCTCTATAGCAAGAAGCGACAAAAAGGAAGAATGCTGAAGCGTCAAGAAGGAAGGAATCAAAGAAGAACCTCACATGGAGGCTATGAGTGAATAACCAAATCTAGAGGGTAAGCGTAAATACTTAAAGCTAGAGGACCTACTCTTAGGACCTAAGCCTGAGGATTGTGATCTAGATTACTAGGCATATTTACAGATGCAATATGGAAAGTATATACCTGGTCGGGGTTTTATAGTATTTTGATTTTTTTGAGAATTTTAGTGAGTTTTTTAACATTTAGGGACATATTATAAAGTTTAAAAGTACGTTGTTAGCTAGTAGGAGTATTTTTCTTTTTTCCTTGTGATCAGTGACATAGTGACATTTCATGAACTAAATATAGTGGCATTTGTGATTTTTCTTTTTTGCATTTCATTAACTAAATATAGTGGTATTTGTGATTTTTATTTTTTGTATTTCATGAATTTACCAAAGAATATAGTGACATCATGAAATTTCCAGAAAAAAAAAACACAAGGCCGATTAGTATCAGTGACGTAAAAATAACCCTTTATTATGGGCTAGATTTGATGATGCAAGTTTTGCTGCTCGTGAAATTCGTAATACTCTATCCGTTTTTGTACTCATGTTGTTCCTGAATTGTGCAAACATAACTATCCTATTTGCATAATTTTTGTAGGAGGTCCCTCGGCCTGAAGCTTATCAAGATGTAACTGCTCCAACGGAGGAAAAGTAAGGTCTTTCACGCTCTATCTTCTTCTGCGCTAAGATTATGTTATACTAACATCTCATGTACAAATTTCAGCACTATTCCAACATTGAATGAAGAACATGACAATGCTAGCTTGGGAAATCCTCAGGGCGATAACAACTTGGACAATGCAGCATCAATATTACGTGATGCTCTGATTAATTCCAAACATCAATTGGGACCGCTTCTTAAGCCACAACTTCATCAAGATGCACCATTGGGATCAAGCAGTGGGGTCCCTATATATGTTTGTGATGTGCAAATTCCTGATTTGGATTTGGATAACCGCACTTTAATTACTTCTCATCAAGATACATCACTGGGATCAAGCAGTGGGGTCCCTATAGATGTCCGTGATATGCAAATTCTTGATTCGGATTTGGATGGCCGCACTTTAATTACTTCTCAAGAGAAATCTCCTGCTTCGGGACAACTCCCTTCTAACTTAGCGGGTCCTCCACAACCTCTTTCACTTAGGCAATTTGAATTGGGTGGGTACATTTATTAGGGAAATAATACCAGGTATTATTGTTCATATTGATGTAATACCATGTATTATTGTTCATATTAATGTGAAAATTATATGCATTATTATAAACATTGTTCAATTTTATGTGATGATTGTTCAAATTAAGTATGAAGGTTGTTCAATAATGTACCAGGTTTTGTATGACCGGTTGTACAATAGCCGCTTTGGCAAATACTATCGTACAACTGGTTGTACAGTGAGCATCATACAACCGTTCATTTTAGTTCACGATTGTTCAAGTTAAACTGTTATTGTTCATATTGATGTGAAAATTATATGTATTATTGTAAATATTGTTCAATTTTATGTGATGATTGTTCTAATTAAGTATGAAGGTTTTCAAGAATGTACCAGGTTTTCGTACAACCGATTGTACAATAGCCGCTTTGTATTTATTACCTTCCACAAGAATCAGGGGCGGAGCGAGAATTTTAAAATTAGGGGCAGAGAGACTTATTATCTTTTAATGCATCATATAATATACACTACACTTTGATTATATATTGAGTATCCAATATTGTTATTTGTTGTATTAATATCAAAGAAATACACAAAATAAAATTCTTCACATGATAACAAAACTATTAAACAAAATCTTGCATAACTACATACTAGTTTTAGAAAGGCATTAACAATTGTCATCTCCGATCTATATATTGTCCTTATTGCATAAAGTGGCAAAATAAAAAATGTCTTTATATTTCCCCAGTAGCCTCGTTATGGTATTTTAATGAGACATTTTTTTAGTACCTTTTTGTTCATATCAAACATGACACTCAGATTTGTTGTATCTAGTAAGTGTCAAATATAACGAAAAGTATATTGTTGTCCTTGATTAGCATCAAATAAGATAAATTAAGTTATTCAAAAAGAACAAAATAATTAACTTAGTGTTGTTTTTTATCTGAACCAATACAACAATTTTTTTATTGCCATTTTTGATAGGATCATACACAACATAAATATAATGTTATTTCATATCAATTTCTAGGACATTTTCTACATTGCCTTCTTAATAGTTTATATAATGCCCTTTCCAATCATAGTGTATAAAATACTAATAGATATTAAATTCAAATTAAATAATAGGTGAGTATGACTATGGTAAATCAATACAAAAATTTCATCCGAAATTCGAAATGGTTCCTGTAATAACATCATATATGCAATTATTGAACTCAACTGATAAAACGAGCTATAATTAAACTAAATACATAGTATTATCAATATTTATCAATTATTAATTTAATTGTATATACTGCAGCAACCCGGAGCTCTTTTGGCGGTAAGTTCAGTTTCAAAAATGATGGGGGAGGAGGTTCTCCACTTTGTCTCTCTCTATTAATTATATATATACTGTTTTCTATAGAAGTTAAAAATAAAAACCGTACTACATAATTATACCGATTCGTGTTGTATATTGAGAGTACATACTTCAACAAAATTTAAGGGGAATTCACAAAATGCCACGATTTGAGTTTATAATTCACGATATACCCCTTTTTTGAAAGTTGTTCACAAAATGCCACGATTTGAGTTTGAAATTCACAAAATGCCACTGTCCGCTAACAGACGTTAGTTTCACTGTTAAGTCCCTCTGGTAAATGACCAAAATACCCCTCATAAATGCTTCCATGATCACCTTCAGCTAATTGGCAGATAGAACAGCGAAAACTTCTTCCAAGTGTACTAAATGCTCTGCCACACTCTTACTGTAGACAAGTATATCATCAAAGAATACCAGCACTAACTTGCACAGAAAGGGTTTGAAAATGTAATTCATCAAAGATTGGAATGAGGCTGGGGCGTTTTTTAGACCAAAGGCATTACTAAAAATTCATAATGTCTTTCATGTGTCCTAAAGGTTGTCTTTGGTATATCTTTATCTTTCACCCGAATCTGGTGATAGCCAGACTTCAAATCCAATTTGAAAAATACACACACACACACCCATATAACTCATCAAGGAGTTCATCAATCGTGGGCAAATGGAATTTATCAGGAATAGTTATGTCGTTAAGAGCACGATAGTCTACACAAAATCTCCAATCTCCCGTCTTCTTTTTCACCAAAAGAACAGGGCTAGAGAATGGGTTGTTGCTGGGTTGAATAAAACCGGCATATTGCAGTTCTTCAACAATCTTTTCAATCTGAGTTTTTTGATAGTGTGGATAACGGTAAGGCCTTGTATTAGGGGAATAGAATTCAGTTTAAGTGGTATATGGTGACCATGGAAGCATTTGCGAGGGAGAGCATCGAGGGCTTGGAAAACATCAGGAAAAAAGTTAGAACATTTTGTAATTCAGTAGCATCCTCATCACTAATTCTCCTCTTGAAACCAAAAGTTGCTGCCCATTTTCTAAGAAACATAGCTGTAGCAAAAATATGTAACTATCTCTACCTAGGCAGTGTACCGTTCATTTTACGGAATAGTGAATTGAGTGGAGTTGTCGATCTCAGGAACCTCGTTCAATTAATTGACAATTTATTTACTAACTGAAAAAACTAAATTAAATTAAGAAAACAGAAAATGTCACTTTTTACGATTTACTTAATTCAATTAAAGAATGACTCAACAGACTAACATAACAATAAAAATAGTAGAACAGTAAAATTAAACAAAATAAATAAATAAAGATTGAAACTTAAATCTAAAGAAGCACCCCGCTTTGTTCTGCAAACCTTCACTTTATAAATCTATTAATAAACTCTTCCCTAATTCTGTAATAAACTCAAGAATCTTAATTAATCCGTTGATCGGTCCTTGTACAACGAATCCTAGCTAACTGGGAGAAATAACAAGCCGTTAGCCATGCCCAAGTCAATTCTAACCAATCGTAATATAACCAATTCTTATTGGAGACAGATTAACCTATAGGCAAACCATGCTTCTAGTCGTTAATCCGGTTTAACTTCCTATGTCTTGTTAACTAATCTCAGCGCCGCATTTTGATTAGAAATCTACAAACATTACTTTGATAATTAGCTAGAGAATCAAAGCCCCTGAAGAACAAGAATTAAACTACTGCATTATAATCAATGAAAATATTACAAAATAAATCTTAAGATCCGGTTTGCTACCCCAATCCGGAGAGCATGTCTATCTACTAAAAAAAGACTAAAAACAATAAAGAAAAAACACATTGACATATTAGATAAAAAGGAAGAAGAAACTCTGTTAAGAAGATTCCCCGCTTTTCCTTCCGTCGTCATGTGTCTCTGCATTATTCCTTTGTCAGAAGTGTGGAATACTAACAATGGTGGAGTTATGTATGTGTGGAAGAGAGGAAGAAGGCCGAAGCCCTGGAGACGTGGCAACGTAAGCCTCTTTCGAACATTAAATCTTCCGTTTTTATAAGGAACAACAGCGGCGAATGATTTCCTCTCTAATTTTCTATCTTGTTGTGTAATGATAAAGTGCAAAAATTTATCAATATAACCCTTTGATAACCGCCTTTTTCTCTTAATCAAAGTGATGCGCTTAATGCTTAGTATGTGAGTGCATGTGTAACGAATTCGATAAATCCACTATTAGTGCAGGAGGATACACGTGATAATTGCATGCAACTGTCCTCCATCCCTTTAATATGCAGCAGCCTCATGATTAATCATCAACTAAAAAGTATGTTGTACGTGAGAGGAAATTTCAGTGAGTGCATGCACGTGAATGTGAATTTATGAGAGAACAATCATGATTAATGTAATCATGTTCGTGGACACAGCTTAAATAGGACCTAGATTCTTCGTTTTAGCTCTGATTTGCTCCCCGTTTGTTGTGTTGTAATCCTCATGAGATAAACTATGAAATTCCAAGACTTTTTGCTGTATTTGACATATAAAATGCATCAATTCTCATCAAAACATAAATCTAAGGAAAACATATGATAAGTGATAAATATGGCATGAATTGTTACGAAATAGGAAGAAGTAAATCCCTAAAAATAGATATATTTCACACTTATCAATAGCCACCCTTCACCTTGATCTTTCATGGCCTTTAGCGTTGATTTAATTCCCCCTTTCACAATGGAAAAAGAAAGGTCACCTTGTAAGTGCACCAACTTATTCTTCCAGTTGAACTTGATACAAAGATTTGTTAAGTCAAGATCCTTTAGTTTTGATGATAGCAAACCTGTGTTGTTTATCTAACATGTTTGTTGAGTTTATAATTCAAATAAACAGTGAGAAAGTGGCTTACTAGGCAAGGTTGCAAGCGCACTTAAGTCATGAGTGGCTTAGCACGCAAGATTACAAGCACACTCAGTTCATAACATGTGCCCAACCAGCCGGGCACCTGTCTATGAGAGCTCCGATAGAACTTCCGGTATACACAAGAAGTCAAGCACCACACGATCACGTCTCTCATACATCAGACGAAATAGAAGGACAAATACATCAAATGGCTCGACAAACTCATGTAGATTCAGGCATCCACACAAGCAACTAGCTCACGACAAAAGCATTGCTCATTAATGTACAAGATAACAATACAATTCAGGGCTACTAAGACGCATCCATTACGTAGCCATAATAAAGTCTAAGAGAGCATTTATGGGCATTAATGAACCAGACAAGATCAGACAAGTGGAGAGTGCTAGTGGTGACCGACCACTTAAGTGTCTGCCTCTGACATGTCCAATCACATGGCGACACGTGTTTTGATGGTTCCAGGTGAAGTTAAGGCTCAGCCTATACTTGGACTTGGCTACTCTACTGAGGATGAAGAGGCAAATGACCCTTAGAGTATAGGAGGTTATAGGTCATTATTACAAGTCTTTGTGTATAAATATGATGTATAACTTCCGTTGAAATACAGGAGAACACACAAAAAGAGTGAGAGATACTCAGACCAAGGGTAAGTTAGACTAAGTGGGTGTAATATACTAGGAAGTCGGTGAACAGGATAGAACTGGGATGAAAAGTTAATACTTGGTGTATTTGATAGACTGATCAGTCTGGGAACGGTTGGGGAACTGTAGGCCGACTGTCAGGAGAGGGTAGAGGACTTAGGGGATAAAAGTCCTAAACTGTCCTGGAGTCCTTAGGTAGGGCAACGGAGATTGAGTGAATTTCTGTGTGTAAATTCTCAATCGAATAAGGTTTCTAGTTTGAGTTTATCTCGTCTTTTCCAAATTATCAAATAGTTCCAAACAACATAAAAGACACGTCCACAACCTGTCGGGGACGTATCCGGGGGCATCCGCCTATTTCAAGATCTTTCCAGTTCGTGCGTGTATCCCCTAACGCAGCCAACCAGTCATACTGTAACATCCCTTATCTCTAATTCTTTAAATCTTGCGTGGCCCTCTACCTCACACTAATAGACTAAATAGTAATTAGCAGCGGAATTTAATCCTACAGGATGTCACCGCCGTTGCATACCTAATGTACGACAAGACTACCACAAATTACATAAAACGTTGTGCATGATTAGATATAACTACAAAAACATTACACAACATTGATCCTATTTACAATTATAACAGCCTACATTTGTATTCCAAGATTCATGCTTATTCAAAATAGGGATATCTTCCATAATTACCAACCACAACTGAGTGTCTTTATCTTCAAACCTGTAAAAACATTGATTTGAGGGGTTAGCCCAACCGCTGAGTATGCTATTATGCAACCCTAGAACCCCTTCAGTTTACACTTAGATTACTTGGTCGAAGTTAACATGCAATCCAAATTATTTCATTCAAGGTAACCTAAACATGCATGTATGTAAGGATGATAAAACCAAGTAGTTATTATATCATGAGCTCTGTTTACATACATCAGTCACAAATAAGCTCTATTATTAATAACCATACAAAAACTGCTCACGTCATTCACCGATAAATTAGTCATAAACATATAAATACTACACCCATCATTCACAGGTGAACTCCAATAATAATAAACATATAAATGTTGCACACATGATTCACAGGCGAACTCCAATAATATCCAGCATATAAAGGTTAACAAATAACCAAACTTGAGCTTATGTTAGTGTTTAAGCCCTCAGGGCACCTGTGTCACCGATTATGGAGTTTATGAGTTTGTTTTGTTATCTCATAATATAAATAATACATAATCATACTGTAGTGGTAGCTTATACCTCATTATTCATCATCCCATAAACCAAATGTGTCATCATGGTTAGGATGACACATCTCCCTATTATAAGGCGGGGCACCTATGGGCAGTAGCCCAACCACCAAACGGGGTGCTCCGGCCAACGTCCCATTAAGACTATATGGACTACCAACATGTAGATGAGCATGTTATAACATCTACTAGTGTACACAACACGTGACCAAGTTGTATCTGGATTTCTCACATAATTATCCCAAACCCACCATTTAATAATGGTCGGCATCTTGGTTACCTAAGAATTGTGATTGGGTAACTTACCTCTTGAATACTTGATTTATTAACCTTTGCCATTCAATAACGGTCTTCCATATCTTTGCCTAAGTAAATGTACTTAGGTGTAGCATTGGATATCAAATCCAACATTTAACTTGTTTCCTTGGTCACCATTTCACAAGTTTTCTTCATACCATATAGTATATAGTATTACTTGTCTTATGTAAGTTTACATAAATGTTCAAGACACAAAATAGCATAGCATTCCAACATTGTATCATATCACATGAGAGTACAATCATACTGCCAAATTAGCATACATATCTTCTTGTCACTCATAAACTCATCACATGCTAGTATAACCATATTGTTAAATAACACATATCTTCTTATCAACCATTCAAACAATCACACAACCCAAGACAAACCTCGGGACATTCAGGTGTCATGATAACATACCTGGAGTTCACAACTTATATAAATGTTATAGCCATGTGCGTCCAACCATCCGGTCTAACTATGCACATACAGTCATCCAAACTAGCCATGTGCATCCCATTGTTTAAATCCTAGATTGGAAAGGAGATATATATTATTAATTTTTCATTATCCTTGGTTCAAGGTGTTTTATTCTTTTACTTGTCAGTTCCACCAAACTAAATTTAAAAGAATTACCAGTTATCCTTAACGAAATCCTTATAAAGATTTCTACTTAGGTTAGGTTAATTCTAATAATTACATTAACTAACATGAATATCCATATGGTGGATTCAAATCATCAAACCTCAATTAATCTCTTAGCAAATAATCATAAATTCTCAAGAATCTAACACCAAAGATGTAACTTATATCCTCATACCCTTGTTTCTTACCTTTTTGTGAATTAGGCTCAATTGGCCCAGTACATTTCTGACTTTAATCAAATTTCCTATATTCAACCCAATTAATATCATTACTATTAGTTTACTAACTTAACCCCAACAGCAAAACCACTTTAATTTAATTCCCTTCCTTAGTTAGATTACTTTTACTCAAATCTGTTGGGCTTGGCTATAAGCCCAACTAAATTCTACTACTATCCAGTTATCATCCCCATATTTTATAGTTACGGTAGTAGGTAGATTTTAAACCCAGGACCTTTGTTTCTAGGATACCAATCCTCTACCGACCAATCCAGTTATCATCCCCATTTATTACATCTCTTGATGTCTGAGTTGGGCCAATAAAATTTCTATTTTCTTATATTTAGCCCAATTACTTCTCTTCATTTAGGGTGGGCTAAGCCCATTCCTGAATATGGTCAAAACCCTTAGTCAAAGGTCTATTATTTTCGGTTAAGGTCCAAGGTACTAGGCTTTGATCATCCTTTTATTTGGTCAACACAGTCAAGACTTAGGTCGACAGTCAACATAGTCCAAAAATTCAGTCAAAGGTGATAAGTGTGAAATACATCTATTTTTAGGGATTTAATTCTTCCTATTTTTATAACAATTTATGTCATATTTCTCACTTATCATTTGTTTTTCCTTAGATTTATGTTTTGATGTGAACTGATACATATTATGTGTCTAATGCATAAAAAAATCTAGGAAATGCATAGATTTTCTCATAAGGATTCGAACACAACAAACAAGGAGCAAAACAGAGTCCATACGAAGAATCTAGACCCTCTTAAAGTTACATCCTGACATGCATCCGGATATGCATGTCCGGACAAGTGCTTACCTATTCTGGTCCGGCTCAATGTCCAGATCCGGACATGTATTTCTCGCCCGGACATTAGTAATATAGGAGATTGAATTCAGTGGCAAATACAAACGCTGCAGCTTATATTAGGGGCTATTCACTTTGCGCTAACAAGGAAACGAAAACGGTATCATTCCGTTTGATATTGTTTGTTTAGACATTTTAGTAATTTTTGTTTCCCCAAATTCCTTTTTGTAAACCCCCAAAACCCCTCTTCCCTATTCCCCCCATATTCGCGTGAAAAACTTTTCCGTTTCCTCCTGCTTTCTCTCTTTCATCTATGTAAATAATTTGTTTGCCTAAAAAAGTGTGAGTTACCATCATAAATAATTATTTTTCCTTTCTTTCCTCTCTTTCCTTCGAATAATTATTTTTCCTCACAAAATTCAGAGTCACCATTTCTATTTCTATGATGGTGAAAATTTTCTGGAAAAAAAGTTTCTCTGACGATTAGACAAAACCATCAAATAATAATATTTCATTAAGAATCTTTATTTTTGCAACAATAATATTTTGTAAATCTAATAATAATAATTTATTTTACTATTTAAACTAATGTTAGATTTCCAACTTATCATATTATTTTTAACATTAAAATGAATATTGCCTAATTTGAAAATGGTAAAAAAAGAACATATAGTTATTTCGTAAGATTTTAAAAATAATTAATTAATAATATGGGTTATTAGGAGAAAAATTTGGAATAATTTATATTTTGAAAATGATTGGATACACTGGAATGATTACATTATGGGATGAAGAAATATTATTATTGAATAAAATAAGAATAATTTTCAGAAAATATGATGATTCTCATGTCCAAGACCAAACAATAACAAAGGAATCATAGGGAGTTCTATTCCGTTTCTGAGTCGGAACCAAACAGACTTGTTGATTGGGGGGAATTCATTTCCTTTCCTTTCCATTCCCTTTCATGATTCCATTCTGTTTCCTCGTCTCGAAGTGAACGCTCCCTTAATGATTTACGATCTATCTTAATGATTATCATATTGGTTGCGTTCGGACTTAGCATATATTTGGTAGTTTTGGGGGTGGTCCCCGCGTGGGACCCATGTGGGTCCTACATTCTACTCCAATAATATATTGTCACATATAAAACAATCACAAACAGCCAGACCAAAACAACCATACCGAACGCAGTCAATTATTAGTTGGACACCACTTACATTTACACAAAATCAATCACGATGTGTACAGACCAGGCAAGGCTGCTCCACGCCAGACTTTACGTGGTAAATTATCATCAAAATATAGAAT
This sequence comes from Limonium bicolor, assembly GCA_023374045.1. NCBI lineage: Eukaryota > Viridiplantae > Streptophyta > Magnoliopsida > Caryophyllales > Plumbaginaceae > Limonium > Limonium bicolor. The sequence goes on along the minus strand of CM041776.1, from coordinate 396,663,988 downwards.
TGATATTTTGATAGAAAGTTGAGGTCGGCTGCAGCTTATAAAAAGAGAGATTAGGGTTAAATCCAGGGGGATTGACACCACGCCCGCCGCGCTCATTAGAGAGTGCTTCGGCCTCTCCATCTCTTCTCTTGCACATACACAACTCCATCATTGTTAACACAACACTTCTGACAGAGGATTAATGCAGAGACATATGACGACAGAAAGCGGAGCGGAGAATATTCTAACAGAGTTTCTTCATTTTTTATCTAATCTGTCAATATGTTCTTCCCTTGTTGTTTTTGTAATTTTTAGAGTCATGTTAGCGTAGTTAGATAAGCTCTCCGGATTAGGGTAGCAAACTGGATTTTTAGATTTATTTTGTAAACTTTTCTCTAATTATAATTGCAGTAGTTTAATTTTTATTCTTCAAGTGCTTTAATTTTCTGATAAACTATTAAAACAATATTTGTAGTTTTCTAATCAACACGCGAGAGCTGAGATAGATAACAAGACATAGGAAGTTAAACCGGATTAACGACTAGAAGCATGATCCTGCCTATAGGTTAATCTGTCTCCAAAAGAAACTGTTCTTTATGCGATTGGTTGTGTCCGGATTAGAGCATTAGTCTGCTTCTAGTTTTAGCAACTGGTTAGGATTCGTTAGACTTAGCCGTTGGCGAATTAATTATATTGCAGAATTAGGAAAGAGTTTATTAATAGATTAGAAAGTGAATGTTTGAGTGCTTCTTTTATTTAGAGTTTTACTTTTTATTTATTTACTCAATTTATTTTAATTATTTTATTATTTTTCTATTGAGTCGGTAATTTAGTTATTGAGAAAACCCTAAAAAAGTTACATTTCTCCTGTTTTCTTAGGGTTGCTTCACTGAGAAGTCTTAATTCTCATTTTTTTTGTAAGGAGTCTTAATTCTCATTTTTTTTGTGTAAGGTAGTCCTGTCAGTGGACTACGACGTGGAGACTCTTGCACCAAGGTATAATATAGCTCCTGACATGTGTCAAAACTCTTGAAAGGAAAAAAAAAGAAAAAAAAGGAACACGCGCGCAAGTTACGGGGCTGAATGTGGTAGAAGAGAGAAATTATATTTTTTCAAAATGTTATAACTTAACAAATTAGAAGTGCAAAAATAAAAAAAATTATACCATTGTTCACTATCTTTTGTGCTCTTCAAAACAAGATGCTTCATATTTTATGTTTTGGTAAACTTAAAATTTTATATTTTTAGATTGTGTATATATTACGTATTTTTAAAGTGAATCTTATTCATTAGCAAAATGATTCTTCTTTAATTATAAAATGAACCTTATTCATTAACAAAATAAATCTTACTTCAAACACTCGAAAAACCACCCTAGGAAGACCCTAAACCCTGCACTACAAACCCTAAAACCCGTCGAGTCAGTAATGATAATATAAAGTGTAGAAGTAATACCAAAAAGATTACCCTACCCACCCCCCCCCCCCCCAAACACCTTAAATACCACCATAGGAAAGATAAAAACATCAACCACAAACCCTAAAAACCTGTCGAGTCTGTAACAACGATATAAAGTGTAGAACCATTGCCAAAAGATTACCTTACCCCCCAAACACCCTAAAAACCACCCTAGCAATGCTAAAAACGTCGAATGCATTTTTAGGGTTTGTATTGCAGTGTTAAGGTTCACTTTTAAAAAACACAAAGGCTTCACATTGTTTTATATAAAATGTTCGCTTTTCTTAAACATAAGATTCACTTTTTTAAAACGAATTATTCACTTTCAATAAATGAACGGTTCATACTGTTCTCGTATAAGTTTATGGTAGGATTAACTTTTACTAGTATTAAACAAAATATTCACTTTTCTTAAACCTTTGATTCACTTTTCTTAAATCTCTCATTCACTTTTCTTAAACCTCTTATTCACTTTAGTTAAACAATTTCTATTTACGAGAATCACTTTTCTTAAACCTCTGAGTCTCTTTTCTTAAACCCATTATTCACTTTATAAAAACCTCTGATTCACATTTTTGAAGCCTCTTAATCACTATAGTGAATTCACTTTTCTTATTACTCTGATTCACTTTGTAACAACTTGTGATTCACTTTTTAACAACCTTTGATTCACCTTTCTAAAACCTCTGATTCACACTAGTCAAACAATCAAAATCACTTTAGTTAACAATCTCTGTTTATGAGATTCACTTTTTTTAAACCTCTTATTCACTTTTAAGCAACTTTCTGATTCACTTTTTAGCATCCTTTGATTCACTTTTTAACAACCTTTGATTCACTTTTCTTATATGTACCTACAAAAAATAATAAATTTAAAATTTATCAAAACATACTCATGTTGGATCTTATTTTGAAGAGCTCGAATTATTATGAACAATTGTATAATTTTGTGTTATTTTGACTTATATAAGTATATATAATAAAATACAATATTTTAAAATTTTACAAAAGGATAAAGTAAAAAAGACAAAATAAGTGGCAAAGACCAAACTACTCATCTCTATATTAGAACCAGGCGCAAGGTTCGAAATTGTGAAAATTTATTGTTGATAAAAAATTAGGTCTTTAGTTTAGCGAGAGTGAGTAGAATAAACCCATGAGTCTATAGGCTTAGCACAAGGGAGGGTGTAAGGTGGATTCTCTAGCCCATTTGGAAGGACAGTGTAAGGCAAGTATCATACCAATTACCAAGGATGTGTGAGTAAAAAGGCAATTTACCAATGCCTTCATTATTGTTTGTACTAGTACCCTCTTCTGCTATAATGAGAGAATTGACCATTAAGTTAGGCAACCTCCATTAGAAGTCATCGATGGTTTATCTATAGAAAAAGAAACTTCAAGGTGACTTTTCTTTCATTTTCATTTTTTTTAAAATTTTGAAAAACAACACAAAGGAGAGTGCATTTTTGTTTAACGGTCAAGTACACAAACACGAGAAGTACTACAAGTGACTTTTCTTACCTTATAAATCTTTAATCTCACCACAAATCCTTTTCTTTATGTTTGAAATAGTTGGTGTCTTCTCCATTTCCCGCAGCCATCTTCCTTGTAAAAAGTGATATCCCTGGGAAAACCTTCCATCATGGAATCAGAGAGATTTCTACTCTCATACGTTCCTGGGTCGAAAAGGCCCTCTGGGAACCGTGTGGATTGCTGCCCATTTCCAGCGCAAACTTTCACAAGACTCACTACATGTCCACCGATATCAAATGCACGGCAAGTTTGTATTTTACTCTCTCTTTACGTCTGAATCTTGATCTTCCTCATTTTCTCATGAATTCGTGAATCTTTTTGTTAGAACAATCATGTTCCCAGACGTTCCAATTTCTATACGGCTGTCAGGACATCTTCTGCTCGCTCGCTTTGCACGTATTTACGTCACTGATACTAATCGGCCTTGTTTTTTTACTGATACTAACCCTGTGGCTACACTCATCTCAGCCAAAGGTTTTTGGAATTCTGCTCTCCTACAGAATTGGTTTCCCGGATTAGATGTTCAATTGATTTCACAGATGCCACTTCCACAGCCCCATGTTACCTTGTCTTCCATTCTCTCAACAGATCGTGACTCATGGTATTGGGTCTTTACCTCTTCAGAAGCTTTTACATTCAAGATTGCTTACTATTCTGATTTTCAACGTCGGCTAACTTCCACTACTGCCTCATCTCCAACCTCTACTAACTCCATTGGCCAAGCTGTTAAACGTGTTAGGAAGTTGGACCTGCCTCCGAGGGTTAAATTGTTTGTGTGGATGCTTCTAAATGATGTCCTTCCTTGTAAGGTAACAATTGCATGTCGTTTAAAACTTGGGATGAAAAACACAACTGCTTCTGCTGCAGTGAGCCTGAATCTTTAGTTAATGTCATGCTGCATTGTCCAATGGTCCATCCATACTGGAACAAGTTTTCAGGTTGTATACAACCACCACACATTAAATCTGATACTTCTTTCATAGACTAGTATTGGGATTTTTGTCACTACGCCCACCCTCACCTCCTTGACTGGAATTACCTTGCTTCTTTGGCGCCTTTGGTTCACCAGATGCCAAATCAATCATTCACGATTTCTATCTTTTGATCAAGAATGGTGCCAAGCCGATAGTTTTCTAAATGTAACTTGTCAATCTCCAGCATCCCTTCAATAGCATCGCTAGCTGAATCCACAGTTCATCGACATTTTTGTGGATGGAAGCCTTGATCATTTTCATAACTTTGGCCTTGCTTATGTTGGACTTCAGCGTGGTGTGGTAAAGCTTGTGGGATATAATTGAGGCATAGGCTCTTATCTGTCCTCACAAGTGGAAGCCTTGGCTTTCGAATTTGGCCTCAATGCAACAAAAGAGTTTGGAGGCACTTTATTTCGTATCTTGACCGATTGCAAGCAGCTTATCGATTATCTTCATCTAAAAAAAACTACATCTCTGCATCTCTCGGCGCAGGAAATCTTAAACCGCTTTCTAGATTCATTAGGTACTTGCATAAATATAACTTGATTTCATATACCAAGGTCTGACAATACGTCAACCCATTTCTTAGCCAATATGGTCCATCGGTCCCAAGCGACTCAGCAATGATCCTATGATGCTATTCCGGAGTTTGTCTGTAGGTTATGTAATCCATAAATATAAACTTTCCTTTCAAAAAAAGACAATAGGGTCATAGGCTATTAATTTTACAGGAAATTGATTTCATGTTGATTTTGAATTTGTTTTCGGGTTGTATTGAGTTGTTTATTTTGGGTTGTTAATTTCATATCGAAAACTTGGCTTGGGTGATGTCATCGATCATTCTGTGGGAACTCTATGAAAAGGAAAACGGGTGAATAATATAAGAGTTGGACCAAAGAATATAGTGACATCTTGAAATTTCCAGAAAAAAAAAAACAAGGCCGATTAGTATCAGTGCATAAAAATAACCCTTTATTATGGGCTAATTAGTACTGTTTTAGTCGAGCCCACTGTTTATGGGCCAGCACTAGCCCAACTAGCTTAGACAAACAAGATATTCGGAAGCGTGATACATTTTTTTTTGGAACGGAAGAATTAGATTTCGCCTTTGATCGAATAGTAAACGCGAAGCAAAATGTGAGTCCCTTTCCCACTTGCGTTTTTTGTGTACTGTCGGTTCAAACTCTAAAAATGTATGATGACAAAAGAAATAGTTATCACAAGCAAAATGTGAGTCCCTTTACAGGAAATTGAATCATGTTGATTTTGAATTTGTTTTTCCGGTTGTTTGGAGTTTTTATTTTGGGGTTGTTAATTTCATATCGAAAACTTGGCTTGGTGAGTGTCATCGATCGTTCCGTGGGAACTCTATGAAAAGGAAAACGGGTGAATAGTATAACAGTTGTAGTACTAACAAAAGGACAAACACGTACTATGCAACACCAAATTGCAGTACCACTATCCTCCGCAACACGCACGGGGTGGGGTTTGCCCCATTTGGATCATATGAACCAATCCGCCGTGTGTACATATGTAACCAATCAAGCACCAGTAATGAATACACGACGGCACTTGCCCACGTGCGGATCGTGTCAATGAAATGGGCAGTGTGGGCCCATTGAAGCTAACCTTACCATGGTTGATGGGCCGTATCATCAGTTAGTAGTGGTATAGCCCTACATACGTACCACTAACCTACTCTTTCTGCAACAAATACCGACGCCCGGCAGAAAGTAATTTGTCATTTTGCTTTCCAATTGAGATGGTGTGGTGTGCAATAGGATGGAGGATAGATGGACAATACATTGGTACTATGATGACAATTTGTAAGATGTCGATGGGGATGATTTATATACGTAGATGGTGACTGATAAGATAGATACATATGTCCGACCCCACCTGCAAATTACTTGCATTTCCATAATTGAAAAGTAAAGAAGAAAGGCTACAAAATAATACAAAAAGGACACTTCCGTAAAGTTACCACCAATGGTAAGACGAAAAGTGGGGTGTGGCAGGGGGAGTCCTCAAAACACGAGGGAGAGATACATATACACTAGTCCCTCCGTTCAACAATATCTGTCATTCTAGAAACTTGTACATTTTTTAATGAAAGTAAAAATGTACATGTAGCCCTACTTTTTACTTTTCCATCTAGATAATTATTTTTATGTTGAATAATAGGGTTAAAAGTCTCCTACTTTGTACACTTTTGAACAAGAGTCACTCCCTAAAACGACAGATATTAATTAACAGAGGGAATATATATTAACTCGGTCTCCGGGTGGTGGTGTACAGTACACTCATCATAATACAACACAAAAGGAGACTCAATGATTGATACATGAAAATACGTACTTGACTTGGGGAATATTAGTGGTCTGTTGCAGTTGATAAGATCAACAAGTTGGGTTAGTAGTTTTATACAATCATTATTATGGTGGTGGCAATCCAGAAGAGAAGTCACTTCTAGTATAGTTGTATCGTATCGTCAATGACATTATTATAATTTATTACAATTATCGTCATCACCGAGGGGTGTGACTGTGATTGGAAGCTTTCTCTTCATCTTCACAGTTGGAAAGTGGACAATCTCATCCTCCTCTGCCTCCCACCTTCACACACCATCATCACATGAATTAATAGTACAAAACAAACGCATATCTCAAGTGTTAGCTTAAACCAAATTAAAAACAAACCTAACCAACTAGTTGCAATTATCTTCATCATAGCAATTAAGCGTGATTAGCGGTATAGAATTAAGAGTAATTAGGTGTATACTACTACTTTTTAGAGAATACATTCTTTTATATATATAAAGATAAAAAAACAAGGTTTATAAATTGTTACCGGTAAGTGGTGATGAAATGATGAAGGAAGATGGAGATCTCGAGCCGAGCTAACTCAGCGCCAGGACACAGTCTCTGCCACCGCCGAATGGAGTGAATGTTGTCGTGCTGTTATTGTTGCTACTGCTGCTGCCGCCACCGACACCTCCTTTCTTCTGTTTGGTACATAAATAAGGATACATTAGTCAGCAGCAGTAGTAGTAGTATTATCCTTTCCCTATCTCTTTTATCCAAAAATAAAATAAAAATAAAATCTTAAAGGAGACATGAACGAATTGACTAGATATACTAATAGTTATGAGGTAGGAATCATTCCACAGAGAGCAAGCTACTTCCTTTCTTTTAGGTAGTGAGGAAGCTAATCATGTTATGCACTAGTGCAATACTTAATATCATGATTAGACCTCACGAGCTGCATAAGGACAAGATAATTAAGTATGGTGTGGGATTATTAATAAATTAATTAGTTAGTTAATTACCAACTCCCATCTCCAAGGATTGAATGCATATGGGTTGTCATAATTGTGTTGGTCCATGTGAACCGAGGTGAATGACGCCAGCACAACCCATCCTTTTGGTATCAAATACTCTGCAATCCAATTAGATATAATGATCACTAGTAATAATTAGTATATATAGTACCTCTGAGAGAATTGATCAGTTAAAAAGAGAATAAAAATTAATAACCTACCTTTGATTTGGACATTTTGGTTAGCTTGTCTCCAGACCGCGTTGATGATGTTCGCCATTCTTAGGGTTTCGCTAATCACCTGATTAATTGATTCAGCAATTCAAAAAGATAAAATTTTATGTATCTTGATTTTGGAGACGAATAACTAAGAAATTGGGTGTTTAAATATTGAATCTGAGGTTATGAAGTGAAACAAAGAAGAAAGAAAATATTAATTACTACGCACGTTTTGAGTGAATGTCAAGGACATGTAGTCGGTCCAGTCGTAATTGCCACTCGCACCTGTCGACGTGGACGATCCTATCTTCTTTTTCTTCAATTCCATGTTCTCCTCCTAATTAACAAATTTTACATTAATTACTCATCACCCCTCAAAAAACACAACTACCATACAAATTAAAATAGTCAAATTTCACATCCGGAGCAATATAGTATTATATAGCTCTATTCTTATACTATAATTCCTTAAGCGTAAGGAAACAGAAAATCACTGATAAAGCAGACCCCAACGGGCGGATATTATTGTGGAAGTAAGTAAGGAAGGCGTGGTAGTACACGTCTGACAAGTGCATGATATTGCTTGACTTTTTATAACAAACTAGAATGGCCCCAACTCAAATATCATCAATATGCCACACGTGGGTAAATCTACAGATCGGGGATGCATGGTGGTACAATGCTACCAAACGATATAAATAGGGTGGCGCTATTTATGGCCCGTTGGTTGGACCATATACTATATAGATATTATACGTGTGATGTGCTCGCTGTATATTATTTAATCTGTAATTTCAGATCCCAATTCACCCCCATGGATGATGGACCACGTCCATTTGCGCCCACTTTCCTTTGTATACTATGTAAGTACTTAACTTATTCCATTATTATTCTTTCCTGTGTGGCCTACCTACATGATACTCCTCCGTTCCGACTTATGATATATTTTTTTTAATTCAATATTAAATATATAAAATAAAATAATTTTAAAAACTAAATTTATAATATATAATTTATTGTGTAATAATCATATATAAATTTAAATTTTTTAAATTATTTTATCTTATACTTTAAATATTAAAATTAAATGATCCAGCCAAATAATAAATAGGACAGTGAATTTAGGACGAGAGAATATATAGTAGCGCGGAGGTAGGTGCAAGAAAGTAAAAATAATTATATGATTATTACTAACGGAGAGGATCATTATACATATTAATATATGGACATGTATAACACATAATATGTAAGAAGTCGTGACATATAAACGTACATCCATATATATGGACATGTATAACACATAATATGAAAAAAAAAAACAACCAGACAATAATGAGAGTGTATAATTGTATGGTTGCAAGAGTTTTGTCAGTTTCCTTTCCGGATCAATCATCCATGTTTCTTTTGCATGGGCGGTATGTGATGGTAAATGTTTGACAAAACAACCGCGCGTGTGTCTGTTTAAACTTTGGATATATCGATGATAATGACAAAGCATATCTAACCACCGAAAAATTCCAATTATACATGTATATATGTACCATATAATGGACCCACACCACACACACACACACAAACACACATATATCAAAATAAGAAAAGGAAAGCACAAGGAAATTTCCACCTTAGATCAATCATATAAAAGTAAAATTCAGAAAAAAAAAAATATGAGCGTGCATGCATATTATAAAAGATAAACTTACCAAGAGTCGAGTTAAAGCCACAGGGTTGTCACCTAGGAATTTGACAGCCAGTGTCATGATCATTGGCACCGACTCTTCACCAGGTATCATCATCTCTATAATGTTCCCACTTATAAAATCCAACGGTAATAACAGTTGCTGACGTGGTTGTTGTTGTAGAATACTAAAGTTTTCATGATCAGCTGATGCATTGATAGTACTACTTGCCGCCCTGCTCTCAGCTAGCAAAACGTCAATAGCATCAACATCACATCATCATTATTACTGCTATTTGATTGTAATTCTTTGAGTGTACATAATTTCCTTTCTTCCACTATCCTTCTCGTCATCTCAAGTAGCCTCTCCTTTGCCTGTGTATACCATAACCAATCAGATCAGCTCACTCTAGTCTAGTAGTAGTATTTAATTTGTTATAGCAACCAGGTAGGTGTACGTACCTTAAGAGATCTGTATAGTTGTGTGCCGGGGAATTTAATGGGCAGACATACCAGCCCTTTGATGAATTCCCTATATTCTCTTTTCAGGAAGTCCATGTCCTTACCAGGACCCAAGCTCATTAGTACTTTCACCAGTATCTCAAAAGTTATCTGCAAACATGCATACTTATATTATAGTTCTGCATGCTTAATTTTGCATATATATTGTGGTTGTTTTTTGTTTTGAATTTTATATATGATAGTACGTATGTACTAAGCCCGAAAGTGTAATGATAATATGTTATAGATGACGACTTTTCTGATTGCGATCTTAAATCATACTAATGCTTTTGGATTTGAAAATTGTCCTAGTATAAGTCATTATTATGGAATGTAGTGGCTTGGCCACCACCACCATCACCCTCAATTATTGTGGCCACTGGTACTATCAACTGACCGACTGCCTGACATGATTGTTTTGTTTTCGGATATACATTACACACACATATTCTATCATCATAACGAGCCACTCATCATATAAGCTATACCTTCCTCAGTGAATGTAATCATGACCGATCATTGCATCAAACATGGATGCTTATGATTATGATTAAGATTAAGATCGAGTATAATATATATATATATATATAACAATCAGGAATCAGGAATCAGGAATCAGGAATCAGGAATCTGTACTGGACAAACATGAGGTTGATGACAAACCTCTCTAGTCTCTTCTTGGATATAAACAAGGCATTTAGTATGGTTCCATCGATCCAATGAGAGTTTGACTGATCTCTCGATGTCCCTTGTGATCCGAGCCTTGAGAATTGGGGACTTTAAGAACCGACCTATGCATGCATGGACTCTCCGATGGATAGCTCCATCCATTTTTAAAATGGAGGTTTCACCGAAGAGGTCAGTGATGGATTTAGGGTAGGATGGTGTGAAGATATTACCATGGTTTAACAGCACCGTCTTGTTTACTTCTGGGTCGGTTGACACTATCACTGGTTTACCTAGTAAATGAGTTTTGAATACTCCACCGTACCTGAGTGGGTATGTACAATTAATAGATACAAGTAACCGGAATCAACCAACAAATGGGGAAAATATAAAAGCAAAACAGTCAGAAAATAAAACGCATGCATGGCATGGCATGGCATATCGCATGGGGAAGGACCAAAGGTGGGAGGGATCCAACTCACTCACTGTCATATTGGGAACCTAAAATAATGAGATAGAGAGACAAAAGAGAGGGAGACAGATAGACTGGCGCAACCTTATACTAGCTGTTGCTTCTGCCGTGACAGCATTTACTGCCCGCAGAAGCAAAAATTAGTGTAAAAGTCGTGGTTTGCAGCAAACAGCAAAAAGTAGGAAGATGAGAAATTGACAATCCAAGAAAAGGACATACTACGTATTACTACTATTTTTCTGTTTTTAGTTTGTAATTCATCATTCCCTTTATTCTTGCTCCTTCTCTGCAAATTACCAATCCCTGCTGCTGGGTGATAAAAGGCCCTGCTCTATGCTATCCTAGCTAGGGACAACGAGTTTATTAGTTCAACTGCGTTGTGATAACTACACATTTAAATAGTAGTCCTATATAAACAAATAAGAGTCCCCTGTCCTGTCCGGTGAACTTTACTACTCTAAGTCTCTGTACTGTCCTAGAGAGAGGAGAGAGAAAATTCCATTTTCTTTTTAAAAACAAGAGAGAGGGGAGAAAAAGACACATGGCGAATTGAATGTCACATTCGGTTTTTATCACGTTCGGAGCAATGGGTAGTGGGACTACACAGAATGAATGAATAGGTCTGGAGAGTAAAAAGTAAACCGCAAACACCTACGCCCCCTCTTTAACTACCCATCATATTTTCTACTAACAATCACTCTCTTTTTTAGTTTTCTAGTGTTAGATATGTATAGGATGTAATAAGAAATTAACATTTTCTACTGTGTATAATTTGTTGTTATTACTAGTATAAATTATTTCATTTCATTTTCTTTTGTTACTTTTTTTCAACTTGTTGACAAAATAAATACTTCAAATAAGTTGGCCCTCCAAAACAAAATCAATCAATCAGAAACTCTTTGAAATCTGAAGCACGGTTGAGCATGAGGAAGAAACAGATCGAAAGAAAATATTATAGAGGTGTGAGTTAATTACAGTGATTTGCGTTTCTCCATGAAGGAGACAGGACGGGAGGTGTAACCACAGGCAATGAAGTCTAGCGTTTCTCCGATGAGTGGCCAACCCAAGCTCCCTTCTGGAACTTTACCGTCAATCTTCTCTTCTGATGACGATTTCTCCTTATTAATTGCACTGTTAAATATCCCTCATCTTTCCCGTCTCAAATCGAACCGTCATCTTCCTTTTCAAACCCAACTTCCTACACCCAACCAACAATCCCCACCAACCCAAGAACAAAGACAACGCTGTGATCATCATGACGATGGTCATCATCGGGGTATAGCTACTCGCTGATGATGCCACGGCCGACGCAGCTCTCTTTACGAACCCGAACCAGTAGTGATCCGCCGTGCCCATAATCAATCACTTGCGTATATATATTATCTTATACTACCAGCGGCGTGCATGAACAACAGATCGATTTCTTTTCGAAACGACGCGCTAGTGACTGGATCTCCTCTCCGTCACCGTCAGTGAAGAAAGAAACGGAGCCTGGGGAAATTTATGCAGAACTTCTTCGTTTTTTTTTTTTTTAAAAAAAAAAGAAAGCTCCGGACTACTAGCTGTGAGAGAATTCTGTATGAATATTATGTGCCGCGCGGCAATGGCGTTGACACTGCGGACTTGCCATATTAGCAGAGGTTTTGCCTGTTTTGTACCTCTGTGGTGGAAAGGAAGACAGAGGGGCGTAGAGAGAACAGTACAAGTGACTTGAGTCGATTGAAAGAAGATTCGAAAAGATCTGATAAAGAGAGAGGGCGGGTGAGTGGGTGGGGTAACAACAAGGATTCCCCAGTTGGAGAGGGAGAGTTGAGTCGATGGGATGTTGAGTGAACAATGAAACAGAAAAGAGGGAAAGAAGAGGTGAACAATTTAATGAGGGTGTTGAGCCCATTTTGGGGCTGCACTCAATGCTCCACGCTTGTTCATTTTTGTCTCTAGCTACTCCCACCTTAGAACCGAATTTCTATTCTACCATCATACTGTATCTTCACTCCCTACCACCAGCGGCAATATATTAATCCATCTATGTGGCTACACCCATATGAAGTTAGAGAATGTATATAAAAAAATGTACAATTAATAATTTTTCGAAAGTAAAATTTGTATGTACATTTTTACCCTATATCATGTACAGTTTTTTTTAACACAAAAAAACTATATGTTGTGTAGACAAGAATTGTTATTGAAAAACACTCCCTAGTGTTTTTTTAAAAAAATTGATGACTCTAAGAGTAGGATTATGAAAGAACTCAAAAATGAGTTCTTAATACGTTTACTTACTCATATTTCGCTTTATTCCACCTCATTTAAAGAACAATATCCATTTTTTAACAATATGAGAGAACTCACATATTAGCACTAGTAAAAAACGCCTATTTCGGCGGTTATTTTGTGCCTATTTCGGCGGTTGTAGGCGGTTGTACAACCGCCAAAATGGAGACCGCCGAAATAGACACCCTATTTCAGCGGTTGTTAGCTAAAAACCGCCGAGATAGTCCCGTGTTAGAACAAAAAAACACACCTCTTTCGGCGGTTGTTAGCTAACAACTGCCGAAATAGGTCATTTTTTAAAAAAAAAAAAAATCGATTTTTGTGTCGTTTTCAACCTTGGCAGCAGTTCCAGTGATTTTCGACAGAGGCGCAAACACCAGCCACTAGTAGAAAAATGGCCATTTTCGGCCCCCCATTTTCGGCGGTTTTTAAATTTTGGTCGAAAAAGTATGTCAGGTCATGCTATTTTCGGCGATTGTATATAGGAACCGCCGAAAATAGCCAAATCGAAACATCATTTTCGGCGGTTCCTATATACAACCGCCGAAAATAGCCAAATCGAAACATCATTTTCGGCGGTTCCTATATACAACCGCCGAAAATAGCCAAATCGAACATCATTTTCGGCGGTCCTATATATAACCGCCGAAAATAGCCAAATTGAACATCATTTTCGGCGGTTCCTATATACAACCGCCGAAAATTGTCTTTTGAGTTGGCTATTTCGGCGGTTGTATATAGGAACCGCCGAAAATAACGCTTATTTCTTAAACCCTTGCGGCCCCGACTCGACATTAATCAGTATACGAATCTCTGCTACCTCTCTACTCCAGCTCGCCCACCAAATCGCCGCTCTCTTCTTCCTCGATCCCCGCCTCACACCACCAGCCTCTAACGCCGCCATCACCGCACCGCCTCTTGTCGCCCCAGTCGCGCCGCTACCCGTCGTCTGCTGCTGCCAAAATCCAACGCGAACAGAGACATTAGGTTAGTTTTTCTCCGATTCAAAACTTTTGAAATTTGTTGAATTGGGTCCTAATTTGTTGTTTATATGCAATTATTGATTGATATATGTATTCTATAGTGTAATTGATTGATTGGTTTGATTGGAATACAATATGTGGGCAATTTTAGAAAATAAACTATATGCTCGCAAGGTGTTCGATGAAATGATTTAACCAATTTCAGTGATTTTTTTTGCTATCTTACCATTGTTTATGTGAATTTTTGAGAAGTAACGACCTTGGTGAATTGACGTATCAATTGTACTGTGTTTTCTTCATTTAGATACTACACAAGATTGCCAGTAGTAGTCGCGTTAGCTAGCTCCTCGTCGTCTTCACTCGCCCACCCGCTTCCGCTTGATCCTCGTCCTTCCAAATACCAGTTAGTTTTTTTTTCAACCTAAATCAATTTCAATTTATCATGCATAATTGTTTGTATAATTTGCTGATTTATATATAATAGTAGTTGCAGGATTATATATATATATATAACACGATAGAATAACCACAAAATAATGTATATGCCAGCAAGGTGTTCTATAAAATGTTTGTGTAGTTAGTTATTTTATTTAGTAGTAGCTAGTAGTTGAGTAGATATACATATATAAATATACAAAATAAATAACCAACTATATATATATATATATCACCAAGTAGTATATATATTATAGATGTGTATATACATTATATATAATATGCATATAACACAACCAAGTAGTATATATAAGATAGCGTATTATATATATTATACAGACTCGTCGTGCGAGAACCATATCGATATATGTCCTTTTCCGAAGACAGGTTAGTTATTGTTATTTTTATATTTAATATTTTAAATGTTAGTTAAGTTATTATACATTATAACACTTTTTGTAAATTTTTTTTAAATTTTGAATGGTTGTTTGTGAGAATGGACCGTGAATGGATGTACGGTCTGCGAGGGAATTATTTTTGATCAAAAGTGGAAAATGAATTTTGCAAAGAGCTCTCTATCATCAGAAAAGGATGAACGACAGCTCACATCCCCTGTCCATCTGCACAGTGCGTACTTCGCAACAAATTCCCTAACCTACATGCAATCAGATTTCATCTATCACTACGTGGATTTATGTCAAACTATAAGATATGGTTTTTGCATGGCGAGTCTTTAGAAGCTAGTAGCAGGGTGCATACTTTCACCCAGCAGAACAGTGAACCAAGAAAGGTTACCAATGATACCACATTTCCTGATAATGAGTGTGATCAGAGTGACACTGAAATCAACGATGATAGTGAAAAGATTGAACAACTGAACTCTATGCTGCAAGATGTTGAGGATAATTTCACAGACAAGCCCGATGAATATCAAAGATTAGTTGACGCATCACGGTCCCCTTTGTTCCCCGGATGCACCAAATTTTCAAAATTGACATCCGTGCTACACTTGTTCAATCTGAAAGCAAGATTCGGCTTGAGTGATAAAAGTTTTACGGCAATACTAGAACTATTCCACAACATGCTTCCAGATGATAATAATCTTCCTACATCCACTTATGATGCAAAAAAGTTGATGTGTCCTATGGGTGTGGAGTACGAAAAGATACACGCATGTCCTAACAGTTGTGTATTATACAGAGGAGAGAATAAACATTTGAATCAGTGTCCAAAATGTCATTTGTCACGCTATAAACATAAGGACGGCCAATCATCCAATTCTAAGAAAAAAGTCCTCCAGCAAAGTCATTTGGTATTTACCCATAATACCAAGGTTCAAACGTCTGTTTGCAAATGTCAGAGATGCCCAAATTTAAGATGGCACGCAGAAGGAAGAAAAATGATGATAAGCTGAGACATCCAGCTGATTCACCATAGTGGAGGACTATCGATAGAAGATTTGAAGATTTTGCCATTGATAATCGAAATTTGAGACTCGGGCTATGTACAAATGGGATGAATCCCTACGGCATTCTAAGTAGTCAACACAGCACTTGGCCTGTTCTATTGGTGATTTACAATCTTCCTTCGTGGTTGTGTATGAAGCAAAAATACATAATGTTATCATTGTTTATTTCTGGTCCTAAACAACCCGGACATAATATCGATGTATACCTTGCACCGCTGATTGACGATTTGAAATTGTTATGGAATCAGGGGACAGTGGTTTATGACATTTACGGCAGACAAAACTTCACACTTTGTGCCATGTTGTTTTGCACAGTGAATGACTTTCCTGTGTACGGGAATTTATCTGGATACACGGTGAAAGGCACATTTGCTTGCCCAATATGTGAGGACGACACTTGTTCTGATCGTCTAAAGTTTTCTGGCAAAAACGTGTACATGTGTCACTGTAGATTGTTGCCATCAGCACACCCGTACCATAAAAAAAGGAAGTTATTCAACGGAAAGACTGAAACACATGTTGCTCGTATACCTTTGAGTTCTCAAGAGATTTATGAAAAGGTGAAAGACATTGAGAATGTTTTCGGTGTTCCGTCCAAATCTGCCCAAAAAACATCTAGAAAAAATGTTCAATATTTTGGAACTTCCATATTGGAGACATTTATCTGTTAGGCATTGTCTTGATTTTATGCATATTGTCAAAAATGTTGGTGAGGCTGTTGTTGGGACTTTGCTTAACATACCTGGGAAAACAAAAGACGAAATAAAGGTTCAAAGAGACATGCAAGCTATGGGCATACGTGAGGAGTTGCATCCTCAAGAAAGAGGCAAACGAACATATTTATCTCCAGCATGTTACACTTTGTCTAAGAATGAGAAGATCAGCTTCTGCAAATGTCTTCATTCCCTTAAGGTTCCTACGGGTTATTCATCTAACTGGAAAAGTCTTGTGTCAATGAAGGACTTGAAATTGGTCGGGTTGAAATCTCATGATTATCACGTTCTGATGTTGCATCTCCTTCCTGTTGTCATTCGAGGTATATTGCCGAAGGATGTGCGAAATGCAATTACAAGACTATGTTTCTTTTTTATGCAGTGTGCAATAAAGTCGTGGATGCTGATACACTTGACAGTCTACAATGTGATGTTGTTGTTACGATCTGTCAACTTGAAATGTATTTTCCACCCTCTTTTTTTGACATCATGGTTCACTTAGTTGTTCACAATGTTAGGGAAATCAAATTATGTGGTCCCATATATTTGAGGTACATGTATCCGTTTGAGAGATACATGGGAATTTTGAAGGGAAGGATGAAGAATAGATATCGACCTGAAGGAAGTATTATAGAAGGGACAATAATCGAAGAAGTGATAGAATTTTGTACTGAATACTTAAAGGGTGCAGTTTCTATTGGAGTACCACAACCTAGACACACGGGAGGGACAGAAGGTCAATGTGTTATTGGGAAAAAAATTGTGGCAATTGATTCATCCTCAATGGAGTTAGCACATTTGTTCGTTCTACATCACCTTGAGATTATTGAGCCATTTTTTGAGAAACACATGACTACACTAAGAGGTCAATATCCTGGGAGGAATATTGTTTGGTTGACAAAAGAGCAAAACAAGACCTTTTGTTCATGGTTTAGAGACCATGTTATGAAACTTGTATCACTAGCGCCTGATAATGTAGGTGAAGAGCTCCATTGGTTAGCTTTGGGACCTGGTTCCACTGTTGTATCTTACGACGGGTATGACATCAATGGGTTCACCTATTGGACAAAACGACAAGATGATAAATGTTTAAACCAGAATAGCGGGGTGAAAGTAGAAGCAGCAACAACTGAGTACACCCGAGGTGATCAGCTTCAGCGATTTCAACCTCGAGGTTGTATTATGGATGTATTGAAGATATTTGGGAACTTGATTATCAGTTTCAAAAGTTTGTTATTTTCAAATGCAAGTGGGTGGATAACAGACACGTTTATCGGGTTCATGATGGGTTTAATATGGTTGATTTATCACGTCTTGGTCCTACACAAGATCCGTTCATATTTCTCAAGGACTGTGAACAAGTATTTTACATAGAAGATCCCATCGATTCCAGATGGTCAGTAGTTTTACCAGGAAAAAGATTTATGAACACAAATGTTGATCAAGATGTTGATGGCGATGAATTATTATTTGATGAGACACCACCCTTTTCTAACAGTGTTCCTGCCACCAACATTGTTGATATTCCAGACGATGTAGTGTATACTAGGTCTGATCATGATGAGGGTCTATGGGTCGAAAAACCATAAATGATGTGTTTGTTTGTTAGGTAATTAAATATTAATTTTTTATGATACTGATTACGTATTTTTTATATTATTTGCTTTGTTGTTATTAATATCATATTGTTTATCTGTGCAGACAGTTAAATGGATGATATGGACGACCCGATCGGCGAGATTCTGTGTGACGCAGCCCGACCGAAGAAGAAGCAAACACGTGGAGGGAAGGGCCGCACGTCACAGGCCCAAACTGATGAGGGGGGTAGTGGCTTAGATGAGATTATAGTGTCTGATGTGCCAGCTGCAGAACACAGGCTGGACCTTCTGGGTCACAGATCCCAGAGACCAGGACCGTAAAACCTCGAGGTCCTACAAAAGCTCTGAAGTCAAAAAAGATTGAGTCGAAGCCGCTGCAGTTTAATGAGTATCTACAACCGACTGGGGAATGGGCTGGAGACTTCATTACTGAGCTGGGCATCATAGTGCGAGAGTATTGTGATATCAATCTCTCCATCAGGCCTCAGGTTGACGAAGGATTGAAGAAGCAGATGTTTGAGATCGTACAGGTAAATAAACAATAGTTGCAGTATTTATTGATACGATTTATAAGTATGCATAACTAACATCCTTTTCATTTATGATGATATGTAGAAACGATATCGAATACTTGTAGAAAGCGAGTACTACACCATGGTCAAATCGATGATATGCAAGAAATTTTCAGATCATAAGCATGATCTGGTCAAATGGTTCATCACCAAGAAGCTTAAGCGGCCTGACGGCGACACACGTCAGCCTTGGGAGATCTACACAGCAATAACCCAAGAGAAGTGGCAGCAGTTTTATGATAAGAAGATGGAGACGAAGGTACATACTAACTCTTAAATAATTAAGTATTGTATATACATACAAATAGGTTTACATATGTATATGTTTTTAATCATCATCGTGTTTGTATGTTTACTTGATACTAGGAGTATTGTGAGGCCCAGTCAGCGAATGCGAAGAAGAATGAATATCGTCACTTGCTGGGTGCTAAAGGGGTTAACAGAAGAGTTCCTGAGTGGGTGGCAGAAGGGGAGTTGCCATCGAATATGAGCACTCTGGATGACCACCAGAAACGGGGTACATTTTGGAAGCTTTCACGCACTAAGAAAGACCCAAAAACTGGAGAGCGTTTGTATCCCTTCGAGAAAACAAAGGAAATTGTTGATAAGATGGTAAGTACTTTTGTTTAATCCTAATTTTTTTTTCAAATTCAGTATTAAAATCCTATAATTTATTATAAATCCTCTATGCATTCACTTCTTAAGGTTGAAATGAACGAGCAAGTAACCCAAGGGACTTGGGCTCCTGATCAACATGATGACCAGTTGTCTCGGGCGCTAGGAAAGAAAGATCATCTAGGCCGAGCAGTGGGGTTAGGGGGGTTAACATAGGGATAAGAAAAGTATTTGGAAACCCCGGGTCGAAGAAAGGAAGTAGTAGTCAGGAGAAGATGATCTCTTATAATGAGCATTTACGTGTCATCAATAACATCAAAGATCAGTGGAAGAATGAGGTCCTTGCTGAAATGCGTCAGGAGACTGGTGCACCCCGGCCATATGCTCCTGCTTCTGATCCTTCTTATGCATATGCTCCTGCTTCTGATCCTGCTGGACTGCACACAAGTACCGAGTCTAATGATCCGTATCCTTACGCATATGTACAGGTAAATTTTTATATCTTTAACTGTTTTATTACTTGTATATCGTTTATTACATATTTATCAGTTCAATAATCTACTAATCTGTTTAAATTGTAGGATCCAATAAACTGCAACCTCCTGCTCCCGTACAACAATCAAAATATACATGTTGCAGAAGGAAGAGTGTACACATCACGCGCGAATGACGTGATCCATGGCATGCAATTACAGTCGTATCACGGGAGAGTGTCTGTGGACGAACCGATTTATACGTGTCCTGATTTAGAACTCCCTGTACCTACGGAGGAGTACAACACGGTTCGGTCTGCAAAGGGTGCATTTCTTCAATGGCCTGTTCGTCTGATTCAGAAGTGTGTGAAGGTACGGCCAATACAAACCTTTAATATAGTTATTGTAGTAAATTATAAGTGTGAGGATGTTCAGTTCATGATTAGTAATGTGTGTCGATTGCAAATAGGCATTAAAGGAGAAATCAAAGTCTCCAGAAAAAAGAAGTCAAAGATTATATCTTCTGAATACAGAGCATCCACCAATGTCGTTCCCAAAGAAAACTTGGTGGATGATTCAATATATGCACGCTTCGGGCCAAACATGAAAGTGTTGCATGATATAATCTGTGACTTCCCAGCTGCTAGAGATTCTATCCTTCTTAGCTTTGAACCTGACCTTCTTCAATATGAAGAAGTTTTAGAAGTCGACTTGTGGACAACCGACGTGCAGGACATCCTGAAATCTGAATGGGTGCCTATCACTGTTGTCCACTCATTCATTCTGTAAGTATTAGTCTTTTTTTGGTAATTAAGTTATAAAGTGATGCCCTGAAACAATGTTAATTACTATATCTTTTACTTTATGAATAGGTTTTTGAATGAGAAAATGCAAACTTTTTCACTTACCAATTATGGATTTCTATGTCCTGAGAGAACGTCATACACTGCTGTGACGTCTGATGCAGACGCTTGTAAGGTCTACTTGCAGCGTGCGATTAGTAACAGCATCAGAGCGAAAAAGAAATATCTCCTGCAGCCCTACCATCAAAAGTAATAACTTGTGTTTATCATTTTAATTCCAATAAATGTTGTACTTGTTGATTTTGACATTATACTGACATGTTAGTGTTTTGGTATTACATAGTGCTCATTGGGTTCTACTGGTGTTGTGTTTGGATCGTGCACGTATACTATATCTTGATCTGCTTCGGCACTCATTACCGAATAATATCAAGATAAAGCCACACCTTAGCATGTAAGTACATTATAAACCACTTCTTTATGCATTTCAATTCTTTTAATTTAATTTTGTTGTGCATGGATATCCTAATTTTATTAATTTACATTTATGACATTTAATGTGCAGTATATATCAAAGTGTTATGATTTCAGAGCTTGGTGTAAGGATAAGAGGTTCTATCCCCTGGACTGCTGTGAAGGTACATGCATCACTTGGTTATCATTGATAGAACAAATGTCTTATGTAATTAATCCTTTTTTTTTGTTTAAGTGTCTACGTCAACCCGGGAGTTCGGAGTGTGGGTATTATGTCTTGAGATATATGCATGACATAATCACCCTTTTTGGTGATATGCAAGATCAATTAGAAGAAGTATGTTGAAGTCATATTTTTTTTATTTTTAATGTATTTGTTTAATGATTAACTCATTTTGTATTGTTTTGTTTTTCAAAAGGTTTTCCCTAGTGTTGGCGAATACGACAAACAAACGATCAACGCTATGTTGGAGGATTGGGCGGAGTTTGTCTGTATGAATTTAGTTTGATTTTCACTTTGTTTTTTCGATCGAATTGTTATTTAGAACATTGTTTAGAATTTTATGGTTAGTTAGATTGTGAAAGATGACCGGTTTGAGTACAATGAATATCTTGGTAGTTGTATATGTATATGGTCATTTGTGACCATTTGAAATTTGTTGTTGGTCATTTGTGACCATTTCATCATTATTTTGATTTTTTGACAATTCTCTTACAAAGAGTGATTGACATCCTCTACAATATGATGTAGAGAGATGTTTGGATATATCTGGATGTTGTATCTATATATTTTACAGGTTTGTTGACATATGTGGGATTGTAAACTAAAACGAAAAAAACAAAAAAAAAGCTAAGAACCGCCGAAAATTACCCGGTTTTTACCTCATTTTGAGTTGCGAAACCTGTTATTTTCGGCGGTTTTGTCGTTAGGAACCGCCGAAAAAGGTTGTTATTTTCGGCAGTTATAAAACCGCCGAAAATTTTGGAAAGGTCTTTTTCGGTGGTGTAATATTCGGCGGTTTAAAACCGCCGAAAAAGGCCTAAAAGAACCGCCGAAAATGACTCTTTTTCTACTAGTAGCGCAGAGCATGTATGTTCGCTTGCAAGTTTGAGTATATTACCGGTTCACAATGAACTGCTTCAGTTTGAGTATATTAACTGTTCGTCAGTTAGGGTTGTGAAACTACCGTGAGAGTATGAACACAAGCGCAGAGCATGTACGCCTGCAAAATTACCGTGAGATAAGAGGATGAAGAGAGGTACGCAGAGCATGTTTGTTCGCCAGTAAGGGTTGCGAATTCTTCTTATATTAGAAATAAAAGAGCAAACCACCTTGGCGAGATCTACATGATGGTAGCAAGAACCAGCTTATTTATGAATGATTGAACGAGTAATTTGAAGTTAAATATGAGAAGAAAGGCAAGAGAAATAAAACATTAATAAAATAGATAAATATGTAAATATGTTACTTGGATATGTATTAATTTTATAACTATTAGTATAATAATAAATGAAAATACAACCAGTTCTTTACGCGCACACAATATTTTTTTTCAAATCCAAATCCAAATACATTTTGAACACATTTGTATCCATCATTAACTCTTCGTTTAAAAACATAAATAACATGTCCTTCGTTTTTTGCAGCCAGCACAAACTTCTTTGTTCACACCATTTCATTCTCACAAATACAAATATGAGTTAAGATTATTGACCCATTTTTACAGAATGTTGACATTTAGAAAAACAGCACATAATGATTCAAAATAAATGACCGTCATGTGCATGCTTTTAAGGGCGATTGATCATTCTACAGAAAACAATAATATTTATATTTAAATGGGTTAAACAAATTAGGTTTGGTTTCAATGATTTTATATGACTGGTGATGAGTTGAATAATTATAACTCGATTATTTTTGTGTTAGGTACTAATCAATACAATTTTAATTGGGTTGGTATTGTCATTCTTAAGTCTTCTCCGCACTTATAAAACATTTGATATATGTTGTATTGATACATAATATATGCATAAGTTCTCTAGATTTATGAACAAGCAATATATATTAAAATTATTAAGTATATGAATTAAAATATTAGCTTCACAAAACCGCATGTAGAGGTGGCAAAATGAATTCACGGGTCATTAGACTTTTTTAATGCTATGATATTATTAATTTACTTTAATAAAAATTTTGGTTTTTAATATTTATATATCTTATTAATACTTAAAATTTCATAAAATAATACTTAATTTCTTAATTTTTAAATATATATATTTAATATAAAATACTTGATCAGGTTACACATACTAAACCCAAACCCGGTACAGTTATTAAATGGGTTGTGTTTTAGTTGACTCGTTTATTTAATAATGTTAAATTTTAAAACTTAAACCCGTAAACTTCATGTAAGATTTGTGTTAGTTAAACGGATAGTGAGTTGACCTATTTATTTAATTGTTTTAAATTTTAAAATCAAAACCCTTAAACTTTATGTTAGTTTCTTATTAGTTAATCAGGTCACACTGAAATTATCACCTTACCGCGCTATCCGATCATAAACAATACTATCCGGTGGATTTTTTTTACACCATGTATGACATGTCTTTTTTAGAATAGAGGTTGTTTGATTGTCTTTTTCTTCACGTTGATAGTGAGTACTCACCATCACCATGACCACCATCTTCGACACCACCGTTGGTGCTAGTGGCACAACCGTCGTTTTTGGCGGCAGACTTCATTTATAGCTATCGACTCCATGCAAAGATTAGACTCTTCTGTTCTTACAATAACGTAGAAAATGGAAGCTTTGTTTGCATAACCCATCCAAAACGTACAAAATTTAAAGAAACTAAAAAGCAAATCATACACAGCAAGAAATTCCCTAATCGAAGAGAAGACAAGAACTAAAGAGTATTATTAGTAAACAAAAGAACATCTAGGGACTAGATTTAGAACTACTAAACAAAAACATGATGAAAAAAAAAAGCTAACACAAAGAAGAATTAGAAAGCGTGGACCAATACTCCGGTGGCTTCCTTTTGTTTTCCTTGTTTTCCTAGAAACGATTTTTCGCTTCCGTAACTCTATGGACGGAACCACTCTTGCTAGCAGATTTCTTTTGCTTTAGTAGTATTTTAATACCATCAAACAAATAAGGAAAAAGTTTATTTATTATTCTTTTACCAAAGTTCATGAATGTCCCGCCTCTCTGATTTATAATAGTAATAAAACTAAGTTTATACACACAAATTGCATCGATCGACTTTTAGCAGCCATAGCACGAGCTTTTTCTCTTCCTTTTTCTTTCTCTTTCGTAGCAAGCAAAGAGGGAAGTGGAGGTGGAAAGAGGAAGCTCATCCTAAAGGCAAATTATCAGTCAAAAATCAAACATAAAAGATGACGAGTATTGACACTAAAAGCGATGATACTTTGAAGCCCAAATTCTTGGCTACAGCTAAGTGTAGACATATAGGGAATATGAGATGAGAGGGACTATTGGCTACATGTGAGAGGAGACATGGGAGGGACCACACGCAACACAACACGTCCAGCGCAGATGGATTTTTTTTTTTCATTTTTTTTTTGTTTAAAGTTTTCTATTTTTTTCATTTCTTTATCACAAAAACTTTAAATTATTGTAACTTTTAATATATAAGTCCAAAATGAAAAAAAATTATATCATTATTTATCTAAATTCAAGCTCTTCAAAATAAGACTAGTCAGTCATGGATATATTTTGACAACTTTAAATTATTTTTTTTTACATATATAGTGTACATAACATAAAAAAACTTGTACATATGGTCATACAAACCTGTACAAATGTTCACTAAAATTGTACATCCTCACGTAAAGACATGTACACCCTCACATTAAAACATATAGATAGTCTATAAACCTGTACAAATCATTAAATATATACCCTTAGATTAAAACATGTACATAAAGGAAGAATACTTGTACAGACGGTCATACAAACTGTACAGATGGCCGTAAAACATGTACAGATGTTCATTAAAAACATGTACATTGTCACATTTGAACATGTACATCGTCACATTAAAATGTACATTCTCACATTAAAATATGTACATTCATTCTCACATTAAATATCATGGTATACATGTAAAAATAATTTTTTTTAAAAGTTGTCAAAACATATCCATGACTGGTCTTATTTTGAAGAGATTGAATTTAGATGAACAGTGATATAATTTTTTTTTCATTTTGGACTTATATATTAAAAATTACAATCATTTAAATTATCATTATTGTGATAAAGATAAAAAAATGAAAAAAGAAAAAAACTGCACGTAACAAGTAGCTATGGCGTGTGATTGTTGTTGATATCCATCTCACTTGCTTTAATTTGATACATTATTCTTAAATGTACTTAAATGCCCTTATATGTAGCCACCTTAGCTACATTCACATGTAGCTCAGACCCACCGTACTTGAAGAGGCCTTAGATTATACTAGAACCTGGCTCCAACTATCTATGACGAGCACAAAAGCGTTGAGCCAGCAGGTTGGGGATGGGGCGCTATAAGTTTGGAAAGTATCTGTTACGTCCAAATTTTGTAAGGACAAAGACAAGCAGCTTGACACCAGAATGTACTTGTACTCAACGATGTAATGTAAGCCTCCGGGCCTTGTATCTCAATTAATAAAAGAAGTAGCCCTTTCGTACCTGCGTTGTGATGACTCGATCTCTCTCTGTTATACGCCCTTTATGCTAACTTGCAGGTGTGCAGGTAGCTGAGGGGCCCCTTGGGGATAGAGCTTTGGAACTACGGTGCGAGCTTCTATTACCCCGATGCCGAGAGCTGGCGGCATCAACTCATTATGTCCCTGGTTATTCTTACCCCGATGTGCGGGCGGCACATCGTTAGAGCCTTTGTGGCTCACGCAGGGATGAGTTGGACCTTGGGTGGAGATAAGTGTGTTGGTATTCGCCCGATGCCCTCATCATCCGGTCATCGGTGCTTGCACTATGCTGTGTGGTGAACCTCGCGGTTTCCTCGAGCACTGGCACTTGTACTTGGGCTGCGCACTTGGGCAGGAGTTACAAGTGGTGCGCAGATCCCCTTTGACCTTGACGCTTGAAGTTGAGGGAATTGGGATGGCCGGAGAACTTATCTGATAAGGGTGGTATAAGTCCACTCTCATCCTTGTGGTTATGAGTGGCGCATTCCGGCATGCTGGTATAGTGCAGCATCGCCGGAGCCCTGGGGTAATTTCCTTAGGGCATGTCAAGCTAAGTGCTTGCTGTCGTTTGTATGCGAATGCTTGGTTGCTTGAATGCATGTGTTCAATGTTTCTGTGCGCATGTGTGTTTGCTTGGTGCCGAATGTTGCTTGAATGTTTCTAAGTGTTTTCCACTGCGTGTCTTCTTGAGTTTTTTTTCAGGAAATTATACGTTACAATTTTGGTATCAGAGCCTAACCCTTTGGCAAACTCTGTTTGCAGATTGTTAAAGTGTTGAACTAGTAGTGAGGCCCCATTCCGGAATAGTGTTAAAGGTTGCAATCGAAGACTAAGTCTTGCAAACAGTTTGCCGATCATGGGTAGAAAAGGTTCTGACTCTACAACACTTTGGGCTTACCTAGAAGAGTTAAGAGATGTTGTGGGTCTATCAAGTCGGGAAGCTGATGCGGTGGACCCAGAAATGGATTTGATCAGTGCGGTCCAAGGACTTGTGAATGACAACAAGTTCCTTAAAGATGTAGTCAATGCGCTGGCTAGTGATGTTGCACAACTCAAAGCAAGATTTGAGAGTCAAGAGCAAGAACAAGACTCTGAAACTCGAGTGAATGAACATGCCTCGCTGGCTAAACAAAATGCTGATCTGTCAGAAAAATTGAGCAAGGCACTTGATGCCTTAGCGAGTCAGGGAGTCCCATTCGATGATTCAAAAGTTAAACCAAGGGATCCAAACCCCTTCGATGGGACCCGTGATGCTGAAGTCGTTGAGAATTTTCTCTACGATATGGAAAGTTTCTTCGATGCCTCTAGAGTGAGAGAAGACCTGAAGGTCTCGGTTGCTAAAACTTATCTTGTTGGGCATGCCAAAAAGTGGTGGCGGTTGAAGGAAGAGACGGACCGTAGTAATGGTGAATCGGTTCCAAGAACTTGGGTTGATTTCAAGGGAGCCTTGAGGGCACATTTTCTCCCCTTGGATAATGCTCATAGAGCTAGGACTCGTCTCCGAGCTCTTAAACAGTCCGGTTCTATTCGTGAATATGTTGAGGAGTTTGTCTCCATCATCTCTAACCTCCCGTCGATGGACGAAGGTGATAAAGTCCATGCTTTTATTGAAGGTTTAAAACCTTGGGCTCAAAATGAGTTAAGGAGGAGTAGGGTGACGACTGTTCCCCAAGCCATTGGGGTTGCCGAGGGTCTGGTGGATTTTCGACAAGAGTCCTCACCTGGAAAGGCTGGTTCTTCCAATCCAATAAAGGATGGTGGTTCCTCCCCAAGGAAGCGGAATTGGCCGGCAACCCCGCCTGAGTACGACTCAAGTCACTCAGAATCGACGCAGGTAGATGTGTTGGTTAAGGGAAGGGAGTCAAAGCCATTTCACAAGAAGGGGAAGAAGACTAAACCCAACTTTGTCCCAACTTGTTACTTTTGTGGTGATGCACATTTTGCTACATCCTGTCCTAAGCGAGCAAATCTTTCTGCGCTTTTGAATCCTCCTAAAGAGGGTGCTCGCAAGGATGTTGTCCCTTCAACTTTTGTTGGCTCTATTTTGCATCCGTCTAAGGAGCCACGGGCAACCCCGTCGCCCTGAGTGCCGTGCGGGCACCTAGGCTATTGACAACCCCAACCCATACCATTTTGACAGCCGCGAACGAAGAAGTTATGTCTGTTCATGGCTCATATAAAATTATGTACATAAGTCGATATGTGGGTGGGAGTTGATACTTTTGTGATCTTGGAGTTTCCAAGATTCCCTATGTTTTGGGGATCACCCTTTTGTGGGTTCGTTTACGGGCACACGAGCTAGTGTGAAGAGGGAGAAGTGTTCGTTCGGTTAATGAGAATTGGTTTTCACAGGCCACATCATCCTCGTCGGGGCGGTCCGTGTGGACCCATCCAAGGTGAAAGCGATCCTAAGAAGGACGACTCCGAGGGATGTATCTGAACTTCGCCCTTTTTCTTTGGCTTGACGAAATATTAACGCCGATGCGAGGAAGGGTTTTCTTAGAGGGTAGCCCCTTTTTACCGACTTGCTCAAAGTGAGCAAAAATGGGACGGGGACGGGTGCGCGCCTTGAAGGCTTTCGAGTGGCTGAAGTGACCTATTTCCTCGGAACCGTTGCTTAAGTTGCCTGAGTTTGATAAGTCCCTTGAGAGTCAGAAGTTATGACGAGCTGAACAACGTTGTTTGGCTCATGTGCAAGAGATGCTTGCGGTAATCCTCGGTCTTATATTTTAAGGCATTACCCTCCCGGGACTAAGTTTTCTTTCTTTTGGGTTGTTGTCACTGGCGATGTGACTTACCCCTGTTTTACCACGCATGAGAAGTTGTTCCCTAAGCAAGCGAGATGGGACGAGTTTCGGGTCGGCATAAAGATGTCCTGATGCTCTGAGTCGGCATTGTTTGGGGCTAAACAACAATATCTCTCGTGTGGGAATTGGCCTGGTGGTCAGGATCCGGGAAGCATTGAAATCCGACTCGACTTACAAACAAATTCGTGAGGAAGTCCGTGATGGCATAGCCTCGCCGCTATACCCCGCTCGAGGACCTAGCTGCTTGATGAGAAATGTCTAACTATTGTTCATGCTGGGAAATTTTGTATCGAAATAGAGAGAAAGAAGTTGCAACGTGGGCGAGAGGGTAACTTATTGCAATTTTGGGATAGAGATACAAAAGTACTTGGGATCTTTGCCGGGACGGCAAAGCCTTAGGTGGGGGAGGTTTGTTACGTCCAAATTTTGTAAGGACAAAGACAAGCAGCTTGACACCAGAATGTACTTGTACTCAACGATGTAATGTAAGCCTTTGGGTCTTGTATCTCAATTAATAAAAGAAGTAGCCCTTTCGTACCTGCGTTGTGATGACTCGATCTCTCTCTGTTATACGCCCTTTATGCTAACTTGCAGGTGTGCAGGTAGCTGAGGGGCCCCTTGGGGATAGATCTTTGGAACTACGGTGCGAGCTTCTATTACCCCGATGCCAAGAGCTGGCGGCATCAACTCATTATGTCCCTGGTTATTCTTACCCCGATGTGCGGGCGGCACATCGTTAGAGCCTTTGTGGCTCACGCAGGGATGAGTTGGACCTTGGATGGAGATAAGTGTGTTGGTATTCGCCCGATGCCCTCACCATCCGGTCATCGGTGCTTGCACTAGCTGTGTGGGTGAACCTCGCGGTTTCCCCGAGCACTGGCATTACTTGTACTTGGGCTGCGCACTTGGGCAGGAGTTGCAAGTGGTGCGCAGATCCCCTTTGACCTTGACGCTTGAAGTTGAGGGAATTGGGATGGCCGGAGAACTTATCTGATAAGGGTGGTATAAGTCCACTCTCATCCTTGTGGTTATGAGTGGCGCATTCCGGCATGCTGGTATAGTGCAGCATCGCCGGAGCCCTGGGGTAATTTCCTTAGGGCATGTCAAGCTAAGTGCTTGCTGTCGTTTGTATGCGAATGCTTGGTTGCTTGAATGCATGTGTTCAATGTTTCTGTGCGCATGTGTGTTTGCTTGGTGCCGAATGTTGCTTGAATGTTTCTAAGTGTTTTCCGCTGCGTGTCTTCCTGAGTTTTTTTTTTCAGGAAATTATACGTTACAGTATCCATGCTGGATGTATGAGAGTGATGCTTGGGCATTGACATCCTAATTTTTGGCTGAAGCTCGGACGGTGTTAGGGGTTGGGCATGTTTGTTTTCTATTATAGACATTTTGAAAGGTATTAATTCTTTAGGGGGTGTTTGGACTTTTGTCCATAGTTTTCAAGCTTTATCCATCCGATTAACAAATATTAACTTGACAAGTGTACTATAGTTAGCTTTACATCAATTAAAAATTGACATGTGTTCATCACTTTTGAGCAAAAATACATTAATCTTTAAAAAATCAGTTTAATGCTTCAAAAGATCCCTTAGATACTGATATTTGCTTAGTTACAGATGACATGCGACTATGTTCTTGTTTTGAAAGTGTTGCATGTTCTGTTGTACCAAAGGAGGATAACAAAGAACCAAAGAACCCGATATATTGAAGTATCCCAAAAGGGATATATTCTATGTATTGTTGTGTATTTTACAGGGACCAGCTGCATATCTCTATATATAGGGACTAGTAATAGAGACTAGTAACGGACAGTTAATAGGTAAAGAAGTTACATAATAAAGGCCCTATAGTACAAACTATAAACGTACAACATATGGACCTAAATACATTCTAACATCCCCCCTCAAAACAAGACCGTCTAGGAAATGTTTTGTAATAAGTAAAGTCCAATGTTGTGGAGCAGCGCCCTGTAATCTTTGCCTGGCAGAGATTTGGTAAGAAAATCTGCAACCTGATGACGATTTGAGATGTGTTGAACACAAATCATGCCTTCGGAGATCTTTTGCCTGACATAATGTATGTCTATCTCTATATGCTTGGTTCTTTGGTGGAGAACCGGATTCTTGGCAATATGTACAGCTGATTTGTTGTCACATTTCACTGGAATTGGTTCCATTTCAGAGACATCAAATTCGTTTATGATTCTGGTGAGCCATGCCAATTCTGTGGTGACCATGCGCATGGCTCTGTATTCAGCCTCAGCGGATGATAGTGATATGCTGGCTTGCTTTTTTGATTTCCAAGAGATGGGGCTGTTACCTAAGAAAATATAGAAACCAGAAACCGACTTTCTAGTGTTTGGGCAGGATGCCCAATCACTATCACAATATGCAGTTAAATTGAAAACAGATGCATTATTTAACAACAGACCATATGAGACAGTTCCTTGCAAGTATCGAAGAGTGTGAAGTGCAGCCTGATAATGTTCTTGTGAAGGTTTCTGAAGAAATTGACTTAAAAGCTGGACAGTAAATGCAATGTCTGGTCTGGTGTGAAGTAAGAAGTTCAGTTTTCCAATTAAACTCCTATATGGTGTTGGGTTTTCCAGTAGCTGCCCTTTTCCAGTTAACAGTTTTGTTCCAACTGGTAAAGGAGCAGAGACAGTTTTCTGATTTCCAAGAATGTTGTATTCCTTTAAGATGTCAAGACAGAATTTCCTTTGTGTTATTATCAATCCATTGTTATGATGTAAAAATTCCATCCCCAAAAAATAATGAAGTTTTCCCAAATCTTTGATTTTGAATTTCTGGTCAAGTTTCTGTTTCAAGATCTGTATTTCTGTTTGGCTGTTCCCACATATAAGAATGTCGTCTACATAGACAGCAAGAAATGTAATTGATTCAACTTCTCTTTTGTGAAACAATGAGTAATCATTTTCAGATCTTGTGTAGCCCATGTTGTTTAAGAAATCACTCAGTTTTGAAAACCATTGTCTTGATGCTTGTTTTAATCCGTAAAGGGATTTTCTTAATTTGCAAGCATTAAGGCCATTTTCAGATTGTAAACCTTGAGGAATCTGCATGTAGATATCCTCATGTAGGTCACCGTGAATAAATGCATTATTCACATCTAACTGGTCGGTGATCCATTGTTTCTTAACAGCAACAGCAAGCAATGTTCTAATGGTTGTCATTCTTACAACAGGGGAGAAGGTTTCAGTGTAATCTAAGCCATATTTCTGAGTAAAACCTTTGGCAACTAATCTGGCTTTATATCTTTCTATTGTCCCATCTGCTTTAAGTTTAGTTTTATATACCCATTTGCACCCTATTGCTCTTTTATTCTTGGGTAATTTCACTAAATCCCAAGTATTGTTGGAAATTAAAGCTTGTAATTCTTTGTTCATAGCTTCATTCCAATGGGTGTATTGAGAAGCTTCTGCATATGTGGTGGGTTCCACCATGTGAAGAAGCTGGTCAAAATTATTTATGTCAGAAACAGAGCAACAATGGCTAGGGGGAATATCTGTGAGAGATAGAAAATCTATTTCTGCTGAAGCAGGGACAATGGTTTCAAGATTATTGATTCTGTTTGAGAGAATAGTTGTGAAAGTATCGGGCCCAGCTGAAACAGAAGTATGTGTGTAATAATCTTGAAGATATGTGGGAACAAATTTGGTTCTTGTAGATCTTCTGAGATCTGTTGAAGGAAGTATGGGATTTTCAGGAGCAGAAGGAGATGTGGAGGAGTTCC
Source organism: Limonium bicolor (assembly GCA_023374045.1). Classification (NCBI taxonomy): domain Eukaryota; kingdom Viridiplantae; phylum Streptophyta; class Magnoliopsida; order Caryophyllales; family Plumbaginaceae; genus Limonium; species Limonium bicolor. Next base: position 396,631,511 of record CM041776.1, on the reverse strand, counting down.
CTGTATCAGATGTTACAGGAGAATGGTGTTCTGTATGTAGTAGGTGTTCGGAATGTGAGGGTGGACTAGAAGGAGAGACGGCATTTTCAGTGGTGGGAAACTGTCTGGTATGATCCATTTCAGATGGATCTTCATCAGATTCATAGCATTGAGGTAAAGAATTTGGAAGGGACTGAAAACTGTCATCTTGAGTATGAACATATTTGGTTAGGTTATGGAATGGGAAAGTAGATTCATGGAAAACAACATCCCGGGATATGATGATGTTCATGTCTCTCAATCTTAACAGTTTATATGCCTTTTGATTGTCTGCCATGCTTAAATAAACACAAGCATCCGAACGTGGGTCAAATTTTCCCTTATTTTTGTTTAAGTTGGCAGCATAAGAGAGGCATCCAAAAACTTTCATACGTTCATAGGAGGGTTTATGGCCGTATATGACTTCATATGGGGTTTTGCCTTGCAAGGTAGAACTGGGAAGTCTATTGATGATTTGAGCAGCGGAAAGAATACATTCACCCCAGTAGGTTGTAGGTATTTTAGATGTAAAAAATAAGGCTCTTGCAGTATTAGCAAGATATCTGTGCTTACGTTCCACAACTCCGTTCTGTTGTGGAGTGTAAGCACATGAAGTTTGATGTATTATGCCTAGGGATTTGTAAAAAAGTTTTCCTTCATTGGATATTCCCAGTTCATGAGCATTATCAGAACGTATGATTTTGATTTTTTTGTTGAATTGACGTTCAATCATAAAAATGAATTCTTTTATATGAGTAAATGCTTCTGCTTTATTCTGCAGAAGCTTAACCCATATTGCTCGAGAAAAATCATCAACAATACTAAGAAAATACTTTTGATCATTATGAGTCTTTTCTCTAAAAGGCCCGCAAATATCTAAATGTATTAGATCAAAAATTTCTTTAGTGCTAATGATAGATCTGGGGAAGGGGAGCCTATGGTCTTTTGCTAAATGGCAACTGTCACACACAAAATCAGAGATCAAGGCTTTCTTATTTATTTTTCCAATTCTGTACAATGTTTGTAGGGGGGCATGCCCTAATCTATTATGCCATCTAATAACATCTTCTGTAACAGAAACAGAAGCAGAAACATGTTTCTTTGATTCACTATGCAAGCTATTTTGCTTGTAAACAGAACGGGCATTATCTCTATATTCAAGAAAAGCATACAAACAATTTTCATCCAACACATATAGGCCTCTGGTCTCAATCCCTAGCAGCATAAATGTGGAAGTATCAAGGTCCTGTAAAGCACATTTGCTATCAGAAGTTACCAGATTCGCATTTATTTGTTGTAAAAATTTTCTAACAGATAGCAAATTGAACTTAAAGGATGTGACATGATATACATTTTGTAGGGTAAAATTTGAGGTTAACGGAACATTTCCTATTCCTTGTATAATGCCAGGATGACCATCTGGCATGGTTACCTTATAATTGCATTGTTTATATGAAAAATGTTCAAACATAGAGTAATTGCCACAAACATGGTCTGTGGCTCCAGTATCTATAATCCATTTATTTTCTAGATTAGAACACACATTCACATTCAGGCAATAATTTAATTTCCAGAAGTTTGAATGCGTACCTGCAAACTGATTGTAATAATCAGTTGGGATCATGTTCTGGATTTCTTGGTCATGTTGAAGATAAGCTGCGAGGCTCGTCATTTGCTGTTGAGATAATCCAGGAACACTCGTTGTCTGATTCTTGAGATACGCTTTAATGCCCTCTAACTGGTGGTGATTCATCCCTGGAACAGGTGATTCTTCAGCTTGACTTCTCTGTTCAGATTGTGAGGATTGTTCTGGCATTAGGGTTCCTCCCAAGCATTTTTTCTCTTTTTGTTGCTTCCAATAACTGGGAAATATGCCCTTTACCCAGTAACATTCCTCGTAGGAATGTCCAAGCTTCTTGCATTTCGAACACTTGACTTTTCTATCATCTTGTTTTGCTTGGTTTGCAGTGTTTCGTCTTGCTGGATTTTGCCCAAGATTTGTAGTCGAGTTGAAGGTGAGACTCTCTGAGGTGGCGTTCTTCTGATTCTGATTATCTTTATGTTCTTCCTCTTGCTTCGCCATGGCGTATACACGCTCAATGTCTGGTAATGGCGACATCATCAAGATGTTGCTGCGCAAGGTCTGGAATTTGGAGTGCAAGCCCATCAAGAAGTCGATGACCCTTTCATCTTCGGTGATTTTGACTAATTCCGAAGAAGCTCCACAGGAACAAACTGGGTAGTTCGTGATTTGCTTGTATTCGTTCCAGAAGCTAACCCAGTTTGTATAGTAGGTGTTTAGGTCATCTTCATTCTGTTGAATCTTCCTTGATTCTTGTCGGAGTGTGTACATGCGTGTTCCAGTGGATAAGTCGTAGCGACGACATAGATCTGCCCAGATAGCTTCAGCAGTCGGAAGATACAAAACAGACTTGCGGATGGATTCGTCCAAAGCAGTAAAAAGCCACCCCATCACCATGCCATTCGCCTTTTTCCAAGCATTTCTTCGCGCACCTTGATAATTCTCTAATCTGACGCTTCCATCGACAAACCCTAGTTTGGATTTTGAAATAAGACCGACTAGAAAATTTTGCTTCCAATCGAGGAAGCCTTTACCGGCGAATCTGTAGGCGAGTTGCATGCCTGGGTAGTCAGAAGCGTGAATGTACAGTTCGTCGGTGGCGGCCGCGTTTTCATTTGCCTTGCTTCTCTGAGTTTCTTCTTCATCGTCTATCTTCTTGTTTTCCTCGGGTGTTTCCTTTTCATCTGCCATTGTTGACGATTCTCAAGAAGAGGAACGAAAGGAAGATTGTTGGTCGGAGGGTTTTCTTTGAGATACGAAGAAGAAAATTGAGGATATGGATTTTACGGGTTCTTGATTTGTTTTTCGCTCTTGATACCATGAAAGAACCAAAGAACCCGATATATTGAAGTATCCCAAAAGGGATATATTCTATGTATTGTTGTGTATTTTACAGGGACCAGCTGCATATCTCTATATATAGGGACTAGTAATAGAGACTAGTAACGGACAGTTAATAGGTAAAGAAGTTACATAATAAAGGCCCTATAGTACAAACTATAAACGTACAACATATGGACCTAAATACATTCTAACAGAGGTGCACATATTTTGACTTACTTAGGTAGAAGTGGTGTTCTTAATAGTGTTTGGGATGATGTAATTCTGGATTATGTAATGACGCTTTTCTAACTTATATAAATATATATATGCTGTTCCTTCAAAAACTATCTATGACGAGCAATTGTCTTTCTCTGCCACAATGCATATTAACTCTTCTTTTAAAATAAAATTAAAATACGGACTAGAGGAAATAGGAAAGAAAATAAATTAAATTTCTTAAGAAAGCGAGAAGCTGATGTTCTTTGTCATGATGCTTTGTTTTTTTGTCGAGTAAAATCCTTTTTCTAGTATCTTTAAGAGACACTGTCAAGCGTTGCCCGTATCTTATACAATCTGTAGGTTCTGTATTATATTATTCCCGATGATTTTCCGAAGAAAACTTCTACCAGTATAAGAATAATTTATAGAATTTGGAATCTCAGTGGTAACGAGGATGAGGAAGTCCCATCTACGAATCCGCATTGGTGCTGTTTGTGTATTTTTATTTGGAGAGGAACCAGATTTTTCCTCACATTGCCCTTGGACGTCATTGGTTTGGACTGGTATTCAAGCCCATTTTTAAGTTCTATGGTTTGACTTACAACCTGAACTTAGGTGTGTGATATTGGGCTGCCCGTCATAGGAGATAGGCACCGAGTGGGCCGCGTCAAGGTTAGCACCCTAGAAGAAATAGAAACTACTTCTGTGATAAATTAAACCGAGCCATGGCAATGATCTATTCAAAGGTTAAGTCTCTCTTTTTTTTCCTTTTCGTGCAACAAACGTTCATATATTAAAGTTAAATGAATGATTGATAAACGCAGTTAATTGTAACTATGCCAATTTCAAGTTTCGTGTCTGGTTGATTGTAATTCAAATCCGATAAAAAATTATTGGACCAATATTTTGAATCCAAACTCAAACTCACGTATAATAAACATAAAGTAAACCTAAAATGCACATAACCTAACCACTAAATCTGATTTAAGTAATCACACTGTTACAAAAAAGCGCGTAGTGTGAACTGTGACAGAAAAACAAGGATAAAATAGTTATTTTCCTGAGTCATTTCATAGGACAGTAGTTAATTGTGATTTTTTTTTGTGATATATTGATAATAAGTTTTAAAATTGTGTTATTTTATGAATTGCCACAACTGTGGTGGTATATCATAAAATTTCCTTTAGTTTGTAAATAAATACATTAGAATTATAAAAACTTAAATTCACCTTAAAAGTATAGGTGAATCGAAATCTAAATCTTACATTTCTCATTTCGATCTAACTTGAAAAGCCGTAGTTACATCCATTGAGTAAAGAAAACGCCACAGCAGTACTAATTAAGGAAGCCCCGAATACAATAACAGCATTATATCAATGCACCTTTATAACGGTCCGTACTAATAAAATCTCCAAAGGTTAACAAACCAAACTAAAAGCCTTCTTTTTTTTTTCCAATTGATTTCGTAACACGTATTTTAACCAAACAATACCTTAATTGTCTACTATAACATCAAACTATCAAAGTGTAGCACGGCACTCGAAGTTAACCCTCCTGTGGCAACAAGCAACAAGCACCAAGCAGGTTAAGCCAAAAAGGGGAATCCCAGATACAACTGGCTCCACCCAGTCAAGTCTCCGATTCTCACCCACGGTATCATGATCATCACGTGCCTCTATCTCATCGTCTTTCTGTCTTGGCGGCTGGCGAGTACCGTTCCGTGTTAGCTTTGTTTGTATTAATCAGTTCCGTGTTAGACTTTCCTCCACACGATCGTACCACAGCCATATCATATCATATCAATGACGACTTTAATGATAGATCCATGTGCTTGTATAGAAAACAAAGTAAAATTAATTATCCAATTCAACAATTAATTGACCTGAAAATTTGATTCAATGGAGCGATATAGATCTTGGTTAGCTAGCCAAACAAATTCAATCAATTATTCGAGTATCTAGATTTGATATTACAATTTACAACTCTATATGGATCTTATGATCATGTCATGATATTAGAATATAATGGAAATATTACAGTGTTTTTTGTTATGGTAGTCGTCGTCGTAGAGTAGATTTGGACAAAACATATACACATTGATAGGCATGTATCAAATTTTGATATATAATCTATGGAGTATCGGGAATGTCAAATTTACAATATAACGGAGTATAATTTACCAATGCATCTGTTTCACTTTAGATACACGGGACATTTAATGTACATGACTGTGTGTGATGAAATGAAATAGTGATCGTATAGAACACTATATAGCTAAAAGCTTACAAGAAATAAAAGAAAAAAATATATACATCGATCTATTATTACTGGCTGAATAAGAGCATCAAAATATATCCCAGTGTGCCACATAAGTAAAATAATATATTTTATCTAGTAAGATTTTTTTTTTACTGTAATAACAAAATTCTTAAGAGAACGTTCGCACAAGAATGGATAAGAGACAGTATGAGAGAGATCGTATATGATTGAAAGATTTAAGTAAAAAGAGATGGTATATCTACAGAGGGATGTGACAGGGATGAGACATTTTACAAACCCAGCAATCAATAACAAATTAGTAAGTACATTTCTCAAATAAGAATAGATGAGAGATTTTTTTTTTGGTTTTTCTTAGTGACACGGTGGGTGGATTCAACTCTAGGTTGCTCTAGAGGACTAGTAGATGGGTTACATCTCTTTTGAATCGGTCAAACAAACAGATATTTAGTATAAACCTAAGATTCTCAATTTCTGTTGACATAAACCAGTATTTACGTACCTCTTCATTTATTTTATGTACTGATTTTACTAGTGGGGTCGACAAAGTTTAATACGCAAATGCATCAATGAAGGATATAGTTTTACTACAATATGAATGTCGGTCGGGGCCGTTCGTTCCAAACGATTTGTGAGTGCAGAGATTAATCTTACTTTTTTGTTGACAAATGTCAGTTTTAGATTGGATGAAAAATAAACTATGGACACTTGGCTGACTAGTAGTTGATAACGAAGGGTAGCTTATTTTTTTCACAGTTATTGTTGCGTTTCAGTGTAAAGTTCGAACGACACCTAGTCTCTCTGTTTTGCTAGGTAGGGTCTCGCTCGACTTTGATAATCTCATGTGCAAGTCAAACATAGGAAATGTTCGGGGCCACGAAATTATACTGACGGGAAGAAGAAAGCATCTCACTTTCAGTAAACTTTTTAATTTATGTATCTTTTTTGTAAATTTGTTAATCATTTCCCTCTTTGAGAATTACTATACATTTACCGTTGTGCCTTTTATTAAATCAAATCTCAGAATGACAATGGGGCCATAATCCTCAAAAGTGCCTGTATGATTACTACTAGATAATAACCGCCGGAAAAAGGTCAGCGACATTACTTGACATGGTTGGACGTTCCCCAATGCTTCTCACGTCGCAATTATTTTCTCCACCGTGCCCTGTTAGTGGCTTCAAATAACAACCGGTTTTTTTAGTGGAGTATGGTAGAGGTCTAGATTTCTCCAACGTGGCGGAGTAGCTTGTAGGTTCTCATGATCTATCTATGCCCTCATTCCTCCCACATATCTCTTTGGATTATACAGTATACTTTTTGTATTCTGTTTTTTTTTTTTAATATAGTAAGGTCTAAAACAAAACCAATGGCAAATTCTTCCTTGCTATATAAGTATATAAATCATATCTAGAAACTTTGATTTGTATTCACAATATGAATTGAATATAAATATTCAAATTTCATCCTAAGAACCTATATGTGAACTATGACTGAGTGAGTTGAGCATATATATATATATATATATATAGGAGTGATGAGTTGTATTTGTAGTGAAATTATAGAACGCATCAGCTACCTTTTATGCGTGCTCATCATACACATATGACGCAACGCATGATTTATTCGGACGTGCAAGGTGCGGCAATTATAACGAACTTTCATATCCGTTACCAATTAATGATTGAAGAAACTTTTTCTTTTTCATCTAACGGTTATATAAACACGGAATTCTTCTTTTAAAACAAGTGAAACAAGGAAATTTCAGTTTCACTAGTAGTATTATTTTTTATTTCTTTCGATTATGTAACGTACATAATAATGATGCCAAAATTTATAGCACATTGAGCACTAACATGTCGTGCTAAGTGGGTAGATATTGAGGCGTGTAGTGTCAGACAGGCTAGTGGCATAGTTGTAGCCAAGTGAATCGGTTTCCATTTGCTCAAATTAGTAACCCCCCTGGCCTCCGAGACATTGGATGGATCTAACCCCAAAATGCAATATACCCCACACGATCCATCTGGTTAGCCGTTGGTTTTGACCGTAACACAAGCGGATATCGACAATCTTTAAATGTTGGTAGGTTAGTGCAATTGAGAACTTAAAATACTACCTGTACATGTACTCCTCATCTTCTTTACTTCATCCATTGCCTTCCTTCTTTGACAAATGCGCGCCTTCTGATCCAAATACCTTTCAATTTACCGCGCTTCAGCAACAGCCTCAAGTGACCGGCTACCGGCGAAGTATATTCTTGATCAATGGAGTGGTGTTAGTATTCTCGTCCAGCAACTGATCAGATCTATACTCCGTGGGTAATTAATTCGAACCGATCGACTTCCTCACTCACTCAACGCTGGTGGACTCCATTAAATGCTGCACGAATCTACTCTAAGATAATGGCTTATTTTTTCCACGACCCCACACCATCAAAAAAAAAAACGATCACCGATTAATCTATAATAATAGAGTTTCACCGTAATCAAAGACTAATTCACGTCATTAACACTTACAGAACCTTCCACGATACTGAGATCAGTCTCACCACTACAGTACTGGCTGGATCGCCGGGGGCGGCAGGATCATCAATTAGTCTGGTAATCACTTTACCCGCGACAGGCTCCATGTTATCCTGCTACACGCATCTGATCAGATAACGATAATAGTAATATATAGGGATTGTTCTTCTTCCTTAGCTGGTACATTACTATAGATCTCTTAACTTAATGGTAAACCATATGCATTTTCGGGATCTCATAATCATACATCTCTCTGATCCTCGATTCCCCATTTTTAATGAATGCATTTACAATGTCCATGTTATCTTAGCGTACAATTATGGTAATTATGGAAGTACTGGGACCGAATACCAAAAAACCCAAACTATTGTACTATTAAAGACCACTTACGAAAGATCTATGAAAGAACAAACCTGGTACTAATTTGATCCAATGAATGAATGAAATTCGCTAGCTATTTGTAGTAGCAGACTAGTTGTTGTTGTAGCAGTGATTGTTTAGGTAAATGAAGCTCTGTCATGTCATCATCCCCACATTCGTAGGATGTATAGCCTAGCAGGGAAGAACCCTGTTAGTTATGATTTATGAATGACCCCCCTTCCATGCCTTTTTCTCACTTTAATCACCAATATTTCTACTTTTACATTTCATATCGTATCAATAGAAATTTAACATAAAATTTGCTCTGTTATTATTCGTTACTCTACCTCATACCAAAATGAAAAGTTCTTATCATAAAAAATGGAGAACTGTAACTTTGTCTTTTTTATGACTACACACACTAATCTCGCCTTTGACTCCTCCACATTATATGTATGAGAGTGTAGGAGTATGTATTATTTAATGCACACTCTGTTGCTCTTTTTATGCTACTGTCAGAATGAAATTTCCTCAGTACTGATCCAACTCATTACCTGTAACATTTGCCCTTTTTTTTTAGTTGAAATTGTCTCATCTTTCAGCTCAGTTCACGGGCCGGGAGCTCACCGCACCTTCACATTTACAATGCGCTTAGCTGGCTAAATCATTCTTCTTCACGTATATATATATAATAATAATAATCCTCCTTGGAATTCCATAATTCCTCGCCTTCCTCCCACCATCTTCACTCACCTCTCTTTCTCTAACTGTACAGACAGAAATAGCGCGGGTATGCCACAGTGAACGAGTGAAGCCTGGCAAGTGTTCTGTTGTGTGTGCCTACAAGCAAGCAGCCAAGGGACCAGAAATCAAGGCTTGCTTGTTTTCCCCACATTTGCCTCCACGACCACCCACGTGAAGAAGAATAATACTCTCCAATCGTCTTCCCCTCTTTGCATTCCCACAACCCCGCGTCGTCTTCTCCCCTGGTTCAGATTCGGTGGCAGAGTTTGAACTGCGGAAAGTGGTGGCGGGACTGCCAGAGACGAGAACAGTACTTCAAATGAGCAGAAACAAGTGTAAAGTTGATATGAGTAGTATGTTTCCAACAGATGCGAAATGGATGTTCGTGATCTGGGTGTTCTTGTTCTTTGGAAGCCAAGTGGTGCAGAGCAAAGTCACATATGACGGCAAGTCACTCATGATTAATGGCCAGAGAAGGATATTGCTTTCCGGCTCCATTCATTACCCCAGAAGCACACCTGATGTATGCATTTTTCATGTTTCACATTTCTCTCTGCCTTCTCTGTTTGATGAATTCTCAATGTCCTATATAGCCTTTAACTGTGCTTCTTTGCTTCTCAGTTCAACTAATGTCGCTTTTCAATTTTACAGATGTGGGAGGATTTGATAATCAAGGGTAAGCGAGGTGGCCTTGATGTGATCGATACTTACGTCTTTTGGAACGCTCACGAGCCTTCCCCTGGCAATGTACTACTACTTCACCACTTTCACCATTTTCCATTCACATTTTTTCACTTTTCACTGCTTTACTATCGGAAAATAACCTCATTTACTTCTCTTTCTTGATACGTCGTTTTCCCTCCGGACACCTCTAGTCGCTAGTAATATTTTCTCCCAGCTGCTTACGCGACTTGGGTCTTCAATTTCATTCTTTCTTGTTTTATACTACAAGCTAAAATTTTCACTTTCACTTTGCCCCTTTTCCCTCCTTTTCAATTCGTTGCAGTATACGTTCGAAGGGAGGTATGATCTTGTCCGATTTTTGAAGACTGTTCAGAAAGCCGGCCTCTATGCCCACCTCAGAATCGGACCTTATGTTTGCGCTGAGTGGAATTACGGGTAAACTAAACTCTCCCCTCTATCTCTCTTTCACTCTTTCGTGGCCTTTTCTCCTGTTGTTCCTCGGCTCATTACTCTTGCATACTTTTTTTTTTTTTTTTTCTGTATAGGGGTTTTCCTGTTTGGTTGAAGTTTGTTCCTGGTATCAAATTCAGAAGAGACAATGAGCCCTTCAAGGTCACCCATCCTAGAAACTCCCTCAAATTTTCCCTAAACGATTAAATATCTGTGATACTTACAAAAATTGAATGACGTTGAACTGATGAAATCGCGACTCCCATGCCTTAATTTTTATTCTGCAGAGGGCAATGCAAGGGTTTACCGAGAAGATTGTCAATTTGATGAAAATTCATAACCTGTTCGAGTCTCAAGGCGGACCCATCATTCTGTCCCAGGTTGACACCTGATCAAACGTATTGATATCTAATTATAGTCAGCACGCTTTCCAGTTTTTAACTTTTCGAATGCACAATTTGAGGGTTTTATTCTCCCCAATCGCACATTAGAGCGGTGGTTTTCCTTCCACTTTGAGCTAAACTGCTCTCCCTTTTGGTTGTTTGCTAGATTGAGAATGAATACGGGAATCAGGGCAAACTTCTTGGCCAAGAAGGTTACAATTACATGAATTGGGCCGCCAAAATGGCAGTGGGATTAAATACCGGAGTTCCATGGGTTATGTGCAAGGAAAATGATGCTCCTGATCCAGTGGTATAACTTTGAGCTAAATTGCTGATACTTTCTTATTGTCTATTGTTGGCATGACGCTCTACTCATTATGTCAAACCGACAAATGTAACATCATTGCTTTGATCTGAGCCTTCTCTAACTATCTGTCATCATGGTGGTGGTGCATTGTGGAAGTTTCTGACCTTTGATGAATTATTGCCAGATCAATACCTGCAATGGTTTCTACTGTAATACATTTATTCCCAACAAGCCCTATAAACCCCTAATGTGGACCGAGGCTTGGACTGGCTGGTATAGTTTTTCTAACAATTTTTCTATTCTATTGATGCTCATATCTGTTGCTTATCGCTGTCTCCGTGATCACATTCATGGGCTCGATAAGAAATAGAGAATCCTTGACTGCTTTTGACTACTCTCAAACCAAATCGTATTTGATTCAGTATTTTCTTACCTTGAAGATCTGCGAACTTTTTTTATAGGTTCACAGAGTTTCGAGGACCAATTGTCCAAAGACCAGTTCAAGATATAGCCTTTGCAGTTGCTAGATTTATACAAAGAGGAGGCTCATTTGTGAACTACTACATGGTATGGTTTCCCTTTTTCTGTTTCTTAATTCAGAGTTCAACTTTTTAGACCACTTAATAAAAATGCTCAATGTCAATGATTTTCCATGAAAATAGTATCACGGGGGGACAAACTTTGGACGGAGCGCTGGAGGCCCATTCGTCACCACCAGCTATGACTATGATGCTCCAATTGATGAATATGGTGGGAATAAGATATATATATGTCTGGCCAGTTCCTGCTATTGATATTGCTTTAGTAAATTTGAAAACGAAATGTCATTGATGGGAAGTTCATTGTAGAAGCTAATGTCTGACACAAAGAGCCAAGTGTGGTAAGGGAAATAAGATGAGAAATAATATCCCATGAATACTCTTCACCATGTGACTGTATCACTATAAATAGAGGGGATCAAACTTCCCTAAACATAATCAAATTTGATAGAAGCTAAGTCATTTTGTCTTGATGTATTTGAGCGAAGATCATGAATAGCATAGCATGACTACTAAAATGGATTTATCTTTGTCATTTCATTTGCAGGTATGCTTAGACAACCAAAGTATGGTCATCTTAAGCAGCTTCATAGAGCCATCAAGCTTTGTGAGCATGCACTGGTTTCAGCTGATCCCACTATTACTTCTTTGGGTCGCCATCAGCAGGTTGTTATACGATCTTCAACACTGTTAGGATAAGAACGCCCTGGCGTGTTTGGTATGTTATCACTGTTAACTCCTTAATTAACACAAGTTTTTTGCTGCTGCAATACGATGTTCAGGCTCATGTATACTCTTCAAAAGACGGCAAATGTGCGGCTTTTCTCTCCAACTATGATAAGAAGTCCTTCGTGAAACTGCTTTTCAATAATAAGCACTACACCATACCTCCGTGGTCCATTAGCATCCTTCCTGACTGTAGGAATGTTTTTTTTAACACTGCGCAGGTATGAATATTATAATATGGTTTACCATCAATGCTCGGACTGTACTTGCTCTTTTTGTCTTATGGAAACCGCATAATATTAAAAGGTCGATGCAAAGATAATTTTTTTTAAAAAACATCAAACTGTGTTGGGTTATCATGTTTTGGCATTGATAACACGATGCTATCTCTTCTGATGGTCTGATAAATAGGTGGGAACTCTGACATGGGACACTGGTATGCTACCCAGTGGTGCTAAGATAAACTTCTGGCAGAGTTACAATGATGATTCGTCTTCTCTGGGTGATGAAAGATCAACTATGACATTTCCAGGTCTTGTAGACCAGTTAAACGTCACCAGGGATAGCACTGACTATCTCTGGTATAAAACTAGGTAAGAATGGTCAAACCTTTGGCAAATTTATGTTAATTTTTTGGGTAAGTGGGGCAAATTGATCAATGAACAAGAAGAAGAGAGGCTGAAAGATGGATTGCTGACTAGTAATTTCTCATTGCTTAATGCAGTGTTAATATAAAATCCTCCGAGTCCTTCCTACAAGGTGGTAGACAACCTTACCTGACCGTTGTATCCAGGGGACATGCTATCCATGTCTTCATAAATGGGGAGCTTATAGGTACATTTGGATGGCTTGTGCCGATAGTAAACTGCTGCTGTAGCCTGTAGACATGGGTCCCAACATGGCACTTCACAAATTTTTTTCATTATTTTGCAGGTTCTAAATTTGGCAAAAGGAAAGGTAGGAGAGTGATATTCACCAAGACTGTTACACTCCGTCCTGGAAAAAACCATATAGCATTTCTGAGTTTGGCTGTTGGTCTTCCGGTAACTCTCCTCTTTCTCATTGTTAATAAAGATAATTCTTTTAGTATTCTTCTTATTGCATTTACATTTTCTTAATATGCTAAATGTGTTGTATCTTTGGCGTGAACATAAAAGTTAGAATTTCAAACATGTCTTATGTGGAGGCTTAGCATTAGGTGCATACTGATTGCCATTTAAATAACTATATGATTCGAGTGCAATACCATATTACTGGAATCATCGGATAAAGTTGATCTGTAAACGACTCCTTTGAATTGGTATTAAAGAGGGACTTGAGGTGGGTATATATATATATAAGTTAATAAGCTGTAGTCTCCCTGCATGATTCCCCTTATAATTACTGACCCACATGATTAATTATAACCTCACAATTGTTTGTAACCTGTCAACACTGTAGTGAGGACTCTCCCTACGGTTCTGAAAATGCTATTTGTACATCTTGATGCTCATGACATTTTGTATTAATTGTTTCTGATTTGTAATAGAATTTGGGACGAAACTTTGAAGCTATGGCGACTGGTGTCCTGGGTCCGGTCGCACTCCATGGCCTTGACAGTGGATCTTGGGACTTATCCTCCCACAAATGGACCTATCAGGTAACTTTGATCTCGTGTTGATACAGAGATTTCAGATTGGTTAAGGAAAAGGCATTTTCTGATTTCATAATTCAATTTTCAACCAGGTTGGCATGAAGGGAGAATCGTTGAATCTCGCCACTCCAAACGGAATAGCCTCGGTTGAGTGGATGGATAGCAAAAAAGCTGTGCGGATAACACAGCCAATGACATGGCACAAGGTTATAATAGCAAGGCAATCAAATATTGATGCTGTTTTTTTTTTGTTCTTTTTCTGGCGAGACAATAATCACATACCGTGATCATGATTTGAATAATAACACTGAAGGTATTTTGTTAGGCATACTTTGATGCTCCTAAAGGCCACGGACCATTGGGTTTGGACATGGCAAGTATGGGAAAGGGTGAAGTGTGGATCAACGGACAAAGTCTTGGAAGATATTGGTCAGCTCATGCTCGTGGGAGTTGTCAAGTGTGCAACTATGCTAGGCAGTTCAAACCAAACAAGTGCCAGCATGGCTGTGGCAAGCCTAGCCAAAAATGGTACAATTTCTCCATCCATTATTATATCATAAGAACCTAAACTCTCTAAGGCATCTTATTATGCATTCCAACTGATACTAGAAACTTCTTTTAGGTACCATGTCCCACGCTCCTGGTTAAAACCAACAGGCAATCTTCTAGTTGTTTTTGAAGAACTTGGAGGAAATCCGACCAGGATATCACTTGGTAAGAGATCAGTGACTAAGATTTGTTCTCAAGTGTCAGAACACCATCCTAGTGTCAAGAACTGGAGGGCCCAGAATTCTGGCAATAAGGAGGAACAAGCCAAGAGATATAGACCCAGAGTCCACCTACACTGTGCGAAAGGGCACTATATCTCTGCTATAACATTTGCTAGCTTTGGAACTCCTCAGGGATCTTGCGGTTCATTCCGACAAGGAAATTGTCATGCTCCCATCTCGTACGCAGTCTTGGCAAAGGTAATGAGAAAATCTGTCACTTGGTTCATTTCCTGTGCTTGGTTTTGGTAGAGATCAAAATATTATGGCTTCTTAACCCACCATTTGTTTTCTTCGATTCATAGAGATGCAAAGGAAAGCAAAGATGTGCGGTGGCTGTGTCAAGCACCAATTTCATGAAGGATCCGTGTCCACGTGTGTTGAAGAGATTATCAGTTGAAGCGGTCTGTGCACCGGAGCAATCTTCCAGGGGGTGATGCAACCCACCCAAGGTAGAGGTGATTGGACTCTGGTATATGAAATCCAGGGGAATACAGAGAAAGAGACACGACTTTCACATGCACAGAAAGTTGTCGCTAAATTGGACGGTAGTTAGCAACAGAAAAAAGTCAGAGAGTACAATTGTTGGGCTGTTGGTTAGATGTAGCTGTTCTTGAGAAATTCTGACGGAGAGACGGTAATCAAGTCAAGTCTATTCATTACTACAAAAAGGAGCTTTAGCTGTCTACCCACCGTGAAGTAGGTCAATTCTTTTGCGGCTATATAGTTTTGCATACTGTGAGTTTTCTTTTTAATTCTAAAGCTTCAGGGTGAGGTGTTGGTCCCGGACATAAAATGAGAGGGAAAAGATATACTTGTCAATACCTGGGATTTTGATTATTTTCTTAGGTGTGGGATGCTGATTCAATATTTTTTAGTCATTATTATTCTTTTGATTTGAGGGTGCAAAAACATTAATTGTGATTGGGATTTACGATGCATGATGAGCTGGGTGGTTGGGCTGTTTAGGATATTGGGGAAGAAAGGCTAGACTGTATAAGCTCACTTGCGGAATAAAGTTTGCTTGTAACCTGTCTGTATATATTGATTATCTCTATCAGTGCTCTACACAAATTTCTGTTGAAGGAAAGGACAGAGCTGTGGACCTTTTTTTCAAAAAAAAAAAAAAATCATCAATTAACTCTGAGGTTTTAGTAAAAAAAAGCCTTACTTTTTACAGATTAATGCTAAGTTTTATTTTTAAGTATGATATACCCCACACTGCATTCCCTTCTAACTCGGAATGTAATAAAGTAAACATTTGCAAAAATTATAGTAATTTTTTTTAAAAAAATTCAGAACTCAAAACAAAGATAGCGGCGGCAGTGGGCAAAACAACAACCTTGTCCATGTTTACACCCGACAAAACGCTGCTAGTGATCTTGTTGCCTTGGACCGGACTGAATTGTTTGGACACCTCGTCCAATATCTAGATTTTTTGTTGTTGAACATTGCTGTTTTCCTAACGGAAGCCCTTATGGGTTGATAAAGTTATAGTAACAAGTGAAAACAAAATTAAAGGTAAATGGGCATGGGGCACATGAATTGATTTTTAGCTGGGATTGTTTTACCTTTTCATTTCTTTCCTTTTATTTTCACATTTCTATTTGTTCCAAGCAGAGCAGGAATGAAGAGTTGCAACCTTGAGAATTGTTCGATTAACAGCAACGTCGAGTACATTATCTTCTTTGACTCTGTTGATTAATATCTAGTATTTCCTATTGTGTTAAAAACTGCAAAATTAAAAGCCGTGAAGCTACAAATATCCTGCTAAGGCCAGCTTTGTGAATTGGTGTAGTCAACAAAGCACTCATCAGATTGTTTTTTTCCATTGGTTTATCTAATATTCTATTCGTTTGATAATATTTGTCATTTTAGAAACTTTCACACCTATTAAGAACGGTAGAAAAATGACATATGTATCCCTACTTTTTACTTTTTCATTTAGATAATAATTACTTTTGTATTGAATAATAGAGTTAAAAATATTAAAAAATATGTCAAAAACTAAAATGACATATATCTTTAAAAAAGAATCATATCCTAAAACGACCGATATTAATTAACAGAGTAGGGATTAAAAACGCTCAATTTGGTTTATGATTCGTACACGATCTATCTTTTCTCCTGATCAATAGGAAAGCTTTTGGATCCTCTGTTTCGATTTGTAATTAGGACTGATAAATCAATCTTTGTTGATTTTCAAGTGAGACAATAAGACTAAGAACTTTAAACGAAATATACAATTCTATATTGCTTATATATTTAATGGGGTTTGAGTAGTACCTGAAAACCCGAATGAAATTACAAAAGTGAATGCAGAATTTGTTTGATCTTTTTGGAGAGGTAAATAACTCACTAGTTAATTCTCTCCGTCACTAGTCAATGATGATCAATTATTTTTATTTCTAGAAGATACAAAATTATAGGGATTTGAAATAATTTGATATCTTAAAAATAAAGTAAAGTGACAACAACCAAAAAGAAAAATTAATGGATTAAAAAACGCCCATTAAGCATTAGCATTTAAATGATACGGGAAAGAAGAGCAAGGTTGAGAATCAATGGACTACTTGAATTAATAATCCCAAACGCCACAAGACATTCACGTCCCATGAATGCTAAGAAACCCTAAGGAGATGCAACATCCCAATTCCTTGTGGTTTTTTAATAACTTCCGTAAAAGGGATATTAAACATATACTATGCTCATCTTATAAAACGGAAATGGCGATAAATCCTAATGTGCTTAATTTCCAAACGAACTTACGTTTGCATAATTAATTCAAAACATTTAACAGAACTAGTTTTTGTTGAAACATATTCGAAAGCTCTAATTTTTTTCTTGAGAATAAGAAATGTTTATATGAATGACTTGATTTCCAAAAAAAGACATTTTGAACTTCATTGACGTGAACGTATTTTTTGTTATACGAAATCATATTATAGTATAAATACTTGTAAGCTTTCCGAAAATATTTTTTTCTATGAGCGTTTCGTAAAAAAAAAAAAGCAAAAGGGGATATGCATGGGTTTTATACTTCTCTCACTCGCAAGGAAGCTTACATCTTGCAGAGCAAACTGAGCACCATCGAGCAAGCTGATAATGCTATAAATTGGATAGGGATTCATGTCTTAATAGTAGAAGTAAACAATTATGAGGGCTAGGTTTCCAAGAAAGTGCGCAAGACTGCAGCTGCCTTATCTCTTTTCTCAAGTATGATGAGCATTGTGGAGTAGGTTCCCTATAGTAGATGAATTGGGGGTAAAAAACTTGCAAATCGTTTGTTTATATAGATCTAATGATAACTAAAGCAGATCACGGCATTCATCCTTCCCCTCCCCTAATACTTTCCTTTTGCGAAAGATCCTTCCAATAAAGATATGATACATTCCATCGGGGCAATCGGCAGCTACCCTATTTTCCTCATAAAATTTAAGATTTATGAGTAATTGATGAGATGCAGCCATTGGCACGCGCTAAAATGGCCATAAAATTAACGAGCTAATACCAAAATTGTCAAATAACAAAACCAATCCTTTATTTTCCGGAAATTTAAATGCCTCCCGCGTATATTTCTTCAACTAATTGGCAATGTCGTCTGGGTTTCCTGTAAACATACAAAGCATTAACTTTATAGAATCCATATGGGTTCTCCTTTTCATCTTTATTCCTTCCCTTTCACTAATTTATTTTTCTTTCCAATTCACCGAGATTGTCACATGAAGGCCACCTTGGACTACTAGTCACATATAGGGATGACAATGGGTCGGGTGTGGGTTGGGTGGACCATCACCCGCACCCGTCACCCGACTTCACCCGCTCCACCCATACCCGACCTATCACCCGTTATGCATCACCCATCATCCGTTTCACCTGTCACCTGCGGGTGAAATGGGTGAACCCGTTTACCCATTTATTTCTCATTTTCCTTGTTTGCCAGTTAGGTTTGCAAATTACTGTGAGTAGAGAGAAAATAGAGGCGCAGAGCATGTATGTTCCATGTTCGCCGGTTAGGTTTGTAAAATTGACTTCATATAAGAGAATGAAAAACTGCAGAGAGCATGTATGTTACATGTTCTTCAGTTACGGTTGCAAAATTACCATGAGTGAAGAGAGAAAATAGAGGCGCAGAGCATTTATGTTCCATGTTCGCCGGTTAGGATTGTGAAATTACCTTCAGTGACAAGAGAAAATAGAGACGCAAAGCATCTAAGTTCCATATTCGTGAGTTAGGGTTGAAATTACCTTCATTGAAAAGAATTAAAAAATGCGTAGAACATGTATGTTAAGGCTGCAAAATTATCAAAAGTGATGAGAATGAAGAATGATGCAGTCACGTAGAGTATGAATGTTCCTTGTTCACTAGTTAGGGTTGCAAAGTTACAGTGAGTGAAGGAGAATGAAGATTAGTTAACAACCTAACATAATAATAATATATATATATATTATATTTATGTGGGTGAGCGGATCGGGTGAATGGGTCGGGTGATGGATGAAAAATGTCCACCCGACACCCGACCCGCACCCGCACCCGTTTCACCCGTCACCCGTTTCACCCGTCACCCGTTTTTCATCCGTTTTTTGTGGGTTTTTCACCCGGTATAGCGGGTCGGGTGACCAGGTGAAATGGGTACCCGTGGACCCATTGCCATCCCTAGTCACATACGCATATGATGAATGATGAAACGAGTATTTGGATTGCCTATGCATATAAACGAATATAAATTTTTTCCCAAAAATGATAGTCTATTTCATTAATAAAAGTACACCGATAGCAAATAATACATGATCATTATGCCAATCATAAAGTAAATCAAGACCTAGTACTACCAGAAACAAAGCTCATCCAAACCAGCTGCAGTGTCAAGCTCGACCGGCCACAGACAAACGCCAACCTCCTAATCAACTATATCAAGGCAATACGTTAATAGGCCATCACTTCCATATGTTACCTAGTTCAATCGTCATCCTGAGCCACCTGATGATTGGATTCAATCGACCATCAACACCCAAAAAACATCCATCCACCATCATTCGAACACCAGCTAAACTATAACTAATTTAGAGTAGCTTAAAGACTAAAATGGATAATAAGCACTAAGCTGTAGAAAACAGGATACCAATTTCAACAAACTAAGTATTAAGGTCGTATCCTCGCCTTATATCAAAGATGTTTATCCCCTTGCTATTCCTGTCCTGCCATGCTTCTTTTCCTTCCCCTTCTCCTCATCATTGGTGACTTTGATTGTGCTGGAATCCATGAATTGTTTCTCTTTTCCCTCTCTTTCTGGCATCCGATAACTGTAGCTCCCAAACCCTTGTCGCCTCTGTTAGCACCTAGTTGAATTTCCTCTCATGAGGGCAATCCAGATGATCAGCTTCCGTAATTGGAACTGGTGTTGGTTTGCCCGCCCAAACGGTCGAGTTCGGGGGTACCGGTGCCCAGATTTGACTATTATTGTCAACCTTCGCTGGAGCACACTATGGGTCAATCAAATCCTTCTCATCTGCCCTTCTCCCTGCCATAAATGTCTCCGTTGACAGCCATATGCCATATGGGGCACCTCCTTCATCCATCGCCCAAACATTTGGACATGCCGCAATAGTGTGTGTAAACAAACCACAAATAGAGCAGATCAAGGGCATGTTGTCATATGTGTGTGAAAATGAAGTATTGCCCAACTACCATCATAGGGAGTGCATGTAAAATGGGAAGTTGAATGTTAGTAAGTACTTTGAAGCGTAGGAACTTGAACCATAAAGCCTCACCATCCTCCATTGCACCGATGAAGCGCCCCAATTTCCGTGCCACTCTTCGTAGAAATTCCAAAGTATGGTGATTTCTCGGGAAATCATGCTCGGACCCAAAATGGAATCCATGTAAACTCCTATTGAGTTAACCTTCTTGCCGTATCCAACTTCTGTATCACTAGCAGGTTGTTATTATTGTCCACGGATCCCGGATCCTTATAGCTTCCATTGCCTCAACTGTGTTAAACTCAAAGATGACTAGGTTAGCCCCCACCTTTGTGAACCTATACCCGCCATATGTAACACTACGAATTTTACCCCAAAATATAGTGTAAAGAATTAGAAAGATAACACTGATGAGTGTCCAAATGAGCATGTATTAGAGGTGTATTTCATATGTTTAATCAACACTTTTCATGCTCATTTCTCCACTCTAGCTAGTTTTCCTCCTTCTGTATTGGTGTTTTACATAATTATTGCTGAAACAGGAGGAATCACATAACTAGGAATAAAGTAGACGAAAATACAAATGTGTGGGCGTAAACAGATCCAAAATTAGAGCTAAAATGAAGAAGATACAACATATTGAAGATTAGCCTGTCCATTGGATCGACCCAGGGACCAACTCAGAGTGGGTCGATCGGAAGCTCCGGAGGCCAGAAATGCATGTTCCGGGGGACCGAAATTGCTTCTAGACTAGACTGACCCACCGATCGACCCTCCCTAGGGTTGGTCGGACTGAAAAACGTAATTTTCAGCTCCCGAAATTGCTTCTGGACTCTACTGACCCACGTGACCGACCCAGGGTGGGTCGGTCGGGTTAAAATTTTGCCCATATCTATGTTTTTAAAAGCAGAAAAAGAGGAGAGAGAGAGAGAAGTTGAACGGAACACAAAAAAATGACAGGAAAGAAGAGAAAAGAAGGGAAAGAACAGAAGAGGAAGAGGAAGAAGAAGGAGAGAGGAAGAGCTCCAGCTCCATTGAAGTGCCACTCCTCATCCATGGCTATTTCTCTCAACTATCTCCTTTCTATCTCTATCTTGCTTGAGTAGTCTCCTTGTAGCTTGGGATGGGGATTTTACCTCAAAATCCCTAAAACCTCCATTATTGAACCTTGAACTTGTGTTTGTGCTTTATTTTAGTCTTTGAGCTCAATGAAGATGATTATTGGGTATTTATGATTCTTAAACTTGTCACTCATGATTTGGGGATTTGTTTAGGGTTTTGCTCAATTGGTCATCTATGTGTTAAATTAGTTGGTTTGGCCTACTGAATAGTTTAGCATTATTATGGGATTCCATCAAAATGTGACTCTGAGATAGAAACCTAAACCGTTGGTGAAATACCCCAAACTATTAAACGCGGATTAAATATCAAATCATATTAATTAAGGCCTAAACATGCCTTAAAAGTCAACTGAGAACAACAGTGGTCATAAAACAAATGTTGCACCCTTTAACTGTTAAGGGTAAATAAATACCCAAATGGACTATGTAGGACCTAAAAATTTGTCCTAAGTCTATTAACATAATATTAAACATATTATAATTGTTGGGCAACACTCCAACACAAAGAAAAAGCACTTTCATGCTTCAAGGTCAAAAAGGGCAAAAATGTGCTCTAAGAAACCTTAAAGGTCTAATGACCTCTAAATGATATAAAATTTAATTACATGATCAAATATCATGTAAGGAACACAACAAAACCGTTGTCAAAGAAAACGGAGCTCGGAAACACCAGACAACACAAAATGTGCGCTAAAACTCCTTAAAGCACGTTTTTGTGGAATTGTCTTTTAAATTGGTTTTAAATGGGCTAAAAGGTTATAAATACCTTTAAATATAATAAATATCATATTATATGATATTAGGAATTTAATTCCAGAAATTTACGAATTTTTACAAATTTAATATTAAAATATTAATAAAACCCTAAAGTGGGGCCCGCATGAGTCAAAATTGACCAAGTATGGTCAATGGTCAATTAATTGACCCATTTGGACCATGGAAATCGGCTGGCAAGAGGAGAGGAGACAGCTTGCAATAATTAAGAGACAAATTGATACCTAACACAAATTTACAATAGTAAAACTTACTTTTTCAATTATTTCCAACCTTTCCCACCTCTTCCTTCCTCCTTGTCCGATCCCAGCCTCTCCAACCGAGCTCTCCTCCTTCCTAGCAGCTCTCAAGCTTTGTTCTTGAGCATGGAAGGCAGATCTAACTCCTAAGCTCCTAATGTAAGTGTTTTAATGTCATTTTTAGCACTTTTTCTTCATTTCTTCACTACCAACACCTAAATTTCGTGGCTCAACAATTCCTATGGCTTATTCTCAGTGTTCTAAGGTTAGAACAAGAGCTAAACTCGGTTGAGACCAGTAGAGGGACCAAGGTTGTTCAAATCTACATTTTAAGGTAAAAATGTGCTTTAAGCTCATAACTTTTGATTCCTTGCGAGTTTGGTTGTGAAATTTTGGCCATAGCCTCATCTTCTTCTCCTTTTCATGTGGGATCTGTTGGCTAGCCATTTGGAGCAAGGATGGCCGAGATCCAAGAAATACTCTCTTTTTAGGCATTTTTCCAAGGTAAAACTTAATAACAAGGTAGCAATTCGAGATCTAACTATTTCCTATGTCAATATGTGGATCTAACACCTTGTGTGGGTTTGGTTCAGGTCGAAACACTTAGAACTTTCCTTGCACTCTTAAGGTAATTTTTGCCTCAAATCTTACATTAAATTACTCCTTATGGTTAGATCTTGCTTAGAGACTAACTAGACCTTGTTTTCTGTTTGAAAACATGTAAAACAAGCTGTGGAGAATTCCTACTCAAGGTGGCCGAACCAAACAAGGCTTTACCTAAGCTAATCAAGGTATAATCACTTAAAACCTTAACTTGTTACATTAATACAAGTTTAAGCTATTCCTAATTAATTGCCGTGAGTGAAGAGGTAAATAAGGTCTTATTTGACCTTAAAATGTTTAAGAAATGGTTTAATAAATTTTATAACTAATTAAACAAGCATAATTGTCAAATTTAAGACATTATGTGGAAGTTTGGTAATTAAACAAGGAATCTATGGTGAGGCCGAAATTGTATATGTATTTTGGGACATTTATGTGTAATTTTTTTGTGAGCAAATGTTTGTAATAAGGCCATGTATTTTAGGCCATTTTATTTATGCATTTACAAGCTTTTATTTAAGTTTAGGTGATATATAATTATTACCGAAATGAAATGGGGTCTTAGGTGTAATTAAATTAAATTTGGGGGCTTTAGAATAATAAGGCCGAAAATTAGAGTTAAAAGGAGTTAAAATAAAGTTTATAAGATTTTATAAAGTTTTGGGGTTAAATGGTGAATTTTGGAAACTTAAGGGTTAAAACCGTAAATATAAGAAATTGGTGGTCAAGGAAATATTAAGGTGGTCAACATTGACCATACGCTAGGTTTTGACCAAAATAAATAAGTTAGATAACTTATTTAAGGTTTTATAATAAGTTATGTATTTAACGGTAATATTTTTATAACATATGTGGTAAATATGTTATTACCAAAATTAAGGGTGTACAATGGTATTTTAAACACCCATGGGCTACTAGGAATTTTTTAGGAATTTATTGGTGGATTTTGGAATTAAAATAAACTATATACGAATAATAGATAGATTCATAGACATTGTTTTTTTGGAGAAAATAGATGGTGGAAGGTAAATATCAAAAGTATATGGGTTAATAAGGATATTTATAACCCTTTGGTGGAATTTGGTGAATTTTAGAACTATATAAGAGTATTTGTTGAGACATATGTATATATATAGTTTTAATGATATTATCAAACTATATGTTATAAATTGGCCTAATGACAATATAAAATGTATATTGAGGTTTGTTCGGAATTTACAAAAAATAACCATAGGTTATGCTCTTTTATAAGTTAGAAATGTTATATTAAATGGGATATATAACATGGTAAAAGAAAGGGGTGATTTTTAATAAAGGAAATTATGGTTTAAGGAAAAGTATAAGGTTTAATATGTGCCTATGAGGCAATACACAATAGTCTTGTATAAACTATAGATTATAAGTTAAAGGAATAAAAATATCATAGCAAATGATATTAGTATTTTGGTATAACATTACATAATGTTTGTCAAAAAGGGAATTTAAATAAATTCAAGGGCTATACCGAAATATAAAGGTTGGAAAATGAATTTTAGACTAAGGTCTATAATGTTATAAATTTATAACAATTATTTGGTATAAGGTGGTTTAATGAAATTAATACAAATAAGGTATTCACATTAAATGGTGTGTGACAAACTATAAGTGAATGGGATTATAAACTAAGGTATATGGAATAAACCTTAGGAGTTGTAAATGTACAACATAAAATGTTACATAATATTAGGATAACAATCTTAATATAAGTTGTATAATATGATGCAACTAATGGGAATAATCATCTAATAAAAGATGATGAAATGTAACACAAAATATAAGAGTTTATGAAACTCATGAGAATTACCTACGTGGTAAAAATATATACATACACAAGAATAATGTATATAAGGTGGATAAATATATTTTGGTTGAACACCTTATGAGTTAATGGTGGTGGTTATTTAAAAAAAAAATAATAAATATAGTTACGAACTATAAGTCATGAGTTTTGGAAGCAAATATTATTTGCTAAGATAAAGGATTATACAACATGTCGAATTATGAAGGATGGTGGGAAAATAAACACAATACGAAAGAGAATACAATAAAATAAATGATACAATAAGAAAAAGAATATAATATAATATAATCATGCATGCATACATGCAACTATGGTTACTACCTAAACTAGATGGTGGATAAGATTAAAAAGGAAATAGTGAATTAAACTTAACAGTTGGATGGTTTTGACGTACGCGTTTTAAGTAACAAAACCGACTGTTTTAGAGAACCCGTAACGAACAACTGTAGAAACAGGGGTGAACTGTCGGGTTGCTTATTATTCGGAAATACCGGATGTAGTTAGTCAGGAGACTGACTTATAGTTTTATTACCGTTTAGAGTGTACTTCTGACAAGGACGCTTGACGAGCTAACGGACTACACGGAGCGTAGGATCTTGCTGATTCATACTCCACCGTAATACAATCAGGGTGAACGGTATGTAAAGGGGTTTGCCGAGTTGACCTAAGGTTGCTCCTTGGGCTCGGATTTGGTTGATATAACTTGTGTGTTATATGTGTGGATGCATGTATGTGATTGTGTGCTACTGCATTAATTATTTATGCACGAGCGTCCTACGGACTAACACTACGTCGACTATAGATCGACTTATATAAACATACATACTTGTGATGACATGACGTTACTTGATATAATACCATGATATTAATATTAAGTATATGGTAACCTAAGTAAAACACTTAGGGACGAGTCACGACATTGTCGGTCTCTAGAGCATGGATCTCTAACATAAATATCACCTAGATGACTTCTAGGTATGCGTGACCCATTGGGCCTGGTTAATAAATATATTCTCCATAAGACTAAGAGCAATCTTAACATTATGAGAGAGTGATGGTATGAGATTGAGGTGAGGAATCCCGGTAGTTTACGAACTACTTGGTTGCGCATTTGTGATCACTGAGGGGTTTCCTAATTGGATTCCGCTCCAGGTTATATCCAACGAACCCAAATAGGTTTGTGGATCAGTGGCTACGGCCTTTTTGGACGTCTACGAGACATAAGTGAGTCAGGGGCCTCCGGACCTCTGGCGAAATGAGCACCTTTGTGTGTACGGGGGACTACTGTCCATGGTGAGGTTATCGGGTTGTCCTAACATGACGCCCTACTGACATTAATTAAACATGGTTGGATGGAGCCTACAAGCTAAGGTAAATTAACTATGGGAACTGTACGCTACGGCGAATGTACATTGTACATATGGACGGGGCTTGAAAGCCAAACTAATAAATTGACAGTGGATGGTGAACACTACGGCGATTGTACATTGTACAAAATTGTTGTTATTGCTCGATCGTTCGGTATACAAATGTTGCTTGAAATATTCTATGAATGTTTGGTTTGGATGGATGATTAATGTTTATGAATATTTGGATGGTTGATTATGTATATTATACATTTATGCTTCAGTTTTGATTGTAACTGTAAAAAGGAAAGCATGAAACCAATCTAATAATAAGATGGTTAAAATGACAAGTGACCATTAGGGTCCAGGCCGGCATGCTACTCAGCGTCTATCGCTGATACTACACCATTTCAGGTTGTTGATCATTGTCGAGCTGAAGAGCAGGAACAGGGTAGTTGGAGATGTTGTATGGTAATGAGATGGTGTATGGTCTTGGTAGGTTATGTATTTTTCAGGATTGGGTAGACGCTCACTTGTCAATGTTTATGGTTATGGACTAGTTTGATGTATAGGAGTTTCTCGTTATCACTGCGGTTAGCAGTTTGTTTATTTTGGAAGTTGGATGTGGTATGGCTACGTTGCTCGCATGGGCGAGTAATGGCCGGTGACACCCATGTGAGTTTTGTAATTGTTATTTATTTTTCCGCTGCGAGACGTTTTTTTATTGCTACGTGAGGGATTATATCGTGATTATGGAGAGGGTGTTACAGTTGGAGACTAGACAGTGTACTTTAATTCAATGATTTTGATATTATACTACATTGCAACCTTAGGGGAACTTGAGCTTAGTGCTATCGATTGTCCCTGGGCTCAGCTAATTGAAAAGTTTCGGTTAAATTGGTTAGGATTAGTATGTCTAGATTAGGTTGCTTATTAATTAAGTGTTCCCGTTGTTTAGCTATAAGTTCAAAGTTTGACAATTGGTAGAAAGGGGAGGATGGGTGCAAAGGTTCATCCCAAGCTACATCTATCCTAGATAGTTAGTTTAGTGTTTATTGTATTTTTTATTTCTCCAATTACAAACCAAAAACCCAAAAACCCCATTTAAATTTATGCATTTTTATTTATCTTCTTACACATTTACTAAGATTATAATTAACTAGATAGTTACAAAGTCCCTGTGGATATGATCTTGTTGTACTACAAAGATTGAGTTCACTGTACATAGTTAGCAAGATAGCATAATCACCATTTTGCACAACAAGCATCATAAACGGATAAAAAAACGGAGGTCCAACGAGTCTTAAAACAGCAATTCTCAGTCGCTCGATCTCAAATAAATTATGATGTTTAGAATTTTAGTTTTTAAATTTTATCAGCAATATAAAATAAAGTATTTACTTTAAAAAATAAATAATCTAAATTGATAGCAAATAACAAATAAAAAATGTATGATAAAAATTATGGCACTTATTTGGTATAAATTATGGTACTAAATTGGTATAAATTATTTGTTTAGAACTCAATATTCTTTTTATGGTATTGAATAAATTTTAAAAAATGAAATATTTAATGATGTTTTATTTTTTAGATATTTTAAAATTTTAAAATTTTTTATTTTTATTTTTTTAATTTTATAATCTTTATAAATTTTTATAAATTTTTTTGAATTTTTATATTTTTTTTATTTTTATTGTATTTTGGTATTTTTGTTAATTTTTCACTTAGGGCATATTGTGAACTTTAAGTACTTTGTTAACTAGTAGGGGTATTTTTTTGTCTTTTTTCTCTATAGTGGCATTTCATGGACTTTTCAGAAAATATAGTGGCATTTCATGGACTTTTCAAAAAATATAGTGGCATTTCATGACTTTCTTTTTTTTAGTGGCATTTCATCAATTAGCCAAAAATATAGTGGCATTTCAGGAAATTTCCCTTCATTTTTAAATTTACTTTTTATTTGCCATTTAGACAATTTAATCTCAAAAACAATATACAACCCCCTGAATTTCCAGTTTTCATAAGATTAGGCTTATTTCTTTAAATCCCGTGGATTGATACCCGATTGCTTATATTTGCTATACTATTGTGACCGGGATTTTTACAATCCGACCAGCTTTTTGATTTGTTATTTTCTAGGTTAATTTATTAGTTTTAGCATATTGTTTGCAAGAATTAGGCACCTTCACTACACATAACCAAACGAGGAGGGCGGCGATAGAAACTTGTCAGGACATTGTCGGGGAAGAATAAGAGTCAAGGTTTCGCAGGGCAAGATACTCGTAGGGAGAGCACAAAAAAGGGAATTGGTATTCGCAAGGATATAAATGAATATAATAGTTAATAGTACATCTTTTTCCAGAATGACCTACTAACATAGTCGGTTCAGTTAGTGCATAAATGTGTCATTTTGACTACTTGTGGACTACCGATTATTGTTGTTTACTTGATTTGGGCACTTGTTTGTTCGATTGCTATGTCACTTTGGATATAGGAATTTTTTTTTTTTTGCTATTTATGGTTGGGAGTGCATATGCGCAACGCTTGGTTTTAAAATGCACGCCCGATGCGAATGTGATGCGAGCACCTCATCGCATCCATGGCAGTGAGGCGTTTTTTGTCAAGATGCGGTCGTGATGCGCTTCGATGCGCCGATGTGCCCCAATGCGCCCTGAGCTTGAGTAAGCTTTCTTTTGCCATAACTTCTTCGTTTAAACTCCGCTTTTATTCTTGTTTGTTCCTACATGCTCATATATCAATCTAGCTTGACCTTATGCACTTATTGTTGGGTTTAAACCAATATAATACACAAAAACATCAAAAATGGTCTTAAAGCTTGAATGAGCCTTGTGCATATGCTTAATGTCTTGCTTGCGAACAGTTGATGATATGAGATGATTATGAGACTTAAAGAGGTTAATGATCCAATCTAAAAAACTATATTATTAAGGATGGGAAGAGAAAATACTTCTAGTTCTAGAGAAAAAAAAATGTTTCTTCTTCCACTTCTACTAGGATGAACTTGAGTGATGAGAAGGAGGAAGAACTTGAAGAGGATATTGGTGCTCCTAATTTTGTGATGATTTAGTTGATCTTGTGTTGACGACATCAAATAGATTCATGTGGTGATATCTAAATGTAGTTCTATCTAAAGTTTGTTATCTTTAAAAGTTATTATTCTCTTGTGTGGATTGATTACTTTAGACTTGTGTTCAAATGTTTTTGTTCTCTTATATTGTTTGAATTGAATATTTTGACACTTGATTACTTTAGACTTGTGTTTGGAAGTTTTTATACCATTGTGTCAAAATATTACTTCATATGTATAAAGTGGCGTCTACCAAAATCTAGATGTGATTGTATAGTAAACATTGTATCACAAACTGGATGCGCTCGCATCGATGCCTCACGCATCACATCTTAAGCCTAATCGCATCAGAGCGCATCACGCATTCTAAAACTTAGGCGCGGTAGAGGTGAAATCGGTGAAATATGAGACAAAACAGATGTTTCAAAGAATGAAGCTTACTTCGCATAATCATGTTAAGATGGTGGCTATCCATCATATCAGATGTCTAAATATTGGAAAACTTTAATGGCAAGGTAGACCAAGGGGGATGAATATTAGAGTAATGATCTTGCTAGAACTCGAAGGAAAAATATTGGCCTACTACCCCTTTTTTTCATTATCTTTGAAAGTATATAGAAAAAATATTTGGCCAATTCCATGAAATTACATGAAAAAAATTTATGAAACTATAAAAATACAGCAAATTAAATAAACGTTTTTTTAAAATGAAATTAAAAAAATAAAAAATTTAAAACCTAAAAAAACTAAAAAAAAAATTAAAAATAAAAAAATTAGGAAACAAATCAAAAAAATTACAATAATGTTTATAATTTTTTAAATTAAAAAATTAAAAAATCATAAAATATATCTTAGAGTACTTTAAATTATTAAGTACCATAAAATATAGAGTTGAAAGGTAAAATTTATATTCTACCAATTTAAATTATTTCTTCAAAATAAATAATTTTTTTCTATTTTAGGGATAAATTTATGACATAATATTTTTGTTTTTTTCTTCGTATTTATTATATTTACAATTATTGATTGTCATTTATATAATGACAGTAAAAAGTAGAAAAAATCATCTAATAGAATAGAAATTGCTTCTTTAACTCTGTATTTTATTTTATGATACCAAATAATTTTAAAAAATATAGGAATTATTTAATATTTAATAACATTAATGATATTTTATAGTATTTTTTATTTTTTAAATTTAATTGATTTTTTACTATTATTTTTTAAATGTTTTTATTTTTTTACATATATTTGTTTATTTAAATTTTCTTTTTTTTTTTTGCAATTTTCTAACATTTAAAAAAGTGTATAATTTTTTTAGTTTTGTATATTATTTATAATTATGTAACTTTTTTTATTAGCATTTCCTGAATTAGCCAAAAATCTTGTGACTTTTAGTAAAATATACCTACATTTTTATTGTAAAATTTCATAAAATGCTCATGAATAATAAAAAAGGCATATTGTGAACTTGAAATAAGACCTGCAATGCCCAGGGTAAAATAGTCATTATTTAGGATCATTCCACGAATTACGGATATTTTGTTAAGTAGGAAAGAATTTAGGGGTATCTTGTGACAAGGTTTAAAAAAAAGGATTATTGTGAATTACGAAAGATTTTAGGGGTATATTATGAATTTTCCTTATTTTTTTCCTAAAAAAACACCTACACACTTTTCGTTAGATAGAGATTTATACACCGATTGTATGTATTGAGAGTAGACAACAATAAATTTGCTCTTTCTTCCGGTGAGAGCTAAAATATATGCAGCTAGATTCCTAAGTCTTTCCACGTTAGACCATACTAGATTCCTAAGTCTTCCTGTATAACTTCAAATCTAACATCACTCTCACCCTTTAAGAAATTTACATTCGACGGATATTCTGAGTTAAAACACACCATAGAAGCAACTAGTCAATTAGCCAATTATACCCAAAACAAGGGGGTTTTGGCCTCCACGACTATTGGATCCAAAGGGTATGAGTTTGCTATTTCTGCTGCAAGACAACCGCTCTACATACTACGCCAATGCCAAAGCCATGAGCCCCCACACTACCATTGACATAAACCTGCATGACGTCACCTTGAGACTGTGGTGAATTATTTACCATGGTGATCACAAGATCACATATGGATAAGGCCAAGTCGATGAAGCACTGTGTCTGGTCAATACCCATATCAAAATCAGCAATACACCCTGGGTCAAGCTGGCATCTAACAAACCTGTAAATTCCTAGACGTCGTTAATATGAGTATACAATTCAGACGGTGTCGATGATCTAAATCCACGACTCAACAACAACGAAGAGAAAAAAGGGAAGTCAAGAATGAAGTAAGGGTTGAACCTTTATCACGTATACCAATAATTACACAATCACGTATTCAATGTGAATACAAACCCTCACGTCAAGAACACCATCTTGACATAATTCACACGTAATTTGAGTTCTAAACTCAAATTACCTACAACCCAACCAGCAGCTAAACTCTTTATGAATTGCCTCTCAAATTGCACTCTCAATGTTTTTCTTTGTACTTCCTCTCCCCTCTGCTCTCTTCCACTCAATGTATATATAGATCTCTAGGCTATTTATCTATAAAAGATAAATTCTAGAATATCTCATAGATTTTCTCCATGTATACAATGTATTCAATCATCAAACTAGAAAAATATATCTCTGACTAAAGAATATAAATCTCTAAGAAGATATAACATAATTTGGAAGATCTTGAAATATTTTCTTGATTTCTCTTCACCACATATTTAGGAAAGATAAAACTAGTAGTCAGTTCAAGACTGATCTCTTGACAGTGCTCAGTATATGACTGTGTGAAATACCCCGAACTTAATTAGGGTGATTAAGTTACTCTTATACGATATTGAGGGCCTATTAGTGCCTAATGAATTTTGGTAAAAAGAATAAATCCAAAAGAAACAAGAAAACGCTTAAAAAGCGAAAAACGCTAAATTGAGCGTTAAGTGACCCTAAGAGGAATACGACCTCGACAAGAGTATTAAATGGATTTTAAAGGATTAATAAGGCCTAAATAATATATGGGAGCAATTCCCGAAGAAAACGGATCCAAATAATGAGTTAAAACGCTAATAAAGCTTTAGCGCGTGTTTTTCGAGAAAACCCGAAAACGTGACTTTAAGTGGTCAAATGAACCCGTAAAAATTATAGTTCATTTAATAACTATAAATAAACATTAATGAGAGCTTAATAGCCATTAAAATTAAAGAAACGAGAAAATCCGAAAAACGGGCCCGGTTAGTGAATAGTGCTAAACCGGGTAAATAAACGAGTGTTTTCTGTAAAAGACGAAAAATGCTCCAGCTGGTACACATATAGTGGACCGGTTTTAATATGTGGGGAAGACCCTCACACACACACACACACACACACACTAAAGCTACAAAGAAAAGAAAGAAAGAAAAAGTAGAAAAAGTGACCTCCTCTCTCTCCTCCCTCATTTCTCTCTTCTCTCTCTCCCATTTCTTTTTCTCACCGTCTTCCTCCTCCTTTCTCTGGTTGGGGCGATTTTTGAGCTCTCCACAAGCTCCCATGGCAGCCTCTCTTCATCCTCTTGCCCAAGCCACAAAAATGCTCCAAATCAAAAACAAAACACATATTTGTGTTCCTCTCACCAAGCTCTACACTTCCCTCTTTTCAAAATCCTAAAATAATGAAGTTCATCTCCATGGGTTTTACCCATTGGAAGAGAAAATGGCATCAATGGGTAGCTTGGAGTCTCCTCTCTCTCATAAGGTAAAAATATCTAAGAAAAACTCATTTTTCTTCACCCTCCTTGCTTGACCGATTTTGCCCCTCTCTTGTACCTTGTTTTCTTCTTGTTTTTGAGCTTCAGTTCAAACCTCTAATGGTGGTGGAATTTCCCCCTTTTGATTCATGGGTGAAAGCCCCTCTTAAAAGGCTCCAAAAAGGTAAACCCCAACTTTGTGTTTTAAGCTCTTTGATTGGATTAGAATTTCCTAAGGGTTTAAATGATTAATTGAATCCATTTCTTGTGTTTCTTGAATGTGGGATGGAGTTTGGCAACTCCATTCCCACTTGGCCGATTTTGATCAAGAAAGAGAGAAGAGGAGGATGGAAAAGAAACTTGGGAGATTAAGGTAAAAATCTACCTTAAACCTTGTTTTAATTGTTTTAGGATTTGGGATGGGTAAATAAATTAATGAACCCAAATTATGAAGTGAAATCTATGTGGGGAATGTGGATATTTGATTTTAGAGAGAATTGTGAACTTGTGTTGATATAAGGGCCTAAGTGCCATTGCTTTTGAATTTGGAGCTAAATTGTTGTTTGAAGAGGTTTTGATGAGCTTTGGATTGATATTGTGTGCTGGTAGGACCCTTTAAAAGTGTGGCTAGATTAGGAATGAAAATTGGTGAAAATGGTGAATTTGGACATGTTAGGTTTATGGGGAGGTTATGGCAAAATTTTAGTAGGAAATGATGTTTGTAGGTGATTTGGTAAGTGGGGGAAACTTAAGTGTTCATTTGGGCTGAGTAGAGTTGATTTATGGCCTTGGAATGGTAAATGGAGGATGAGTAAGGGAGTGTACAATATCTGTAGCAAATAGCATGTGAGAAGCTTGGAATTTTAGGAAAAAGAGTTAGTGTTTATAACTTGTGAAACAATGAGTGAATGTGAGTTTTAGAAGTGCATTTACGTAGGAAGGATTTGTAATGGTCATTGATGGATTTGGTGAGGTTGGTAGGAGAAAAACTAGCAAGAAGAAGTTAGAAATGCATAAGAGTGCAAAATGCAAGAATGTGGAAATTAAATTTGTTGAATTTGAGCAAGAATTGGGTAGTGGATTTAACCAATGATTTGGAGTGGTTTAGAGCATGTTTTAAGGTGTTTAATTATGTAGAAAACTTGTGGAAAGATTTGAGTGTGGATTAAGGGTGGATTTGGGGCTTAAAAAGTACCTTAATAGCAGTTTTTAGCAGGGTCGGGACTTAGGATATGTACCAAGTCCCGGACCGCATCAAAAAACACTTCGAGAGTAAAAATTGACATTGGTCCGGGACCTAGGTCCAGGACCAAGTCCCAGACCACAAGGAAAAAACAGCCGAGAGTACATTAGAACATTTGTCCGGGACATTGGGTCCGGACCAAGTCCCAGACCACCCCCAGAATTGCCTAGAAAGTGTTTTTAAGGGTTTTAAACATGGGGGATTGAATGGTATTGGTTTTAGGAGTTGTTTAGGAGTTGTTTGGTGACCTTTAAAAGTCCTAAGAAGTGTAAACAAGTTTGAGAAGTGATTGAGTAAGTTGAGGAACTAAGTACATTAAGTTGACCGAAATAACAGGATAACGGGGTAAGTACGGGAGTAGAAATTATGTACATACCGTAACACCTTAATATTAATTGAACCATTTGACATGTAACTAGTGGTTCAAGAGTAAGACACGAGGAACGAGTGTGAACCAAGGAACGTGAGAACACCCGGTAAAGTTAACCCCGGTGAAAGGTATGATTTCCTCATGCTCTGTATCCTAACTTGGTTACCCGATTTGTATGCTTGTTTGATTGTGTGATCACCTAACAAGATAAATGCACGAATCGGATTGTGTGCACTTATTAGTGCTTGTATGGTATTGTTGTTTGTTGGATAGAATTTAAACTAAAGTTTGAATAATTCATGAAATAGATGAATGGTGAATGAGTTGCTTGCATGTGATTGTGTATTGTAGTGCGACCCATAGTTGGGTCTTGTTTGAGTAGTGACTCGTAGGAAGAGTCAAGTGCGAAATAATAAAATGTGGGAACACACCAAAACTATCGAACCAAGAAACGATAACACGATCTATAACTCACTAGAACGTGAGAGAATTGTACGGGAATTAGTAAACTCCCGATAACGGTTAGACAACCAAATCGAATTAATCCACACATAATTAATAGTGGAAGTAAATAAAGAACCTCTTCTTAGAGGACTTGATAAATGTTCATACAATGAACCCTGAGAAAAGTAAAGAATGGTAAGGGATCACCAAACCCCTTAGAGTAATAGTCGAACCCCGGTGAGAGGATCCGACTAACATAAACAATGTCTCGCACATGAGAGTATTCCATAAGTTGGGTAAAACGCTAAATCTTAGGATACTAGACATTGAGAATTCCCTAAGCTAATAGATGTTATCGAGAGAGATACTTCTAGGCTAATCCTTGAGATTATGAAATGACTCCGAGAGTGGAGTTTTAGGAATTTGATTAGTCCGGTAGAGAACTGGACATTGGTGGACTTGAGGAGCTAGATGCATAGCCCCACTTGTATTTGTAAGCCCGGTGGTGGGTCTTGTGTATGACCCTGCCCGGAGGTCATGATTAATGACTTAACATATATCCTTGAGTATTGATTGGAGAACTTGAGTATTGAGTACGTGAGTAATAAGAATGGAGTGGTGACTTGAGAAACTTGAGAATTTGAGATGAGCGAAGAATTGAGTTGATCATGGTAGAACTTGTTGAGATTGTGAGTAAGAGTACCTAAGAGAGTGGGTAAGACTATGAGCAATTGAGTAAGGCATTGTGAGGTAGAAACCCTCAAGCCTAAGTATAGAAAATATTAAACTAACCTCCTGATGTGTGTGTTAGTGTTTGTGTTCAACGTTGAACTTTGATTGTGAGTGTACATATATAATGTATGTTGCATGCATGTTGATTGAAATAAAATGAATCGCATGCTCTCGACCAAATAGTCGGCGTACCCTCGCTAGTACGTGGGGTATGCGGAAGTCATATGCAGCAATTTTACTGAGCCCCTAGGGGCATCGTTTTTATGTTTCTAGGTACAATGAAGCCGATCACCGTTCGAGAGTATGACGGGTTGCTATTGAATATGGGTAGTCGTTAGAATTTGAATTTGTTGTATTGTGGATTTGTAAGACCGAAAGTGTCATCGATAGACTGTGGAATTGTAGATACTCGGTATTAACAGTATGTAGGTTGTTTATGTTTATAAATTGGAATTGAAGGTTGTATTTGATTTATGAATTGGCTAAGTGATGGAAGTAAATTGTATTAGTGTACTCGGTAAAGACCCATCAGACCGATATTGTAATTGTTGTTGTATTTGAGTTGGAATTGGCCTTGTTAGTCCACGTGGGTACTAACGGCATTGTTTCATTCCCCCGTTTAAGTTGAATTTCCGCTGCATTGTTGTTTGGTAAATGAGACGGGTTAGGAGTTAATGGGTGATTAACCGGTAGGGGTTTACACTGAGTTTACTGATCAAACACTGCATCAACAGTTCCCCCTTTTTAATGCGGCAGACTTGTTTGATCTCAGTTGGAGACTCAGACTTAAAGCAATTGATAGGAACCCACCCTTAAGTGTGCGATCTTTTGATTTCGAGTGAGTTTTTTGCCTTGATGAGTTTTCATGCAATTGTGTTCTCAACAATTTGGGACACCGTCTAATCTTGTGTCATATCTGATGGAAATATCGACTGAGTCTAATCTTGCTTAAGGTCTCGCAGTTCCAGTTTTTTAACTTCTCAGTCGTAGACTGAGAGAATGTCTCAGACTTATATCCCA
This sequence comes from Limonium bicolor, assembly GCA_023374045.1. Lineage (NCBI taxonomy): Eukaryota > Viridiplantae > Streptophyta > Magnoliopsida > Caryophyllales > Plumbaginaceae > Limonium > Limonium bicolor. The sequence goes on along the minus strand of CM041776.1, from coordinate 396,594,694 downwards.
TGCTCATTTGTCTGAGTTATTTCTGCATCATTTACTTCAAATTTGCCTTTCCGGTATACCAAGTTGGATTAGTCAAAGTTTGAAGTTCTAACTTTCTATTGCTTAGCTACCATGTCTAAGAGGGTTTGACATTCTCTTTTAGCGGTTTGTTGCTATCCAAAAGGGAATTCATCTCTTCCTGTGCCCAACAAGGAAGAGTGATAATTCTAATTTCTAAAGACTAACAAAGTTAATCCTTGGCTTATCTAGACTCTCTATGACACAGTTTTTTGTGTTTCAGTCGAAGATTGACTCAGATTTTCGACCTTAGCTCTGAGTTCTTTAATCTCAGTATCATACTGATGGTTCAAAATTTTTATCTCTGAGAGTGCAAGGTTAACTATTAAGCATCTCTCTTTCTCAAGAGTGTCCTTCAGTTTTCCTTCTCCTTTATGTTGTACTCAGTATTGATGTCATCATCTTCGTGAGCAACTGTCGTTAGACACATCTGTGCGTACTCCCCAGGTTCTGAGTTTGTATCTAAGATATCCTATCCCCAGTGCAGCTACAGTTGTATTTGTGTGTTTCTTAAACTTCTTTTGAGAATTTTCTTCTGGTTGAGAAGACAATCAATGACAACATGACCAGACTTGTTACACTTAAAACATGTAATTTGTCCCTCATTGACTTACAATGTTGGTTTGACATTTGTTGTCTACTAATAGCCTCCGAATGCGATTACAATTGAGGTAATTTCCTCAACTATATCAAATTGTCATCCTATGACTCTGTTCTCGTGTCACGTGCTTTCAGGCTAATCATTGAGTGGTGGTTGATGAAGTACCTAGTTCTCCCCTTAATTTTCCTTCATAAACCATGAGTTCTGAATTCAGTTCTTCTATGGACATTTTTGATAGATCTTAGTATTTTCTCTATAGAGCTGTATAATTTATCCATTCTTTTCCTAGGCTATCTAGACATCTTTCATTGATCATATCATTGGATAGTGTCACTCCCACACCTTTAACTCACAAATTATTCGATCAAATCTTTCCAGTGTGAGTTACAGACTCACCTTTCAATATCTTGAAGTTGTCGAACTGCCTCTAAACTACTTCCCTTTGACTTTTTTGATGGATTCTATCCCCTCATATGTTTGTTTGAGAAACTCCCAACTTCCTTGGCAGTGCACATCCCAACCCTTCTGTTGGTGTAAGTCTGACAGTGATGACATAATGATTCCTCGTTCTATCTAGCTCTTGGTTTTTCTTTAAAAAACCATTCTCTTTGATTTTAGGCTTTAGATCGCCTTCAGTCACTATCTCCCACAACTGTAATGGATAGAGATTAACTGGTCTTCCATCTCTCACCAGCCAGCCGTGTATTGAATTTATTGAGCTTTGAGGGCTTAACATAGTAGGAATTCATCACGATCAACCCTGAAAAGTTTCTTTCTGCGTTGAGGGTTACCTGGCTCTAATACCAATTGTAAATTCCTAGTCGTCGGTAATCGAGTCTGCAACTTAGAAGGTGTCGATGATCTGAGTCCACGGCTCAGCAACAACGGAGAGAAAGAAGGGAAGTCCATAATGAAGTAAAGGTTGAACTTTATCACGTATCACAATAATTACACAATCACGTATTCAATGCGAATACAAACCCTCACGTCAAGAACACTATCTTGACATAATTCACACGTAATTTGAGTTCTGAACTCAAATTACCTACAACCCACCGGCAGCTAAACTCTTTATGAATCACCTCTCTCAAATCTCACTCTCTATGTGTTTTTCTATGTACATCCTCTCCCCTCTGCTCTTGCTCTCAATGTATATATAGATATCTAGGGTATTTATCTATAAAAGATAAATTCTAGAATATCTCCTAGATTTTCTCCACGCATACAATGTATTTAATCATCACACTAGAAAACTATATCTCTGACCGATATATAAATCTCTAAGAAGATATAACCTATTTGGAAGATCTGGAAATATTACTTGATTTCTCTTCGCCACATATTTAGGAAAGATAAAACCAGTAGTCAATTCAAGACTGATCTCTCGACAGTGCTCGGTATATGACTGAGTTTGCTGATCAAAAACACTGTATCAACAAAAACACAATTCCATAACATGCACAAAAACTTTTCAACTAGGATAGATCCTTCATGAAGGCAGTAAGAAAGAACAAAATCTCTAAATGCCCTATCATCTTCAATACCAGTTGTAGACACCAAAAATTCTCACCCATCTTATTTTGGAACAAAACACAAAATAAACATACTTCTAGAAACAAGGCGGTCGTCCCCGTTTTCGACCAAAGGAATTTCTTTTTACCGACATTCAAACCTCACATTCCTATGGAAAAGGAGCACGAGCTTTTTAGTGAAATCTGTCTTTAACTGACTTCATTTCGTATAAACATTTGTTGCTTTTTTAAAAACATTTCACGGTTTTTGATTTTACCATGTATTATTTTACGTGTTCGATCGATTATACTTTATACTTATTTGTTATTTCTTTATTTCTTTTTGACTTTCTCTGTTTATCATCAATATTTTTACTATCATTTCGTGTGTCCTTTTACTACCATTATTTTCTATTTACTTTGAGTGTTTTATCTTCATTACGAGCTTTAATTTCATCATTTCATGTACGTATGCTTTTCTTTTATTTTATATTTCTTTACGTTTTGAATCTTATTTTTTTTATTACATACTTTCATGTCATCAGATTAATCATCTCATTTTATGTACACTTTCTTTTGGATTCGTCGTATTTTTAGGAGAGTTATCCAGTAAATTTTAGAGCATTTGTTTTATTTTCTCTCATGTATATACTGAAATTCGACCTAGCTTAATTGGTTAAAGTACTTGTACTTAACCCATGAGTCTCGGGTTCGATTCTTGGCGTGAACAAAAGTTTTTTCCTTGTTCCGCTTCAGCCCGCAGCTTGGTTCTTCTGTTATTTCGTTGCTTCATTTAACGAGTTTCTGTCATAGCTTAACCGGTAGAAGCACGCAGGGGTACGCAAGAGGTCGCGAGTTCGAGACTGGGAGCTGCTAAAAACCTGTTTTTTCTTCTATCCTCCTTGGTCCGATTTTCTTTTACCTAGGTAGAGCCCATTTCTCTTGTCAGCCCAAAATAGTAAGCCCATGTCTCAACCCTAATAAGACATCTGTGCTATACCCATATTATAAAGAGACAGGAACCCTACTGTACAGGGCACGCAAAAAAAAGAGAGCCGACAACTTCCTCTGTTTGGAACATTCCCTTCCTGGCAACTCTTGAAATCAAAACCCACACCCCGAGCCTTCTTCTCTCGATTTTTGTTCGCACCCATCAGAAATCATCCCACGACTACATTCACACCCACACTATCGCTGTTTCTTGGAGACCTTCGTTACTCACTAACCGCCTCCATTGTCATCCTTTAGCAGAGTAAGTGAGGTTTATCGTCTTCCTCACCCGAAAGTCCCGAAATCAACTCACACTCCGGAAGCCGCTTTTTCCTCGTCGGCCTACTGCATATTCCCTCTGAAGTTTCACACGCAATCTGCCAAGTTTGCCTGTCTTCTTCGTCTTTTGCTTTTGTTCGCATCGGTATCAACAGGGAAACTTAGTCTTCATTTCCCTGGTACACCGTTTCCTAACTGAATTGCTTCTATGTTTGAGGTGTGAATGATAGTTACTTTTTACCTATGCCTGTGAGGTTCGTTTGTGATTAATGCATGTTTGTATGATGAAACCCATGTCTGTTTTCTGTTGAAGTTGTTTCTCTGTTTCATATTTGGGAAAAGAAGCTACACTACATTCCTAGTTTGGTTGCACCAAATCCAGCGAGCCTGTTTACTTGTTTCAGATTGGCTCTCTTGCTTTGAACCCTTCATGGCCACTGAAAGATACACAATAGAGAGAAGTAACAATGAATTAGGAACCCACATTTAGGACCCTCATTTTCTGTCGGTTTGTAGGATCAGTTAGCCTGGACTAAGTAATGTTTGGTATTAATCTGATAACTATTCCTAGTTCAATTTGTTATTTCTGTTATATCCTGCCCTCTATATTTTACACCTCTCGACCTTTTCCTTTTCTCGTATTTCTTTTTGACCTATGCTTGATCATTGAAAGATAAGAATAGTGTGAGGATAACAATTGACTAGCAACCCACGCATTAGGGTTCATTTTGTTGGTGCTCTATTGAGGGTTTAGGGTTAAATAAATCTGACTTGGCACTCAGCAGCTTTGAGGATTCGTTTCTGCTTGTTTAGTTTCTGAACCCCTTTTATGTATACATAACTTGTTTAGGTGGCTTTCGAAATCCATGCATAAGGTCCACCTTGATCGCTTTTAAACTCCATGTTGGTTTACACGTTATTTGCACAGTCTCTTGGCTTTTAAGGTTCATGTCCACATTTCTGTTACATCGTGATGGGCTGGACCTGTTTGGGCCCGGGTAACCCTTGGCCCAAATTCAATTTCATTTCAGGCCCAGTTCATAAACAGCCCGACGGGCTGAAACAGGTGACCCTAGAAAGCCCATTGGTTGCCCGCCCTTTGTGGGCCTTTGAGGCCCATTTTAGAAAAGCTCTAGGTTTTGGGTATCCTCAATGCATACGGGTCCTAGACACGGTCCATTTGAGGAATACCCGTTCTCATTAAAACTTTCCAAATCATCCCCTAATTTCAGAATAAAATGTACAGTCAACAAAAATCCAATCCATTTGTAAATTCGAACTTTTTCTCATTCAGACATGTCTTAAACCTAGTTTCAACTCTTTTTTTAGAAAGCCCAAATCTCCAAAACTGGGCCTGATTCCATCAAGCCCGGCCCACTTCCCTTTCCGGCCCACTTCTCAGTCCAGCCCAAACCACCAACCCGGCCTAATTTAACGGCCCGGTCCGAAGCCCACTCGATTTCGGCCCAAGGCCCAAACTCAAGGCCCAAAACCCGAGACTCAAACCCCAAGGCCCAGACTCGGCCCATAACCCACTTAAACCCAAACCCGAAGCCCAAATCCAGGGCCCAAGGCCTAAATCAAAACCCAAAATCAAGTCAAGTCCAACCAAAACCCAATCTCGGCCCAAACCAAACCGGCCCATCACCCCTCGCCCAAACCAAACCGGCCCATCAGCCCACCTCGGCCCAAACCCAACTCGGCCCACAAACCAAATCCTATCTCGGCCCAAACCAAACTCGGCCCACAATCCAAGCCCAATTCCCTTGGCCCAAACCAAACTCGGCCCACAATCCAAGCCCAATTCCCTTGGCCCAAACCAAACTCTGCCCACAATCCAAACCCAATACCCTCGGCCCAAAGCCCAACAAGGCCCAAGGCCCAAAAAGGCCCCAAGGCCCAAACCGACTAAATTGCCCATTCCTTAGCCCATTGTCCAAACCCAGCCAAAGCCCAAACTCGGCCCAGTTTGGCCCGAGCCCAAAACCCAAACCCGAAGCATGGCCCACTACTCCTCAAGTCGGCCCATCACCCAACTTGACCCAAACACAACCTCGGCCCAAAGCCCACAAGGCCCAAGGCCCAACAAGGCCCCAAGGCCCAAACCGACCAAATGCCATTCCTTAGCCCATTATCCAAACCCAAGCCCAAAGCCCAAACTCGGCCAGTTCGGCCCGAGCCCAAAACCCAAACCCGAAGCATGGCCCACTACTCCTCAAGTCGGCCCATTACCCAATTTGGCCCAAACGCCCACCTTGACCCAAACACAACCTCGGCCCAAAAGCCCAAACCCGAAGCCCAAACCCGAAGCCCAACCCCGAAGCCCAAACCCGAAGCCCAAACCCAAGGCCTAAAACCCAAGCCCAAACCCATGGCCCAAAACCATAAAACCCATGTCTCAAATAAGGCCCAAGTCCACAAAGCCTAAGTTCACAAAAATTAAGTAGTTAAGTCCACAAGAATCAAACCTTGAACCAAAGGTTGACCTTTGACCAAAAAAACCTTGACCTTTGACCAAAAACTTTGACCTTTGACCAAAAACTTTGACCTTTGACCAAAAACTTTGACCTTTGACCAAAACCTTGACCTTTGACCAAAAACCTTGACCTTTGACCAAAAACCTTGACTTTGACCCAAAAACTTTGTCCTTGACCAAAAGTGTTGACCTTGACCCAAAACGTTGACCTTGACCTGACCCAACTTGGACTCAACCCGAGCTCAATCTAGTTCAAGCCTAAACCTCAATCCAAACCGAACTCGAACCTCAATCCAATCCAAACTCGACTCGACCAACCCAACCCAATCCAATTCAAATCCAATTCGTTTTCAATCTCAGTTCAATTTTGACGCATTCACTTCAAACCCGACTTGTAAATTCCATTCAAAATCCAAAAATCCAGAGAATCCTCCTTCTCGAATTTCAAACAGTCTTTTTATTCAAAGTTCACCAAGTTTTCAAAGAAACCATTTTGTAGGATTTCAAAGGAAAAACTCTTCTCACATCACAGAAAACTCTTCTCTATTGCAGAAAGTTCTTCTCACATTTACAGAAAGTTTTCTCCTAAAACGTTTCTCAAAATCAGTGTTTCTTCATCGAGAATTCGAACAACTTTCAAAGTTTTCTAACTTGGTTTTCCAAATCCCAATAATTTGTTTTCGGGGAGCAGAAATGTCTGACCCCTTCAAAATTTTCTTCCTGGTTAGACATTGCTTGTTTCTCTTCCAAATTAAAAAAGGCGGGGCACTGGGGTCATAACCTCCCTAGTCGCAGTCTGGATCTCTTTAGGCGGGGCATTAGGGTGACAAACCTCCCCTAACTGCAGCCTAGATTTTTACAAGGCGGGTGCTTGGGAGGTAACGGCCTTCCTAGTTGCAGCCGGGATTTTAGAATCGTCTAACTCCCTACTCGATTTCAATGTTTTCGGTTTTTAACATTTTAAAACCCGGGAGTTAGAGACGTTATTAGGTTTGACCGAGACATCTCATTCATGGTGTTTCTCTCTGAATCCTATTTTTCGACATAAATTCATTGCCCCATCTTTAGCCTCGGCACTTACCATTAATTAAGTGTCGTGTTCGAGGGGGTACATAGGGTAATCCCTCGGGATTATCCGCCCTTTTACAACAAAAAAATGATTTTCTTCGGTTTTAAAACAACTTTAAGAGAGACAATTCTGAACAACCCAATCCAACATTTCCATTAGAGCTTTAGGATCCATAAACACTCAATCCTCCTTTGAACCAACTCTAAGTCATATAGGACCTCCCATTCTTGAAGACTCTTAGAAGCCTGAAACATCTTCGAAACCTGAAACACACAACCTGACCCGAATACCCCTTAACCCCACAACACGACTAGAACACCTCCCAAACACTCAAACCTTCTTTGGCTCCCACAAAAATTCAATCCGTCATACTCCAAGTCTTGTACATACACTCAACCTCAAGCTTTTTTCTCAAATCTTCATTCTATTCACCATCCCTCTTCTTGGCGCTAGCTTGGCAGAAAAGCTCGCCTCATCCACTCTCTCCTCTCCTCCCCCCGTCCTACTCCTACCCTTGGCTTTTGAGTGAATCTCTTTAATAAGGTTTTTGAAAGAAGGTAATCCCGACAATTGGAGACCGAGGTTTCCTCGGGCACCAATCCGAAGTCGTGGTCGTTGCCACTTCTAAGGGGTAACCCAGTGCGAACCCACAATAGAATCTCTGCAAATGACCAGATAAGTCCTATCCATAGGCAATAATCTCAGAGTCAATTAACGGTTCTTAGAACCCTTCTCCTCCCTTCCTAGTTCCTTAGGTCAAACTAGTGGCGACTCTAGTCAAATCCGCCTTATAGAGGCATCAGTCCGCGTGGGGCCCATCGAGAGCGGGTGTAGTGTTCACTTACACTCCCCTTATGCTTTCTGGGAAAGACGGACGATTCAGTAGGTATTTGAGGGCTGCCAGAATAACGGGTTTTACCCTCCACAGAATGGCAAGTTCTTAGGATCTAGACTTCTTAGTTAGACCGTATTTTAGATAGACCCCCCCTCATACCGAAAAATCACCCTCCACACCAGTAGGTCCCTAGACTTCTTCAAGCGTCTACAGCGTCCACCCCTCCAAATTACCACCCAATGCAAACACATGAGATATATTCTCATATCCTCCAAAATATGAACACCACTCTACAGCTAAGTCCCGACAACGAGTATTAATCAATGCATGACAAGGAATTTACCTTGTAGTAGTTTCCACGAAAGCAGAAGGACCCTTGGAGGGAGATAACATTTCTGGATCCGCTTCATGGCCTTCCCAATCTGGCTCCTATATGAAGTTGATGGTTCTCTTTTAGGGGTGAGGATAAAAGCTGGATGATAGACGGACTTGACAGAGAGGATTTCACCTTTCATTTTGCCCCTGCACCATCCATCATGAAGGATAAACTACTCAAGGGTGTTTTGAGAATATGTCGACCATCTTCCTCAAAACCAATTTTGCACCTTCTCCTCGTCCCATCACCCGTCATTTGCCTTAATGAGCCAATAAACTAACCCTTTTGCCCTTACATTATGTGGCATAGACCAATCCCATGGATTCCTTCCTGTTTTACTCAGTAACCACCTATCTGGGATATTGATTGTTGATCCATCACCTACCACTCTTCTTGCGCTTTCCTTTAGCAAGTATGAGGAACTCTAGAGAGACCACCACAAAGGGCTTGGGCTAGTCCCTAACTAAGAATTATGGAGGCTTGAATCAGTGTATTATCTTGCCTTGAGCACTTGGGCAACTAGAAGATGTGGTTAGAGCAATATCCGCCAGCACTGCCTAGCCAGAAGCGCATCATTACAGTTCCTTAAGTCATGGAAACCTAAACCACCATTGTCAAGACCCTTGCACCAGATTATCCAACTTCCCCAACAGATTCCCTTACAAAATAAGGAGCAAGACCACCAAAACTGCCTGATAATATTATGAACTTCTTTTATCAAAGAATAAGGCAATTACATTACCCCCATAACATAAGATGGGTTAGCTTGCAGGATTGACTTAATTAAAATGCCTGTGCCTGCGTAAAACTCAAAGCATTGTCGACTTTACACGCGTTTGTTAATTTTCTCTCTGATATACCTAAAATTTGGTTTTTTGGCTTCCAATATGACTAGGTAAACCAAGGTATAATCCTAAGTTCTAGACCATCTGGACTCCAATGGCTGCTGAGACTTGGGCACGTTGTGTAGTGGGAGCACCCATAGAAAACATTAAGCCAGATTTTGCAATATTAATGCACTGACCCGAGGCCTCGCTCAACTTCTTAATCAGGTTTCACATGCGCAGACACTAGTTCACCCAACCAAAAACAACACGATCAAAAGCAAAGAAGATACTCATTACATCAAAATTTAACGCTCAACAAACTTGAGGGGTGAGGTTGATTCCTGATCCTGCTTTTCTTCAGGATCCGATCAGTATTTACTAACGACCTTCTTGGAAATGGAGAGTGAATCCTTGGCCTTGTTGAATAAATATCAGCTCAGTTTATATTTCTGTTATTCGAAACTCTGCGTTTCCTTTCTGTTGCTTAGTATAAATACCCTTCTGTTTCGGTTTGTCTGTAATTAGAAACTATCGAGCTCCTAGCTCAATACTATTTCGAGAGCACTGCTCTATTCATCGTCTCACTCTCGATTCCTCTTGTTTCATCTCTTCTGTTCTACTGCTATCTCAATATGGTATCAGAGCAGGACTTCTCATGCATTTCTTAAATCTCGCCTCTGTACGAGGAATTGATCCATGGCGAATGAAGACGTAACTTCGGCGGTGCAAAATCTGCTTCAGTTTCTATCTTCAGCAACGGCGAATGCCGGAAGTAATGTGGATATGTCAGATCCACTCTATATTCATCCAAGTGACCATCCAGGTATGGCGTAGCTTCACAATTTACTGGATCCAACTTTCATACCTGGAAACAGTCGGTAGTCTTATCGCTAGAATCCAAGAATAAGATCGGTTTCATTACCAGTGATGTTGCGAGACCTAGCGATGATGATGCAAGTTCTGAAATAGAAGAGATGCGACAGTTTAGTAAGATCTTGGATTTTAAATGCGTTAAAACCGTCCCTAGCTCAGAGTGTGATGTTCGCTTTAAGTGCGAAAGAGCTATGGGATGATTTATGCAGTAGATTTGAAGTCGTGAATGGAGCCCAGCTATTTCAGATCAGACGTGATATAGCCACGATGAGACAGGATAATGATAGTATTACAGAATACTATACGAAAATAAAACATCTGTGAGATGAACTTAGACTAATGAACAAACTTCCAAGTTGTTCATGTAGCCTAGAAAAAGAATGGGAGAAACTCCAGCAAAAACAGAAACTAGTTGAGCTTCTAATGGGATTAAATGACAACTTTAGACATGTACGGGGCAACATGTTAATGATGCAACCCTTGCCTACTGTTGAACAAGCTTTTTCTATGCTTATTCATGAAGAAAAGCAAAGGGAAGTGTCTACTGGTATTAATAAAACTCAATCTGATGCGATGAGTTTTTCTTTCTCTTCGAGCAAACCTGGTCAAGAGCTAAGGTGGCAAAATGAAACTGAAAGAAAGAAAGACTTACGATGCAGTTATTGTAATAAAATGGGTCATGCTGTTGAAACTTGCTACAGTAAGCATGGATTTCCAAAAGGCTTAAAATATGGAAAAAATAAGAAGAACACAGCATTCAGTAATGCTTGTTCAAGAGCTGAAAGTTCTAAGTCAGAAGAAGTTTCTGGGATAAATCCTCTTACTTTAGGATTTACCAAAGAGCAGCTCGAGTTTCTCTCATCTCACTTTGTCAGAGAACAGAAGGAAGACTCTTCTATTTGCAGCTTTGCAGGTAATAATAGTGAAGAAGTTGTTTATTCTCACTGTTTAAATGCTTCTGTTCTAAAGGAAAAACAACAGAATTTGTGGATTCTCGATTCTGGAGCAACTGATCACATCTGCTGTGATTTAAAGTTCTTCAAGGAATATGGAAGTGCGCCTCAACAGAGGAGAATTAAGATGCCCGATGGACATTTTCAGAAGGTTTTGGTCACTGGAACAGTTGGATTAACAGAAAATTTTCAATTGGACAAAGTTCTGTTTGTTTCAGGCTTTCAGTTCAATTTAATTTCTGTTAACAGACTGGCTAAGCAGCTGAACACACTGATAAGTTTCAGTGCTGATATGTGTTATATACAGGACCCTTTCCTGATGACAAATGAAGTCATAGGGCGTGTGGACAAGGGCTTGTACTTACTTAATAAAGATCGACTGCAACATCTTTTGAAGAAATGGGGTCCTGGAGTTTCACCAAACGAACAGATTCTTACTTGCAGTGTTAGCTTTGAAGACTGGCATCATCGACTAGGTCATATGCCTGCTTCAATATGAAGAAGTTGAATCTGATTAAAGAATCTGATTATCTTGCAGATTTTGTTTGTGATCCCTGTAAAAGAGCTAAAGGACATCGTCTTGTTTTTCCTGATAGTACAAGTCAATCTAGAGCTTTGTTTGATTTGATTCATGTGGATACTTGGGGGCCTTTTAAGGAGATCACTCATGATGGTTTTAGCTATTTTATTACGATTGTGGATGATTTCAGTCGATGCACTTGGGTACAACTTCTTAAGAAAGGGAGATGCTTTCTCTGTGTTGCAGTCCTTTATTGCTATGATTCACACTCAATTTAGTGCCTCTGTCAAAATTGTCCGTACTGATAATGCACTTGAATTGGGTTCTAGTAATCTCGGAAAGGCATATTTCAATGAGAAGGGGATTATTCATCAGGTGAGTTGTCCTTATTCACCACAACAAAACGGTAGAGTTGAAAGGAAGCACTGTTTTCTACTCGAAACAGCTCGAGCTTTGATGTTCAGAAGCAATTTACCCCTTGCATATTGGGGAGACAGTGTCCTGCACGCAACTCATCTCATTAATAGAATGCCAAGTCGAGTTTTAGAGTTTAAAACTCCTTATGAGATTTTATTTGGGAGACAACCAGATTACAATTCACTTCAATCTTTTGGCAGTCTCTGCTATGCTACTGTCACGGGACAGAAGTCTGATAAGTTTGCTGCTCGATCCCAGGCATGTATCTATCTCGGTCAGCCTATGCATCAAAAGGGTCATAAGGTTCTTAGTTTACAAGCACGCCGAGTGTTTGTTAATTGGGATGTCATCTTTTATCCCACAATTTTTCCTTGTAAACACATTCCACCTCATTTACATGATGACCTTAGCCCCTTGTTTTTCCACCAGATACACCCCTTTATCCTTCTGATGCAACTTTCGTTGATGATTATCAGTTTGATAATTTCACTGATAATACTCCTCAATACTCATCTAATCCTATATTACCATTACCCTCCACCGATTCATCCACCTCCACAGAAACATCTACCTCCACAGATACATCTTCCTCCGTCCCAGTTGTTTCTCCACATCTCAGGCGCTCTACACGTCATACTACTTTACCTGGCTACCTATCCGACTATGTTCTTTCCAATTCTTCACTACACTCACAGAAATTTCCTTCCGAACCTCATACTTATAAGATTGCTGCTGCTGATCCTCTCTGGGTTGAGGCTATGCAGAAGGAAATCTCTGCCCTTGAGGCAAACGATACTTGGGAGCTTGTTTCCACTCCTGCACATAAAAAGCCCATTGGGAGTAAGTGGGTGTATAAGGTGAAGTTAAAAGCAGATGGGACTGTTGAGCGTTTCAAGGCTCGTTTGGTAGCGAAAGGGTTTTCTCAAAAGGAAGGATTGGACTATCAGGAAACATTCTCGCCTGTTGTAAAATTCACTACAGTTCGCGCCTTTCTCATTGTTGCTGTCAAGAGGGGGTGGGATGTTTTCCAGTTTGACATCAACAATGCCTTCCTCCATGGCTTGTTAGATGAAGAGGTTTACATGGTTCCTCCTGAGGGTTATTTGGCTCCTGGTGATTCGAGGGTCTGTCGACTTAAGAAAAGCCTTTATGGACTCAAGCAGGCGTCCAGGCAGTGGTACGCACGCTTGTCTGTCTTCTTGAAATCTCACGGGTTTACACAGTCTCTCAACGACTACTCCTTGTTTGTCAAATGCTGCAATGACATAGTGACTTATTTGATTGTTTACGTCGATGACATCCTGGTTACAGGGAATTGCCCTGATGAAATTTGATCGCTCAAAACCGCTCTAGACCTTCAGTTCAAAATTAAGGATCTTGGGCAGATTGGTTATTTTTTGGGCATGGAATTCATCAAAACAGCTCAAGGTTATATCACTTCAACGGAAATTTATGCTTGAAACGCTTAAAGAGTTTGGTGAAGCAGATTGGAAATCTGTTCGAGCACCTCGAGTATGGCATTAAATTGGAGCAAGGCCAAGGGACTCTTCTGTCTGATCCGTCTCTTTTCAGACAAATAGTTGGAAAACTCAATTACATGACAAACACACGACCTGATTTGTGTTTTGCTGTACAATATCTCAGTCAGTTCATGGCTCAGCCTACTGATTTCCATTTGAAAGCTGCTCAGCATACTCTGAAGTATGTTAAAGGTACTGTTGGTTATGGATTGTTGCTTAACAATTCTAGTTCTACAGACCTGATCGGGTATTGTGATGCGGATTGGGCTGCGTGCCCTACAACCAGGAAGTCCGTATGTGGTTTCTTTATCACTCTAGGTGGTAGTCCTCTCTCATGGAAATCCAAGAAGCAACACACAGTTGCTTTATCCTCAGCTGAAGCTGAATATCGTTCTTTGAGGAGGATTACTACAGAAATTGCTTGGCTCACCAGATTGCTCTATGAATTTGGGTTAGAAGATATTGAACCCGTGGATCTACGTTGTGACAACAAGGCTGCGGTTTATATTGCCAAGAATCCGGTCTTTCATGAGCGGACCAAACATATAGACATTGATTGTCATTATGTCCGTGAAAAACTGCAACAAGGTTTGATCTGTGTCAACCACATTGCATCTCAAAGTCAGCTTGCTGATCCGCTGACTAAAATTTTGCCTGGAAGTCATTATCTTCCTTTATTCCCTGGTTTCAGTTTACACAAGCTTGAGGATCCAGTTGTTCATTCCAATCCAGACCACGCCTAGTCTTTGGTTCAGGATTGAGGGGGCGTGTTGAATAAATATCAGCTCAGTTTATATTTTCTGTTATTCGAAACTCTGTGTTTCCTTTCTGTTGCTTAGTATAAATACCCTTCTGTTTCGGTTTGTCTGTAATTAGAAACTATCGAGCTCCTAGCTCAAGACTATTTCGAGAGCACTGCTCTATTCATCGTCTCCCTCCCGATTCCTCTTGTTTCATCTATTCTGTTCTACTGCTATCTCAATAGGCGTCTCGCAGTATTTGAAACACTCCACGATATTTTTGTACAATGTCTGTCTGTTTTGAATGTTTTGTATTTATAACGTTTTAAAGCCCTATGCTACGGCAATTAAATTTGAGCCCACTGCATGCATTGTAGACCAACAAACTTACTTACAAAAATGTAAATTTATATTTTTCTCGTATCTCAATGCTGTCCAAAGTAAGTTGAGTGAAATACGCATCATGTTCCGCTGCATACCTATCTATATATTTGTACTCTCTTTCTCCCGCAAATTGTGCTTGGATGATTGGAAGAAGGCAGGGTAGGACCCGGAAGAGAAGGGAGAGGCGAGGATCTGGGCCATTCTATTCTGTGTACTACTACTACTACTACTCATCTGTAAATAGAACTAGAAGCAATGAAATAACAATACGGACAAGCAAATGCCTCACACACATACAATACAACCTAGCTAGAGACGGGGAAATAGAAAGTACACAACATGTCTTGCACATACATCCAAACAACAACTCCAGGTTTCACACAGTAACTGCAGATTGCTGAAGCGAGGAGGAACGGGAAAATACGTACTCTTCAAAATCAAATTAATATCACGAGCTAGGGTTTTCTTTTTCATCCGTATCCATCCTATCGCTTTCACGAAAAGCAGAATCGTATTAAGAGCTCAAACCCAGAAAAAAGTAGTAATGAAATTCTTCATGTCTAGCACGCTATTCATTAATTTGAAAAAAAAAGGAAAAGTTGTGCCATTACCCTCCATACAATATTACTACTATTTACTACTCCCTCCGTTCAACAATAACTGTCATTTTAGAAACTTGCACACTTATTAAGAAAAGTAGGACAATGACGCATGTGCCCCTACTTTTTACTTTTTCATTTAGATAATAATTACTTTTATATTGAATAGTAGGGGTAAAAGTGGAAAGAAGTGTGTCAAAAAGCTAGAATGACAGATATTTTTGAACAAGAATCACATCCTAAAACGACAGATATTAATGAACGGAGGGAGTAGTACTAAACTAGTAGTACTGCAGTAGAAATTACATACGTACGTGGGTCGACAAGCCTAGAAAAAGGTCTATACCCTCGGTTTTTTATAGACAAACACAATATTATACTACTATTAAATATAAGGAAAGCATTAAATAAACTAAAAAAGAGATGGAAAATAACGTTATAAAAATCAGTAAATGTTCCCCACAAAGCTGACTGATATCTTCTATTAATACTCAACCTGTACGATTGTTAATATGTATGTAGAGAGAGAGCTGCTATATTTCAAGCAAAAGTCACTACATTATTGACTGTCTCTCTGATCAATATTTGAATATCGAAATTATGGGAGGCGTGAATAATAGAGACATAGACAGGGAAAGAAAAGAATCTCACTGGTAATTAAGATTTAAATGAAATGAAAGTTCAATCATATGTAATTTTATTATAAATAACAGGACAACCTGGTCAATTAAGTAGAAAGAAAGAAATATAAGCAACAACTATACCACCTCAAATCAAAACTAGCTCGTTACCTAGCTAGCTTAGCTAGTCAGTGAAGATGAAATTCGTTATCCGCCCGCGCGCGATTTATAATCATCATCATCATCGTCAACAAAAAAAAAAAAAAAAAACTGCTAGCTACTACAAAGTACTCTGAAAATCAAAGCAATTAAATGTCCGTATCATCAGTCAATCAAAAGCTAGCCCAGATATCGATCATAAATTATTGAATTAACCCACGGCCCCATCACCACTCCACTTCTCTAATCACATCCGTGATATCGAATTTCAACATGCAATACCTAATTAATTAACACTAGTTGAACAACCACTAGGGTCTGGGATTGGGGAAGAATTGCGTACCCGCCATGAAGGAGGTAAGCTGGTGAGCAGCAGCAGCGGGGTAAAGCGAAGAAGGGTCAAGAAAGTTGAGTGCTGCAAGCGGGGATGATGAATTTGAAACAGCCAAATTACTAGAACCACCAGCACCTGCGACGGTGGAAGCTGAGGAAGCTGTAATTAGGTCAAGTGGATGATGATGATGATGATTCTGAATAGGTTGTTGGTGTGTCCCACCACCACCGGTTCCTGAAGAACTGTCGCCGTGATCTAGACCTTGATCGTAAAGGATGCCCTTGAAAACATGACCGCCGATGTTGACTGCGGTTTGGTATGCGATTTGGTCGTCACCGCCACTGTCTTCGTATGGGCTGCTCACTTTCACGCACCGGAAGAGTGCTGGTGAGCTGATTTCTGATGGGAAGTTGCCTATTTCTGTGATTTAGTAACAAAATTATTACTCTCTATTACACGGAGTTCAAGATCATTCAAATATGATTAATGATTTGTTACATCGGGGTTAGGGATTTGTTGATTTGATTATTATATATATGCAATAAATAAAAAATGGAAAAAAGAAGAAGAAAGAAGCCTGATTTAAGGCACCAACAAACTGGGAATAGGTTGTAGTAGAGTATGAATTGTCACCAGCGCAAACAAGAAGATATACAAGACAAAGTAAGAGAGTATAAAAAGACTTTTTACTCTTATCTAGCTATGATATGTCAATCCAACTCATGCTCAGGGATAATACATAGTTCTTCCATCCTTTCTCTTGAAATCCAATCATAAAAACCCAAATAAATTATATACTCGCTCGTAGATACTATAGAAGTTGAAAAACACCATTGATTAATTTGTCTCCCTCGATACACGCAAGGTAAGCAATAGTATTATGGGTGGGGTGGTGCCGTGGTGCCTAGTTTTATGGCCACGCTAACAGTACAACTACTCTCCACTCCACTCCTCTTGCTCATCATCATTTCCTATAGTTTTCTTTCTTCCTCACAAGTCAGTCACACCATGATTCCTAGCTCTTCCCGTGCTGCCGGTCTCTTCCTATATAGTCCAGCGAGCCAGCTACCTACACATCTACATAAGGAACTCCATAATATTCATTATTCGTTCAATCATGTCCCTCCCTTGCTGATGCTGTATATATTTCAATCCTTCAACAATTCATCATGATTTCACTACTCGAATCGAGAGCTAAAGAAATAGTAGTACATATATATATAACCATACTGCCGTACGTACCTGTAATACTCGTAGTAGAACCAGCAACAGGCAACCTCGTACAGACAAGGGCAGAAGAACCACCAGCATTCGAATTCTCTCTCAATCTCTTAGACACGTGATCCCTTCCACCACCAATCGTTTGAACCGCGGCCATCTGTTGCTGTCTCTCACGCCGCTTAGCAGCCGGAACCCATGTGCTCTTCACGTGAGTAGAGCAATGAAACCCTCGACTCTTACAACAAGTCCTGCACCTCATATGTGTGCAATCCTTCTTCGCCTGGTTACCACAATCCTGACAACTCATTCCTCCACGAGATGATCTCATCATCATCAAGTTGTAACCACTACCACCACTACCGCCTGATCTACCCATTACTGACCCACCACCGGTGTGAGGGTTTTGGTTGTTATCATGACGATTATAGTCGATTGATCCACGGGTGTTGCTTGGTCCAACACCTAATCCAACAGCTGAAGCGTAGAGATCTTGATCTGGTTGTGGTTGTCTCTGTTGGTGATCTTGCATGAAGTGTTGTGGGGTGGTTTGGGGTTGTGGCTGCCATAATTCGAACCCTTTGTAGGTAATTTCTTCGTTTCTGCTGTATAGAAACCAGCTCTCAGGTGAAATTTGTTGTTGCTGCTGGTGGCCGCTTGCAGCTGGGTTACCTGTATTACTTGCTCCACCACCACCTACATCTCCTGCGGCATGTGGTGTGGGAAGTGAAAGGTCTTCTTGATTTGATGTGGAAGAAGTGTTTCCAGCTGCGGTGGTGGAATTTCCACCTCTACCTAGTGAGAAAAAGCCTGCCATTGCTGTTGAGCTTTTGTGATCCCTTCCTTCACCCTAGAATTATTATTTGTTTGTCGCATGGGGTAAAATCCATATAGCACTTGGCCGGCCCAGAATGAACCTCACAGCTACTTATATCTTTTAATTCAATGAAGAGGTCTCTTTATACTTTGCTCTTGATTGATTTAAGGGTTTCTTTTGGTTGTAAATGGAGAAAGAAACTAAGGGCAAAAGAAACGAAAGAGAAGTACCGGGAGAAGAAATTTAGCTGGAGGAGAACAGAAGATAGTGAGTTTATTAGTGACCTGACTGATCTTCAACTCTTCTTCCTTTAATTTCTAATTTCTCTCTGTGTGTATTACCATTTGACTTGCTCGCTCTGAGATCCTCCTCTCTAATGAGTAATGAGTGAGTAAATGAGTAATGCGTAATTAAATCGGTGTGTGTGAGAGAGAGAGAGAGAGATTTTAGAAGATGTTTCGTTATCTGGGATGCAAGCGTGCGTCGAGTATTTTGCAGGGCTCTCTCTCACTGAACTCTGTGTGTCAGTTTCTCTCTGGTTTTCGAAACTGGGGCTTTTGTTGTCTATCGAATTTCGTTTGGTTTTGCGTTGGAAGTTGGAGAATGAACGACGAACAAGGAAAGAAAGAAAAATAAAAAAGCTGGCTAGCTGTGAAGTTAAATCCTTGGTTGGAGAGACACACTAATATATCAAAGCAGACAGACAAACAGACGGACGGAGGAAGAGACCTTAAATTTAATCACCCACACTCAACTTACTTCTTCTCTCTTCCTTTTGCAGCAGCGTTGGATGCATTAAAGAGACAGAAGAAGAATTGTAGCAGCACTACTGCACTGCAACGCCGCCATGGACATCTCTCTTCTCCTCTCTAACTCACTTGCTCATCTTTCAAAAATAATCCTCCCCCTTTCTTCTATTCTCCTTCTGTCTCTTCCTATCGTCTTCTTCTTCCTCCTCGTTTCTCTCTCTTTTTATTTACTTTTTCTCTCCAACCAATAGTAGTAATTGCAATTAGTTGCTGCTCCGTCCCTTGCCTCACAGGCTCATACACAACCCACTTGCAATTTAATTAGTACTACTAAATAATGGTGTTACAAACACTGTTTTTAAGCACTTATATACATACATGCTCAAAACTTTCTTTATCTCTTATAATTACCTTTCATTTATATCTACCTAAACCCCCCTTTTCCCTTGCTTCGGTTGGGGTTTCTCTTACGATGTGATTGGCATCATCACACGGCTAAGACGTGTGACACGTGTCAGTCAACAGCTTTTATACCTCCCTCGTCCCCCAAACCCCAGAATGCACACCGGTAAATCCGCTAAAAAAACATGTACAAGCACTTCTATAATTATTGCGACCCTTCTTCTCGACCCTCCTCTTCATAAAAAAAGTTATATCATTCTCATAGTATATGAGTTCTCTTTATTAATTTAGGCGTCTCCTGGAGAAGGGCAGTAAAATTCAGAAAATGAAAAGCATATCTTGCACTAGCATTATTTGGTAACTAATTATGAACGATTATCAATTTCTCATTTATGATAATCTTCAAATGAGATGCAATATGCATCTGATCCTGAAAGCATACACAAAAGTACCGTTTCTGTATAGATTATTTTCAAATGAGCTGATAATTATAATTAAAGTTAGAAACATTGTATATAAAATATGTAATTGAAAAAATAAGCAGCTAATGTATGTATATACAAAAATTAGATAATAACTCAAGTAGGTAAAAAAAAGTAGATAGCGGAGAGATATAGTAAAACATTTTTATTTTTTATTTTAATAGTATCCTCTCTCGACGAAGCGCAAAGGAGGATCAAACTTTGTTACGAAATTTTCATGTTACAGCTCAAATTCCTCCACTTTAAAAAAAAAAAAGATACTAAAATTACGACACTAATACATATGCTCTATATATATATATGGTTAATTAGTGGTTAGGTCTTCATAACCTCATCTCTTTAAATAAGAAGGCTAGCTAGTCCACAGTTACTTATACTTTTTGTTTTTCATTTTCTGTATCATTCGTACAAGACCACGTACAACCAATTGTTTCATTTATCTTTGTGTGAGTTTGTGTCATTAACTTAACGAATTGAAACATCTCACTTTCCCTAATTTGATTGCTTTTCGATCGGTTTGGCGTGCTCTCCGTTATCTACTACATAGCTACTAGTATTTAAAACAATGCAAAACAAAATGAACGTTTCTGCGTGTAGTGACAACCTAAACTGTAACATTTCTACTTTGCAAGTGGGTGTAGAATTAGTGGTGGTTCTTAAGCGCTGGTGGATCTCCTCCATATTGGATTGGTCTTTTGGAAAAGTTCTCTACTTGGATCATTACTAAGGCTGCGTTCGGCATGGCTTTTTTGTGGTTGTTTTGGTCTGGTTGTTTTGACTGGCTGTTTTGTGGTAGTTTCGCTGGTTGTTTTGTGGCTCTTTTAAAAACCAGTGTTCGGCAGACAGCGGTTTCGTCTGACTGTTTTGAATAAGTTAGATTTGTGCAGTACTGTTTACCGTTTTCGTTGTTACAATTAAAAATTTTATATTACATTTTAAAATAATTTTTTGTTAATAAAGTTAAAATATATGTAGATATTCAATTATAGCATTTAATAATTAATATTCTTTATTAATATTTTAGTGACAATTAATTTATAATATGTATACATATTAATTTATAAATAATTTTTTACATATATTTAAAAAATTAAAGAAATAAATCATTTTATTTAGAGCAAATATATTAGATGTTATATATAAAAATATAATTTTATGGATTATATATTAGTATTTAATATAACATTTCAAATGTATTAATACTCAAGATTATTTAAATTTTTAATGGAATAAATAATATCATTGAAATGAAAAAACAATTTTTTCTAATAATAAAATAATTGACTGTAAGTGAATATATATATATATCACTTTTATTTTATTATTATATATTGTTTAATTGTTGATAAAATATTTATTTTAAACATATATTTGTAGTTATAATAATATATTCTATTCAATTAAATATTACTTAATGAAATTCAAAAACATAAATTTAAATTTAATACTGGATATGTCAAGAAATGAAAATAACGTATAGCATATAAAATTATTCATTAATTATTAAGCATGGTATAAAACTAATAACTTTGATATACTGACAAACCATAATAGTTTATACAAACAATTTTGTAATTAATCATTACTTAGCAAGTTGAAAACTTATAATTGATATTTCTGAATATACTACAACTATTTTGTACTCTAATAATTTTGATATAATTGAAAGTTTACATCGTAATTTTTATTAGTTTGTTCTTTCCTTGTAGAATACTTTATTAGAATTGATAGATAGTAATAGATTTAAGAGACTATTTATCCGTATCTGATTAAACAATTTAGAAAAACACTACTAGTTTAAAACTATTGTTCTATATTTTTCATTAATTTATAATTTGTATACCAATCTTTATAAATAAACAAAAAATAAAAAAGGGAAAATAAACTAATTTATAATATATTAATATATATATTTCAATTTTAATTTACTTTGTGTCAAATTTAATATATAATATCATTTTTTAAATATAATTATAAATATTGAAAATTTTTAATTTATTAAACATTAATTTTTATATTTAATATTATTTAAAATTTCTCGCCCCCTTATTTACAGTTTTCTGGCTCCGCCTCTATTTACGGTATTCATTATATTTGCAGCATAAATTGTTGGTTGTTTTGTGGTTGTTTTGTGCTGGTATATTTGTGACTGTTTTGAACATTGTTATTCGGAGGTGACGGTTTTGCATTTTTTGTCAAAAATGTCAAACTCAAAAATGTCACATTTATACCACAGAAAGCTATGTCCGAACTTAGCCTAAGTCTCACTCACTACCTGAGAAACAGAGTGAAATCATGCACCTAGAGTGAAAGTTTCGCTAAGGTGGGCAATCAGAGTAAACTAACAAGAGCGTTCGGACTTAAAGCCGCCTACATTAGT
Organism: Limonium bicolor; assembly: GCA_023374045.1. Classification (NCBI taxonomy): domain Eukaryota; kingdom Viridiplantae; phylum Streptophyta; class Magnoliopsida; order Caryophyllales; family Plumbaginaceae; genus Limonium; species Limonium bicolor. Next base: position 396,572,506 of record CM041776.1, on the reverse strand, counting down.
GATGTAGCGAGACCCAATAATTTTTTTTAAATGATGTGTATATATATATTGTAAAGGAAACCAGAAGTGTTAGATATATAGATGCCCTATATATCTGATAACTAAAGAGGCATTACATCTTGGAAAGATGGATATACCATAGCTTCCCAAGCGATGAGCAAAACAACATAGAGCTAGCAAAAATACTCCAACCACAGATCTAAATTTACAAGCCCCTTAGGGTGTAAAACAAATAGAGTAAAGGTCTATGACAAACAGATCTTTTAGGAGCAGAGGACTCTATCAAGCCAATATGAGTCTGTGGTGGAATTCCCCATCTTCGTCCAGATGATGGCTTTGATGGCAGCTTTGATGTCCAAAATAATAAGAGAGCAGTCCCTAGTTTGGCTGGCCATGACACGCTTGCATCTTTCAATCCAGATATGGTAGACAACATTAGCAACCGCCACTTTTTTCACGAGGTCAATGGGCCGGTGTCTCTTACAGTAACGGTTGATCCAAGATGAGCAGCTGCGGAGGCTTCTTCGATTAGTGGGGATCCCCAACCAGTCACAGATGGTCCACCAAATCCTGTTAGAGTACCTGCAATGAAAAAAAAGATGGTTGCTTGTCTCTTGAGCACGCTCACAGAGCCACCATCGGTTAGCAAGGCATATGCCCCACGATTGGAGCTTATCACAAGTTTTTTCTATTTTTCAGAGCAATCCACAAGATGAATTTGGCTTTGGGAATGGACCAAGTATTCCAACAGACATTGTACCAGGGGAAGGCCCGGGATGGGGTTGAGACATCATGATAGAACAAGCTGACCCTAGGACGAGTGGGGTAGGAGCTGAAAAGAGAAAATGCATCATTGGGTGATCCACATTGATCTATCCACCAGTCCCTAGCATGGAGGATAGCTTTCCAAGTCCAAGGGTCGTTACCTTTGGAAGAGGTTGACCAGAAGCTAAGGTTAGTCAAGAAGTTATTATGGATCCATTGAATCCACAGGCGTTCCGGGTCATGGGTTATGGCGGAGATAGTCTTGAGCATGAAGCACATATTCCATTTATGGATGTCTTTAATTCCAAGACCACCATTTTTCTTCGTGTTCGTGACAGTGCTCCAAGCCACAGGAGGGGTGGAGTTTTTGTCTGCCAACGAGACCCAATAATTGCTCAAACAGGGAGCTCTTTCAAAAGGCCGGTTCAAGAAGGAGGAGACCCACTAACGCTTAAGAATGACTAATTGCGCATGTATGAGTTGTCCCAATATTCAAAACTTGATCACATGAATATATGTATAAGTGTTGTCTTTTCGCTCCTTGGAATTAATACATATGTCCATATAATTAGAAGGGAAAATTGACATTCGATGAAATTACAACCTCCAACCACGTGGTTTCAAAAATTAATTTCTTCGTCCATGACGTTTCTACCGTTTTATGGCACATTCGGTCCGAATTGGTTTTCTCCAATTTTTGTTTAATTTAAAAGATGGTTGAACATTGTATGAAGTTAATAAAACTTTTCACGGATGATTTTAAACTGTTATATATATTTCTGGCCAATGTCAAATTCCAAGTTTTTTAAGCTCATGTGTGACATGTTAAACTCAATGAAAACATGTTCATAGTATTTTTGGCGCTAGAAGCCGCAAAAAAAATTATTTTGAATATGTCTTCTTTGGGTTCACATGTACATAGTTCAAAACTTGAGATTTGGCCGTTCATGTAAAATTTAGTCAACTACATACAACGTTAAGCATTTTAAAATTGAACAAAAATTAGAAAAAATCAACTTGCGTTAGAAACCGTAAAAATGCTTACTCTGAACATGTTTTCATTGGGTCACACATGTGTTTACTAAACTTGGGATTTAAGTATAGGTCTGAAAAATACACTTTTGCATAGTCCTTGTAAAATTCCATTAACTTCGAACACATTTAACATATCCTTAATTGAAATGGTGGAAACATCATGGGGGGGGTGTACTTTTCTTGGTACGCAAATATATGCTTAGCTGAGTTCAATCCTGATATATATAGTAGGGATAATATATCTTGCATGAATTTTAAGTGAACTAGGGGATTGTCTAACGTAAGAGTTATCTTATTATGTGCAGCGAGCGCTATCTTTGTGCAGACTAGTAAGTACGCTGCACACTTTGGGTCATATTAATAAACATTTTACTTTTTTTTGATAATTGGTTGGTTGCCCAGCATACATAACAGTACTGAGGCATGAATGCCTTTCTCGCTTAAGTACCCTTTAGAGAAACCAAAACAAAGAACAAAAACATAGTAAAAAAAATAACTTTTTGTAAACTAATTGATGGAATCAAACGCACGGAGTTACTAATGTATCTGCGGGCAGGGGCGGACCCAATAGGGGTCTCGTGGGGTCACGTGACCCCATAGCTTTTGTAAAAAAAATTTAATATAGTAAGTTTTAATGTATTTTTTTATAAAATAGTAGATATTTTATATCTTAGTGACCCCATAAATGTGATAAAAATTTAACTAATAGTAAGTTTTAATGTATTTTTTTATAAAATAGTAGATATTTATGTCTTAGTGACCTCACAAATGTCATAAAATTTTAACTATACAAATTTCTATTTGTCAGTGACCCCATAATATTTAATCTCTGGGTCCACCCCTGTCTGCGGGATTTAAATTTGGGGTTGGGGCTACCGTGCTTACTTGCAACTAGAAGTGTCAATGTACTCTCACATCTTCATACAGAAAGGCGATTTGTCTTTTTTTTAAACCGAAGCACTTGGGTCCAATTCTGTGTTTGATTCCATGAAATGGAATTTCCAAGTGCTTCGGCCGTCGGTATTGGGTAAGCACTAATTACAAGAACACCGCCATCAACTGTATAGCTAATTAATTAATTAATTAATCAAACACTCTCGAATTAGTTGAATTTCTTTCTAGTAATAGGTTTGTCCCCCCTCTACGGCCACCTCAACAAAACGAGAACATCTTTAACGACTTTGCAATACCCCGTATTTAATTAAGATCTATCACCGTAAATTAGAATCGATCGCTTTATGTACGTAGTAAAGTAGGTTTTGAATTATGGTAGCCAAAATTAGATTTTGAGAGAGACAACCGAAGGGTTGACCAAGCTGAAAGATTACACTTAATAATGCTTTGTACTAAATCTTTCAAACTAACACTAGATAAAAGCAAGGGGAGAGAGGATCCGGTTGCCCGTTTTTGGTTGACAATTGATATAACATAATGCGAGGTTTAAGGGTTCGCTTTTTTGGGTGTTCTTCTGCTAGTACTAGATGTTTTTTTTTTAAACACGTCTTTTATCTCATTGAGTTGCATTATAACCGTAAGGTAATATATGATCATCTAAAGTACAGCATAGAGCATCATCATTTAACAGTTATTACATTTGTATAACTTTTATACATCAGAATAGGGATGTCAATCTTGACCCGAACCCGAAACCCGACCCGAAACCGACCCGTAAAAAGCGAGGTTCGGGTTGAGATTTTTGTCCCGAAATGATTTTCGGGTCGGGTTCGGGTTGGGTCATTGAAACCCGCTTCGGGTTCGGGTTGAACCCGCTAACCCGTAACCCGAAAAAAAATTTAATTAAAAATAGAAAATATGTTATATTTAATGACTTAATTAGTATTTAATGATTAATTTATGACTAAAATAAACATTCTAATCGATAACATATGATTATATGTTGTACATAATAATTAATTAATATTATAGTATTATATTTTTTATTAAATAATCCAAAATTTAAAAATTAAAATAAATTTTTGAAAAAACGGGTCGGGTTCGGGTCAACCCGCTCCGGGTTCAGGTTAAAGAAGTACAACCCGCTCCGGGTTCGGGTCGGGTTCGGGTTGACCAAAACTATTTTCGGGTCGGGTTCGAGTTGAGCTCAACCCGACCCGAAACCCGATTTTAACACCCCTACATCAGAAAGAACAATTCAACCAAAAGGATATATCTAAGAATCTGAATTCATGATAATACTACTAAAAGCAACTAGGGTCATGGACTATCGCAGAGTAGCAGGGCAGAAACCAACCAAACACCAGACTCAAGGATTAAACTACATCATACCAATAGAAGAAAACAATGATAACTAATGCCAGATTAACAATTGAAAAAAATATATAGAAAATATAACAAAGGCATAGCCGAATTAAGAGAGATGAATTCAAAATAAGCCATAACCGATGATGAAAACTTTGTTAAGCATTCATTCGAATACAAGCCCCTCAATCGCTGTAAATATTTATTTTATTTTCTAAAATCTCACTATGGTCAGCCGGAGGTGGGTGGATATGTGGATAGACGCAGGATTTAGTAGTTGGTTTAGTTAAATAGCAAACTGGCACTTAGCTAGGACGATTAAATGGGACATAGTTTAATTTTATTACTCTAAATGCACTTCTAATATATTGGGGTGCAAATAATTCTCAATCTTATAGATAATCCATATAAGTGCATCAAACACAAAACATCTAGGTTTAGATGTATCGAATAGTTTGGGAATTCGCCTAATAATTTCTTTTGATAGCGTATGAAGTTGATAGCTGAAGTAAAATAGAGATAGGGAAATTAAGATGTATTATTGAAAATAGAATATATGATGATTAATCATTAATGTGTGCTAACATAGAAGAAAAAATAACTTATTGGTGAGTGCATTTTTTTAGAGCATGATCTAAATTAAATTACACTCTGTATTTATAGTTAATAACCCTCAAAGTAAAGTAAGCACCGGGTATTGGCTAATAAATCACCGTAAGATGTTTACTCTCAAACTCTCCCATGTTACCATAACTCATAGTGGTTGAGTTAAATCTAGATTAGGGTTGATGGTCCTAAAAAATCTTGAATTAAAAGGTGATGTGTCAATGGGATAGATATGTTTCCTATCAATTAGGGAACCACAAAATTCAAGCTATAGAGTAAATAGATCGATCTTTAGAAACTTGGGTTGGTCCTCAAGCTATAATACGATATGAAACGGGCTGCATAATCTATGAGTGGAGTATCCCTAAAAGATTATAGATTAGTTAAAATCAAATTGTTCTACTTATCTCTAATTGTAAAAGCAGCATTAATTAACATTGTGCAGAATCAGCTCTTTGTTGATATGGACTATCCATCCAATGACGGCGTCTTTCGTAACTTGTTTTTAAATTCGGTTGTTATTATTATGGATTCTTTCTATTTAAGCCGCATTAGTCCCTAGTAATGTACGTTTGACTTACAATCACAAGAATTTTAATATTACATACAGCGGTAGCTTGTAAACTAGGAGAAAAAGCAAAACAAAAAGAGTTGCAGAAAGTGATTTAATTAGTGGTATTAGCATAAATATGTGTTACTATACTTCTATCTAGGCAGTGTACCTATCGTTTTGCGGTATAGTGATTAAGTGGGTTGTCGAACTCAGGGACCTCGTTCAATTAACTGACAAATTATTAATCTAACTGAGAAACTAAATTAAACTAAGAAAACAGGATATTGTCACTTTTTTCAGGTTTTCAATTAATTCAAAACAAATAACGAACACAAAATAATAAAATAACAAAACGATAAAAATAAACAAAGCAAATGTCGGTTTAAAAATCTAATGAATTAAAAACGCTCCCCGGGTTATTCCACTCGTCTATTTCGTCGAATTCAATTAATAATAATTTTCACTATTTTATGCAATAAACTCAGGAATTATAAATAGTTCGTTGACCGGTCATTGTACAACGAACCCTAACTAACTGAAATAACAAGCCACAAACCATGCCCAAGTTAAATTCAAGTTAATTACAATAAACACAATTCCTATTAGAGACAGATTAACCTATAGGCAAATCATGCTTCTAGTCGTTAATCCAGTTTGATTTCCTATGTCTAGAACTCAATCTTAGCACCACATTTTGATATAAGCTCTACAAGAATCACTTAGAAAATTGGCCAGAAAATCTAAGCGCATTAAAGACTGGAATCAAACTATTGCAAAATTATAATAACAGTGACAAATTTACATAACATGAATTCTATGAAAAACTCGTTTCCCCAACCCGGAAAGCTAAATAAAACTACTCACTCATGATTTTAATAAATAAAAACAACAACTAGAAATACAAAAATAACTTGTAACAAATAACAAGAATGAGTTCCAGAATTTCACTCCAGTTTACTAATGCCCTCTCCGCCGTGAACTGCTACTGCCTTCCTCGCCTCCTCGGTTCTCTGATGTCGGCTCGGTAATATTGTTTGTGGATGATCGAACGGAGAGGGAAAAGTATGTATATGGATGATGGGGCGATGGTATGTGGTGATGGTTTTGCCGAACATGTACTAGAAATAGTGACCTACAGCCAGCTTAGTTGTCACGTGGAGAAACAGTTCTCTGCCGTGATGAGTGGATTAACTATTCGGATTAACTATCTTGAAACTTACTATTATTTTTTTAAAAAAAAATTCCAACATTTAACTTGAAACTGCTACTAGCTAGCTAGTAGATCTTTTAACCAGAAACGAGATGTCTGATAATCGACAGAAGGCTATGGATAATCGAGGTTAATCATAGTAGTAGATTATACTATGTAGCTGGCGATGCAAACGGTAATTTCTGTCCCAGAGTTGCACGAATTTCACAACAATCATTGACGGCCTCTGCATAATAGAATAGGAGATAGTTAAGTGTGTAGTTGTCGATCGTGACACTAGCCAGTGAGTACGCAATTTGATATTGCGATAGCCAGATTTGGGGATTACCAACAGCAGCGATTAAACTAAACCCTACCTTGCTATGCGCGGTGTGAAATTTAGTGTGATATAAGCTATATGTTATTCGATCCGAAGAGACCGATGTTATGTATCTACTACTCGCAGAGACACCCCCCTTAATGAACTCACTTGCAAATCGCCTCTCCAGGATGTGGTTGAGTTAGCAATTCCTAGTATGATCTCTCTAATATTAGGGTTTCTCTTGTGAAGTTGTTATATATTAGGGTTGAGTTAGCAATTCCCAGGATGTGGTTGAGTTAGCAATTCCTAGTTAGCAATTCCTAGTATGATCTCTCTAATATTAGGGTTGAGACACCCCCTTAATGAACAGTCACATATTCATTGGGTCTCACTGGTCACATGTGAGCTTAAAAAGCTTCAAATTTGATATTGGACCAAAATATAACACTTTAGCATCGTCCATGTAAAGTTTCATAAATTTTAGACAACATTTAAGTATGTTTAAAGTTGAATTACGAAAATCACAGGCTATATTTTGAATTACGAAAGAAAACAGAGGTATATCGTGAATTTTCCAAAAAAGAAAATGTTTGGATTTGCTTGTTCATCAAGTGGAAAAATCGAATTAGATGGATTAATGAATTATCAACGCAGCTCGACTGTCATAGTTTAGTGGTATTGGAGTATTGTCGGTGGACTCATAAAGCAGTCAATTTAACCAAGCAAGCTCAAAAGTAACATTTCACATTGCCATGAAACAGAGGCATACTTCTTTGATTTCCATAAAATGTGAGAACCCCATAAAAACCCGTTTTTTGTTACGAAGGTTACAAAAATCATTTTAAATCATTATTATATATTTTATTAATTTAATTATTTCGTTATCAAATATAGTACTAAAGATTTGAATAAAATTGAGACTATACTTTTTTGATAATTGTGGCTAGTAGCCATTTTATTATAAAAGTCCTGGAAAACCAAGTGGAAGGGTTAGGAATGGGCCTCATTAAAACCCCTCTAAGTAAAACCCAGTGGGAAAAAACTTAGAGGGGAAAAAGAGTACCCCCATCCAATTACAACCCTTAAAACCAGCTAATCAAAACTAGGAAATAATAACATTACTCCTGAAGAAGACGAAAAAGCAGGAAAGCAGGAAACCTTACACGGGAACTGAAATAGCAAAATCCATAGTCTTAAAAAGCCTAAATATGTGAAACACCGGGACTCAGCAAAGAGTCCGACCCTCATCTCCTTATCTCCTTACAAATAATCCTTCAAAGACGAGATACCAATAAAGACGTTGCATGGGAGTGGAAAGCCTTTCCACCACACCTTTGTCCATCTCCAAATGCCCATCTTTATCTGTATTACGACCCGATCAACATTGAGGCTTTCTCCTCGAAAAATGACGTTATTACGCTGGAACCAAAGATAGTACACGCAATAACAGAAGGTCGACTTCCACACCCTTCTCTGCTTAGAGGCAAGCGCTAGTGCGAACCAATCCGTGTACACCTCCTGGATAGACTCTTTAAAGGTAAACGACATGTTCCACCATTGCAAGATAATTTCCCACACCTTTGATATTTTCACGCAGTTCTTTTTTATTGATCTATTACACCATGGGCATAGACTCTGACCCAGGGGAATAATATCTCTTTCAAAAAGGATTTCACGAGTCATTAGCTTCCTAACGAGGGCAAACCATAACGTTGTAACCACCCGTGGCTCACAAAGACCTCTCCAAATCGCTTTTAGTTCAGGTACAATTGCGACGTCTTCCTGCACTTCATTATTCATAATATTCAAAGTACTGACAAAATCTTTTGTGAGGGAACAGTTGCTTACCTTGAGCCATGACACATCATCATCCACCTGTTGCATGGAGGGTGCTATCTCGCGCAACGTCTCACGTAGTTGGGCTTCTTGCTCCTCCTCAAATTGGAATAGGTCTCTGCGCCAGTGGAACTGCCATCTCCAAATATTATTTTCCAAGCTACCCATATCTACCACTGTTGCATCCTGCTGCAGGCTGAGGCGAAATAATCGAGGGAAATATTCCTTTAGATATCCCACGTGTGTCCACCGATCAAGCCAAAATAGAATTGTTCGGCCATCTTGCAAGCTTATTTTAATCTTCACGTCAATAATCTCCTGGGCTTGCGCATGTTCCTTGGTAGCTTTAGCGATCGCATACCACACTCCACGTGTCCCATTCCAATTTTCCTGTATTTCTCCAGTGTGCATACCACTCCTCATAGCATATACTGATTGTACAACTTTCTTCCAAAGGGGGGTGTTGTTCCTTGCAAAGTTAAATCTCCACTTGGAGAGAAAAGCCAAGTTCTTAGTCTGTATGTCAGTAAAGCCTAGTCCACCCAGTTCTTTTGGTCTTGCCAATTTTTTCCACGCAACCGGAGTCAAGAACTTGCTCGAATTTTTGCCCCAAAAAAAGTGTCTCTGGAGAGAGACTAGTTTTTTTCTGACCGTAGACGGGATCACAAACATACTAGCATAGTAAAGAGGGATCGATTCTAGCACAGACCTGATAAGGACCGCTCGCCCTGCTTTGGAGAGACTAGTGGCCTTCCAGGTTGCTAGCTTGTTTCTTACCTTCTGAATCACGGGTTCCCAGGTTGAAGTTCTTCTCATGTTTGCACCTAGGGGGCATCCTAAGTATGTTATCGGCAGCTCCCCCATTTGGCAACTAAAAATGTCTTGTACCATACGGATCTCTTCGTTGCTCGTATTGATGCCAAAAGCCTTGGTCTTCTCCAAATTTAATCTCAGTCCGCTTATCCCTGTGAATATTAAGAGAACTCGGTGTAGCTGAATTAGTTCTTCTTGCTTTATCTCACTGAATATCATGACATCGTCCGCAAACTGCAAATGAGTCACTCTCACTTGTCTTGATCCGATCTTTAGTCCTGTAAACCTATTCTGCTCCACTGCTATTTGGATTAACCAGTTCAAAGCCTCCACAGCTATGATAAACAAGGATGGGGACAATGGGTCTCCTTGCCTTAAACCGCGGCCCGGAGAAAACGGTTTTGTTGGAGAACCATTTACTAGGAGAGAAACTCTAGAGGTGGTAACACACTCTTTCACCCACTTTTTCCATGTGCTACCGAAACCCATACGTTCTTGCATATGTTCAAGGAATTGCCAAGAAACTGAATCATAAGCTTTCCTAAAATCTATTTTAAGTAACATACCTTTTCGTTTGTGTTTCTTTAGCCAAGCTATTACCTCATTTGCAATAAGTGGCCCTTCAAGAATATTCCTTCCTTTCACGAAACCAGTATGTGTCTCCCCAATGAGCGATGGCATGTAAGTACTCAGTCGGCTACTCAGAATCTTTGCAATCACCTTATACATACACCCTACCATACTAATTGGTCGGTAGTCCTCTAAGCGTGCCGCATCAGGTTTCTTTGGAATTAAAGCGATCCATGTGGTATTTGTTCCACTTTCCAGTCGTGATGTAATGAAGAAGTTTCTAACATCCCTGCTAAATTCAGCTCCTAACACATGCCACATCTTTTTAACAAATTTCATGTTATAACCGTCAAAGCCCGGGGCTTTGGACCCGTCACACTATGTAACCGCTTGTTTAATCTCCTTCACTGACGGAATTTCTTCTAGGTGGCGTGCTTGATCTTCCGACAATTTTGGAAAATTCCCGCATGGGGGCCTACCTCCAGTCGACGGGCCAGCATGGAACAGGTTGACAAAATAGGATACAATCTCCTCCTTGATCGCATTAGGGTCATCCACAGTACCCCTGTCTGTTACCAAACAATTAATCATTTTTCTCTTGTGATTGATCGTTGCCCTCCGATGAAAATATTTGGAATTATTATCCTCCTCTTTTACCCACTTCTCCCTTGACAGTTGTCTCCAGTAGGTTTCTTTTTTATTTTCAGCCGTTGCTAGTTCTTTCATTGCACGAATTCTTTCCTGCTCAACCTGAGGGGAGTTCTCCCCTTCCTCTATTTTCCTCTATTTTTGACTATACTAACAATGTAATCGTTACAAAATAATATTTTTAGTAACGATAATTTTTAATAATGAATAAAAATCATTACGATAAATAATTTACTATTTCGTTACGCCATCTCTTTGCAATGACATATTGAAATACCCAGGAAATTCCAAGCTAGGAATAATATAGTATATGGTAAGAGTGACATGTCTGAGGTTAGCTAAGGCCCAGGGAATTAATCTTTCTCCATAAAGTGTTTCTGAATATTGGTAACGTTTTGCATTAATGGAATTAACTATATTTCGAATGCTATATGATATAGTATTATTTCCTTCTCCTAATTTCCCTAAGTTATTTAAACTCCGAATTACTATTCCAGAGTATTCTTTCCAACTTATTTTAAGTATTCAGAGTTCGAATTCAATTTGACTTTCTCTTGTGGTTATTTGATTTTAAGAGTTCAAATTCTATTTGGCTACTCAAAATATTATTCTGTTAACTCTCCTTATTCTTCTCTCAGTAATTATATTACTGGTGTTTTCTTTTATTCTTTTAACGGGTTGTTCTTTCCCTTTGTTAAACCTTTAAATTATTTACAACATCTCTCCTCTTTTCTAAATTATTTCCTTCCAAATAAATGGCTATTAATTGACTTCTTGATATTGTTTCTCGTTTTTGATTTATTCCTTCCAGAATTACTTCACCAATCTTCTTTTACTAATCTTCATAATTTAACGAGATCTATCTTTTGGAAATATTTTAATTACCGAGAGTTAGAACTCTTTCTTCATTATTTTATTCGTATTTCCTTTCAGCATAAATCTTTAATTAGTTATTCTCTTTTTATTACACAAATAATTCTATTTAAGGGTTGATTTCTCTTCATTATTCTCCATCCTCAATACGCCGCTCTTGCGTTTACTCTCTGCTCATTGTTTTCACGTTCTTTCTTTTCAAATTCTTGGTGATTTCTCGCTAGTGCCGTCGAGGTCTGATTATTCCCTGGTGTCCAGTTGGTAGATTGTCGGGTAATGTATTCTAATTAGTTGTTTAGTTATTTACTCGTTGCTCGATGAATTCTGATTGCTAATTTTGGTTATCTAGACGCCGATTACATCGACGAGTGCTATCATTAGTCCGAAGCAGTTGGGCTCTTGAGGGATTTGGTTGTTCCAGGTAAATTCTATGCTCAATGTTTGTTTGACTGATGTTTGTAAAAGGATTGGAAAAGGGTTCCGCTGTGTTTTATGAGTTCTCGATTGTGGTTTGAGGTTTTGGAATTGATACCCACGTTTTGGAATTGAGGAATTGGTTTGAGATTGTGGTATTTCAGTTATGGTTTTTGGGAGTCTTTCACAGGTTGTATTCTGTTGTTTGGGAACCCATAGGTGCTCCCCATTATTGTTATTATTTGCGTTGCACACATTGTTGCAGTTAAGCCCTTTGATCTACTCTATGTTACTGCTGTCTCATAGGGGGTGTGCACACTTAAGGACTTAGGGTGAGGTGGTTGTTTGACGGTCCCATAGGTGACTGTCCTGGAATTGTTGTTTGGGGTCCCATAGGTGACCCCGTGTTTGGAATTGTGGTTATCTCCTGTTGAAAGCTCCCTACTGTGGTTTCGGTATTGTTATGTTTTCTGGAAATTCATCAACTATTCAGTAAAACCTTCTCATCTGTTTATTAAAGGCAAATGAGTTCTAAAATGTATTTTACAGGTTGAGGTGGAATTTACTCAGTTTTTTCTGATTTGTGCGATCCTTTCTGTGTTTTGTCTATGTTTTATGATCGCAGGTATGGATGACTAATTGTGGGGATCGGGACAGCGAATCACATAGTTTAGGGACTGCGAATAATTAAGGCGATGTTTTGAGGTTCAGTGATAAAGAGATGTTGTGATGCTCTCAAAGTTTTATACATTGAGTATTTATTTTTGATTCCGCATAACTTGGAGTTAACTTTTGTTTTTAAGTGTTAATTAGTTCATTAGCCTGAGCACCCATAGGAATTGGGTGTGGCGGTAATGCCCTGGACGTTTTGAGATCCGCTGCTGTGTTAAAGGTTATGTTCATTTGAGTTTTGGTTAAATGAATTTATTGGCATTTACGAATCAGTTTTATTTGAGTTTGAGCTTTGTATTGAGTATTTAATAGTGATCTTATCTGTTCAGGAGTTCCTCATGTTGTTATTGAGTTTTGCATGAGAGTTTCTAATGGTTTTTGGTTTCTGTTTACGTTTTAAAAGCTGCACTTAAGGACCTGTCCGAACGTCCGTCCGGACATCAATTTTCGGACAGGCCCTGAAAGTTTCAAGGTTTTTCATCGTTTGGCTGTGTCCGAACATCTGTCCGAACTTCTATGTTCGGACAGCATGCGAGGACGGGTTCAGCATACAAGTCTCGACCTATGTCCAAATTTGCAAGTTCGGACCAATGTTCGGACCACGTAAGAATTTTTCCGAAGTTTTGAAATTCGACTTGTGTCCGAACTTCGAAGTCCGGACACAAGTTCGGACGTTTGGGTTTCCGTAGTCTATTTCGCTTCGGCTTGTGTCCGAACTTACCATGTCCGGACACAAGTTCGGACCAACTCTGTTTTGCCCTTTTGGGACTCGTTTGAAGTCCGTTTTTAATGCCGTTTCACTACTAGAATATAATTGTTTGGTAACAACAAAAATCGTCACCAAAAATCAAAATCGTTACTAATCTAATTTATTGTAACGACAAAAGTCGTTATATATCGTTACACGAGATGGCATAACCAAAGATCAATTTATTTATCGTAACGACTTTTATTCGTTACTAAAAGTTAAATCGTTACTAAAAATATGATTTTGTAACATTTATATCGTTACTATAGTCTTAATTTTTTTTTAATCTTTAGTACTATCTTTGGTAATGAAAAACTTGTCACTAATAACAATTATGGTAACGAATTTAAGTCGTTGTCAGAACCTTTGTAACAAAAAACCTGATTTTTACTAGTGTTTGCGCCGTTAGATTTGTATTTTCATAAACTATGTTTTGAGGTAAAAATCCAGGGTGTTACACATATAATGCACTTTTATCATTACAGAAAAGTAGTTAAGTAACGATTTTAAGTTTTGTATCGTTACCAAATCTTAATTTTAATAGTGAATTTTGTAGTGTTATCAATGTTTATAAGATGGAGAAAGATACAAAACTAGTAGTCGTCGAATAAGGGAAAATGATAATCGAAATTTCACCGTTGTTTCAAAAACATGAAAGATGGTAAGCAACCATCATCGTTAGTTTTAAGAATCATTACAATTTACAAGGGTCTGTCAAACTGAGAAGATTTTGGGTGTGAGAAGAAAGAAGAGAAAAGGAATTTCGTATTAGCTTGACGCGAGAGGAAGAAGAAGACTCTCTCGTGTAGTACAGAAAAGAAAGTGTATAGTATATTTGTATCTGTCCTATCTGTAGCTTTTATATACTACTGTCGATAGAGCATTACTAAACTAATCTAGGTGCACATAACATAATACATGTTACATATGCGCTATACACTATGCGCTAACACCCCCCCCCCCTTAAGACTGAATTTGTTCTACAAATTTAGTCTTGTGCTGAGAAGAAGACATGCCCAGTTTAGGAAGGACAACTCTATAGGCTTTTCCTGTAAGAGGCTTAGTCAGAATGTCCGCCAGCTGCTGGGAACTCTGGATGTACTGAACCTCTATCAAACCTTCTTGTATTTGATCATGAATGTAGTGGCAGTCCAGCTCAACATGCTTTGTTCTTTCATGCGAGACTGGGCTCTTGGCAATGTGGATAACCGCCAGATTATCACACTTGAGTGGGATAGGGCTGATGTTGTTAACTTCCAGTTCGGATAGAAGACGTGTAAGCCAGCTGAGCTCCGTTGTTACTTGTCGCATGGCTTTGTATTCAGCTTCGGCTGAAGAAAGAGCAATGGAGATTTCCTTCTTGGACTTCTAGCTGAGAAGAGATCCTCCTAGAAGAATAACATAACCTGAAACAAACTTTCTTGTTATAGGGCATGATGCCCAATCAGAATCACATAATGAAGATAATTCAAAATTGCTATTCTTGTTAAAATAGAGACCAAAACCAAGAGTACCCTTAATGTAAGACAGTACATGATAGGCAGCATTCATATGTTCAGTAGTTGGCTGCTGACAAAACTGGCTCAAAAACTGAATAATATATGATAAATCAGGACGAGTATTAGTAAGGAAGATTAACTTCCCTATGAGTCGTCGATATTGTATTGGATCTTCAAGATAAACTCCCATTTCCTTGTCCATCTTCTGGTTAAACTGAAGCGGTGAAACAGAAATTCTGCAATCCTGCATATTATAATCTGCAAGAATCTGTCTAGCATATTTGTTTTGAGTCATGATCAAACTGTCAGCCGTCTCAATAAATTCCATACCAAGAAAATATGATAATTTTCCCAAATCCTTGATTCTGAATTCCTTATGAAGTTTCTGTTTTAAATTTCTGATTTCAGTATTGCAGTTTCCTGTTATAATGATATCATCAACATACACACCAATAAAGGTATGTTGTTTATTCAGTTTCTTGCTAAATAATGAGTAGTCGTTTCTAGATTGTATATAACCCAAATTCTTAAGGAAACTACCCAGTTTATCGTACCACTGCCTTGATGCTTGTTTAAGTCCATACAAGGACTTATGTAATTTGCAAACTTTGTTTGGACTGGAAACAGACAGACCTTGTGGAATATGCATGTACACATCTTCCTTCAAATCCCCATGAAGAAAGGTGTGTTTAACATCTAGCTGGTCAATTTCCCATCCCCGTTTTGCGGCTATAATCACTAAGGCTCTTACTGTTGTGAGTTTCACAACTGGAGAGAGGTTTCCTCATAATCGAATCCATATCTTTGGGTGAAACCCCTAACTACCAGACGAGCCTTGAACCTCTCAAGACTTCCATCGGTCCTAAGTATTTGAATCTCACATGTGACCTGTGGGACCCAATGAACAGTCACATATTCATTGGGTCCCACGGGTCACATGTGAGCTTAAAAAGCTTCAAATTTGATATTGGACCAAAATATAACACTTTAGCATCGTCCATGTAAAGTTTCATCAATTGTGGACAACATTTAAGCATGTTTAAAGTTGAATTACGAAAATCACAGGGGTATATTATGAATTATGAAAGAAAACAAGGGTATATCGTGAATTTTCCCTTTTTTTTATAAACCCACTTACAAGTAATGGGCTTCTTCCCATGAGGAAGGTCAACTATGGACCAGGTTCCATTTTCCTTTAGGGCCAGGAATTCGAGGTTCATTGCCTCAGTCCATCTAGGGTCTTTACTGGCTTCTTCAAAGGTAGAAGGCTCCTTAAGGGACTGAACTTGATTTAGGATTCTGTTTGAAAAAAGAGTGAGAGATGAGGAGTTTATGGTCTTCCTAGGGAGGATGTTGGTGAGACTGTTGATGAGAAGAGAGTTGTGTGACAGAAGGTAGGAGGATTTGTTATGAAGTCTTTGTGTGAGGATTTCTGAGAAAATTTCATAATTATTCTCTTGTTTTTCCTGGTTGTTGGAAGCGCAGACATAATCTTGCAATTTTGCAGGAGGTTTATGAGCCCTGGTTGATCTTCTAGGTTGGATGTTATCTTTTAACTCAATAGGATCTAAGATCTTAGTAGATTCTGTAGTTTCAACAGAGGGGTTATTTGAAATTTGTTGATCTTGAGAGGGGGAATTTTCAATCTCCTGCGGTTCAGACTCATTTGGAGAGGTGACGGCATTTTTTTAGCAGAACTAGTGGGAGAATTTTGTACTTTCTGTGTGTTTTCTGTTTTAGGTTTTGACACGCAACATGGGTTAATTCCATGTTGTTTGGGAAAAGATCAGTAATGTCTTCTGTTTTAGTATTTAGATTTTTGTCATGCCATACCTCTTGCCATTCCTTGTTTTGCAGTGGAAAAATACTTTCGAAGAAAGTCACATCTCTGCTTACCTTAACCTGATCTGTCTCTATATTGAGAGTTAGGTAACCTTTATTTGCTGTTTCCTAGGTAGACACAAGCTGAGGATCTGGGGTCTAATTTTCCTCTGTTTGGAGAAATGTTAGTGGGGAAACAGAGGCATACAAAATTTTTAACAGAAGCATAATCAGGAGGACATTCATATAATTTTTCAAAAGGGGTAAGGTGATCTATGGACTTTGAGGGTATTCTATTGATAATGAATGCAGCATGATTTAGAGCAAAACCCTAAAACTCAGTTCCTAAACCAGATTGAAATAGGAATGATCTAGTAATGTCCATGAGGTGGCCTTGCTTTCTCTCTACCACCCCATTTTGTTGGGGTGTGTGAGGGCAAGTTCTTTGGTGGACAATCCCTTTCTTCGTGAATAATTCAATACCCTCAAAAGAACTGCCTAGTTCGTTGGCATTGTCCGATCTTATTATTTTGACTTTCTGATCAATTTGGGTTTCAACGAGTTGTAAAAAATCTTTTATAAATTTTAATGCCTCAGATTTGTTTTTAAGAAGTTTTACCCATGTTCCCCTTGTAAAATCATCAACTATGGTCAAAAAGTATCGATGTCCCTCTAGTGTTTCTTTCCTCATTGGACCACAAACATCAACATGGAGCATATGAAAAGGAGCATCACTTTTTATTTCAGAATTGGTAAATCTATGCCTTTTGGCTTTGGATTTAAAACACACAGTACAAGGAACAATTTCTGATTGCCTAAAATTACAATTCTTCCCTAAATTCATTCTAATGAGTTTTCTGGGATGTATATGTCCTAGTTTGCTGTGCCACAGAAGAAATATTTACTAGAACAGTTTGTTTCAACATCAACCTTGCACAATGAACTAATCAGAGACATTCAATTCAGACAAGAAGTTTTTCAATCCTACAGCATCAAGAAAATAAACTCCACAACGTTGATACCCAATCACACTCTTGAAATTGGTTCTAGAATCCTGTAGAAAACAATGCTGATTTGAGAATATAACAAGCATGTTCAGTTGTTTTGCAAATTTCTCAACTGATATTAAATTGAACACAAAATTAGGCACATACAGTACGTTTTCCAAGCAGAAGTTTTTGCATATTTTAACATTTCCAGAACTATGAACACCACATGAATTACCATCAGGAAGAGTCAATTTCTTGTTAGCAGGAAGATGTATTAAATCAGCAAGTAACATTTTGTTTCCGGTAACATGTTCAGATGCTCCGGAATCCATGATCCAAAGTTTATTTATTTCATCTTCTTGAATATTACTAAGAATTCTTAGATCAGAAAAGTAACGATTAAAGAAGGTATCGGAAAAACTTCCAAAATCGTTCGTGGCTTCTCCATTGTTCAGGGATGACTTATGCTGCATATATTTCATCAAACCTTCTACTTGCTCAAATGTGAAGCCCGTGACAGGTGATGACCTCTCTTGGACTGGGCTTCTGTTTTTGCTTTCCTGCTCTAGAGTCGAAGTTGCAACGCGTTGTTGGCTTCGATTTTGACGTCCCCCTTCTTCTGGAAATCCAATAATCCACCAGCACTCTGAACATGTGTGGGCAAGCTTAGCACAATTTGTGCATTTTAGGGTTTGCTTCTTCCCAGTATTTCCGGTTATGTTCTGGATCTTACTATTGAACTTCTTCCCCGGTGTTTTCTAGGAATTTCCGAAGTACGGTTTATGAGCCAATGTTAACAAGTTTTCTGATGCGCCTTCAGTTATCTCTCCCATGGACATCCCTGTCTCATCTTACGCGAGAATGGAATACGCTTGTTCTATATCGGGTAATGGATTCATGAGAAGGATGGCACGCTTTACCTGTTTAAACTTGTCGCTCAACCCGTCCAAGAACTTCATAAGCTTGTCCTGCTGTTCACGGGCGTATATCTCCGTTGCGGCTCCACACGAACATTTCAGATTCTTCCGACTCGCACCTAACTGATCCCATAACCTTTTCAACTTTGTGAAATATGAGTTGATTGTATCTCCTTGTTGCCGGAGTTGACCAATTTGCTTCTGTATGACGTAAATCTCAGGGTCATTCGCCAACTCGAATCTTTTGCAGAGGTCTAACCACATCTTATGCGCTGTTTCACAATACACAGTACTTTCACCAATTTCTTTGTCCATGAAATTCAAAATCCAACTCATGACCATGTTGTTGCTCCGCTCCCACATAGGGTATCTCTCTGACGATTTTTCCGGCTCGCTGATTTGGCCATTAACTAGTCCGTACTTATTTTTCGCTTTTAGGGCTATAATGGCCGCCTTCTTCCATTTGTCGAAGCATGGGTTCCCCTTGAACCTCAATCCAAAACTGTGGTTTGTGTGGTCGGATGGGTGCAAGAACAAAGGATCATTGAGATCTTGAAGAGTGAGAAGTGATTGACCTTGGGTTTCCGTCTAGGTCTCGATTTTTACGGTAGCGTCTCCCTCTTCTTCTTCATCGTCTTGAATTTGCGAGTTCTCATCGTCTGCCATTCTTTGCGGAAGCTTTCCTCAGTTTGGTAGCTCTGATACCATGTCAAACTGACAAAATTTTAGGTGTGAGAAGAAAGAAGAGAAAAGGAATTTCGTATTAGCTTGACGCGAGAGG
The DNA here is from genome assembly GCA_023374045.1 of Limonium bicolor. NCBI lineage: Eukaryota > Viridiplantae > Streptophyta > Magnoliopsida > Caryophyllales > Plumbaginaceae > Limonium > Limonium bicolor. The sequence continues at coordinate 396,553,196 of CM041776.1, read as the reverse complement.
AAGAAGAAGACTCTCCCGTGTAGTACAGAAAAGAAAGTGTACAATATATTCGTATTTGTTCCTATCTGTAGCTTTTATATACTATTATTGATTGAGCATTACTAAACTAATCTAGGTGCACATGACATAATACATGTTACATATGCGCTATACACTATGCGCTAACAGGGTCTGGTCTTTTAATGACAAGAGACTATGTTAAAGTCGGATCGTTAAGTAAGAGTTCAAAGTTGAAGATTGGATGGCGCTAATGATGGAAGGAAACTAGATCATTGGTGTATTCTCAGTGGGATGAGGAATATGGAAAGTCATCAAACAACGGATTTGTGAATAAAATCGATTTGTCCATCAACCACATGTGCAGAGATCGGTCTACAGCTCCCTTGAGAATAAGTGGGATAATACAAATAGATTGAAAGACATAAGAAGATACTCTCTTCCATTCAAAATATATGTCGTTTTAAAGATGTATCTAAACTTAAATCTGTTCAGACTCATCTCTAAAACGATATATATTTTGAAAAGGAGGAAGTATCATATTTTCACAATGAGAAGGTACAACATTTTATAATTTTGAATCCTCCTTAAATGGATCCGAACCTGAATCATAAACAAAGTTATAGATCGTAAAAATAAACATCCCAAATGAGACTTGATCTAAATATCTCATTGATTGATACAGGCTAGCACCAGAACCCGTTTACCTTTTATGTAGCTTTAGTTTCAATGAAATTGAGTTCATAACAGAGTTACAAAAAAAATACAACTTAAGAACAACTGAATAAACATATATAACAGGATCACGATGTATGATTATATTATGAATTGAATTCCAAGATAATACTGAAATGAGAAAACAATAGATTTGGATCCATATGAGCTATACATGTTTTTTTATCACGGGCTACCAAGGTAGCAAATTACAGCCAAAAGGTTTTACAAATAGATGGGATCCAGCCGAGATGTAGCAAGAACGTATCACAATCAAAATGAACATAACAAAAACGTATTACAATATGTCTTTCAAGTTTGAACAGTGCACCAAAGTTGATGTTGGCCCGTGCAGGTTTCATCCTTCTTTGCACCACTGCAGGACTTGGAGTTTCGTTGACATGGCTACCGACACCCAATTGATGTCCTCTTGCTCAAAGATAAGTTTATTTCTAGCACACCAGATGATGTTTTATTGCATATAGGGAGGTAGCTCTTCACATTTTCTTTGCTTTGTTATTCAGGGATCGATCCCACTAGTGTATGAACGTCTATTGGATTTCAGTGTCATCTTCATATTCTAACTCCCCACCATTGATGTAGCTACTGCCAGAGTCCATACTTGTGTACCTCTACATACTAGAAACAAATAATGGTCCACGGTTGTTGAAGAAAATACTAACATAAGCAGTAAAGACCTAGCTACAATGGGCAAGTGAACCCTATTTATTGTAGTACAACAACTATCGTATCCACAAGGAATTTGGTTTCTAATTCCCAAGCTGTGGTATCTTCATAAATTACAATTAAAAACTGCAGACGCGGGTTTAGCCAAAGGCAAGCTTGGTTGTTTGTAATCACAAGGAAAACAATAGAAATTGTAAACTGAAATGGTTTAGTTGGGATGGATGGAGAAGTACTTTAGGATAGTGGGTATAACCTAAATTTCCCAATTACACTTTTAAACCACCTCATTGTAGTTGTCTATTAGAGCTAAGATAAAGATTTCCTAAATCTTGGATTAGTCAAATATTATCTAATTAATCACACCCCTTAATTTTAAGATGGCCAGAGTCATTAAATTGCATTAGATCAAGCTCTTAATAATAGCCCTAACATTTCACTTCCTTAAATCTAGAGCAATGTAAGTTATGGTTTATCCCCAAATTCCCAATTTCTAGCTTAAACCCTAATTTCACTAGAAATTGCAATAATGAAGCTTTATTGGAGATAAACCAACTATAATAAATGAGGCAAGTTTACAAACTACATTGGAGCATTTAAGGTTCAAATCTCATCCTAGAGCACTAATGAGAACTACTCAAACATGGTGAATAGAAGAGTAAATAGAGAGTAAAAAGAAGCCATTTGAGGTGGGGGAAGCTTGGGGAAGATGAGCCCTTTCTTCTCCTCTTTATTCTTATTCTTATTCTTATTTAGAGTTGCTGAAGTGTAGAATGAAGAATGGGAAGTGAGGAAAATTTTCCCCCGTTTTGAAGCAGCAAGTCTGCAAATTTTTGTTTCCGACCGAACCACAAGGGTCAGTCCCATGGGTCGGTTGGCCTTTTGTAAAAGATGGCACGTGAGCATTTTTAGTTGCGACTGACCCAAGTGGGTCGGTCTTCTTGGGTTGATCCATTCTAGTGGCTCATTGTTGAGTCTGACCAACCCACGTGGGGTCGGTTCGTTTCAAAAGCTTAGAGACATGCTTGATCAATCCACATGGGTCGGCCTCCTGGGTCGGTCTGCTCCAAAAGGCCATTTTCTACCGAAAGCTTCATAAACTGCTCCGTCATTCTTGATCAACTTCCCACAAAGTTAAATCTTGGCTAGAGGGTCTATTTGGCCTCAAAACATGCTCAAATGAGCTTTGACCTACATTATAACCAAAAGAGTATAAGTTCATTAATGTTAACGAAATACTCTATAAAGTGGTGAAATAGGTCAACAGTTGAAGGTAACTAAAGACCCTATAATTACATTATTTCACCATTTATCAACAGTCTCCCTAGCACATGGCCTTATTGAGTGTGGCCATATTCATGCCAAACAACCTATCTCTTGTGAGCAGCCTTTTATTCATCGGGAACCATCTTCAGGTCTTCACCCTTGGTTGTGTTGATTAGCTCCATATATATTTTTGCCAGGTAGGTGGAGCACGATGACTTAAGTTCATCATATAATTATAGCAATTCCCCACCGAAAATTCCTTGTCCTTCCCTGCGAGCCATACCATCCTATCCTCGCCTTCATTAGGTGAAAACTCAACCTCGCCAATCAGGCGCAACAGCTGGTTTACCTATTTCACTTTGTACTCAAAGAGTTCCCTACGCCTAGACCTAGCAATTCGGGTCACTCGGTTCAGGTTCAGTTTGGTTCGGGTCAATTTGTAGATATTTACTATTCGGCTTGGATCGAGTCGGGTTCATCCGGTTTAAATTAAATTTGACTGACTACGGTATTGGTTGAGTTCAGGCTTAGGTGCTTTTGGTTCGGGTTACCCACTGTGTCATTTGGTTTTTTCAGGTTACAGATCAAATTCGGGTGACTTATCTGAGTTATGTTTGATTGATAAAAATTTTAAAGTATGGATTTTAAGCAACCTTTGTAACTTGTATTGATTTTCATATTCGGCTACAAAATTTATTAATATTGTGTAACTCTTGATCAAGTTTACTAGTGTGTATTGGTCAGACATAATCAAATTGGATGACAATTTTGGTATATGAATTTTCAAATATACATTTATTAATTGTATCGACCTAGTATAAATTAATATTTTGTAAATTAGTGGTCAATATTTGGCACTTAACACCTAGTCTACCCTGCACATGACGTCGTGCCTCCTTCCGTCTTGCGCACGTCACAGCCCGCACTCCTCACCTCGCACAAGTGTTGCGCGCCTGCGCCCATCCATCAGCACCACGCGCGAGCGTCATACTTCCGCGCCCATCCATCAATATTCAAACCATTCCCAAGTCCTAAACATAAAGAAACTTAAGTTTACAAAAATTATAGAGTAATATCAAATAGTAATGATACATATTACTCTGTATTATAAATCATTTTAGGTTATGTTCTCAAGGTAGATGAAATAATCTGATGGAGCTTATTCATCCTCCAAAATGCTAGTATATCCCACATTTCACAATAATCTACCATTGAGAATATTTATTTTCCTCATTTTAGTTGTAATTTTCTACAAGCATATACACATCAATCATGGTTAGTATATGTCTCAACTGAAAAGTGTAGGTTTTATAATTAAACTTCATAAACATTAAACCAGTCCCAAGTCTTATGTTCTAAACATAAAAAAAAATCTAAGTTCACTAAAAATTAAAATTAGTAGAGTATTATAAATTAGCAATGATACACATTAAATTGTATTATAAAACATTAAAAGCAAAACATCTATAGTTTGTAGCATAACATCTATGTGTGGGAAGGGTAAAAACACAGTTTATGAATGTTTAATACAACAAGACTTGAGATGCTTGAATATTGAAGATGTCTAATATTATATATATATATACTGGATGTCTAAATATTCATTATGTGTTTTTGGTTTCAAGATTATTTTTGGGGTTGGAACAAGTATAGTAGATTTAATTAGGCTTTAACAAAGCATTCGGGTAGATTTAGTTCGGGTGGGTTCGGTTTGGGTGGGTTTGGTTCGGGTGGATTCGGTTTGGGTGAATTTGGTTCATGTGAATTCAGTTTGGGTGGATTCAGTTCGGGTGAATTTGATTCGGGTGGATTCGGTTTGGGTGAAATTGGTTGGGGTGGATTCGGGTTATACCAAATTTTGGTTTGATTCGGTTTCAGTTTGTGTGGGTTCTGTTCGGGTGAATTCGGTTCGGGTGGATTCTATTCGGGTTATACCGAATTTTAGTTTGATTTGGTTTAAGTTTGGTTTGGCTCGGATTATTGGATCACATTTTAGATTACACCATTCGGTTTAAAATCGTGTTTGGATCGGGTTGGATCGGTTCGGTTTTTCGGCTCCGGGTCACCTTTGGCAGATCTATCTGCGCCAGTTTAGCATGTGAAAACAATATTCAAAATCTCATATCATATCCAATTATAGTAATAATGAAAAGATCTTCCTAAAGTTAATGAAGAAAAATGGAAAAGAATTTGCACCGGATGTTGGTCAGCGGTGGTAGAGCGTAAGCGGTGGTCAGACTTTGGAAATGTTGGTCAGCGGTGGTAGAGCGTAAGACCGTGGTCCCGTTGTGGGGTGGTCCCAATTAATTATTCTATCCTTAATTAACATAGTCTAACCTGATATGCCCCAATAATGGCTTTGGTTTCTGGATGATGTACTTGGGATGTGATGGAAATGACACCCAATTCTTGTGGTAATTTATGCTCTTGAAGATTATGTTCGGATATATCCTTAGATGTAGAAGCCTTTGCTGCCTCTAAAAACGAAATTCGAGCTTGTGCACTTAATTCATCAAATTTGATCTGATGGAGTTCGGCTTTGAGCGCCTGAATTTCATGTTTGAGGATCTTAATGCCCGTTTGTAACTCCTGAGTGGGAACCTTTCCAAACAGGTTACTACTTGATGCTATTGGGTATTTGTCAAGGGTCTTGGAAATACTAAATGGCTCTGGGAAAGCTTTCTTGGAATCTTGTGAAGCTAACAGTTTTGCTAATTGTTGTAAATATTGCCGTTTTTCTTCAGGATTTGAAATTTTGGTTATGAGTTTGTACAAAAGTTCTGCTGAATCTATGTCATTGGTTGTAAAATTGAAGTTTGTGATTGGGAAAATATCATGTAATAGTTTAATACTACCTTATATTCAAAATATAAGTTGTTTTAGAGATGTATCTAGACTTAAATCTATCTAAATTCATCTCCAAAACGACTTATATTTTGAATAGGAGGGAGTATCTCTTTGTAGGATGTACGTCCACCAAGATATATAACAACATCGGAGATAGTAGTAAACAAAAAATCGGTTTTACTTATTGTTAGAATGATCTTGTTTGACTAGTTAATTTGGACCATAACAAACATATTAGAAAAAATATATCTATTAGACACAACATCAATTTAAGAGAAATAATAACTAATCAACATTATAAATATAATACTACCTTTTTTTATAATTAGGGGCACAGGGCCCAATATGCCACTAGGCAGACAAAACAGATTACAAGACATAAAAGACTTACACTTTAAATACCTTTCTAGCCCTACGTACCATGCTAGCTAAAAGGAGAAATCCTACCCCTAGCTCTACTTAGCTTTCTTTCTACCTCTTATAGCTACCTTGCTAACACGGGAAAACTTACTAAAACCTGAGGACTTTGTCCCAGTCACCTTTCTCAACCTATCCTTAGAGGTATTCCTTGAGCACCTATCGGAATCCTCTTTAGACCCTTCGCTTGCAGCCTGGCATCTCCGGCGGTAACTCGCTCTCTGGTCACGAACTATCTCTTCAAAGTTTTCAAGAGTACGCTCCTCATCAGGGACGGAGCACCCGAGCTCCTTTTCCAGGAAAAAACGTTTGCCTCGCTTCCTCTTTAACATAAGCCTCATCGGGATCGTCCTCTGACTGAACAGATCCGCCCGCTGGCTTGAACCTGAGAGGAAATTCTGGGTCCTTGAAGAGGTTGCTAAGACCAGTATCGTCCAGATCTTCCTCCATCAGCACCTCTTTCCTAAATTGATCTTTTAGTTTACTATTTGGATATTAATATTTGGGAAAATTCACAAGATACCACTGTTTAAGTTTCTAATTCACAAAATACCATTGTTTTTTTCGTAATTCAGCTTTAAACATGCTTAAACGTTGTCCAAAATTGATGAAACTTTACATGGACGATGCTAAAGTGTTATATTTTGGTCCCATCACATATGAGCTTAAAAACTTCAAATTTGATATTAGACCAAAATATAACACTTCAGCATCGTCCACGTAAAGTTTCATCAATTTTGGACAACGTTTAAGCATGTTTAAAGCTGAATTACAGAAAAAACAGTGGTATTTTGTGAATTAGAAACTTAAACAGTGGTATCTTGTGAATTTTTCTTTAATATTTTAACAAATAAAACATGACAAATTATATATTATAAAATTTAGTATATAGAATTATTTTTATCTTATATGTTTAATATTGGAATAAAAATAGTAGAATAAAGTAAACAAGATGATTAATTTAATAGGAATATTGATTAGTCACATATATGCTTTATTAACTACCTAAATGTGATACTCACACAGTAATAAAAATAAAAACACAGTAGAAAATGTAAAATTACAAAGATCGCAAATGCAGCACTATTGACACAGTTTTTAACAAATTATTAAATGATCTGAGCACAGCCACAGGACAGACACTTGTATAAATAAAAGGGAATTGTATGAGGATGTTGAGAAAAAGAGGAAAGTATCCGGTGGAGGAGGGAGTCAACTCATAATTTGTTTCTCTGGAGCCGCGCAGGATGCTAGAAGGAGGAACAAACACAAGGCTCGAGAAGTAGCATTAGCATGGTGTGATGGACAGATTAGACAGTTGGACAGACACCGAGACACGGACCGTCTTTTTTAAGCCGTACCATACCATTCCTGCACAAATGAACAAAAAAAACAAAGAGCAAAATCAGACTAAAAGTGTAAAAGAATTCTCCATAAATCTTGCTGTTAGATCGATTCAGCCTTACCATCAGGTAATATTATTTTGTGGTAAGTAGTGTAACATGGGATGCATTTAGGTCTCTCGATAACGTCACCCAAATCTGAGAAAATAAGAAACGAACTTTTCAATCCAGCAAATACTCCCTCCGTTCCACTTTTACCTTCCTGTTTGTTTTGTGACACGTTTTTTCATTTCAATACTACCTCCGTCCCGTCATAAGTGTCCTGTTTGCTTTTTGGCACGTTTTTCCACCTCAATATTAAACATATAAGATAAAATAATTTTATAAAACTAAATTTTGTATCATATAGTTTATCATGTAAGGAATCATATGCAAAACTTAAATTTTCAAAATTAATTTATCTTATATGTTAAAAATTGAAGTCAAACGACATGTCCAAATAGTAAATAGGACGGTCAAGGTGGGACGGAGGGAGTATTAAACATATAAGATAAAATAATTTTATAAAAAAAAATTCTACAACTTATAGTTTTTCACATAAGGATTACATTGTAAAATTTAGATTTATAAAATTATGTTATCTTATATGTTAAATATTAAAATCAAACGACATATTCAAATAGTAAATGAGAGGAGTAAGATGACTGGGACGGATGGATGGTCACTAACAACTACTAAGGTGGTAGTAGTAGTAGTAATAATTTTTCATCATTGGATGCTATTTTCAAAAGAAATGTCATCATTGGATAACCGTAGCACCATACAGAGCCCAGAGCTTGCCCCCTCGCTTATAGTACTACTTTCTCAGCTTCAGAATTGAGTTTAAAGCGTTACATTATTGAATACTCCATCCGCACTAATTGATTTTCTTGATTTAACATCTAAGATTACATAATTTTATAAATCTTGATATTATATTAGAATTCTTATATAAAAAATTATATGTTGTACAAATTTATTTTATAAAATTATTTTATTTTATATATTTAATATTAAAATGAAAACGTGCTAAAAATAAACAGAAAGTATATATATATTACAAATATTCACCAAAATTTAAAAAATGTTGACCCGGTAGTCTCTAATATAACAGTACTGATTATCTTTGCTCGTCATTTACACTATAATTCGATAATGTGGACATTGACATGTATTTAGACATGATATTTAACTTAATATTTAAAGTATAAGATAAAATAATTATATGAATCTAAGTTATGTAATTTACTGCCATTTTGATAATATACTATAATTTACAATTTTCTCTAATCTAATAATATATAAAATGTAAAATATAATATTCTATTTGGATGTTATATATTTTATTTAATATATGTAGAGTAATATTATTAAAAAATTAAATATTCAATATTTTTAATATTTGTGTATATTTTTAATTGAATTTGTAATTTCTATATAATATATTATATTTTTATTGCCTTAGTTTTTAGAACTATAAAACTAAAAACTATATGTAGTGTATTATTTTTTTTATAATTTTTAGTCAATATATTAATAAATATTTATTTTAATATTTTTACTGTCATATATTTTATTCATTTTTGTTCTACTTTATAAATTAATTAAAAATATTAATATGGTATAATGAGAAAGATATCTATTAACAATTAATGATATTTTAGTTTTAAAATGTTCAAAAGAGTGGTATCTAGCAAATGATAATTCTTTTTTGAGGTCAGGATTTTTTTAACAATGATAATCGTAAACTTGTAATAGTATCCCATAAATTCATATTTTGTTTTCTGTTGGAACAATTGCTGTGTCATTGTAAACATAGCCTTTTGTAATCTTAAGCACACTACTTCGTTATTTTTCCTTTTATATGCAAATATTTATATACGCCACTGTATTTGCTTTTTTTTTTTTTGGAAAAGAAGGCAAGACAAGGCGTTGAGTATCCATTTCCGTTAACAAGTTAACCACTTAACCTACGTTATGCTGAATGAAGAACCAGGCTGCAGCTTGGAGTTGGAGGCGACGAAGGGCGATTAGACAGTGAGAATTTACTTCTTACAAAATTCAAAAAAAAAAAAAAACAAGTAAAAATTTGAAATTTTCGTGCCAACTAAATCAAACTCATTATTGTTTCAACCACTTAAATTTCTCTTGCGATTTCAAGATTATGTACTTAATGAAAGATTTGAGGCTGTCTAAAGATGATTAATTATTCTTAACAAGCTGATGATCATGAGACCACACCGCCCCTACTACTACTCGCCTATTATTAACTGATATTATTAAAGGTGAAATAATACTACATAAAGATAGATGGAAGGTTATAACTTATAACAAGGGTTTACCTAATAATTAATTAATGTGTAGCTGCTACGATTAGTTATACATCTCACTGATCACATAATCTATCTTAGGGTGGTACAATCTACAAACAACTTTCTCAAGCCATCTAGCATACTAGCTAGATGTAATGTCATAATTTGAAGCTTGGACTAATTACGTATCATCCCTCTCATTAATCCATGAGCTAGACGACCCAAGAATTAGTATATAAACTAAACAAACTTACAATTGAAACTAATGTCTGGGAAAAAAGCAATCTGTTCATTCCGCTAGATGTAATTTTAAATCAAACAAATTATTATTACTCATTTATGAAAGTTGCTGGTTATGTTTTTTTTAGAATTTTGAAAACCTAAAGGACTCACCATGTAATAAAGTGTCTCATCCTGAATTGGTTGGGTCTATTTAGAGCTGGCAAATATTAACAGAATCCCAAAAACTAAATCTTATCGAATCGATCCAAACTTGAATCTCAACCGTATAGTATAATTTGAAAAATGATTGAAAATAAAAAAAAAATTAACCAAAAAGTTAACCACAATCCACAATCATCCGAACTAGAGTAACCAAACCGAAAATACAAACCGGACAAGCAAGGACCTTTATCTCATGTATTTAGGCAGGGGTGGACTCAATGTAGAGCGTAGTGTGTCAACTGACACACATGCAATTCATAATAAAGCTAAAATTTATTTATATGCTATAACTAATTATGTTTAGTTAGGTGGTTTGACACTCATGTGTTGATAAATATGAGTTAAGTTCAAATATGGTTAATGCAATTTGTTTATTTCATTACAAATATCATCTAATATATGTAAAATAAATTGAGTTCAAGGCTAAAGCCACGATTGTACCTTTCTTTACTCACCTAATATTGTTCATTTACTCTAATCTTGATTTATTATGCACTCCCACCTTTCCACCTTTTTTTTTATCTTTAAGAACAACAACGACCCTAAAGCTAATTACTTAATTTGTTGGTTAACATTATTTGCTACTTGTCAACCTAAATTTATTCTTCTCGTTTGTTCATGAATGATGCTTTACTAACTTTGATTAAGAATAAGACGTTTTTTACTGTTTTTAAGAATATAATTAAAATTTATTTTACTGTAGACCTTATACTACTAGTATTTATTGTCAATATGATCACAACTTCAATATAACATTATATAAAATCTTATTGTTAACTTTAAAACTCTGATTTTATAAGTTTGACACACCTAATTTGAAATTCTGGGTCCGCCACTGTATTTAGGTCATGTAAATCAAAAGATAACTAAATAAGCAATGAATGCTAATATTTATGACGCTCAAGATAGCATGTTTTGGGGGATAGAAAAGACACTACTAAAATTAAGATTTTTGTATCGTTACCAAAAATTAAATTGTTACTAAACAAATTTTTTGTAATGATCAAATTCATTACATGTCGTTGCAGGAGATGACATAACCAAAGATCAAATTATTTGATCGTAATGACTTTTATTCGTTATTAAAGGTTATATCATTACTAAAAAATATTATTTTGTGACAATTATAATGTTATTGTAGTCTCAAATTTATTCAAGTGTTTTGTACTATCTTTGGTAATGAAATACTTGTAACTAATAAAATATATGATAATGATTAAAGTTGTTACAAAAACCTTTGTAACCAAAAAATGGGTTTTTACTAATGTGACAGATTGAGTAAGATAGAGAGAATTTTCTACTTTACATTGATAGCATGAGAGAAGTGAGGATATGTTTATTGGGATATATCTAGATTGTATTTCTACGTAATACCTTGTACTTTTCTAGAGTATAACGTTTAGGACTTTTACATGTATTTTTATATGCTCAAGTCCGATAGCTGGAATGACATATATAAAAGCCTATTCCTCTAAGTTAGATAGTAGTCATATATACTTCATTCTTCTGCTCTCAGAGTTGGAGAACTATCTTCTATAATACTCACCATCCATATATTGAATACAGAAACAAGAAACCATTGTTTCCTTTTACAAAATCTGATATGGTATCAAAGCACCCTCACTCATTTTAACAAAAATGACCAAGAAAGGAAAAGAAAAAGAATCAAGTTCTGGTGCCGGGAAGAATGTGTCGTCTTCTCTCGATCCCAATGAGCCCCTTTACATCCATTCCAGTGAACAGCCTGGACAATCGTTTGCCCCAAAATTTGTAGGTGAAGGCTTTCTAAGTTGGAAGTGGACGATGCGTATAGCATTGAATGCGAAAAACAAGCAAGGGTTCATTGATGGGAGCATCCATCGACCCAGCATGGAAGATACGCAGCGCCTGGCACAATGGAAAAGAGCGAATGCACTAATCGTCTCTTGGATTGTATCTTCCCTCGCTTCAAATATAGCGCGCAGTATCATGTACAACGATGACCCAAAACAAATTTGGGAATGGCTCTGCCGCAAATTTGAGAAGAAGAATCTTGTGACCCTACATAACATAAAGATTCAGATTGCAAATTTGAAGGAAGGACAAGATTCCGTCACCGACTACTTCATGAGGTCAAGAGAAGTATGGGCAAAATTTTATCTAGCTAGACCCATGAACTCCTGTAACTGTTGCGGTGCCTGCAAGTCCAGAGAGAGTCAGACAAAAAGGAGGGTAGAAGAAGAAATAATCTACTTCTTGATGGGATTGAATCCCTCGTACGTTCACTTACGGGTCCAGATTCTCGCAATGAGCGAGCTTCCCACATTGGAAGAAATTATCTCGGTCATCGTTCAAAAAGAGCAGCAAAGAGGGGCAAATGAATCCAATAAGGAACAAGAGCAGACAATTTCCTTATTCAGCAAAGGGGGAAACAACTTCAGTTTCAATAAATCAAAAACCGGATTGAATTCGATAAACCCTAAAAACTTCAATAAAAGACCGATGAACCATGCGACTGTCGGAGCCAGAAAGGAGTTGTCAAAGTGTGGGAATTACGGAAAACTGGGGCATGTAAGAGGGGATTGCTGGTGGCTCATCGGATTTCTAGAAGGAGAAAACAAGAAATCAGCAGAGGCACGCATTGGATCGGTAATCTCTGATGCACAAGAAGCGAAGCCCTCACCGAGCAACACCACCAATCTTCAGTCACCGGTAAGAGGTTTCAGTCTGGAACAACTACAAGATTTGGTGAATTTCCTCCAACAAAGCAAAGAGACTGACGGGTCTATTCAGCAAGCTAGTTTTGGAAACTTTTCAGGTAACCGTGAAACCTTAGTCAACTCTTTACCATGCTTGTTTTCGAACAAAAATGATATGATAAATGGTTTGCAAAACTTGTGGATTCTGGATCTAGTGAACACATAAGTGGTAATATATCTCTGTTGACTAATTGTGTTTTTGCAAATGCTGCTAAGGAAATCACCCTGCCTGATGGGAATAAAAGAAAAATTGACTGCACTACTAGCTTTTGTGTGAATGGCATAGCATGTTTGACTAACGTAATGCATGTTCCCAGCTTTCTGTTCAACCTTGTATCTGTGAGGAAACTAATACTAAATTTAAAGACATTTGTTGTTTTCCATGGCGATTTCTGTGCTTTGCAGGACTACGAAAGAAATATTTTTTGAAAGATTGGAAAACAAGTGTATGGTCTGTACTTTGTTGACGTGGACATGTTGTGTAGTTACATTGTTGATAGTAGAAATAGTACTTACATTTGTATGAGCTCTTGCAATAGAAGTTTTGAAGTAAATAGCGAAAAGTGTGTTGTGGTATAACAGACTCGGGCATATGTCTTTGAAAAAGATGAAACAAATCATAAATGTACAAATCCCTAAAACCTTAGCAGATTCTTGCTTTCCTTGTACTATTTGCCATAAGGCCAAAGGAAAACGGCTAAAATTTCCTACATCTGAAAGTAAAATTCTAGCACCCTTTGAATTAATACACATTGATGTGTGCGGGCCAATGAAAACTGAAACAGCAGAGGGTAACAAGTATTTTCTTACAATAGTTGATGACTATTCTAGGGGTACTTGCGTCACCCTCCTTAAACATAAATCTGTAGCCATGGAGAATATTAAAACCTTTGTCAATCTGGTTGAAACTTAAATGAACAAGCACATCAAAATCCTTAGAAGTGACGATGCTAGGGAGCTAGGAAAATCAGAACAAGGAGTAAAATTCTTCACTACAAAGGGGATTGTACATCAGACCAGCTGCCCTCACGCACCCCAACAGAACGGGGTTGTGGAGAGGAAGCAAGGTCATTTGATGGAAATAGCTAGGGCTCTATTGTTCCAATCTGGTCTAGACGATAGCTACTGGGGTCACTGTGTTGAACAGGCCCCTTACCTCATAAATAGAGTAACCACTAAGGCCATACAAAATCTAACACCCTTTAAAAATTGTATAATGCCAAACCTAACTATAAAGTAATCAAAACCTTTGGGTGTCTATGCTATGTCACAAACATAGATCCAAATAGGAGCAAGCTTGATGCTAGATCATCCATATGTATTTACATTGGGAGTTGCAAAAATACCAAGGCTCACAAAGTTCTTATTCCAAGCCTTGGAAAAATCAAAATAAGTTGTGACCTGGTATTCTTTGAGAACATTTTTCCCTTGAGAAACTCATAATTGTAAAACCTTATGCGTAAGAACCTACAAGATACTAATGTTTTTTTACGTTCTTCTTCTTACAACGATGAGGATGACATTTGTACATCTCACCATTCTGAGATAAGAGAACTGTCTCACTCTCCTACTAGTGAAATAGAGGAACACACCACGGATATAGAACCAGAACACACCACAACAGAAACCACCTCCCTAAGGAGGTCTTCTCGTCTGCGCAAACCTCCATAAAAATATGATGATTATGCCTGCTCCATGAATGCCAACGAACCTGACATTTTCTCCACCATTTTAAATGAAAGGCTGCAACATACAAACCCAAAAACCTCAAATCAAATAGCTGTTACCACCTTGACTAACCACATTCTAGCCAAAACCATCCTCTCCTGCGCCCTACCCCAAAACACAAATAAACTCATTCAAGGTTTACACAAATACACTGAGCCTACCAACTACAAAAGGCCAGCAAAGACCCAAATTGGGTAAAGGCTAGACTAAAGAGTTTTAAGCCCTCAAACAGAATGAAACTTGGTCTATTATAGAATTACTTAAAGGCAAACGCCCAATAAACTGCAAGTGGGTTTACAAGATAAAATTTAGGGCAAACGGGACCTTGGAGAGACACAAAGCTAGGTTAGTTGTTAGGGGTTTCACCCAAAAATAGGGTTTAAACTATGAGGAAACTTTTTCTCCAGTCGTCAAATTAACTACAATTAGGGCCTTAATAATCATAACAATAAAAAGGGTTGGATCTTGGATCAACTTGATGTAAACAACGCATTTCTTCATGGAGACCTCCAAGAAGATGTTTACATGAGTTACCCAAGAGATTAAAAGTGGATGGAGAAAATAAAGTGTGCAAGCTGCATAAATCACTCTATGATTTAAAACAAGCTTCCCGTCAATGGCATGAAAAATTGGCCAACTTCCTTCAAACTTTAGGCTTCCAATGTTCTCAAAACGACCACTCTCTATTCGTTAAAAATCACAAAAACAACCTGACCTTGTTAGGGGTATACGTTGATGACATTCTAATTGTCGGAAATGATACAAGAGAAGTGAATATTTTTAAAAAGGAGCTTGCCAAGAAATTCAAAGTCAAAGATTTAGGAAGACTAAATTATTTCTTAGGAATGGAATTCTTGGAAACATAAAATGGAATGATAATGTCCCAACAGTGCTATGTTTACCAACTCTTGCAAGAGTTTGACATGCATCACACTAAAGCCTCTGTTTCCCCTCTCCCGGTCAATATAAAGCTCTACACAGATTCTGGTCCCCAATTAGAAAACCCCATTATATACAAATTCCTAGTAGGTAAGCTAAATTTCTTAACCAATACCAGACCCGACATAGCCTTTGCTCTTCAGTTTTTAAGCCAGTTTCTACAAACACCAACCACTGAACACCTCAAGGCCGCCTACCATACTCTATCCTACATTAAGGGGGCTTCAGGTTTTGGACTATACTTTAATAACAGACCAGAATATGAATTAGAAGCTTATTGTGACTCAAACTGGGCTTCTTGCCCAATTACTAGAAGATCCGTTTCTGGATACTACATACTTTTAGGAGGCTCTCCTATAAGCTGGAAATCTAAGAAACAAACAACCACCTCTCTCTCCTCTGTTGAAGCAGAGTACAAAGCCATGTGGCATGTTATATGAGAACTTAGCCGGCTTAGTAGAATGCTAAATGAAACTAGAATCACGAACATATCCAAAATCTCTTTGAAATGTGACAACTTAGCTGCTATACACATTGCAAAAACCCAGTTTCTCACGAACACACTAAACATATTGAAATAGACTATCATTTTGTGCGTGAAAAGTTGCAAGCAGGTTTGATATAGGTACATTACGTTCCCAGCACCCATCAGCTGGTAGACCTCATGACAAAATCGTTGACAGGTAAGAGCTATTACAACTCTTTTGAAGACTTGGGTCTGCAGGAAGCAAATGACAATGGCTAAGATGCACAAAGAGCACATCTTCACTTATTCAAGACACAAAAGAATGCGCTCTTTGGGGGGGGGTATTGGGATGAAATATATCTAGATTGTATTTCTAGGTAATACCTTGTACTTTTCTATAGTGTAACGTTTGAGACTTTTACATGTATTTTTATATGCTCAAGTTTGATAGCTGGAACGGTATATATAAAAGCCTATTCCTCCGAGTTAGATAGTAGTCATATATACTTCATTCTTCTGCTCTCAGAGATAGAGAACTATCTTCTGTAATACTCTTCATCCATTTATTGAATACAGAAGCAAGAAACCAGTGTTTCCTTTTACAAAATCTAACAATGTTAAGTGCCAAAATCTTGAGATACAAGCCATTTCATACTTAAATTTGAATAGTAGAAATCATACAATATTCTAATTCAAAGAAAGGCATGCTGAAATATGTTGGAAATAATTTCATGAGTCTAGTGGAAACAAAAGTTCAAGTACACTAATTTATAGGCTGCCATTCAATTAATTGAACAAACACTTCAACAAGAAAACATAAGAAATAAGATATCAAGAAATAAATTATGGTATTTAGTGGGTGTCTAGATGGTGTATACTAAAAATCAACATTTAACCTAATGTGCGTTGACTTGACCTAATGATTCATTGAAGTCAAGTTCTAAAATCAAGATTATAAAGTTGTTTGGTTTGACACTTTCAACTGAATCTAACGAGATAATTAACCCAAATTAGACTCATGATCCGGAAAAACCAAGTGACCCAGAGGGTAATATGAACCGAAGGTTACCAAAACCAAACTCTTCCAAGTTGAAAATCACTCGAACCGAAAATCATTCAGACAAATTCAAATAACGCGAAATTTCAATACGTCAAACTTAACCCGAACAAACAGAATTCACAAAACATGATCTAACCTCAACTAAATATTAAACAACCCAAAATCAATTTGAACCAAACCGAATCCGATCGACTAACCCAAATTGCGGGGTTTAGCCTACTAGGCCAGTATATAATACCAATATATACGAATACGTATGGTTAATATATACCAAGCATAAGCTAAATGTTGTTAATTTAATTGAGAATATAACACATTTTATGATCACAAGATTATAAATGCAAGACATCTTTTAATTAAGATTTATTGGTTATCCGCCTGATTTTACAAAATACTATAGTTGGTACTAGTATTATTCTATTGCTTGTTATAAGCGACTAGAAAAACATGTCAAAATTATATGTTTACGGTTTTGTTGAGAAATTTCCCCATGACATTATATTTTTGGCTAATTTATGAAATGTTATTAAAAACAAAGTTACGAAATGTTGTTATATTTTCTCTGAAATTCATGAACTATCACTTGTTTTTTTTTGGTCGAACAATGGAGCATTTAGCCTTCAACTCTTATTGATAACCAAGAGTTCATGCCCTCAGTCAGTTGGGGCAAAATACAATTTGGTGGATCCTCAAATATGTTACACCCCAAGGGTAATTCCATATCGAACTTTCCTAGCCTATCTGCCACCAGATTACAAGACCTTGGTACATATAATACTCTCATATCCTTAGTAAAACTCATATTCCGATTACACTCCTCAAATAACGGTCTCAAAGCGTGCGTACTCGGGCAGCAATCAAAATTCCTCACTAACTGTACCGAATTAGAGAAGATCCTCACTTGATCTAGTCCTATTTCTTTCACAATTCTACTTACACAAACCAGTGTCATCACCTCTGAATGCAACGTGTTCTGATGACCAAAAGCAGCTGCAAAGCCTATTATCCATTCGCCCTGATGAGTTCTACAAATACCATCAGCAGTTGCCTAACGACGCCACCAGCACCGCCTTCGAACTCAGGAGAGGACTAATGGCGCACTCTTCCTTTCGCTCCGTCCGTTCCCTTTCTCCATCGCTTACCCAGCCCCCGCATCCCAGCCTACAGCCATGCCGTCACTGCCTGCACTAACCCTCGCCACCCCAACGCCACCACAAAGCACCCAGTTCTACAGTAACTCTCACAAAATACCCAGCTTACCATTATCGATTCATCACCCTCAGAACCCCCCTATATTCATCCCTCACCTTTTCGCCCCCAACTTGTCAGCGCTATGGCTGTAGAGAACATCAATCCAGAAAGGAAATCAACACCAGGGGCAACAGTATTCATAGACAACACCAATCCAACCAGCAGGCCCGGCACCATTTGGAAACTCTTCGACAAATTTGGACAAATAATCGCCATCCGTCTGCCCAAAGTCCCACGAATTCGAACAAAGACAAGATACGGTTTCATTGAATACAAGCAAAAGTCAGAAGCTGACCAGGCGATTCAGGAAACTGACGGCATATTGGTGGATGGATACAATCTGCAAACTCAAACTGCACTCACCCGACGTTTCAGCCAAGGATCTACAACCCAGGGATGGATGCCGAAACCTCCACAAGCCCACGCAGAACCCAGAATTTGGAGACGGCAGGAGGAGCATAGCCAAACAGCGCCGCATACTTCGTCACAAGGAGGAACAGCATCTGGAAGCGAACCGGCAAGGGGATTCATCATCTTGGAACCATCTCTGACCATGAAAGAAAAGCTTGACCGAGGTGTGATTGTCATCTCTCCATCTCCGACTAAATTCTCAAACCTCAAAGCGGCGCTAATAGATATGGGAGAAAATATAGCGGAAATAACGTGTTTGTCAAAACACAAACATGTGGTGATTTTCGCATCCAAGGAACAGGCAGTGAACTTTGTGGCATCGAACTGGGGAGAAGAAGAACAATGGGTCAAGAGATCATGGCAGCCCACAGACCAACTTGAAACACGAACCACCAGCGTGGCTATCCGGGGAATCCCCCTTCAAGCTTGGTCTACAGAATCAGTCCATCGTATCACTAAGCATCTGGGAGATATTGTTAAAATCAACACCAATATGCTGAGCCTCCCCCAGTTCTTGGAAGCACACGCAAAGATAGAGACACCTAGGAGATCAATCATTAATGAAGAGATGTCGGTGGATATCGAGGGCATCATATGCAAGGTCGGAATAATAGAGTATTGGTCTGAGGAACTCTCGCATAACATCCAAGAAGACCACCAGAACTACAGCCAGGCGACGCACAACACTCCGGTGAAGCCAGCGTCGGTAGACGTTCCCCGACCAACAGTTGACAGAGACGTCAGTCTTGCAACTCAAACGATGCGTTTCAACAAAGGGCAGGAAATCTCAATAGCAGCCCAAACGGCACCGTTCTAGGAAAATATTTTAATTAAGCACCGGGAATGTCGGGGCAGTTCCCAAGACTTCCAGAATATTATTTTCTATAGTAACAGCAATAATAATGGGGCACTATTAATGCTGGAAAAGGGATTCCCAATTCAACGCTTTGATAGTATCCCCCCTCACGTGTGTCTGTTCGTCCCCCGGCAATTCCTCGTTTTCAACTATATGTGTTGCCAGGCGCCGCACAAGCACTCCACTAAGAATCCCAAAGACGCCTCCTGCTTTCCTTCACCCCTGACAAATCAGCCTCCCCCAGCCCCAAGTCAATTCCCGATGCAGCCTCTCCAGTTGGGTGGGGAACACAATTATGACCGACAACTCAGTCTCCCATACTCCCCGCCGCGCTCAGGCTCTGGCATAATGACAAACACCTCAATCAACCCAATTTCACCTTCACATCCCCCGCTCCTACCACATTCCCCATGCTCCCAAAATGACACCCACTCACCCACTCCAAATTCCCCTCACTCGCTGACTTCCCCCTCAGCCGTGAGTCCTCATTCCCTTCCGGGTATTAATCTGGAAGTGATTATTTCTCCTGATAGCTCGTCAGCAAGTTGTGGTCCTTCTCCTTCTAATATTACCTCTCCTCCTCCTAGTCCTTCTCTTGCAGAAGCCCAAGCCTGTCTTGATTTTGGCCGTAGGCTTGGCTGTCATTATCCTAACCCAGAAACTTCCTTGCAAAACTTTAGGCATATCCTTAAGCGTAATAATCAATCACGGGATAAGCCAGTTCCTAAGCAATTCTCGAGACCATCTCCACTGGTAAATGGAGGTTCTTGCAAACTCTCCCGGCCGGTAGCCAAAGCTAGAGTGAAAAATTCACACCCCCGTCATCAACATATTCGAAACTCTCGGCATTAGATGGTCTTGAGGGAAGTTTTTTCGATTGTCTCATCATCCAAAGACAAGATGGAGCACTCCAGTCCATCCATTATTTCACGATATGCTTCTGCGATCAGCAGCTCTTCCCATGCGTTCTCGGGGATATATTCGCAGCACTCTCAAGAGCGCCCTCCAGCCATGAATCTCGGAAGAGATCTCTACAACTTTGTATCCGAATTCCTCAAAAGATATGCTGCGAGGTCCAAGTTGACGGGAACTGTGAATTTTGTGTAGCGTGCGCCCCTTTAGCGGTCAGGATATTCAGACAGCATAAGAGCAATTCCTTCCTCAACTATTAACTGAAGAAATATAGCAGTAATTTCGGGGTTGGAATCAGCTCCCAATGTGAGAGTTGCTACTCATATCTAACAGTCTGCAGTACTTTTAATTAGTTAGTTTTTCTTTAACTAGTTTATTCTGTTTTTAAATTTTTTCTCATATTTTATCCGGCGAGAAAGGCTTTTTGCCATAGTATTGCCTTGTAACTGGGTTTCCCCAGCACTTATCAAAAAAAAAAACCATCAGCAGTTGCCTTACCTGAAGCACAACCAAAAGCACCATCAATATTTATAATAACATGATCACAGCTACGGATGCTATTGTAATACTCCCTATTGTTTAGAATGTCATTGCTTAATTGCTTCAATCCTTTGTTAACTAGTAAAAGTATTTTTGTGGGGTAAGGATGAAAGCAATTAAGCAATGACATTCTAAACAATAGGGAGTATTACAATAGCATCCATAGTTGTGATCATGTCTTGTGTCGAATCGGTTAGAATGAGAGTATTATGGGAGGGTTGCCAATCTGATGAGTTTTTTCCTTCCAGGGGACTTAGGCAAGGGGACCCACTATCCCCCTATCTCTTTGTTATCTGTATGGAAAGGCTGTCACATCTAATTAATAATGTTGTTTTGGATAAAAGTTGGGTGCCTATTAAGTGTGGTAGGAAAGGATTACCTCTTAGCCATTTATTTTTTGCGGACGACTTGATCCTCATGGGTAGTGCATCAATATCCAATGTGCTAAATATGATTAGTGTTCCCAATGAATTTTGTGCTGCATCTGGAGAAAAGGTTAGCTTGGATAAGTCAAAATTTTTGTTTTCTAAAAATGTTAGTCCCGTGAGAAGGGTTGAGATCAGTAGACAGGTTGCTATTCCTCTAGCGGATAATCTTGGGAAATATTTGAGCATTCGTGTTTCTCATGGGAAGTCGAGGAAAGGCAACTTTAATGATCTCCTAGATAAAGTTAAATCCAAAATTAGTGACTGGAAAGCTAAGTCCTTATCCTTGGCCAGTAGAAGAGTTCTTGTTAATTCGGTGATCAATGCTATTCCAGTCTTTAATATGATGACTCAAGATCTTCCTGTTTCCGTTTGTGACAAAATTGAAAGAATGAGCAGGAATTTCCTATGGGGGCATAGTGAGAATGAGAGGAAAATTCACACAGTATCTTGGGATAAAATCTGTAAACCTAAACTGGAAGGGGGCTTGGGTTTTAGGGATCTTAAGGTCATGAATAGAGCTTGCCTAGCTAAGCTATCTTGGAGGTTTTTGAATAACCAGGATGGTCTGTGGTGCACAATTTTAAGGGATAAGTATACTAGGGCTGATACTAGTACTTCATCGAGGGTGTGAAAGAATATTATTGGCTCTAGAGACTTAATTGCTAGGGAATCCAAGTGGAGACTTGGCAATGGGCGTACAATTAAATTCTGGATTGATGTATGGCTTATTGAGTCCCCACTTTTTGAAGTTGCTTTAAATAAAGAGAGTATTGATTTAAATGACTCAGTTGATAAATTCTGGATTGTTGATTCTTGTTTGGATTGGAATAAGCTGTCTATTAATTTGCCTGAGGATATTTTGGATACTCTTGCTGGTAAGGCCATTTTTGATTTGGAGGTTGAGGATTCGATAAGCTGGCCGCATGATAAGTCTGGTCAATTAATTGTGGCCTCTGCTTATGAAATTTTGAGGAAAAAGGGGAATAGTAATACCATTTGGAAGACAATTTGGAGCCTTGTTGTGCTTGAGAAGATCAAATCCTTTCTCTGGTTGGTCGTCCATCAGGGTGTTAAAACTAAACAATTTCTATTTTGCCGAAACCTTTTTCAAACTAATGAGTGTGATGCTTGTAAAGAGGTTGAAGATATTGAACATATCCTAAGATACTGTCCGGTTAGTATGAAGATTTGGTAATATTTGCTAGGGTCTGGTTTTGTTTCTTGGTTGGCTTCTACTATTGAATTTCCTGAGTGGTTGTCCCTGAATGTTAAATGTAAAGATAAATTATCTGTTTATGGTGCCGAGTGGAGTAGAATTTTTGCTGTTGTATGCTATCTATTATGGAGATGGAGGAATATTAAATTCCATGAAAACATTTTGGATATAGATATGCCACTTACTTATCTTGACTCTTCTCTGCAGAGGTTTCTGAAGCATGGTGTTAAGGACTCATCGAGGGCAAGCAGAGAGACAATCAGATGCGTTTCCAGTTGGGCTCCTCCGGCATCTGGTGTATGGAAGATTAACGTTGATGCAACAGTCACCAAGCAGGGCATGGCGGCAGCTAGTGGTTGTTGCAAAGACTTAAGAGGGAGCTGGAATGGAGGATTCACTCATTTTATGGGTCGCTCTTCTATATTAGAGGCAGAGCTATGGGCTTTATTTGATGGGTTATGCCTGGCTAATTAAGTGTAAAGGACTTAGGAGAGTGATGTTAGAATCTGATTCTCACATAGCTGTTTCGCTAGTACTTGGGAACAATATCCGGAATTCGCTACATGAGGGTATTGTTATAGGATGCTGGCGGTTGATAGCCGAGTTTGAGTTATGTCAGTTATGTAAAATAGGTAGAGAAGCAAACCATGTTACGAATGGGGTTGCTAAGTATAGTTTGAGCTGTGATAGGGGTTTCAAGTTGATTAGTTCACCGCCTGCGAGCTGTAGTGGTAGTCTTGTAAGCGACATTCCAGCTATTGGGTAGTTAATAATATTTTCCCGGTTGATAAAAGAAAAAGTACTTTGAAAGTTCACAATATGATACTAAGTGTTGAAAAGTAAACAAAAATCACAAAATTTATTGAAACTATAGAAATATAGATAACCATAAAAAATTATAAATTTTTATTATTTTTTTAAATATTAAAGTATCATAAAATATAAAAAAAATTAAATACTTTTTAGATTTTTAAAAATTATTATGTTCCATAAAAATATAATATAGAGTTTAAAGACATAGTTTATATTTGGTTATATGTTACTTTCTATTTTGTAGTGTCATCTCATAAATGACAATCACAAATTATAAAAATAATAAATTTGTAAAAAATCAAAAATATTATGTCATAAGTTATCTATAAAATAGAGTATAATAAGACATAATAGTACTTAAAAAGTTTTAAAAATTTAATTAAGAAATAATTTAAATTTGTAGAAAAAAGATAATTTTAAAACTAATATTAAAAAATTCATAATTTTTGAAAATTTATCAAGTGTAAACATGGTAATTTAGTTTAGCTCTTATTTTTATTACTTTCTTTAACTCTTCATCATGCTCCTTTACTAAAAACTAATAAATTGATAAAATAGATTGTACCTTTGTATTAACATATTTAATAGGGAAATTTCACCAAATACCACTGAGTTTTTGCTTAATTCATAGTATACCACCTTGGTTTTAAGAGGCGTGCATTATGCGCGCATGATGCGTTTTCAAGGCGGTGCGATGTATAGGTCGCATCCATGGCATGCAGCGAGACGATATTATTCAAGATGCGAGCCCGATGCGGTCTGATGCGGTCCGATGCGAGGATGTGGTCCGATGCGGCCCCGATGCAACCTGATGCGGCCCCGATGCGACCTGATGCGCCCCTATGCGCCCTGAGCTTGTGTAAGCTTGTTGTTGCCATAACTTCTTCGTTTGAAGTCCGTTTTTATTCCTATTTGTTCCTACATGCTCATATATCAACCTAGTTTAACCCTATGCACTTATTTTTGGGTTTAGAGCAATATAAAACACAAGAACATCAAAAATGGCCTTAAAGCTTGAATGAGCCTTGTGTGTATGCTTGATGTCTTTCTTGTGCACAATTGATGATATGAGATGATTATGCGACACATAGGGGTTAATGATCCAATCTAAAAAAACTATATCATTAAGGAGGGGAAGAGAAAATCCTACAAGTTCTAGAGGAAAAAATGTTGTTTTTTCTTTTACTCTTACTTCGATGAACTTGAGTGATGATGAGGAGGAAGTACTTGAAGAGGAGATCGGTGCTCCTGATGTTGAAGATGATTTAGCTGATCTTGTGTTGATGACATCCAACAGATTCATGTGGTGATATCTAAATGTAGTTTAATATGAAGTTTGTTATCTTTAAAAGTTATTATTCTCTTGTGTGGATTGATTACTTTAGACTTGAGTTTGGATGTTTTGTTCTTTTTTGTTATTTGGATTGAATACCTTGACACTTGATTACTTTAGACTTATGTTTGGAAGTTTTTATTCCATTGTGTCAAAATATTACTTCATATGTATAAAATGTTGTCTACAAAGATTTAGGTGTGATTTTTTAGTAAACATTGCATCACAAACGGGATGCGCTCGCATCGACGCCTCATGCATCACGTATCGCATCTGGAGCCTAATCGCATCGCAGCGCAGACCTGGCAATTCGGGTCACTCGGTTCGGGTTCGGTTCGGTTCGGTTCGGGTCGGGTCAATTTGTAGATATTTACTATTCGGTTCGGTTCGGATCGGATCGGGTTCAATGGTTTAAATTAGAATCGGGTGATTTCGATTTGGTTGAGTTCGGGTTTGGGTGCTTTCGGTTCGGGTTAGCCTTTGAGTCATTCAGTTTTTTCGGGTTATATGTCAAATTCAGGTGACTTATCCGGGTTTAATTGACAAAAATTTTAAAGTACGAATTTTAAGCAACCTTTGAACTTGTAGTGATTTTCATATGCCGCTCCAAATTCTTTTAATATAGTGTTACTGTTGATCAAGACTGCTATTATGTATAGGTTGGATAAAATCAAACTGGATGACAAATTTTGTAAATGAATTTAAACTACACATCTATTAATTGTATAGACTAAGTATAAATTAAGCTTTTGTGAATTAGTGGTCAATATTCGGCAATCGACGTCTAGTCTACCCCGCCCACGCCCGACGTCGTGCCTCCCGTCATCCCGCACCCGTCACACCCTGAGCTCATCACCTCGCACAAGCGTCGCACATCTACACCCATCCATCACCGCCTTGCACAAGCGTCACATGCCCACGCCCATCCATCAACATTCAAACCATTCCTAAGTCCTAACTATAAAGAAACCTAAGTTTATAAAGTATAGAGTAATATCAAATAGTAATGATACACATTACATTGTCTTATAGGTTAAGTTGTCAAGGTAGATGGAATAAGGTGGGGATTATTCATCCTCCAAACCTTATTCATCCTCCAAAATGCTAGTCTATCTCATGATTCACAATAATCTACCATTTAGAATATTTATTTTCCTCATTTTATTGCATAATATTTTTTAGGCATATACACATTAGTCTTGAATAGTATATGTCTCAACTAAAAAGTTTAGGTTTTATAATTAAACTTCATCAACATTTAAACCATTCCCAAGTCTCATGTCCTAAACATAAAAAAACCTAACTTTATTAAAATCAAAATTAGTATAGTATTATAAAATAGTAATGATACACATTAAATTGTATTATAAAACATTTTAAAGCAAAACATCTATAGTTTGTAGCAAAACATCCATGTGTGGGAAGAGTAACAACACAGTTTATGAATGTTTATTACAACAAGGCTTGAGATGCTTGAAGATTGAAGATGTTCAATATTATATATATTATTTGAAAGCAATGAACACTTATTGGATGTCTAAATTTCCATTATGTGTTTTTGGTTTTAAGATTATTTTTACAGTTGGAACAACTATAATAGATTTAGATTTAGCAAAACATTCGGGTGGTTTTGGTTCGGGTTGATTCGGTTCGGGTGGATTCGGTTCGGATGAATTCGGTTTGGGTGGATTCGGTTATACCAAATTTCGGCTTGATTCGGTTTTGGTTTGGTTCGGTTCGGATTTTTGGGTCACATTTTGGGTCACGCTATTCGGTTTAAGTTCGGGTTCGGATCGGGTTGGATCGGTTTGGTTTTTCTGGTTCGGGTCACCCTTGCCAGGAGCACATCACACATTTTAAAACCAAGTATACCACTATGCTTTTAAAACAACCAATCTAGGCTACAAGCATATGTAGCTATCTTTGACTACATTTAAAATTGTACATTTTGTATAGTGTAAAAGTACATGTTTTGTAAGCTTATTGTATAGTTTAAGAAGTTAGTATATACATATAGTAGAATTTCAGTAATATCAGAATTCAATGTATAACTTTACACTTACATCGGTACATTTTTTATTTACTAACTGTACAACTTTTATAGAACAAATGTACGTGTATGTAACCATCTATAACTATATTTAGATGTAGTCATGAAATTACCCTTTTAAAATTACACAAGATAACACTAAATTTTTACTTATTTAACCAGATAACACTTTAACCCATATTCTATTAACTATCGTTAATATTCCTTGAAAATGACTAAACTACCACTGTTATCAATTAATTGTCTAACAGTAATTTATCATATTGATAAATTCTATAAGATAGCACTTTCATTTAACATATAAAAGAGGTAATTTAGTCTTTATTCTATGGATACTAATGGAGCAATTATTAAGATATATAGTATAGTGTTATTTGATGAAATAAGTAAAAACTCGGTGTTATCCTATGTAGTTTTAGAAACACAATGGTATATCGTGAATTGAGGAAAAAAACTCAATGATATTTGATGAAATTTTCCTATTAAATAAGTAGTAAAAAGTGAAAAATAATCTATTAAAAAAACCCCTACTTGAACGTATTATTTTTTAAATTAGGTTAATTATACTTTTGGTTTAAAAATGTATTTAGAGTTTTGGTACTTTATAAAAAGATTTAATTTATGTTTTATATTATCTTATAATTAAAATATATTTTGATAATTTCTTTAAAAGAATTAACAGTTTTTTTAAAATTTTTTATAATAATGTTATGTTTTTAAAAAATTATATTCAATTTTATGTTACTTGATAAATTTTTCGAAATTTTAAATAATTTCATTATATTATGATATGTTTATAATTTTTCCCATTATCATTAATTTATTTAAATATTTTTGTAGTTATCCATATTCTTCTATAGTATTTTTGATTTTTTTTATTTTTCATTATTTGATAACACAAAATAAATTTATAGAATACTTTACTAAACAATAGAGATATGTTTTTTCTACCATAGTTACATTTTATGAAGGGGATAAATATAATAGTGTTCCATAATTTTTTCTTTTTTTGCATGATATTTTCATCATTAGCAAAAAATATACAGTAATGAAATATCCCTCTTTTCTTTTACTGCGAGAGGGTGTCCTGCTACTACAACCGTGTTGTTTATTAATTATGTCGGTAGAGCTGTAGCTCAATCACATTCTCTGGTGCAAGAGAGGAAAGGGGTAGGGAAGAGGCAAGACTCGTATGCAGCCCAAAACGTGAACGGCCCATTAGATCAATAGCCGGCCGCTCGGTTTTATGGGGGTGACAATTTCAACACGACCCGTTTGATCAACATAAACCCAACACGAAGTTAACATGTTTGGGTTTTAAAATTTGACACTATTAAATAAACTGGTCAACCCAAACATGACTCGTTTAATAACCGTGTCAAGTTTGGTTCAAAATATGTAACTCATTAACCCGTTTAAATAATTTATATTAAATATATATATTATAAATTATAGATTACTTATTTTGTTATCAAATTTTAATATAAATAAGATATACAAATATTGAAACTAAAGTATTTTAATTTAAAATAAAGTTAATAATATCATAGAATGACAAAACTAATGTTAATTAATCAAATTATTTTCTTATATATAACTAAACACGTTAGGTTTGAGTTTAATATATGCAGATTTGAGTTTCAAATTTGGACATGATTAATTAATTGGGTTGGATGGGTCAACCCCTTTAATAAACAGGTTAATCCGTTTAATAAACGGGTTGAGTTTGGGTTTCATATTTGGACACGATTAATTAAACGGATTGGGTCGGGTCAACCCGTTTAATAAACGGATCGGGTTAGGGTTTAGCCTAACACGACCTGTGAACCCATTTTGCCACCCCTACTTGTATATACATTTTGGTCAATGAGAAGATAATGAGGGTACATTCAACTCAATAATCTGAGCTGATAAAGGTAAGATACGGGATTAGTTGGTTCGAAGTTCGAATCACTCCATTAAGGGGGTTGTTTCACTGTCTGAGAGTAGCAAGGATATGGTACCTTATCCTGCGATGGTGGAATGTGTCCTTTACTTTTAGAGATAATGTCGCAGAAATATACATGGACTGGTTTTCCCTCGTGTTTGCTTCTAAGTCGAGGAGGGTTCGGAGGTCCACCTTTTGCTATCAAATAAAGCTTGACATTTGAAGATGGACTAAGATGTGGTGAGAAGACTTTCCACTATCATGCAACACATTTATAGGAGTCTCATCCTTGAAGGACTACTTATAGAGATATCTTGAAGATGAAGACGAGGTTATTTTGTTAGTGTAGAAGAGTCTCTTTGTATGCGGTAGTTTTTATTTGATGTTGTTTCTTGTTTGGTGAAGTTTGTAAACTGATAACTATCACCTAGGTTTGCCTGTTTCTTGGTTTTTACTTGCACTATTTGGTTTGAGGGTGAACTTTTTACTCCCTGTTTGAATAGCTGGTTTATAGGGTTGTAATCAGATGCGGTGGGTACTTTTTTTCTCCTTTATGTTTTAGTTCCACTGGGTTTTACTTAGAGGGGTTTTAATGAGGCTCAATTCTCCCATCCACCTGGATCTACAGGACTATTTTAATTTCAATAAATGGATACTAGCCTAAATTATTAAAAAAAAACTCCTTTAAGGGGCCGTTTGTTTTGGGTAACTAGGAAAGGGAATCAGAATGATTTTCTTTCTTGCTTTTTGTTTTGTTAGTTTTTTCTATTTTTAGGAAAGGGAAAGAGAATGGAATTACCCTAAAACTCTTTATCTTGATTCCACACTCCCTACTAGGGAATAAGATTCTCTTTCCTCAGTACACTTTGACCGACAACATATGATCATTGACTGATGACTAATGATCATTGACAATTGACTGGTGACCGTTGAGTGTTGACCGACAATTAATGACCGTTGACCATTGACTGACAGCCGTTGACCGGTATTTATTTCATTCCCCGCTCAAACAAACAAACAAGAAAATCTAAAGATTTTTTTTTTCATTACTCTTCTTTCATGATTCCATACAGTTCCCGCCTGAACAAACGCCGCCTAAATCTTGACTCCACTTCTTCACGTTGGTTCCATGTGTAAAAGAAATGACGTACTGAAATTCTTGTTTTTTTTCTCCTGTTTAATGATTATACGACAGTTTGTTTTATATCGTAGTTGATAGGTTGTCTGTTTTAGTAAAAACACAAAATGACAATATTACACACTACTAGTAATTATTGGACTTTGATGGACTATCTATTTTGTTGGACTATGCTGGGCTCAGCCCAGATGTAATATTCTCCTTAACTCTAGTGTTTGGTCGAAGACATGAATGAATGCAACTTTGAGTATCCGATTAACCTATCTTTCTCGAATAAACTGAAAGTTGTAACCCATTGTCACGCCGCATTGGAGGTTCATAAATTCCTTATTCCACAATCCAGATCCATAAAAAAAAAAAAATCAGAATCCCTCCAGATCACCTCACATGTAGTGTGGGCTAAGGAGCATGCAGCACTCAGCTTCGGTTGTGGAATGAGTCACTCTAGGCTGCTTTTTTACAGCCAAGAGGTCAAGTTACGCCTCATAATTAGGGATAAAAATGGGACAGCTGGTACGTTTGTCCGGAGCTCCTGCACCCATCGCCCTATCCATGTTATAGGTTATCTACCACCTGATATACATTCATCACTATGAATAACTGAAATGGATCGAGTAATCAACAAATATAAATTCGGTACGTATGTTATTATAATAGTTTTAAAATATCAGAAATTAGATTTACAAATTTACAAAACTTTTGAATCTAAATATAATATTTCTGAAAAATAAAAGAGTTTTGATGTAATTCATACTAAAATTCCAATAATATATCTTTAACTTATTACAAATTTCAGAAGTTAGACTATAAATAAAGATAACCAGGTAACGAGAGGGGGTGAGAGACTCCGCTCTCTTTTCCACTTTCTTCTGTTTCTTTGTTTTTTAGTTCATTTTCTTATCTTCATCGTTCAAATTACTTTTCAATCTTTCTTAAATAATTTAGTTTCTGCTACCAACGCGTAGATCTTGTAAAAAACTTCAATTTAAGCACACGCTTTTGTGATTTTGGTGTTAAGTCGAAAGTGGGTTTACCTCGCCTCCAACCTTGTTCCACCCTCCTTGTAGTTCGGTCATTTCCTCTTCCCCGCCTCACCGCCTTATCACCGCCCCTCCTCACCCCCGCCGCTCTGCCACCTCCGGATTCCCTGATCCAGCTTCTTTCGACTTGTTCTGGCTAGATCTGGTGCATATCCAGAGTTGCACGTCGATTCTAAGTTGTCAAATTCGAGATCCACCATTTTCCGTTTTTGCTTTTCGTCAATGATTTACGATCATCCATCATGGTTTCCCTTTTTGCATGTTTTATCTTTTGTTTCTAGAAAAAAAATTCAGGTCTCTAAACTTGACTTTATCCTTGAACTATCATCACTGGTCTTCTACTTATTGACTAGATTTGGCCTTTCTCTATGCACTCCACACAAATAGTTGCTTCAACCGTCAACTGGATAGACGACCGTCCTACGGGACGTCATTGACCTTAGTTGATTCCCTTTTGGGCTTATCCAGAAATATTCAGTGATGACTACTAGCATTGAATTATGTTCACGCTTAGACTTATGAATGTGTAGTTTGTTAATTTCCGTTTGGTTAGTCATAGTCCACCTCGTGAACTTTATGCAATCATTAAAAGATCATAATCCCCTCTTCACTTACTGGATTTGTAATCCACCTTATTGAAATCCATATAACCCTATTTTCCAAAAAAAAAAATCTAACCCATTCATTTCACTAACTTTTCCAGTTTATTTCTTTTTTGAAGTACAGGGTGTCAAACCTGCGATGGAGAATAGCGGGTAGTACTTAGTCGACCTAACCCATCAACCGCGGGAATACACCGGTAGTACCCATGTATATTACTATCCTCCATATTCTCACCATCAGTCCTACCGATCAAAAATTCATACTCAATCGTCACGTCAATGCAGCCACCACCGCAGTCCCTGTCAATCGCCGTCGCCCAGATCTACCCATAGTCCCATACCATCGCTATCGACCGAATAACCAAACAACCTCCTATGCACCAGCACCAATCGACCTTACCCATCCCCCCGATTTTAGCTCTCGTTGCCTCCTATATAGCTCAGCATCTCCACCACCACAATCTCAACTCAACCTAATCCACCACAACCACTTGAACCACCTATTTTCCAACCTTCAGCCACCAGTACCCTCGTTATTCTGCAGAGAAAGGGTGGGAAACCAAGAAAAAGAAACACGATGCATCTTGATTCTTGAATGAGGAAGAGAATTCAGGGGAGCAGAGAAAAATCCAAATCGCTGTGCGATTCTTACAATAAGGATTGAATAGGGATTGTCGTCGTTCATGGAGCCATCATTCCCGAATATAGTGAGTCTAACAATTTTCATTAGGAGAAGGGAGGAGAGGAAAGTGAAACGGCGGAGTAGCAGGAATTCTCCATTTTGTTCTAATCAGCACCCAAACAGGCAAGGTTTGAACAGCTGGTCACTTTTCTTTGGGCTGGGCCATCCTTGGCAAATTAGGCTCATTACACTGGGCTATAGTTTTGGATAATTATGTGCTAGTCTGCTAGACTAATTTGTTTAATTGGATAGAATCTTGTCATGTTAGTTTAAGTCGGGAAACGTATTCTTAGCCAAAAAGTAAAAAAAAAAAAGGAAGAAGTTTATATCTCTTTTAGTTCATGTCATGATATTTAAGGTCCAAATTTGACGGTACTCCTAAGTTTGATATTGTACGATGAAGCTTTTTTTTTTTTTTAAAAAAAAGTGTACGATGATAAACTATGCGGCTTTCTGATGCACCTGAGAATGATTTTTAGCTAGGAAAGTCGCACCATTTTTGTTAAAAACACCTTATGGCTCTTGTGTGCTTCTTTACTCATCTGTTTTACTCTTATACTGCTCTGATCACTCTTTTATTCTTCCTTTTTTTTTTGATAATTGGCTGGAGAACCAGCTAATAAGGCAATACTGTGGTTCATACGAACCTTTCTCGCCAAAAAAGGTACATTTCAAAAGAACTGACTCTTTTATTCTTCCTACATGGGGTTTTACGTAGAAATTATTAGAAAACATGTTAAATCACAATTCTTAGGTCAATGAGAGTAAGATGAATTTGGGGTCCTATTCGGAAGCAGCATGGGATGAACTGCCCTCCTAACGGCCCATGATGAATTCTATGTCATTCAATTATAATTTAGAAAAAAGAGCAAACTATGTAGCAGAGTTTTCGTGATACAAAAAAGGTTGTTTTCTTTATGGTATATTGAACCTAGATGAATAATGAAAACAAAGTTGGTAATTGTGTGATAAAGCACAAATATGTATCTTTCGTACTTAACAATAATGATGTAAAAATCAACGTCCCTGAATTCTTTTCCATTGACATTATATTTAATAAATTATAGATGGTGTCTCAACAACGTAAATCAAAATTTGTATCAAGGAAAACAGGTAAGAAAGCATGTGAAGGGAATGAGGGAGGGAGCAACGTAAGTTGGAACAATGACGTGACAAGTCTATTGATTCG
Source organism: Limonium bicolor (assembly GCA_023374045.1). Classification (NCBI taxonomy): domain Eukaryota; kingdom Viridiplantae; phylum Streptophyta; class Magnoliopsida; order Caryophyllales; family Plumbaginaceae; genus Limonium; species Limonium bicolor. The sequence goes on along the minus strand of CM041776.1, from coordinate 396,519,814 downwards.
GTTAATGGCAACCAATAGGATTGACTCACTAGGAAAGAGTGGTGTTTCTTAATAAGTCAACAAAGTGGAATGTCGTAGCAGCGGAGTTTAGCAAGTTATGCGGTACCAACTTCATAAACTAGCTAGAACTTCAAATCTAGGAGAGATCAACTTATTAAATGGCGGCAATGCTAAAAAAAAGTTCAAGAGAGGTGAGATGTGGCTGGGAGTGGTGGAGGACCGCCGTACAACGTCAATGATCAGAGAGTAAAATTATCACTGCTTGTTCTGTGTTGCACAACTTTATATTGTTGAACAAAACTGAGTCTAGTAACACAGTTTGCAAATGAACCAGAGGCTGGACTTGTGGTCCCTTCCAATCCGTATGAAGAGGAGCATGTCGAGGAGTTGGCTGTGTACCAATGTCGATATAATAATTAGCATCAATAATGAAAGAAATGTCATCAACAGCATAGATAGAATAAGCTTTAACTAAAGGCGGCTCAGTTCTAAATACATTCTATTATGCGCTCCCTCCTCTCTCCTCTCCCCTAACCTTCCCCCTCCCCTCACCGCCACCATGCTCACCACCTGTTACCCTCCCCTAGCCGCCGTATCTCCGCCTCCCAGCCATCGCCCAAACGCCAGTCTTTCCTCCACCACATTTCACCCCACCAGCCACACTTTAACAAAGAACACTCCCCAATCTCCAGACAATGACATCCGAGCTGCGCTCCCCAATGTTCAGACAAACGCCAAGTCAGCTCCTGGTGCAACAGTTTTCGTTGACAACATTAGCCCCTCCTCGAGGGTGGGAACGTTACTCAAAGTCTTTGATCGATTTGGCCCCATGGTTGGCATCCGACTGCCTAAAACTCTGAGGATCCGGACACAAACTAGATATGGCTTCGTGGAGTACACAACGAAAGCAGATGCAGACAAGGCCATCAGCGCAACAGACGAACAAATATTGACGGTCACTGCATCAGAACTCAGACGGCGATAGCCTGGAAACCCCCCTTGAGTTCACCCCATCCCCACTATAGATGGGCGCATAAGAATCCACACCCCTTTCATCAGGCACCACGAGAAGAACAGAGGCAACGAACCCCAACACCTCCACCCCAGCAATCACCCCCACAAGAACCACCTAGGCGTGCAGAAGGTTATATCAACCTAGACTCACCAATTCACCTGAAAGAACAACTTGTCAGAAGCATAGTCCTCAACTCCCATACTGACTCCACGGCTGAAGAAATCAAGTTCAAGCTCGGAGAATGGGGGCAAACCATCGAACACATCGTAAGCCTCTCCAAGTCGAGATACATCCTTATTTTCGAATCATATGAAACAGCTGTCACTTTCAAGCACTCTACACTCGGGTCCGAAATTGGATGGAAAAAAGACTTTTGGCACCCCACAGACCAAATGGTACGACGTCGTGCCTCCATCACTATCAGAGGCATCCCAATACAAGCATGGACGGAATCGGCAGTCCGCACCGTCACACGACACCTAGGTAACATAGTATCAATAGACACGGATATGCGTCGACTCCCGAGCCTTCTGGAGGCCCATGCTACCATTGAAACAAAACAAAAGTCGATTATCAACGAAGAACGAATGGTAGATGTCGAAGGTGTGGTCTACAATGTAGGAATTATCGAGCTCTGGTCGGAAGATATGACGGATCAAAACAAGGAGATTAAACGCAACCTGCAGCAACAACCATCGGAACAGAAGATGACCGGAAAGCATCGAGGGCTGGAACCCCAAAACACGTCACTCCAGTCTCTCCCACGGACGCAGGATCACGCGGAACACACGGAAAAGACGTGGACCGCAATACCATTTTTTTGCCCAGGAGATAATCCAATACCGACCAGTCATGGTGGACTGATCAGAGCCCCTAAGCTCCCGTTATTCCTGACTAAAGTAACAATCTGCAACCTCCCCGAGCATATTCCACGATCAGTTTATCCCATCTTCTCCACCGACTTCCTTCTCCTGGACACGCCCGTCCAGAGGCAAAAAAGGAACCTCGAGACTCACACCAACCCACCTCACACTAACCCCCACTACGTCCATCTAACAATAAGAAATAATAGTCCCCATGCAGACACATATTCCCCACTTGTTACGGATTCACTCCATCAACCACCACCACCCCTGACTCTCCCCCCACCGCAGCCCAGACAAAAGTTACTGCACCCCAGAATACTCCCCAATCTCCACTTGGCCATGACGCCTCGCAAACCCCGCGCACTCCTCCTTCTCCACCCGTAACCCGAGATGTTACCACAGTCTCCCTGCACACCCATTCGTCGACCACGTCTCCCCCTCACTGTGAGCTTCAATCAAGATGGGTAGGGTCACCGGCTATTCCAAATAACGGCTCCCCAACGCCTGTTGATGCGAGCTCATTAGAAACTATAAAATTGGAAGTGGTTCTGACCCCAGAAAAGAAGAAATCAAAAGTCAATATTCCTTCCACCAGTCATACGAGGAAAGTGAAAAAAACTAATCCAATTCGCTCCGCGGATGCAAGAAGATGTTATAAATATGGGAAAAGGCTTGGAATAACTTCACCTTTCCCTAGCAGATCGTTGGCCAACATAGATCGAATCTTGAATAGAGGAGTAAAGTGTGTCCCAAAGGCCCGTCATGGGAACGGTGGTGGCAGCTTTCAATGTCCAAGGGGCAAAAAGAACAGAGAAATGGTCCCTGATCAAGAAACATATTCAGAAAACTCAGACGAAGATTCTTGCACTGATGGAGACTCACCTCACCAAACCATGCAATAAGAGACGTAGTTTGTGGGGGACGGGCATGAAAACAGAATGGCTGGAGTCCCTAGCAACTGGTCATTCGGGTGGGATAATAGTAACATGGTCTCCGAATGCGATAGATGTCAAAGAAATAGCAATCAATCAGAGGTGGATAGCGGTTGAGGTAAACATTAAGCCACAACAATTCCGGGGTATTCTTGTTTTTGTTTATAGCCCGACTACTCCCTCTGAAAGATTGTCCGTGTATCAAGAATTACGAAATCTGCGGGCTAGTTATACGCTGCCCATACTAACAATGGGTGACTTTAATGAGGTGATGAACGGTGGAGATAGAAGAGGAGGTAATGAGTCTGAAATTACATCCTCGATGCGTGAATTTGGGTGTTGGGTCCAGGATATGGACATGTTGGAAATCCGGCTTACTGGATGCAAATACACTTGGTCGAACCGTGGCTCCTGGAGCAGAATTGATCGGGCTTTCTGCACCCCTGAATGGTTTACACTATTCCCTCATATGACACTAAGAGGCAGACCATGGATGATTTCTGATCACAGATATATGTGGCTTCAGTTACAACATCAAGATTGGGGCCCCCGTCCATTCAGGACATTAGATGCCTGGTTTGAAGATGAGAATTTTGATATTTTTTTCAAGAATGAGTGGAACAACCTGTCCCAGGCACCAGCTCATTACAAACTGAAACAAATGAAGGCGAAGTTAAGGGTTTGGAATCGAGATAACTTTGGAGTAATTGGAGAGAGAATCGAAAAACTTTCCAAGGAGCTGGAGGAGCTCGATATGGTTGATCAGTTGGCGGGACAAAACAATGAAAGAAAAGTGGAGAAAGCTAGACTGAAAGCGGAGATGTGGAGTAACCTAAGAAAGGAGGAAAGATATTGGCGCCAAATGTCCAGAGAGAAATTTCTGAAAGATGGAGATCAAAACACACGTTACTTCCATCTTCGAGCATCTGTTAATCGGAACCATAACAGAATTTCAGCTCTTCTAATAAATGGAAGGCTATCTTATGAACCAGCAGAAATTCGTATGGAGGCTAGAAAGTATTTTCGTGAGCTGTACAACTCGCATCAGGCATCGGGTTCCTTTCCAAACAGAACTGGGAGACCTGTGCTCTCAGACAGAGATCAACTATGGCTCATTAACACGCCAACAACAGCAGAAATCAAGGCTACTGTATGGGAATGTGATGGTCGGAAAGCACCCGGATATGACGGGTTTAATTTCTCATTAATTAAGAGAATGTGGGGAACCATAGGTGGTGAGATTACTGACGAAGTCCTCCGCTTTTTCACGGACAACCATCTGCCTATGGAACTGAATACAACTTGGGTAACTCTTATTCCGAAAGTTTCAGATGCAATTTCAATTGAGAATTTCAGACCCATAAGCGTTATTGGCTGCATCTATAAGATTATTTCTAAACTGTTGGCTCGGCGACTCAGCCAAGTCATTGGCCCACTGGTGGGTGAAACTCAAACTGCCTTTATCAAAGGTAGACATATTCTGGAAGGGCCCTTGGTTGCGAATGAAGTGATCAATTGGCTGAAGCAAAGAAGGCTGAAAGGAGTGCTGATCAAGATAGATTTCAAAAAGGCCTACGACTGTGTGAGTTGGGAATTCGTGCTTAAAATGCTTGAGACTTTCCGATTCCCGGATATATGGAGAACATGGATCAGACACTGCATTACTACTCCTAGGATTTCTGTGCTTGTGAACGGCTCCCCGACTCCGACCTTTAAGCCACGGAGAGGTCTAAGGCAGGGGGACCCCCTCTCCCCATTACTATTTATTTTGACAGCAGAAGCACTTAGTTGGCTTTTGGATCGAGCTATCCAACTCGGGGATCGTCAAGGGATTGTCGTCGGGAACAATGAAATACGAGTATCCCATATGCAATTTGCTGATGACACCATAATATTCAGCTCGGTTGAGGAGGAGGAATTAATAAATATCAAATGGATAATCACACTCTTTGCCGATATGTCAGGTCTGGAGGTGAATTGGGATAAATCAGTGGCATTTGGGATAAACCTGGAAGATAATGATAAGGAAAGAATTATGGGTACTCTCGGATGTCAAGTTGGTCAGCTCCCAGGCACTTACCTTGGTCTCCCCCTCGGTTGTAATCCAAGAAGAAAAGAAACGTGGAAACCGGTGGTGAGAAAAATTGAAAATAAGCTGAGCGGATGGAAAGCTAGCTCGCTTTCTAGAGCTGGTAAACTAGTACTTATACGAGCAGTCCTGAGCAGCATTCCAGTATACTACATGAGTCTTTTTAAGATGCCTAAGGCTGTAATCGAGCAGATTAATTCCATCCAAAGAAGATTCATGTGGAGTAATGGATCAGGCAGAGGCTTGGCTTTGATGAAATGGAATAAGCTGACGAAACCAAAAGAAAAAGGTGGCCTGGGTATATGTGACTACGAGACAAAGAATGCTGCTATGATTTTTCGATGGTGGTGGAAATACCAGCAGTCAGGACCAAAACTGTGGAAGTACGTGGTTGCGGCGTCCTATGGTGTTGATATAAACCTGCCGGTAACTGACTCGGAGTGGGGAAGTGTCAACAGATCTGGAGTATGGAAGTCTATTATGTCCATTAACACATGGAAGAATGAGGTGCAGGAAGTACTTATCAGCAACCTAAGATGGGTTGTACGTAACGGGGACAACACTAGATTTTGGCTTGATCCTTGGCTCGGTGCATTCAGCCTCAAAGCCTCGTTTCCTAGGCTGTTCTCCATTAGCGATAATAAGACCGCTACCGTCTCACAGGTTGGGACTTGGTCTGGAAGCAATTGGCTATGGAGCTTCAGTTGGAGACGTGAGCTATTCATCTACGAAGTTGAAGAAGTGAATAACTTGATTGCTCTGTTGAACTGCAACGCGGCGGGGTGGGTGGATGAACCGGACAAACTATCGTGGCTGGCTGGTAAAGAGGGATGTTATTCAACCAAAAGCTTCTATGAGGAGGTGATGGCACGCTCATATCCAGAGGAGATAACATGGCACAAAGCATGCTGGAGCAAAACCGCCCCTCCTCGGGTTGAAATATTTGTTTGGTTCCTGTTAAATGGTAAATTAGCGACAAGAGATAGGCTATTTAATATGAATCTAGCTACTCTAGCCAATATTTTCTGCCCCTTCTGCTCAAGGGCAGTAGAATCTGTTGGCCACTTGTTTATCAGGTGTACTCACACTAGGAAATTATGGCAACTGATGAATCGGTGGTGGGGAACAGATGTCCTGCTAGAAGGGGAGATTCAAGACACTCTAAAGTTGTGGTGTGATAATTCCCCCTCACGTAATGCTGGGAAGTTGTGGCAATCGACTTACATGTTCACTACTTACAATATCTGGGCCTCAAGGAATAGACTCGTGTTCGACCAGGAGGTCCCTAATTGGCAGGAGATTTCTTCCAAGACTATCCTGCAGGTTTTGGAGTGGTGCAAGAAAGACTTATCAACACCAGGCTCTGTTAATTCGATGGCGTTTTGCTCTGGATTCAAAGATTATTGTTGATTCTGTCAACTAGGGAGTAGATGTTTTTGTTTTGACCTGTTACGGGTATCTGTATGCTGATTTCATGCTCCTGTACAACCGGTTTTTGTATAACTGGTAGCAGCACAATTGGGCAGGACCCATGTAACGTTTATGCTACTGTGAGTAGCCCACCGATCAAAAAAAAAAGAGGAGCATGTCGAGGATGAAGACGCTACTGAAGATGTGGTTAAGATTGTACACTCAATGAGCATGGTCAACATGCTTAACCAGATTGCCAATGCTATCATGGCTTAGTTCACATAAACTTTTTTTATTTGTTGTAATTTTTTTGTATTGCAAACCAAATTTTTTTTGGCCCGTGCTAAAAATGTTTTGTTGTTTACTACTATTCTATTTTAATTTTATTTAATCTTTTTTTTCAATGGGTCACCAAAATTACTATTCATAACATGTAAATTAGTAAACACACTACACATAATTAACCTAACTAACTTTGTGCATTTTGCTAAATAAAACAGCAAAAATACTATAAAAATGTTGCACCGACAAACAACAGTTTTCATAGCATCTAGAAAAAATGCTCACCAAAACAGACCCAAAATGCCAAAAAAACAACTATGACAAAAATGCTAAAATATAGCTAATAAAAGCTTAGCCGAATAGACCCAAGATATGCTTGCATCACACATCGAACATTATGCTCTATGGTCTTTTTTTATAAGGGACTAAAAATCAGCTATAAGGCAAACCTAAGATTATTGGAGAACCTTTTCAAAAAACAAGGTTAACTGAGAACCATTCTCGCTAGCAAAGTGAATACAAGACTGGATAGTTAACAAAACAACAAGTGGTCGCCAGGGAACATGAGCAAGAAAATAGAAACAACAATGATTACAGTAAATCAACAGGGGGTAAAGTATTTAACCCGGCTAGTCGACGAGAATAATAGTTGGGGAGGAACCGCCTTGAGGTCTTTAGATTTCTTATTCCATTCAAAGATGAGAAGCTTGGTGGAATCTGCTATTTGCAGTCAATCAGTTTATGCCTTATGCTCTACCATAATCTTTTTTTTTTTAATGAATTTGTATAGAAAGTTCATATCAACAACAATGTCACTGTTAATGTCTTTCAATTGCCTCAACTACTCTCATAGAGGCGTACTAGCTTAAAGGCACACATGAACTGAGCAAAGTAGTGATCAATCAAATTTTTTTATAAGGGGATGAAAATTAGTTATAAGACAATACTATGGTTGACGGAGAACCATTTTCGCCAGCCGAGCGAATACAAGACTAGATAGTTAACAAAACAACAAGTGATCGTCAGGGACATATCATGAGCAAGAAAACGGAAACAACAGTGGTTACAACAGGGGGTAACACATTAGGCTAGTCGACTAGAATAATAGCTGGGGAGGAACTTCCTTGAGGTCTTTTAGACTTCTTGTTCCATTTGAAAATGAGACGCTTGGTTGAATATGCTATTTGCAGCAAATCACTCACAAAGAATGGTTTTGTTGTCTAGCCTTCACAATCAGTTGCAAGCCTAAATGCATACACCTCCTATGAATACAAAATGGACATTCACACTCTTATTGATGACAGTTTCCCTTTCTTTAAGTTACCAACGTGCAAGCTCTCACATGTGATATAAACCCTCGTGTTCGATGAAATGTGTATGATGGTGATTACCTAGCTTCCCACGACCCACGCCTATTGCTTATACATTGGTAACAAACAATTATGTGTCAAAAAATAAATTACCCCTATCCACGTTATCCCAATCTACCTTAAAAGATAGACCACCATTACAGAGGGGTACTACATTATAATAAAATGTGTCAAAAGTTGACAAAAAAGTGAAAATACCTCTTATGGACATAATTTGGCAAACATTCGGTACATCTTTCTCTTTACGGACATTTAAAAACCTATTGTCGGACTAGCTTTTCGATTGCATATATATATGCCACAAAACTAATACATGTCTTTTCAATTCGCTGACGACATTATGTTGTTCAGTAACCTAGAGCAGGATGAACTCATCAGGATGCATAGAATCGTGACCAGCTTCGGCGAGTTGACCGGCCTTGAATTAAACATGCAGAAATCAGTAGCATTCTGCATTAATGGAAGTCCAGATGAACTGCAATTGGTAGAACGGGTATTTGGCTGCAAACTCGGTTCCCTCCCGAGTACTTACCTGGGATGCCCTCTCGGTGCTAACCCAAGGATCAGCAAAACATGGGATCCTGTCATCCAACGGGTGGAAATGAAACTCGCCTCATGGAAATCGTCTAGCCTTTCGAAAGCAGGGCGTGCAACACTGGTCAGGTCAGTTATGGAATCTATACCCCTCTACTATGCCAGCATGTTTGTTATCCCCTTGAAAGTGAGAAAACAGTTGACTGCGCTCCAACGCAAATTCTTCTGGGGTAAAGCCTCAACTAAGGCGATGACACCAATAGCCTGGAAAAGAATGACAAAGCCGAAAAGCATGGGTGGCCTGGGCTTCTGCAACCTGCGCCAAAAGAACCTGGCGTTCCTAGTGAAATGGCGATGGACGTTCTCTCGTTCTCACCACTCGCTGTGGAAGCGGGTAGTTAGCTCCATCTACCGGACGCGAGATGGTCTACACCTGGGCGAGCGTGACCAGAATACCGACAGGTTTAAAGGAGTGTGGGGCTCCATCATAAAAACAACTGAGGAGGATGAAAATGTTAAAAAATTGCTGGGGGAAAAATTCCACGTGAAGGTGCAAGACGGCAAGAGCACCAAATTTTGGCTTGACAGGTGGCTATTAATCGGTATACTGCAAACCACTTTTCCAAGACTCTACCAGATAAGTAGCCAACAGGATCATCATGTGGCGGACATGGGATCGTGGACCGAAGGTATGTGGCGGTGGGACCTCCAATGGAGGCGGCCGTTATTTGAATACGAACTTGGTATGCTAGCGAACCTGGAGGAAGCCTTGACCCCAGTACCGCAACTATGTACCCGACCGGATGAGAGTACGTGGACTACAGGTATGAATAATACCTCCTTCACTAAGGATATTTGCCTGTCTCTGCATGAAATGCAGATAACCCAACCACCTGCTGCTGAGGAACCACACGTGAGTAAAATCTGGGAAGGTCTAGGTGAGCCAAGGATAGCCATGCAGGTGTGGATCACCCTCCACCGGGGACTCGTTACACGTGAGATTCTATTTGAAAGGAATGTGATCCCACTAGGAAATAGCATGTGCCCGTGGTGTAACCGGGTTATGGAGACCCATGAACATGTATTATTCCTATGCCCACGTGTTATGCAGATCTGGAAGAGTTTACTAAGATGGTGGAATCTGCCCTTCACTTTTAAGATGACAACTATAGAAATATACAACGACTGGTTTGCTCTCCCCCTTAGCCCCAAGGCTAAACGGGTATGGAAGTCTACGTTCTGCTATAGTATTTACCATGTGTGGGCTGCGCGTAACAATGCCATTTTCCAAGAAGAGGAGCTATCAGTGGATATGACGGTAACAAAGATCAAGCTGGGTGTGTGGAGGTGGACGAAGACATGGTGGAAAAACATCCCGTTGTCTTGTGATTACTTCATCAGCGCGAATTCCCTAAAGGAATACTTGTAATGAAACTTTCGATATTATATCCCGCTTCCTAGAACTAGGATGAACATGTGTTAGTAAGTTACGTGGTGTGTTTGTATTTTGGATGGGGGTACTCTTTTCCCTTCCTAAGATTTTTCCCACCGGGTTTTACTTAGGGAGGTTTTAATGAGGCCCATCTCTATTCCATCCAAACTTTATTAATAATAGGCTTTCTAGCCAAACTTATCAAAAAAAATGTCTTTCACAAGCATTTTCATATGTTTGCTAAATGGACATATAAAAGTGGACCATCGAATTGAATTCAGTGAGATTTTGATAGTCAAATTAGGTAAGGGTTTATGAAAATGAGTTTATTTGTTCAGACTGAGATCCGAACCCCGCCGATGAGCTTCAAGAACTCTAAACTCCTGTAAACTAGTGTTTAAACAAGTTTTTTTCTCGCCACGGACTTTCTTCCAACCACCACGCAATGATTCACCTACCGATTGAATATGTTGCTGGAAAATTTGATTACCATGCAATTGACAATCTAGATACGGTCCTGCCTTGGCCAAAGCAAATCACATGCAATCACTTTCCGGCCTGGCTCGGGTTCAGCTATAGCACAGAGATGGAGGTATCTTGATCTAGCCTGGAAGACTGTCATGCTTGTCCACATACTGAAAAGGTTAAAGCTGTCTGGGTGTTGTGGCCCGGCTGGCAGACATCGACTGTGTGGGTAAAGAGACCGCATCTCGAACATGCCAAAGGCATGTTGTCGTAAGAAATTCTTAATGTAAGAGCTTTTCCATCAAGGTTGATGCTAAGATAGCGGGGAATAGGGGTCTGAAGACAAATAAAGATTTTCAAGTGCATGATCCCGCATTTAGGAGGTTCGGGATCCTCCATTACTCTCGTAAATAGTCCTATCTTAGACGCGAGGATGGCCGTAAAGTGAATATTGCGATGGAGCTGAGGCACACTTTAAACTCTAATCCAACATGGCACCCACATAAATTCATGTTTGTCGAACAGGAGCTCAAGTTCCATGGCTTTAAGGGCAAGCAGAAAATGGTTGATGCCGCAGGGGCCCCAAACCAAACCGAATTCATAACCTCAATGGAGTCAAACTCAACTGGAAAGAATTTGGGCCGATTTTATAGAAACAAAAACTAACAAAGTCGTTCCAATGGCTACGAAAGGTGGTGACGAGGGATCTGGATGAGAGATCAATTGGTGAGAAAAAGTGGGCTAAAAGGCATTGATCAACGTTGACAAAGGACCCATTAACCATTTTGATGGTCATGTTTCCTTCGATTTTGATTAGGTTCATGATAAGCCTCAGAATTATCATATTTTATAGGCTAGAATTATAAGATTATTAGTCGACATAAGGATAGAATAGCCAGTATTTATATTATTTTATGTATAAAGTCCATTTTATAAGTTCAGATTTATGTTTGGTATGTTTTCATGTTAGGAATAAATTTCTAACCAAAAGACGAGTGTTGCCAGGCATGATGCCGGATGTACCACTCACGACAGCAATATAGAGCATAGCAGAGGTATTGCCAGATGCAGTGCCGGGTAGCATCTAGCCGACACCAGTGAAGAGTCACCTCGATTCATCAAAAGCTGGCAGTTAATTACCGTTATCAAATCAGCCAGTGCTGGGTACGGTGCCGGACATCCCCTGTCCGGCACAAGTATCTTCTCGCTGATTTGGCGGTTTAATTGACCGTTAGAGAACACGTTTTGCTCGTGGTGCCGGGTAATACTCACTCGGCATGGCTCCCGGCACACATGAGGAATTGAAGTCTGTAAATAGGCCGAGGGTCTAAGGCTTCAAACACACTGGAGAAGTGAATATACTCCACTCAAACTTCACAAAATCGGTCACTTCTACCATGGAAGTTCTGTGCATCCATCCACGCGAAGATAAGAAGATCCTTATCGGGTTAAGGCTATGACACTTCCCTTCTCCCCTTTGTATTCCTACTTTTATTTGTGTGGATGGTGAAGTAGAATGTCGTGTGGTTCTTGGTTAGGGATGATTTCTTCCTTGTAAACAATTATGATCATTCAATATAAGTACGAGCGTTAATTAAGATTTCGGTCAGTTGCAAGTTGAATATGTTGATCCCTTATTCTTCTCATTCAAGTTTCTACTTGAGTTTTATTAGACAAGAGTAAAATTGGAAAGAGGAAATCTTAGTGTATCTTTACCGTTGCCTTCTACACATTAGTGGGAGCAACATTTAAGATTTAGAATTTAACCCATTTTTCCCCACTATCTTGTTTGTTTTGCTGCATGAAATATGCTTGATTCGACAATGGGTAGTGAGTTTCCTGTTGTCAAACCCGAAACTGGAAATACGATTGACAACTTGAACATGCCGGGTGTACTACCGGGTGTCTAGTGTCCGACACATTCAAAATCCTTGAATGTGCAGTGCATCTGGTGTCCGGCCAGATATCCGGCGCGTTCAATTGTTTGGCTAAGTTCGAGTCTTGTGATTATATTTTATGATCATATTGGTACTTAGATTGATTGTAATCCCGAACCTAAGACTAATCATTATTGATACTCCATTTAGTTAGATTCTTAGTTTGTTTTCTTAATTAGAAATTATTATTCATTTTCCCCCTTGTTAGAATTAGGCAATTACTAGGATTAGGACTAATTTTCTATTAATTCCCTAGGGTTCGATACTCTTGGTCGTAATTTACTAACACTTTATTCCGACAGGGATTTTTGCTACCCGTAGTAGAGTTGTAGGATTCTTTTATTATTTTATTCATTTTATACATTCTTCCCTACAAATTTCTCGTTAGTAGTTCATGATGAAGGATTTTGAGAGAACAAAGCGGGATAGATTGGTGCAAGTGAGCAACAGTGAGGAGAAGGAGATGAACCCAAAGCTAATAAATAGATAGAACATGAGAATATGGAAAGGTAGAGGAAGAATGATGCGGGGAAACCCAACTTTGATAGAAGTCATGCAGGGAGGAGTTAGACGGTGATGAAATTTATGAAGAGAAGAAAATGATTACATGCAAGGTCATTTGAAAATCAATATAGATCAAAATAAGAGAAGTTTTTTTTGAAAAAGAGGTAATAACATTAAGAACAAAGTGACCGTACAGTGTCTGGGAAGTCTGAGGACTTACAGTAGCTCCTAGGGAGCTGAGCATTGCTAGCATAAGAAGCTAGGTTATGCGCTATTACATTATCAACGCGTGGTAAGTGAAACCACCTTACATTGGGAAAAGGGCGCAAATTTGCAAGTGTAGAATGAAGTAAGGCTTGCGTTGCAGCATCCAACCCCTTGACTCGAAGATCAGAGAGGTAGTCGGTAATAGCTTTACAATCAGATAAGAGACGAAACTCGTGGATATGCAGTTGTTGAGCTAGGGCATGACCTAAGTCAATCGCCATAGCCTCAGCGTGGGAAGGTTGCATGCTGATAAACTTTCCGCCCATGGCTGCTGCCCCCACAGCAGATCCGCTAACAGAAGCTACTGCTGAGATGCCAAAAGTACCAAACTGCGAAACACCCGCATCAACCATAATCTCTGGCCAGTCAGGATGGGATGACCGATGGTCTGACAAAGCCGCAGAGCCTGAAAGGCGGTGGCTGCAGCACTATTACGAAGAAAACTATCAGCGTAAAACCATCCTGCCTCAAAAGAAGAAACCCGATGATGGGTGAACTGGCAGCGAGCAAACCAAAGTCTCCACAGGAGTGAAAGGATTCGTGACAGGGAGAGCGTGGAGAAAGTTAAACATGCATGCGTGAACCAGTCCATAAAGGCCGCATCTGTGAACAGGTTAGTCGGTGGCGGAGCGACACTCATACGATGCCAATAAGGCCGGACTGTAGGGCAAGTAGAGAAAGCATGAAGAACCGTGTCGGGTGCACCACAGAGAGGGCATGGTGCTAAATATGGGCGATGCAAACGTGAGGCTAAAGTCGCATTACATGGGATGGCACCATGCAGAAGCTTCCAAGCGAAAATCCGAACACGTGGGGGGAGATCAAGCTTCCAAAAACGCTTCGCCGCGGACCCTAGGTCCGAAATGGGTCGCAGAGGTAGAGGCCTGTGAAGCCCGAGAGAAGGCTACATCTGCGTGGTAAGCACTCTTGACTGAATAATCCCCATGCGTGGTGAGACCCCAAAACAGAGAGTCTGGCAAGGACTCACCAGTAGTAAGGGGCAGCTGACATATGTGTGCCACATCCTCTGGGTGAAAATTTGCCTGAAGAAGAGGAACATTCCATGCGGCCGGTGGAAGCATAAGGTCTGAAACCCTAGCGTTGTGAAGGGCTAGGGGGACGGACCAGAGGTAAGGCCTGCCCCCCTCTTTGGATGGGAGCCAGCGATCAGAAACATGAGTAGCGTGGCCAGTGCCCAACCGTTTGCGGCTTCCCATATCAACAAGGTCACGTACCTTTAACAAAGCCCGCCAAATTGGACTGCAGTTAGCTGGTGGTTGCAAGGTATGATAGGGAGCTCCCTGGATGTAACGAGCATTGTAGAAGCGTGAAAGAAGAGAGTCCTGCCTAGTCATAATACGCCAAAGTTGTTTACCAAGCAATGCACGATTGAAATGATGCAAATCCCGGAAACCCAGACCGCCTGAGCCGAGCGGGAGGCACATTAAGTTCCAACTCTTCCAATGAATAGCCTTAGCTATAGAGCCGCTCCACCAAAAAGTTGAGAGCATACTGCGAATTGACTGAAGCAAGGACTTGGGCAGCTCAATGATAGACATCACATACGTGGGGATAGCTTGTAGGATAGTCTTAATAAGATTAAGACGAGCTGCCTGGGAAGAATGCTGGGGCCATTCTTGGATGCGCTTTGCAACCCTGTCCTTGATGTACGCAAAAACTGCTTTCCGACTGCGGCCAACATGAGATGGAAAGCCCAAATACATACCCAAATCTGGTACCACACGACCGTGAAGAGCTGTCGCGACGCCCTGACAAACAGAAGTGTGTAAACAACGAGAGAACATAAGGGCTGACTTTTCGACATTAATGCATTGCCCTAACGCCTGCTTAAAATCGTCAAGAATGTTTGCTAAGGAGTGAGCATTAGATGCAGTAGCTCTTCCAAAAATAATGCAATCATCCGCAAAAAGTAAACTGGTGATGGGCATAGAGAGGCCCCACATAGAAAAGCCAGCGTACAGATTTTCCGCCAAAGCAAAAGTCAGAGCCGAAGTCAGAACCTCCATACAGCAAATGAAAAGCAGAGGAGACAGGGGATCCCCCTGACGTAAACCACGCTGCAGACGGAAAGTAGTACCCGGATACCCGTTGATAAGGATAAACATCGTGGAAGTGGTGAGACATTTCCGAACTGCACGAATCCAGTTAGGGTGAAAGCCCATTCTCTGCAAAACTTGCAAGATGAAAGACCATTCAACACGATCAAACGCCTTAGACATATCCACTTTGTAAGCAAAGTATCCCCGCTTCCGAGCTTTAGACGAACGCATCAGATGCAAAATCTCATGAGTGACAAGGATCTGGTCTGTGATCAGACGATCTCGGACAAAAGCACCTTGGTTATCTGAAATGACCGATGGCATGACAGACTGAGCACGATTGACCAAGACCTTGGAGACAACCCGGTACACGGTATTGCATAAGGAGATAGGCCGAAAATCTGTGATGGAGGTGGCACCCTGCTTCTTGGGAATAAGTGCAATATGCGTATGATTAAGCGTTTCTGGTGAGACATCAGAGTTGGAAATTCAGAGCAGAGGCAATGAAATCCTCACTAACAATCGGCCAGTAAGTGCGCAGGAAGACTCCGTTGATACCATCCGGTCCGGGCGCCTTAGATGGATGCAACTGCTTGTAAGCCGCAACAATCTCATCACGAGTGAAAGGCGAACCCATAGGATCAAACAGATGAGGTGGGACCCGATCCTCAACACATGCAAGGAGATGATGATCATCCACGGGTGAGTAGTGGTGAAGAGATCAGTAAAATAACTACGCGCTACAAACTCCACACCATGCCAAGTCGTTGCTGGTGGCTGAATCGGTGAAGAAAGAGTGAGTATTTGATTCTGCCTCAACCGAGAACGGTACTTATTATAAAAGAGCCGACTATTCCTGTCACCTGCCTTTAACCAATTGAGCCTGGATCGTTGGTGAAGACGAACCTCTTCACGGAGCAAAAGGGAATCAACAGTCGCTGAACACTGCTTCCAACGTGCCCGAGTATGCGCAGTAGGGGTCTGATTTGCAATGGTGTCCATCTCCTGCTGAGCCGTGCGCAGTGCCCGCTTTTCAACCCAAATCTTTTTTGTACCCCAACTCTGCAGCAGACGGCCACACCGTTTGACTTTTGCTGAATAATCAGTGCCAGAAGAAGCGGCAGTCCATGATGATTGGACTATATTACGACACTCTGCCTCATTTGCCCAGCAGTTTTCGAAACGGAAAGGTCTTGGACCACGCCTAGTAGCAGGTTGAAGCAGTAGTTTAATTGGCTTATGATCAGGCCGGCCCCACCGCAGATGGTAATTCTGGGCATTGGGGTAAAGGGATAACCAGTCATCATTTGCAATAAAACGATCCAAACGACTCTTTGCATGGAACGGTGGATCCGCTCTATTAGAAAAGGTGAAGCAAGTGCCTTGGTAACCCAAATCAGTGAGTGAACAATCCTGAAGACAAGTGCGGAAAGCGCTCATGGCTGACTGAGATCGAAAACCCCGGCCCAAATGTTCTCGCATATGCAGTAACTCATTAAAATCCCGCCAAGCACCCAAGGGCCCACCCACTGAGAATGAAGATAACGCAAAAGACGCCAAGTTTTCCATTTCTCGGTTACAGAAGACCAACCATAGACTCCAGTGAGTCGCCATTTCGTACCCCCGAGATTACAAACATATGCGTCTACATGATGACTAGAGAAACTAGATAAAGAGACATTTACATAATCTTTCCAAAATAAGGCAACCCCCCTTTTCTGCCTTCACTGTCACCAGCCCCCCAACAATAACCCCGTAATTTAGATGCAACAGGCCGCATCTCAAAAGCTGAAAGTTTTGTCTCTAACAAAACAACAAAAAGTAGATTTTCACGTACTACCAACCCTAACAACCAGCGAACTGCCGCCCTACTTCCTAAACCCTGGCAGTTCGCTACCAAAACAGACATTAATCCTGGCGACCCGAGGTGCCCCCCGGAGTCGCCTGAGGCGATGAACCGCCACTATCAGAACTCTTCAGCCGCTTTGATTTCTCTGAAACTTCAACAACATAAAGGACATTAGCAGGTGAAACAGAAGCATCCTCTTCTTGCTTGCGCTTTCGGTTAGCAGAACCAGTAGGAGAGGCAACTATCTCGCCTTCCTCCACCTCCTGCTGAAGCGGATCAGTATCACGAACAGGAGTTGTAGTCTGAGGAACAGAAAGCACCAACTTGGCCGCAACAGGAGCAGTCGGCTGAGAGATGATGTTAGTTCCAAGCTCCACTCCTTCCATAGAATTGTGAGATGAGGTGGCACTGCGAACCGGCGAAACAGCAGGTGCTTTCGGAGCAACAGAGGGCAATACCGCTTTAGCCCGAGAAGGATTAAACGTACTCGACTTCAGCCATAACCCGTAGGGAAAACCAGTCCCTGCCACTTCAGATTTGTAAGCACAATCTCTAACAGTATGATCGAAAAACCCACAAATAAAACAAAGAGTTGGGAGCCGCTCATAAGACAGGCGGAAAACAGAGAAACTTCCTTCAATGGTGACTGTAACAAAACGCAACAGGGGCTTGGTGAGATCCAACAAAACCTTCACCCGAAGAAACGGTCCAGCAAAACGACGATCGTAGTCCACATAGTCAAGGTACTGCCCAATCTTGTTTCCGATTCTCTGAGCAAGCAAGGGGTTCAGGAGCCACATTGGAACGTCATGCACCCTGACCCATAAGGGAACGAACCGAAAAACATGGGACTGGGGAGGCCGAAGCGGATCGATCTCAGTTAAGACCATCAAGCACCCTTCGAAACATCTAGCGTTGCTTCCTCTGCTTCCGTGAGTGTAAGAGTGGCATAGTGATCAGCGATGTCGTCAACCCGAGATGAAGATGCCGCCATTGTTGGAAGGATGAGCTTAGCAAAATAAAGTAACAGTGTATCAAGCACGCGTTTGTGACGGGGAAGGAGAAACCGGAGAGGATTGTAGTTGAGGTGGTTATTGGTGTGGCTATTCGTGGCGTGCAAGGAATTTAAAAAAACCCCAGGAAGTGGAAGGCGAGAAGGTTTGCGAGAGTGGCGGTGTGGTAATGATTTGCATGTGGTTAAAATTAAAACGTGGCCAAAGCTAGGTAATTGTGTGGTTGGGGTGGCAAAATCTAAAAGATTGGATCCGGCGTGTGGCAAGGCCGATAGCAGAGAAGGGATGTTGAGCCAATGCATGGCAAGAATGGAGCTTGAGGAAAACCCTAGGGTTCAGAGGTTACCCACAGAGAGAGGAAACCTATCGACCCCTCTGGTTTATCCCAAAATAAGAGAAGTTAGATAGACTAAAGAGGGGTAGATTAGCAACGAAAGGGGGGAGGTGCGTGTAGAATCTGCTAAAGGATTATTCTCATTCCCAATCCCCACTAATTATTAGAAGCAACACATTTCTTCTTGAATTTGAACCGGATATAATCAAGAAGAAACAAAACTAATGGAGGGGAAGAAGAGAGAGTGGAGCCAACTCACTACAACATCTCACTAGGACTATCAATGTATTATAGATGTTCACAAAAATATCAATGTATTTTATTGTAAAATATTGGTTTATAATTATAATGTGGAGTTTGAACTGTAGAGCCTAATATTGTCGCACTTGGACCAATCAAGTGTGGCCCATGACAGGGAAAGACGAGTCAACGTTTTATCAGATGTTAAGATGCAATGTTTGGAATAGTAATGCCCCATTTTCTTATTTGGTCTTTGTGAAAATAAGTTCGTATATCTATTACATACATATCAATTTCTTATTTAATATACCTTTTTTTTAAACTTTAACAAGCAACTGATGACATAAACTACTAGGTATAAAAAATGGGACCTATGTTTCGATAGTAAGCAATTAATGCAGTTTGATCATATACAGTTCCAATTTTTTCTTTTTACTTGATCATAGCTAATTAATGGAATAAGAAGCAAGAATAAATGGATTACAATCAATTTCGTCACCTTTTGGAGTTGTTGGAAGTCAAGACATAAGGCTAAGTTAAGACTAGAAGTTAGATTGTCAAATGATTATAGAAAGTGTTAAGTATATGAGTTCAGATTGGGCCAAAGCTGAAAGGCTTACAAATAGAGCATGGATTCTAATGGCTTTAACTGACCTACGTGAGGAGTGGTGAAGTTCCTAATTGTTGTCTTTACCCTCTATGTTCTATTATGTGTGTCTTTTACAAGAATCATTGTTCAACTGTTACATTGTTTTATTTTTATTGGCGTGGATTTAAAATAATCACTTCAGAATAAGGCCCCATTCTTTAACAAGGTTAATGCTTCTCTCAAGATAAATAGGAGATGAATCTCCCTCTTTTTTCATCTTTTGTTGGAGCTGAATGACACATTAATCTAGCTTAAGGAGCTGATACATAGACACGGTATATCCCACGTTTTAGAAAAATTCAAGTGGGGGGGAGAGATTGACGAAATAAGATTGTCCTTATTACCCCTGTCCAGCTCAGCTTCACATTCCTCATAGCGTGTTGTTGAACATCATTGATCACACACCAACTGAATTCAATTTGTGGACGACTTGAGCTGAAGAAACAAAAAGAAGAGGAAAGCGTACCTGGTGGAGAGACTGAACGACGACGATTCCAATTGAACAAACAAAAACATACACCGCCGAGAGCCACCATCCTGATGTATATGCTGTTCTGGGAGAGGCTCTGTACTCGTGAACTTCTGTTCGAGAAAGGAATTGTTAGTATTAATGGCAGTCTGTGTCCTAGATGCCAGAGGGGAATGGAATCAGCCAGTCATGCGCTGGTGTGGTGTCAAAATATTCACAGTCTTTGGAGGGAAGTAATACACTGGTGGGGTGTGTGTATCACCCTCCCGGGAAATATTAACGATGTTATAATCCAGTGGGAATATGCAGTTAAGGAGAAAGGAATTCGGGTAGCTTGGAGGTCAACGCTGCGAATTCTTCTACTCATCGCCTGGGAAGTTAGAAACAAAACAATATTCCAACAGCAAGTCACACCTGTGGAGATACTATCGGACAAACTGAAGGTGATGGTGTGGCGCTGGTTAGAACGAACTGGGAACACACCTCCAATGGAGATGCACTCATTTATACATGACAGAGGCATTTTTCAAATGTGGAAATTGATGCGCAGTCTCGGCTAATGATTCACGGGACTGGAAACTGTGGGGGAGACGGTCTGGATTATTGTATAGTATATGCGATTGTGATTGTTTGATTTGGTGATTACTTTATATGCATGAGCGGTTGTAACTGTGGTTAGGTGGATTGTGGGTCATTATGTCCCCATGATGGTACGGGCAATGGGGTGTGTGTGGAACATGCTGTTCCTGATTAGATTAGTGATTATATGCTACGACTCATGTACAGTACAATATATATTTTTGCCCATTAATCTATATAGGCCTGGCGCCAAACATTACTAATCAAAAAAATTGAACAAACAAAAGATGAACTGGAGTAGCAGAGAGGCATACGTGGTGGCAAGACTGGACGATGATGATTCTAGCTGAAGAAACATAAATAAGAGGAAGGTGGTGAGACCTCTCGGGCGAAGAAGATGAAAAAAAAGGTTGGGAATGGCTAAAATTTTTCTAGGGGAAATGACTAGTGAACAGGTGCATTGGGTTGGCATAGAAAAGAATACTTTTCAATGGTATTATGGTCTTTTTCACATCCCATTTATTCAAACCCTGAATCTTGAAAACGAACAACTCTATATTTGATGAACTTGGACCAACCACATTAATCTATCCAGATTAACCTCATCTGAATTGGGTCAGCCGAAAATGAACGGGGCCTAAGTTCTTGTGGGAGTATCCTAAGAGCTAAGATGAATGAATATGAATTCACGTTGCAACATAGAGGGACATTTCAGACACTATTTAGTAGTAGTAGAGAATCCAACTGTGTCGTATTGTGTTGTTTCTTCTAGATGTGTCTAATTACTCTTGTTTGATTTTCTTCTTGACTATCAAGAACAATTTAGGTTTACCCATTTTTCTGTAGTGTGGTTTGGTTCACGGGAGAAAAAGTAAGTGTTTAAGTATTATAACAGACAACGTGTGTTTATGTATTGTGGTGTTAGTTTCTCTAATCCTTAGACGATCTGACTAAACCTACGGTGTGGTGTAATCTCTTGTTACAGTCTATATCTATTTATTGAATTGTTTCTATGAATAGTAAGAGGCTCAATGGTGTAATACCTTGTAAGATACTGTTTCGATTGACTCTTACTTGATAAGGTTGTATTCTAGCTAAATTTATAAGTGCAAGCTTTAGAAAACGGAGCTTTGCCTAATGGGCAAAGGAGAGCCTTTTTTTGCCAGACATTAACATGGTGATCATGTTAACGGATTAATGGTTCAAGCGAAGTGCAAATCATCAATGTGTTGGCTTTGTATCGTAGAATAGCTTAACAAAGACTATAAACTTAGCTCACACGAAGATAATTGGGTGAGACAATAACATCGTGTCAATGGCAAGTAGATCATGGTTGTGCCAAGGCCTGACAGGGAATGACGGTGACTTTCATGACATGAGCATCAACACAAACATGACGATGTAGGGCATAGAAATTGAGATATGTGTTGGTGTTGTAGCTGCAAGCATGCTTACAACACCTAGAGACTAGTTTGTGTCCCGACTTGTGGGTGCTTAGTGTCTGGATATTAGAGTGGCATGTCAAGTTGGTAGGCGTGGCATGACATTATTGTGGGTGTTGGCTAGATAGAATTATGTAGTTATATGTACGTTTAGGTTTATTGTTGGTTAAATCCCTCAACTATAAGAGAACAAACTTAGTAAGTCTTGACTAGATACTATTCTACCGAGGATATTGATATCTAAATTTAACTCGTATTATAAAAGTTACACTCTATCTTGTTGATTCCTGAATCAGTAAGAGTTTTGCTGAAGATTGCCAAAGTCTAGCTATCAGCAAGAGTTAACCAGAGAATTGGTGCAACTAAAAGAGAACAAGTCACAAAGAGTCTGACTAACAGTCAGACTCTGCCTACTGACATTCACTCCCTATGAAAAGAGAACGATTCAACGAGAGTCTCGCTACTAATTCCTGAAGAAAGCCAAAGTGCGACAGTCTCGCTACTGATTCCTGAAGAAAGCCAAAGTACATGAGTCTCGTTATTGATTCCTGAAGAAAGACAAAGTACGAGAGTCTCGCTGTTGATTCCTGAAGAATGTCAAAGTACAAAATAAACGTCATTTAGTACACTAAAAATGTGTTAGTAAATCCTTAAAATGTGTATGTATAGACCATTTAGCTTTTACCGACGCACAAAAAAAGTGTCAGTATATCCACCGATGCTATAGGTATTTAC